>CM072813.1:2586666-3795833 GCA_036937905.1 Salvia rosmarinus
ATAATAAAATTCAATACCTCTTGCTCAAAAGTGATCAAAAGTGCGGTGAAATCCTACTCTTGAACTTCCACCTCAACACTCTCGGATACGCTGTGGGATTGATGTACGTCCCAGCTATACTTCCCAAGCCTGGTATGATCTCGAGTGACCAAGCATATAGTGCCCAGACTGGTCCGTAAAAGTGGTATTGAGCATTAGGTTGACACTGCGTCGTATAATATCTCAAGATCCGTGGCGTAGGCCCACCACGGAAATCGGCAAAACGCCTCGGATCGTCAACCAATGCCCAAACCCAATCGCTATTATCTTCCGTATCGTATCCAAATACGAACCCATAGAGGTAATAACGTGGGCCACACGTAAATAGTGACGAAGATCTACATCATCACTAAAACCATTACTACAAAATCTATCTACTAGATTACGTAATGTAATCTGTGTGCCCCCGCAAAAAAGACTATAGACCTCAACGTCGCTCAAGTCGTAGTCTAGTGTGGGATCAAATGATGATGACCCAAATTGCGGGCCGGTGACTAGAGCATAATCTTTAATCGAAAAACATATATATCTTCCATTGATGAAAAATACATCTCCGGATGCGTAGGCTCTATCGACGGAGACTAAATGGTGCAAAGAAACACTAGACTTAGGCAGGAGTCCAATCAATCGATGACCAAAGCAACCCCCTAAACATATCTACCAACTCTTCGCCTTATCTAGCAAGACATTCTTAATATATTTAAAATAATCAGTCCTATAATAAGTCTTTACATCCGCCACCACATTTATCGTGGTAGGCCTCAAGAAAACAGGATCGACCTACAATTATATCAATGTCACATATTACACAACGACAACAAACCAACAAACTACTACAATAATTATTTCATTTGTATATAATTCACATCAATAAACATCCTATCATACAAATATAAAAATAATTAGAACTACAAATCACCTATCAAAGCGGCCATAACTTAATAATACAATTTAACCATTCTAAACCATAAATGAAATATTATTCAATCATATACCATAAACGCTATTTATTCAATCATATTCCAAACAGATATCTCAAAACATACAAGCCATAAACAATATTAACATACTCAATAACATAATTCAACGATTCATATTCAATTATATACAATCATATTATTCAATAACATTTACCAACATTTATCCAATCTCAATAACATAATTCAACTACTCATATTCAATCATATACAATCATATTATTCAATCACATCTACCAACATTTATCCAATCTCAATTACAAAATATATTTAAGGTAAACATAACTAAGGGTTCACACGAAAACATACCGGGTAAATGCGACATATTGCCTTGAAAATAATACTGCATCATTACAAAATTCAATTAATAATTTCAATTAATAACTAATAATTATTTCAATTACTAACTAATAATTAGAAAATTAAATAATTCAATTAATAACTAATTATTAATAACTAATTATACAAAATTCAATTAATAATTTCAATTAATAACTAATAATTAACAACTAATTATACAAAATTCAATTAATAATTTCAATTAATAACTAATAATTAGAAAATTAAATAATTCAATTAATAACTAATTATTAATAACTAATTATTAGATTGTTTAAATCGACCAATTGAAGTTTCCGATCGATGAAACCTTCCGATTCGAGCGGAGAGAAGCCTTCACCGAACGGAAACTTCAATTGGTCGACTAAACAAGAAATTAATTCAGAATTGAGCAAAATTGAAGTTTCGATTCGAGATTTGTTGTTTCGGTCGAAATTTGTTGTTTCGATCGACCGGAACTTCCGGTCGATCGGAACAACAAATTCGACCGAAACAACAAATCTCGACGAAACAACAATTTTACGTAAAACAACAATAAACAACAATAAACATTTATCCTGAAATTGAAATTGAAACATTCCACATATACGTTTCCGGTCGATCGGAAACAACAAATTACGACCGTAAACAACAAATCTCCGACCGGAAACTTCGCGTAAAACAACAATAAACAACAATAAACATGTATCTCTTGTTTCCGGTCGACTAAGCTTCTCTCCGGTCGAGCAAGCCTTCTCTCCAGTCGAGCGGAAAGAAGGCTTCCTCCACCGGAGAGAAGCTTAGTCGACCGGAAACATTGTATATATTGAAAAATTACCTCCGGTAGTGAAGCTCGACTATTAATTCCGGCAATGGGAATGAAATTCAGCTCAATCTCTCTTCTCCTTCAAAATTTTTTAAAATTGTTCTTCACGGTTGTTCTCTCTCTCTTATCTTTCGAAATTTTTGTTCTCTCTTATCTTTCGAAATTTTTGAAAATTGTATGAAGCTTGTAACACGGAAGCCAATATTTCAGTTGTTCTCTCTCTTTATCTTTCGAAAATTTTTGAAAATTGTATGAAGATTGTAATGTTTCCGGAAGCCAATGTATTAAATAGCCAAACTCAGTCAACGATTTAATTTGCACAGACTTTAATCAAACATGCAGACTTTAATTTGCAATTGGGTCAGACTTTAATTTGTTAAAGAATCGATTCCCTCTCAAATCATGTCTTCTGTCTTCTGCGAATTTCTGAATTTTGACTGATTTGATTCAAAATATAGTTGTTTAATATAGTTGGGTATGGGTTGTAGTTAATTTTTAGGTTGGGTATGAGTGGTACACATATTATGAAAGTTGGGTAGATAAGTTGGGGCCCCTTTAATTTTTATAGTTAGGGGGTGGAGCTAGTCTAATTTTCTAGGCGAATTGATCGCTCACAATAAGAAAATCGATAAATAATCGAATCGATTTCGATGTTAGTTTTCAAATGATCGATCGAATTAACTGATATTAAATTACAAATCACTACATGAGAAAAATAATGACATGTTGATTTAAAGCTTCACTTTATTCATTCATTCATTCACTCGTTCATTCATTATTATTTCATTTAATTGGTTAAGTTTGTCTTGTTCACTTATGAATAAGTAAATTGATGTTTACCTTGGCTGCACTTGTAGATTGAAGCGAGGATGGAGAGTCGGCGTCCTTCTGATTTATAGGTAAAATATGCAAAATCGAAAACCAGCTGATAACCAAAGTTTACAAAATTTATGAATCGAACACACTGTAAACCTGCAAAAAATAAATAGACCGAAACTGACTACTTCTATCGAGTTGGTCGGCCCAACTAGTATTTGCACAACCCCATTTGTAGTAACATCTTTTTACGACGTTTGATTCAGTGGATGAGATAAATAAAATTGATATGATAGAGTAAAATGAGATTATTTGAATTATTTAATCTTGTATACAAATTGATTGATTGCGGTGTAAGATAAAATTAAATTATGACTAAATGTAGTGTAAAATATTGAAATTATCCTTATGGTATATCAAAGTCGTAAAATATCAAGACAAATATGATCAAAAATAATTTTGATGGTGGTTTAGAATTTTGCGAGTGAATGATGATTAAATAATCAATCAAAATTTGTGATGATAAAATATCACTCAAATTGATGATTGGAGTTGGAATCGATTGTCACGGGCTCAATCATTCAAACCAAACATGTGATAAAGTAGTACTCCCTCTGTCCCATTTAAAATATATCACTTTCTTTTTTGGTTGTCCCATTACAAATGTCTCATTCTATTTTAGGAAATAATTATCCCTTCAAAAAGTGTGGACCATACCCACTTTTTAACACTTTAACTATTTTATACATTTCTCCTAAATACATGTACCCAAAAGAAATTGGACACTTTAAACGGGATGGAGGAAGCATTATTTTATCAATCAAACTAAACATTCCCTTTGAGATGAATTTTGTAACCAAATTTGCAATTTGAATCTCTAAATACTTTCTTATTAGTCGTACTTGTTGCACTAAATTTTCATCATATTATGTGTTCTATTGATAATTATACAGGATTCGTTCACAATGTCATCTTCTTATATGACAAATGAATAATTTCATATCATGCAAAGAAATTGAGAGAGTGCACCGTGCTTGTGTCACTGCCTTTTGGCTTTTAATTCATTTTGATTAATATATTCTAATTATAAATTAATAATTTTTACTTGAGAATTACTAAAAGAGTGATGCTATTCGGCCATAATGTGGCTGGCCATAATCAACTTTATTGAATGAAAAAACCATTTAAATTTAAATTCAATAATTTAATATTTTTCAGAATAGGTGGAAAAATGGTGTGTGTTCATAATGTGGTAGATAATTTTATTATTACTAAAAAGCCGGGTTTTGGTCTTTAAAGATTCTGAGAAGAAAGAGAAAAACTTACTACTTGTATGCTAAAATGTTTGAGAGTTTATGGAGATTTTTTCCCGTTTTCTTTTCAAAGGAGGATAAAGAATGATTCTCCATTCCCTTTTTATGGTGACTCAAACCATCTAACTTACAAAAAAACTTTCGTACGTCCGTTCGTTCCGTAAGGATGGATAAAGTATTATTTATTATAAAAAATATCATTTGCTTAAGTATCATTTACATCGAAGAAAATTATCAAATATCATTTATATTGAAAAAAATAACAAAATTCGTATATGCAGACGGATATACAAGAGACCACATCTCTAACTTAATAATCGAGCTGCATTTAATCTACGTGAAGAATTTTGTTAAAGAAAGCGAATTTACTTGATTCATCTTGATGTTTGGTCTGAATCTATTGGCACATAAATATCAAGGTCTATTTAGTAATTTGACTAAGACTTGCGAGTGGTAAATCAAGTTCACCTTTATAATTTTTTTACTAATACTAGGACTTGTGTGGTAATTTGACTAAAACAATTCATTTAATCAAAATTTCGAAAAATCTTGAGACACGTAAATGTAATTCGCCCCCACGTTATAAAATAGAATAAAATGCTAGGCAATTTATTTTATCCACACAAAAAAGAAAGTATTCCCTCTGAAAAAAGTATAATTTATTTAATTTTTTAGAAATACTTATATGTTCGGATATTTAGTTTTTTTTAATACTTTGAACCGTATTCCTCGTTAATTTAAGAATGAAAAACCGGGGTTTAACCCCCCCTCCCAAAACTAAAAATAGAAACTCATATATAAATATTTATCAAAATCAACTTCTAACACCTTTAGCAGACCAATAGATTCTATTTATCATCTTAGCCTATTCCAGTAGAATAAATTGTTCAAACTCTTAATTTCGTTATATCTATGTCAACTTATAAATTTTTTTTATATTTTTTGGTCAATTAATACAGAATTTTAAAGATCTGCGTCGCGGTGGATTCGAAGGGCGGCTGGCGCAAGGATTAACCACTCTACCACTGACCAACACGCACACAACTTATAATTTTTTTTATATGTATTATTGTCCATGAAGTAAATGTTGGTTGAAAAATAGTTTGAGAGCTGGACTGGACGATTACCTTCTTTGAAATGCTGACTTGGACCACAGAAAATGGAAAAAAATGGTAGAGATATTGAAGCCAGGTTGGGTGTAAATTGCAATAAAAGTATAAAACGACGACTGCATATTTAATTTTCTTTAGAATTTGGACGCATGCCAGGAAGAAAAGAAATCCTTCTAAAATTTTAAAACCAAAAAATATCCCAATTATCAAGTAAAACACTTCGCAACATGTAAGATTCGATTTTGATGCAAAGTTGGCAGTGGAGTGGATGCTGATCAAATAGAATTTCAGACTATTCTGTCAAAATATATGAAAATTCTCAACGGTCAATAAAATATCTGAGACTAAACTACAAGTAATGCATGTGGTGAAACCTAAAATTTTCGAGGTGGTGTTTTTTTTTTTAATTTATAGGGAACGAACATGTGGTCGTTATTTTCGGTACACATTATATAAACACACGTTTATATGTAAGAGGTGGTCTCCTGTGCGTGCCCGCGCACAATGAGACCACCCTAACACCCTAATTAATTAATTATTAATCTTAGTTAAGTAGTTAATTAATCTTAATTAATAAATATAATTTTAAATTAATATATCTTAATTTTGAATTAATAAATTCTAATTATGAATAATAAACCTTAATTATGAATTAATAAACCCTAATTTTGAATTAATAAACCCTATTTGGAATTAATAAACTCTAATTTTGAATAATAAATCCTAATTTTAAATTAATAAGCCCTAATTGGTAATAATAAGCCCTAATTGGTAATAATAAATCCTAATTTTGAATAATAAACCTATTGTGAATTAATAAACCCTATTGTGAATTAATAAACCCTAATTATGAATTAATAAACCTCAATTATGAATTAATAAACCTTAATTATGAATTAATAAATTATAATTAAAAAAATCTAATTATGCTTTATTACTATATTTAATATAAGTTTTTGTCATAAAACAAAAGACAAAACATTAAATAATAAAATACTAAAAATCAAAGAAAAAAAAGCAATGTAAAAAAAATCAAAGCTTATCTTGGCTTGTGTAATAGCAGCATACAAGTTTTTCACTATATGTAATAGCATGTAAATCACACTTGAAAAATCAGGTGTGACAAGTTCAGACCCATAAAAATATAGTGAGGTCACTAGGTAAATTTCATGTTCCTATGTAATAACCTACAAATCAAATAACACTAGAAAAATTAGTTATGACAGACTCAGACCCATATAAATATTAGTGAAGTTCAAATATATAACCTTTTGGTCACATACCATTGGACCGTCCAAAAAAACAAAAACAAAAACAAATGGATGGATTTTTGTTTCTAAGTCACGTTGAGTTTCATTAGATAGAATGCAAAATATCTTTATGTTATCATACTTATTGTATATCTTTATGTTTCCTCATTTTTTTACAATATTGATAAAACATTGACCTTACATTACTTCTTTTCTCAGTTGTATTGGTTCTTTTTTTATATATATACTACCGTGAGTGCCATTGACATATAATCCATAGAGGATAAAGAAATTAGGTGAAAAAAATCAAAAACTTCTCCATCATTTGTTTTGAATCAACTATGTCTTTAAGTTAAGAGTTTCCCCCATATTTAAGAGTTAAATTATTCAAAATTAATCGACTGGAGATTAATTGAGATTGAATTGATATGAGATTATCAAAGATTAATTTTGTTATAGGAGAAGTTAAGATTCATAAGCCAAGAATGTGGCACTTTCCAATACTAAGTACCAGGCTGAATCCATTCAACCGAATACCATATCATGAGACAAATTCTATTTAATCTATCAAATAGAACGCCCCATTAGTGGCTAGACGAGTACGATTCTCATGTGTCAGCTGTCAATTACCTGAATAAATTTAAAATGAAAGGTAAGTATAATATTCGTTTAAAATTTATGAATGCAGTGTGATACATAAAAACAAAATGCTTGCACCTTTACAAAGGGAATCTCAAAACTCCCAAGCGCAGACTTGCTTAATTAAAATAACCATATTGGATTCAACTGTTTGATAAAGTGACTTTATGAGAGAATTGGTCAGGTAATTAAGCAGAATTTGAAAGCCGAACAAATTTAAGAAAAAGGCAGCATATATTCCCCAACCTCAATATTTATCCACTAGAACAGATTCACATTCCAAAATTAAAGTTTTTTTTTTTTGGGTGGAGTGAATTTTACAAGAAAAAATTATAATTTAAAGAGATTGATGTGAAATGAGAATAAAGATGTTTGTATATTTGTTCCAAAGTAATTAGTACAATGCGAATGATTGTCGTAGGTGCTTACCCTTTGTGGTGAAGAGCAGATGCCCATTACATTGTGAATATTTGACTTCTTTTTTTTTTCTTTCTAAAAATAATAAAAAATCATTATTTTGGTGGGTGTATCACATATTTGGGAATTGAAATTATACCCTGTTTGGTAGCTCTGTTTCGATAGGATTGCAAAGTTATCATGGGTAATGCGTCTATTTGGTAGCTCTGTTTCGTATCCTTATGGCCCGTGTTTTAATGACGGGCTTGGTTGATGCGTCTGTTTGGTAGCCCTGTTTTGCACTATTTCTTTAGGATTTGTAACCCACAAAAGTGGTGGGTAGGGGTGTCTAACGGTTCGGTTTCGGTTAACCGAACCGAAATTTTCAGTTAACCGAACCGAATTTCTCCGAAAAAGTGGAACCGAAACCGAACCGTTTTAAATTTTCGGTTAACCGAAAACCGATCGGTTCCGGCGGTTCGATTTTGATTAACGAAAAACCGAATTAAAATTTATTAATAATAAAACAAATAAAATAATAATTAAAATAAATAAAATAATAATTAAAAACTGAAACTTATTAAAATTGATAAAATATTTAACAATAATTAATAAAGTAATAATTAAAAATTGATTTTCATAATTTTTAATTAATTAATTAGTAATTGAAATAATTATTAAAAATAAAAAAACGGTTTTTTCGGTTCCGAACCGTTCGGTTATCGGTTAACCAATAACCGAATTTTTTTTCAACTCTGGTACCGAAACCGAACCGATAACCAAATTTGTCGGTTTTCGGTTAACCAAATTTGTCGGTTTCGGTTCGGTTCCGGTTCTAACCGAAAACCGAAAATCGTTTAGACACCCCTAGTAGTGGGTTACAAAACCCATTTAAACAGTACATTTTAACTAGACGAAACCTAACTAACCTACCAAACGTGACTTAAGGTAGTAAGCATTTTGTGGAAGATGGTGCGTTTTCTCATAATTTTGTGGAATCCAGTTAAAAGATTGCAATACTGTTTAATCAAATAAATTGATAGCTATATTGTTATTTGTTGATAATAGAATCATTGGATAGTTCGAGCCAACACTCAATATTGAATTGAAAAATTAAAATACAGTGATGCTGAAATGACTTGGAGATAGCACGAAAAAACCCCACTAAAATAATCAAATTCCCACTAAGGTCAGTTTTTATATCAATTATTTTCAAGAATTTTACAAATATCTTTAGACAGAAAATCGAGATTTTACACGCATGTCTTACATATTGATGGAGAAATAAATATAGATTTTGAAATTTAAATTTAAGATTTTATCAAATTTTGATTATTCTACTTAGATTATAATTATCAATTAAAATCCTATTAGATGCATTATAATTTAAGCTACTGAAAACTAATGACATTTTGTGTCTGAAGACTGACGCTAAGAAAATTCTCGAGCCAAGTAGTTCAACTTGCCGTCTCTCCTCCTCGATAAGGATTAATAAGATTTGCTAATGTGGATAATAAGATTGATTGAAAGGAGCATCATTGCATTTAGGGATGTTAATGGATGAATTTTATCTGAACCGATCCAGAACCATTCAAAATTCATTAAATTTTAAAATAACGGTTCTGGTTCTGGTTCCGATTTCAAACCCGTTTTAGATCCGGATCGTTTAGATCTATAGTTTGATGGTCCGATCCGATCCGAATCTGATTCTGGTTCCAGGACCAGAACCAATATTTATTTATTGATTCTGCTCCGAGTAAAACCCGTCTATTGACAAGCCTAAGTTTAAATAGGCTTGTTAATAAGTTAGTTTTATCCATATCAATTCGAAATCACTCATAACCCATTAAATTATAAAGCAACGGTTTCGATTTCAGTTCTGGTTCTTGTCCGATTCTGATCCGGTTCTGGTTCCAAATCCATTGAGATCCGAACCGCTTAAGACCCGTAATTGATGGTCCGGATCCGGTTCGGATCCAATATCTAATGGGTCGGTTTTAAAACCAGAAACATTACTTATTTACTGGTTCTGATTCGGATAAAACCCACCTATTGACATCCCTAATTACATTGTTCATGGATTATAAGTTATTTTATTGTTGATAATTTCCATTTTGTTTCAATAAGGTTTAATAATTTATAGCTTGATCTTTGTATCGAAGTGCAAAAATAGTCCAACCTTTGAAATATTACAAAAATACACAACTTTTAGACGCAAGTTACAAATATGGCATAACATATATTTTTGAATTAGAAATTATGATCTAAAAGTTCGAGTTCGACTATCGCGTGAATATTCTTATTTTATTTTATAGATTATATGTTTTATATTATCATGATGAATTCAGCAACCATATAATTAATTACATCCATTAAAATTAAGTTTTACACTACAACGTTATTTGAAAAGAATAAAGCTTACAAAGTAAATGGGAATTAGTAATGATATTCATACTATTTTAAGTAGAGCCGCAAAATGAGCCCTACGAAAAGTTCGCCCGGGGTACCTGGGGTTTGGGCTTCAAAATTAAAGGTCCGAAAAAAATTGGACCTAAAAGCTCGAAAAAACCCCTGCCTCACAGGCTTTGGGGCAAAAAGCACGCCCCATTTTATAAAATGTATATATTTATAATATTTTTAATATACATATCTATATTTTTTTAATAATATTAATTATATTTTATATAATTATTTATTTTTTATAGTAACAATTTTCTTACTAATTCACATACTGGTCAGAAAAATAAATTCTGAAAAAAATAATAACCTCATAAATCATTCAAAAATAATTCATAAGAGAAATGATCTCCAAAAATATATACATTGATGATTAATGATCTTATAGTATGTAAAATCTATTTTGAATCATTGATCTTAAATATATACAGTATAATTAATTTATTTTATTCTATTATTTTATGAGTATAAGTCGGATTGACGTTTAATAATATCATTTATCTTTGATTTGTTATTACTAATTTTTTCTCCTTAAATTAAAGAATTAAAATCATACTGCATTACAATATCATCACATGAATACATAAATAGGTCAAGATATACAAGAAGCATTATCTTAAGAATAAGTAAGCTCAAAATATTTTCATCACTGATTCTTTATTTAAGTTAAGGAGTTATGAGATCTTAATTAAATAATTATTTTTTTAATTTAAAATATTAATTTTATATATTAAAAAATTATATAAAAAAATCCGTCCGTCCAAAAACCTTTCCGGGATTGGTTTGAGCTTCATATTTTTAGGCCCGAAAAATTTTGGGCCCGACCCGACCCAAAAAATTTAAAAGCCCGACGAGCCCGGGGTCGGGCCGGTCCGACCCACTACTTTACCACCTCTAATCTTAAATATGCATGTAATAAGTTCTTTTTTTATGGGGAACCGTTACTTTCGGTATGCATTTGACAAATCACGTCTATAATAGCCTACAAACTATATAAGACGAGTAAATTACACTTGAAAGATTAAGTGTGACAAACTCAGACATATAAAGATATAAATTGGATTCAAACTTTTGATATTTTGATCACAAGAACCCATTTTTCCATTTCACGACTCCAAGTGGATAGTAAGGTTTTTTCATATAACATAGGGGTGAGCAAAATACCCGAAATTCGAATATCCGATCCGAACCAATCCGAAATTTAAAATTCGGTTCGGATTTTTCGGATTTTCGATTCGGATCGGATTGATATTTTTTAAAATTTCGGATTTTCGGATCGGATCGGATTGGAATTTTTTAATCCGAAAAAATCAGAAAATTCGAATTATATATAATTTATATATAATAATAATATTTTATTTAAATATTTTTAAATCTAATATAAATATATATAAGAATTAACAAAAAATGGTTTCGGATTTTCGGATTTTTCATAATTTCGGATTTTTCAATTCGGTTCGGATATTTTTATAAAATTTTCGGATTTTCGAATTTCGGATTTTCGGATATTCGGTTCGGATCGGATTGTTTTTCTCTTAAAATTCGGATTTTCGGATCGATTTGGATTAGGCAAAAATCTGATCCAAATCCGAATCTTCACCCTAATATAACATGCGTGCTGGTACATCAATTGCTGCCTAATGGAGGAGTTTTTCAAAGACCTTTCACCAACACAAAAACTCTTAATAGATAATCTTTCTACATTCTTGAAAAATATAAATGCATTTCATGAGGGTCTATTTTGCACTTGCTCCGTCCCCTAATAAATGGTGTATTGAAAATAAATTTTGTTTCCAAATAAATGTCATATTTTAGAAATCCATAGTAAAATGTTACAAATTTCCTATTCTATTCATATTACCATCACTACTTTTTTTACATTTTCAATTTTCAATGTAATAACTAACAGTAAATTCATCAATTTTCTTGGTATATGTATTTCAAACAAGATATTTAGAACTGTTAAAACAAGCTTGGATCGCACCCAGCCAATCGTATGCTTTTTGGGCCTAAATATTTTAGCTCCAATTGAATTTTGGACTAGGTCGAATCTAGGGATATCAATAAGTGGATTTTATCTGGATCAGAATCAATAAATAGGTAATGATTTTGGTTCTGATCCGACTCATTAGATACTGGATCTGGATCGGATCCAGACCATTAACTATGAGTCTTAAGTGATTCGGGTCTAAGCGGGTCTGAAACCAGAACCGAAATTATTGCTTTATAATTTAATGTGTTATGAGTGATTTTGTATCGATATGGATAAAACTAGCTCATTAACAAGCATATTTAAACTTAGGCTTATCGATAGACGGGTTTTACTTGGACCAGAACCAATAAATACGTATTGGTTCTGGTTCTGGAATCAGAATCAGAATCAGATCCAGATCGGATCGGATCATCAAACTATGGATCTAAAAGGTCCGGATCTAAAGTGGATCTGGAACCAAAATCGGAATCAGAACCGCTGCTTTAAAATTTAATGGGTTTTGAACGATTTCGGATCGATCCGGATAAAACTCATCCATTGATATCCCTAATCGGATCCATCCAAAATGATCAAATGCCCGATGAGTCGGACCCATCCAAGAATTTTTATACTATAAATAATATTAAATATTTCAAAAATTTAGATAGACTTCATTATATTCGGCTCGATATAATTTTTAAAAATACTTGTTACAGGAATGAGACAATATTGGTCTTGAAAATGATCGTGCAGCATGTGAGAAAGCAAACAAGTAGGAGAAGGCAGCTCATGTATTATAGGGCTGCGGATAGATTGATTTGTTGTGGTGATATTGGCGATTGAGGGTAAAAATTAATAACTAAATTAAATGTCAGTTCAATCAACCAAAAAAATTGATAGACAGATAGATGGATAGGGTGTTATTGATGAACCTGACGACTGCGTCTGATAAGCCCGTTTTCCTATGTTCTACTACTGCAGTGCCGCCACTTTCAAAGCCCAAATTATGATTCAGAAATTGAATCTTAAAAAGAGAATAATTTAGTGGCAACCATCTTTTTCACCTTTAACCGCAAAAGAAAAGGGAAATTATTCAATTTTTCATAATAAATATTCTCTCCGTCCATCAAAATCATTCATTGATTTTGATGTCATCATTCATTGATTTTGATGGCACGAATTTTAATAAATTATAATAATTATAAAATAAGTGAGTATAAAAAAATATGTCATTAAGATAATAAATGAATATATTACTCCCTCCGTCCCATCCAAAACGGCTCATTTCTTTTCGGCACGGTTATTTAGGAGAATGGTATAAAGTGAATAAAATGATAAAAATTAGGTAGGTCCCACAACTTTTGAAGAGATAATTATTTCCTAAAAAGGAAACGTGCCATCTTGGGTGGGACAGCTCAAAAAGGAAAGCGAGCCATCTTGGGTGGGAAGGAGGGAGTAATAGATTGTGAGTGTAAAAATATGGCCATATATTTTTTTTGTAAATAAGTAGATAGATTTAGGATAAAAATATAAAGTTGATGTTTCCAAAAAAGAAAAATGAATAATTTTTGTGGACATACCAAAATAAAATTAAATGCACTAATTTAGTGGACGAATAGAGTATATCATAATTATTTTATTCGATATTTATGAAAAATGTGTAACTTTTTTTAGAGTATTATTTTTTTATTATTCAACCTCATAAACAATCATTATTTACTAAAAACTCATTTCTATCTTTCACATTATTACGCATGGTGTGATCTTTTCTCCATTAAAATTATATCCGCCAATAATTTTATAGCATAAAATAAAATTGAGTCGTGATTTAATTTTAGAGTAATGCTAAGCCTATAAATATGAAAAAAAGAATGTATCAATACATATGGAAAACATATAGTTATATGAGTAAATTGAAGGAAGAATTACATACACATATTTAGGGATATCAATGAGTAGTTTTATTCGGATCAATCCAAATCTACTCATAGCCTATTAAATTTTAAAACAGTAGTTATGGTTCGGGTTCCCATTTCAGACCCGTTTTAGATCCGGACCGTTTACACTCATAGTTTGATGGTCCAATTCAATCCGATTCTGATTTCAAAATCAGAACCAATACTTATTTAATAGTTTTGGTCCGAGTAAAATCTGTCTGTTGACAATCCTAAGTTTAAGTGCTTGTCAATGAATAAATTTTACCCATATCGATCAGGAATCACTGATAGTCAATTAAATTCTAAAGCAACGATTTCAGTTTTAGTTTTAGTTATGATTCAGTTTTGATTCTAGATCCGCTCAAATTCGAACTGTTTCAGACCCATAGTTGATGATCCAAGTTTGATCCGAATCCAATATCTAATGGATCGATTCCAAAACCAAAATCAATACTTATTTATTATTATTTATTGATTACAGTTCGGATAAAACCCATCAATTGACATCCTCACGCAGGCATTGGGCTCAATAGAGCATGTTCCGACTTTGATATATTAATAGTCAATGAATTTGTTATGCTTCAGATCCGTTACGAGTCGAATTATTTGGTGATGAAAAGTCTAGTTAGTTGGTACGGATTGTGTAATATATTATATACACATAGAAATATTGTGCAATTTTTATCCACATCACTCCATAAAAAATGTTTTTTTTTAGTTGTAAACTCATTTAACTTCTACTTGCATTTGAAGACAGTTTTTCTTTGTTATGACTACTAATTTCAGATACTGATAGAGCATAAGATGAAGTATGGGATACATTCAATTTCTTATGCTATTCTTCCCTTTTATTATCAATCACACCATTACAGAAATATTCTAGGATAAGTTCAAAGAGTTGAAGATTAGTCACGGCCTACATTTCCATAATACAATTTTCACAAAAACTATCATTGCTAAGCAGCAATGTCCCGAGTTAAAAAGAAAAAGAAAAAAGGTTCTAACCAGCAGTTCTCCACTGCATCTCAATCTGCAGGCGGCCGTTCTTGGAGTCGATGAGGTGGTACCTCTCGTTGATCCGCTTGTTGTTGACAACGTCGGACAGATGTATATCCACATAACCCAGAGTTTCCTAAGTTCAAGAAAACGACAAACGATTAGTTGGACTCTAAGAGTTGGACGTGTATTGATGAAATGAAACGACGTACCTTGGGATGCAGCAGGCCCATCCTCTTTGAAGTACTAATGACCTCGACATGAACCCTGTCATTGGTAGGAGGCTCGTCAAGCGTGAACTGGAACTCCTCCGCCCATCTCGGATCTCTATTTTTCTTCACAACCTGCACCCAATTGTACCAATCGAATGAATCAATGAACAACGTACGAGTAATTTTGGCAAGGAAGTGGCAAAAACTTGTATACATCCGAATGTACGGACTCAAGGAAGTTATGTCAACTACGGCGATAGAAAGTGTGAGATCACCTTAGTTTTTCGTTCCTCCCCATGGAAGAGTACACGTACAGATGGATTCGTGTGGTTCTTCCCTTCCAAATCTTGAGCTTCGTGGACTATGATGACCAGCAAACCACCACCATCGGGAGTTCCTTCCGGAGCCTTCTGCACTGCAGGATCTGCGTCTTCGATATTGGTTGGAATCTCGTTGTCCTTGAAAGGTTTGTAATTGGCTTCAACTACGAGCTGCCCTCGTGACTTCTCATTCTGAACATCTTCTGGATTTAGATTCTTAAGAAGATCGAGAGTGAGGGTTTTTGGCTCCTCTGGGGTCAGATCTTTTAGTGCGATCACGTTCAGCCCCATTTTGTCATGTGTCCCGACCTACGAAAAGATTCAATCAGTCAATTCTCAGTCATATTTTTGGAGCCAAATCAACGAGGCCGGAATGTGAAGGAAGCAAGAAAAGACTAGTGCCTGTTCCCAGTCAAAGACGTTTAGCTCTAAAACTTGAGTCTCGGGGTCCTTTATGACGAATGTGAATTCCTCGTTCCATTCAGGATTCAGGTTTTTGTGTTTTACGGTTGTTTTCTTGGATGGAAGCTTGTCGTCACTGAGGCGTAGCTTGACATAAGGGTCGGATGCACCTAAGAGATCTTTCTTCTTTAGTTTCAGCGCTCTGACAACGTTTACATTAAGAATTCCTACTGGTTTCTTCATTGCTCTGTCAAATGAGAAATCAGAATATGATTAGAAATTATCAACTTCCTTCAATTGGATAAAAAACAACATTTCAACTTACTTCGAAGGGTCCATTATCTGAACTTCAAGTCGTTTCGGCCACAAATACATATTTGCCACCTGATCTTTGATAATTTCCTGAAGAAGCATAAAATCTATAACGTCAAAAACTAACAAGAAAATCACAGACCAAAATATAACTTCATAAGCTCTTCATTTTCATCAAATACCAAGTTCCAAGTTTGCTTTTTCAAAGATCAAAATTTCAAGAAAGTGACCACTTCAGCCTGAAGATGAGGAAATAACTCTAAATTTATGAAAAAATTGAATGTTAGACCAATACCTGCACGAGTCTGTAGACCCCAGGTATGGACATAGCATCAGCACCTAGCAGCTTCACTCCAAAATCGACATGAGGCTACAAAGAGAGTTAAAACAGAAAGAATTTTATAGACCTGCAAATGGTATTCACACCTAAATTTTAAGATTGAAATCCTAAAAACGAAAGATTCAGATTTCAGAGCATATAGCCTGATCTTCAGCCAATACCACATTGTTAACCTAGAAACTACTATATTTTCTGTAGTTTTATGTATATGAGTTCAATAAAGAGCAGATTCATCTTTCCCAACTTTTTTCAAAGCATATCCGTTTCCAAAAACAGCAGGTAAGCAACAGAAGATGAACGATCCGGCCAATACTCACCTTCTCCATTAAAGAAACGTATATATTAGCAAAACAAGGAAAGGATGGAACCAGCGGCTTCAACGTGATGCGCGGACAAGCAAATACTTGCAAGTCAACCACCTGAACCCTCCCAAAACAAAGCAAAACACCCAGACATGAAAATTGTTAAAGACAGATATATCTACAAGAAGCTGATAATGAGGAAAATATATAGAAAAGGAGCGACTAGTCCTAAAGTATCAAGTTGTCACATAACCATCTAGAAATGGTACCTGGACGGTAGCTCTCAGACCAAACGCTTTTGCAGCAACAAGGATATTGGGGTTAGCTGCCCACTTCAAGCCTAGTTCCATAATCAATTCTTTTCCTCAGTGTTGTAGACTTTCATTCCTGGCATCATATAGTAATTGCACATTTAAAAGCAAGCAATGATGTACAGGATGAAGAAATATGACAATGGAATGGCAATCACTATGGAATCAAAAATATATTTATATCCTTGAAAACAATCATTTTCTTTATTGGTTTGAGATGGATTGGTTACATGTTAGAGCAAGTAATGATGAAGGGAAGAAAGGATGAGAACATAAATGGAATGAAAGAAGAATTTTCTTTCTTTATAAACTGACTGTTTCCAGAGGCTGAAAATCGCTTCTCCAAATTTGCCTCATGGGAGGGGAATGAAAAGGAGAGAGAAAACCAAGTCAAGATAATACCAAATTGTAAGAACTACTATTAACATCAACATAAGGGTCGACTAATCAAACTCTGTAATACATCAGGACAAAGAAGCAACTAACGGAGCAGCTCAATCCAGATATCTGATTTATCAGAGACTGCCCATGACAATTATTAGCAGAGGCTTTTTCTATAAAAGGTAAACAAAGATATAGCTTTTGGCATAAGCAAAGGTAGATAAATACAGAAGATATTATGGAACATACAAGAAACTTGAGAAAGGCCAGAATTGCAAAGAGGCTTAGATATTCTTTATTCCAGAATTGCAAAGAGGCTTAGATATTCTTTATTAGTTCTAATCTGAGAGGCTTTACAACATTAACTTATCTGTACAAGCCTTGCTGTGGTATCTTCTATCAGCTACAAATAAATAACTGTGAAAATAGCAAGTCAGGGACCATATGTCTTGAAGAGTTTCCGTGATAGCAAGAAGGTTTACCATCCAGGAAAATCATGCTTGTAAAGGATGACTATGTAGATTGTCCAAGAACTCGACTTATAAGTTACTTTGTAATACAGTAATCATAGGTCATAAAGTTTTCATCCCAAAAAGAAGCAACTGATGGTTGTGATTAATTCACCAAGACAAATATTCCTTTATCTCAACATGAAAAGAGCAAATGAGTTTGTTTGCCTACCACATAAGTCTAACTTAGACATAAGTTTGATTTTCTGAACACTTGCTAAAATTCATTATTTTTCACAAAGAGAAAGGAGATTTACAGTTAAATAATCATTACTGTGTCTGTGGCACACAAGTAAAACAGAGTGAAATAACTTCAGGTATATGAAGCTAAATAAAAATTCTTATGGTAATCAGAATAGTATTGTCATTACTCAAAATCACGCTTTCTTGAAACTAAATGTCTATGGTTGCTGCTGCAATGCGAACAAATAAGTCTTAGGCATAGAGTATTGGAAGTGCCTTAGCACATATCATGTAACAGCCACTACTTGGGTACATAAACACACAACACACATTGGTTCTTACACAACTAACTCCGAAAACAGAAACAATACTGCAGTTAATGTTATTCAGGAAGCCAAAACAAAATTTACCAAACATAGTTCTAATCAAACATTAATCTGGAAAATCAGATGTAACCGTAAGTAAAAAACAAAGATAATAGCAAAACCTTGGAAAGTAGGTGGTAGGCAGCCCAAAGTTAGTGTCTCAAAGTCAACTGCATCGATTTTGTATTTGGGAATTTGCTCAGCTATGATAGGTTCTGCTATTTTCTTTGCCATCTTGCAGATTGCCTGAGGAGCTTAGAATGTCAATATTCCATCAGAAGCAAAAAGTAAAAGCTAAAGCACTCTAAAATCTATTTGTTCAACTACCTATATTCTACGAATTTTTAAGAAATATACCTTGTCTAAATAAGGCCACATATATTCAATGAATTTGTTCAACCAATCCATCTGCAGAGAGATACAACTTGTAATGTTGAATGATGAACTGCTAGAAAGAACTTGAAACGTTTATTTTACTAACAAAATTTTTGTGAGAACAAAGTAATTGGACTCACTCTCTCATAATCTGGATTTTTAATCCAAAAAGGTATCTCCGGAAGCAGCTGTTCAAGGCTTTTAGAATCTTTCTCAAGTAATGGACGCATTTCAGGATCCTGCCGATTGTGCATTTAGAAAACATGTAAATGAAATTTTAGCATCTCTTATTGCGTAAGATATAGGATAATATATGCTTAACATATGAGCGCCACCAAATGTTGACTTCTATACACCATCAACTTCAGTTACATTCTTATGTGCTTTTTACACTCTCTTTATAAATCATCAATTAAAACAATGTAGAATTCCTGCAGTGCACAGGATTAAAGCTGAACTCTCCAATGTGTATTTCTAAAATCCAGATATAATTAGTATTTCTTCAAATTTCAAGGTGTTTAGTGTGTTTCGATTCTTTCATCATTCATAAAGTCTCTTTTTACAAGAATGAAATTCATTTAAGAGTATACAATTAAAGACATAACAAAGAAATCAGATCTCATTCTGAAGGCCTTTTCAATAATTAAAGTCTCTTAATTATTTTATTTTATGCATCTTCGACTTGAGTTTCCTCGATCGAAGGCCTTTTCAATATGAAATCGCTTTTTGGTGTCACTCAATGTAATTTGCAGGGCCATAACTTTGAGCAAAACCTTATGCAACACTTATAACTAGTTCCAAACAATGTGAAGCTATTCTTGTCCACAGAAGTGCAGAGACTGCTGTAGATCCAGATTAACATACAGATTTCCTATCAATGGGAATTATCTTTTTCTTTTTCCTTTTTCCCACTAAATGATAAGTGCAGCTAAATTGCAAGTTACCTTAGTGACAATGAAACGAAAAACCACAAGTAAATTCAAGAAACGAAGAATCATAATGCAAAAAAGCAACACATTTCACGATACAGAATTCCTCAAGAAACAAAATGCTGCCAGAAACAGAGACTGAGATACATACATGGTAAAAAAAAGAAAGAAAAAGAAACAGACCTTCACATCAGTTGGCTGAGAGTAGATGAACAGAAAGTATCCAATCACAATCCCAATGCCGATTCCTATCCCGAACCCAAAAACCCCCAAAAGCGTGCTTATGATACCCATTTCCAATATTTTCCGAAGTGGCAAAATCACAAAAACTACAGTGATATAGATCAATCAAGAAAAGGGCTCAAAAATCCCCACATCAAGAAATCAAGTGCAACAATCTTGCTCAACAAAAGGGCCTCGAATTCAAAAACAACAAAATGATCCCTCCAAAAGAAAAGGAAAAAAATTGAGACAAGAAACTGAATCACATCCTACATCACTCACAGGTGCAGACAAGGATGGGTATAGGACAAAAGGAGGTTGGAAAAAGTGAGGGAAATCCACATCACAAGTTGATTGGACGATACAATTTCGAGGCGAGAAATAAAAGAAACATTAATGCCGGAGAGAAATATCTTTGCATAGCGTTCAACGACCCTATTTGGATCCACATGTAACGGCCTTTTGCAAGAGATGGAGCGCGTGGGAGCGTATGCATGTCGGCAGACAACGGTTACGTATCACAACGGCCCCCACCCCCATCTTTGAAGTTTTCTATTTCAAAAAACATCACTTCCATTCTATTTAGATAAAAGGGAAATTTATAATTTATATACTAAATTATTGATTATCTAACATAATTTTTCTTAACTATTAATAACTATAATAAAATATACGAATTACTTGAAAATTAATAAAAATACCCCAATTGTATGATTTCCGACGAGTTATTCCTAACTGTTCAAAAACTCGAGAAGTTATTTATTTATTTTAATAAACATGTAATGTAGTTTCAGAAAAATAGTTATAAGCAAAATTCCAGGTCGGAGGCCGATGAGATGAGCAAAAACTCGAGTGTTTTGTTAGTTTTCAGATAGTTCATATATTTAAAAGTAATTATCTATAGCTCAAGGTATTTTTGTTAGTTTTACAATAGATCATGTATTTTAGAGTTTTATGTATCAATAATTAAATATACTTTTGTTGAATGACCAACAATTCATCGGACGTTTGGTTTGATGGATGGAATAGATAGGATTAATAAGCTAGAGTAGCACTGCACTATTTTGATTATTTAGTTTTGTATTTAGATTGATTGATTGTGATGTATGATAAATTAAATGATTATGACTAAAATATAATACCAAAATTAAAGTTGAGGGCAAAAACGATTCAAGATCATTTTAGTGAGGGTATAATGAAAATTTGTATCATGAGCCAAATCCTTCAAACGAAACATATAATTAAATTAGATTATTTTATCAATCAAATCAAACTATCAATGATTATAAATTTATAATTGCGTAATGAGGATTATGAGAATTATTTCCCCAGTGATAATACTATTTTGTCCCAAAGCAATAGCAGAGGTCTCTTTCACTCCTTTAATATAGCACCTTCTTTCGAAATTACTCCATGCATATTGTAACTTTTGTGCCCAAATATAAGTGGGCCGTTTTGCAATTGTATGTCTATAGATATATGAGGTAACGAAAATTCTTTTTTCATATATTGATGTCCAAATTTGTGTTTCATGTAGTGTTTTGTGTTAGGAAACTTTTCAATAATGATTATATTTATTGAGATAAGATTCTATTATAATTTCAAAATATAGATTGAGGTATTAATTGTGGATCAATCAATTTATCTTGATTATGAGTTGTGACGGAGCCAGAAAATTTTTCATGGGGGCCCAACTAATTATAACTTTAAAAGGTAATAAAATATATTTTTTAAAATATAATTAAAAAATAATAGTAATTTAAATAATAGTGCAATTTTATTTGAATAGAGGTAATTGTTTATGCTAACTTTCTTTTTCATTATGTTTTAATATCTTGCAAAAATAAAATAATAAAATTTACTTATAAATAACTAAACAATCAATCGATAATAACTACAAAAATTAAAATAATAAAAAAATTATAATCGTTAATATTGTAAATGATATTGTCTTACAAAACTCAAATTTTGATTTTCATGTACCCACTATAAATCAACAATTGAATCTAAAATTAATTCACATATAAAGCTTATTAGAATAAGTTTAAATAAATATTACATATGACTGTTATAATAAGTTTATCATAGCCTTTTTAAAAATTTGATTGATCATATTAATTTACATATAAAATTTCATTATTTGTATAGATATATCTATATTTTATTGTATCAATGTAAAACAAATTATAGGAAAAAAAAAGGAAAGAAAGAACACAAAGTAGATAAATAAAAAGAAAAGAAAAGAAAAGAAAAGAAAGATACAAAGTAAAGAAATAAAGAAAATAAAATAAAAAAAGAAATTAAAAAAGAGCACCCAATTGGATTCGAACACGGGGCATTAGAGAGTAAGACAATACTCTTAACCAACCCATATAATGCATTTATAGACTTTAGATAGGTAATATAATACTAATCCTTTTGAAAACATTGGGGGTCATGGATGCGGGAAGTGCAAATACGTTCTTGCATATCTGATACGCCTGATTTTGGGGATAAACATGGTTAGTTTTGGGCTTCACGTGCATTGCACAAGCTTCCGGGACCGGCTATTAATGACGTATCCCTGCAAACCTCCTCCTAATTGAATGCCGTAGCCATATTCCTTAATCGACGAATGAGGAAGGGCTATATGTAAATTGAGATTCAAAGAAGAACCAATGAACACGATAATCAAATTAATTCATTGTAAAAATTAATGTATCAGTCAGAGAAATTATTGATAAATACGATTATAAAAATGAAATTAAAAGAAAACTCATCTGTTAGTAATTTTCTAGAATATAGAAAATAAAACAGAAATAATGTTTCAAATTGATTACCCGATAGCATTGCATGAAACCTCCTTTTACGAACTTTTATTTGTCGGATATCTGTGGGAATTAATAAAGAAGGTATATCTCCCAATCCCTTGTGCCCGATCATCGCATTGAGGGCACTCTTTCCCATTGGTCATGGGGTTTTAATGAGCCCGCTTATGCGTCGCAAGGGGTTCGTTGAGGAGGTTTTGTTTCTTTTCGTTTAATAGGATTGGCGAGTCATTTCTTTGGCTATATGTTTTGGCCTTAGGTCTTTATCCCACCTTGCCTTGTTTCTTGAAAATTTGGTGTATCCCCGGATATCCTGAGTTCGGTTATAACATGTTTTTCGTGTTTTATGTTATTTAAATGCGTTTGACCAAAAAAAAAAGAAGGTATATCATTACATACATGCTATGCTATGTTAGGTCTGGAGATGAGAGAATGAATCAATATATGAATTTAGTAAACATTGATAGATGGTATGTGAGATACGGTGGCATAATCTTGTCCTCTTACTCTATCAATGAATTCATCTGACATTAATTCCAGTGATATCCAATTCTTAAAGAGTGGAGATGAATCTCAGACCATCTGACATTGTATGGCATGCCGCATACAAACACACTGGAAGCCCTCAAACTCAAGTATCTCAAATGCCACATTACTAGGTAATTTATCGTCTTCGAACACACCGCGACCTGTCAAAATCAGTCGTATTATCTTCAAAGCGGATACGAGAATCTCCATATTCCACGAGGAACATAAAGGATCTACGATCTTTAAGTCCTTCTAACCCCTCTATACTAATTTTACTTTTGGTAATAACATCATTGTCGAGAGTGATGGCTAACCTATCTGGAAATCTGAATGCGCTTGAGAATGTTCTCTTCTTCAGCTTTTGAGGTGCAAAGATTATGCATCAAATCATGAAGTCGACATAAAACAAACTTGTTACGTGAAGAGCTACTCTCTGGTTTCTTCACTTGAACCATACACCCAGTGTGGAGAATTTTTTTTTTTTAGGCGATTAATTATAATTTTACAAGATAATAAAATAAAATTATAAAATAATAATAATTTAAATAATATAATGAGTTTATTATAATCTTTTTAGAAATTTGATTGGTAATATTAATTCACATATAAAACATTATTATTTGCATATATATTTTATTTTAAAGAAGGGGGGGGAGAGAAAGCCGCATGAGAAGGAAAGAGAAGAAAAGAAGGGAAAAAAAAAGAGAAGAAAAGAAGGAAAAAAAAATAGAGAAGAGAACGCTGCTGGGAATCGAACACGGTTCTTCAAGAAAATGGGAGAGATCCTAACCATCAGGCTAAGACAAATTTATTAACATTGTTTTACATATCAAATATATAGCTATTTTTTCAAAAAAGTTGGGGGGCCCATGGACCCCCCAGGGTCCTATGTGGCTCTGTCCCTGCATACACCTCATAGCTACTTCAACTAAAATATCGTTCCACCACATCTCTTGAAGTTTCGTTAGGTCTTTTATCTTGGAAAGTGTTGTGATAATTAGAGGTGGCAAAGTAGCGGGTCGGGCCGGCCCGACCCCGGGTTCGTCGGGCTTTTAAATTTTTCGAGTTGGGTCGGGTCGGGCCCGAAATTTTTCGGACCTAAAAATATGAAGCCCAAACCAACCCCGGGCGGGCGGGCTTTTTTAGATAATTTTTTAATTTTTTTAAGATATAAAATTAATATTTTAAATTAAAAAATAATTATTTAATTAAGATCTCATAACTCCTTAACTTAAATAAAGAATCAGTGATGAGAATATTTGAGCTTACTTATTCTTATGATAATGCTTCTTGTATATCTTGACTTATTTATGTATTCATGCGATGATATTGTAATGCAGTATGATTTTAATTCTTTAATTTAAGGAGAAAAAATTAGTGATTACAAATCAAAGATAAATAATATTATTAAACGTCAATCCAACTTATACTCATAAAATAATAGAATAAAATAAATTAATTATACTGTATATATTTAAGATCAATGATTCAAAATAGATTTTACATACTATAAGATCATTAATCATCAATGTATATATTTTTGGAGATTATTTCTCTTAGGAATTATTTTTGAATGATTTATGAGGTCATTATTTTTTTCAGAATTTATTTTCCTGACCAGTATATGAATTAGTAAGAAAATTGTTACTATAAAAAATAAATAATTATATAAAATATAATTAATATTATTAAAAAATATACATATGTATATTAAATAATATTATAAATATATATATTTAATAAAAATCGGGCGGGCTTTTTTAGCCCAAAGCCCGGTAGGCCCGGAGTTTTTTTTAGACGGGCTTTTTAGGTCCGATTTTTTTCGAGTCTTTAATTTTGAAGCCCAAATCGGCCCAAACCCCGGGTACCCCAGACGAGCTTTTCGGGCCGGGCTCATTTTGTCGGTTCTAGTGATGATTGCATGAGATATATATATATAGGAGATGGTTCATGTGAGAATGAAAATAAGTATAGAAAATAAGAATAGATATGTAAGTCTAGCATATCTTTCATATTTGTGTAGCACAATCAGAATTACTATGTTGCACATGTTAGTTTAGCACATATTTCATTTCTTCGTAGCACATATGCTAAATATATTAGTTTATCACATCTTTCATTGCAGCGTAACACAAGAAGGGTTCTAGTGCTGCACAGTAATCCGCGTAGTACACAAAACATAAAACTGTAGCACAACCGAAATTAAATCTCAAACATTGATCTAACGAATCAAAGGCCCAGATTCATTCTCATTTTCTACCAAATTATCATTTCTTACCCGATCCATACCTATATCTAAAAAAGCTATAAGTTTATGTTAGATTGGTTATAACTGATTTCATCCTTCTTCAATTATTTTTTCTCAGTTTTATTCTTGAGCAGAAAGGATTGCTTATCTGGAAGAAGTCACAGTAGATATATGAGCAGTCATCGATTGCAGTTTAATTCAATTCATTCATTGAGATTATGTTTGAACGAGAAGAGCATAGAAAAGAGAAAGATGTTTTTTTTATACATGCAGAAACCATTGTTAAGGGTTTAGAACTGCATTGTTTTCTTTCTTGTTTTTGCTAGCTTCGGTTTGTGATCTTCTTCCTTGATATAGTAAAACAACAAGTGGCTTTTCTCGTGGATGTAGATCATTGATCGAACCACGTATATCCTTGTCTCTTTAATTTGTTGCATTCAAGTGTTGTGTAAATCAGGAATTATTCTTGAATTATTTCGATCTTGCATAACGGTAAGAAATGAAGCTTTCAACCATCTACAATAAATACAATCTCTCTGTTTTCTATTTCTTCATCATCACCGGAAAATGATAAATAGAGGAAGCATGGTTTCAAGTAATAGGTAAGGCATCGTAACTCAAGTCCAACACCTGTTCTACTCTTCTATATTCTTCAACACCTTCTCTGTGCCTCAAATATGAATCCATATTCACATTTACCTTCTTCCATTATGCTAAACTCTCTTCTTTTTGGCTCAAAATCCTCCCGATAACAGAAATGGATAGTGGTAAGCACTCACATTTTCTTACAATTTCTCTTCCAATATCTTCCAATGATTTAAAACCCGTTTCAACTACCGCAATGCAAAACAATAGAATACATTTATTCAATTTTATTTATTTATTTTGAATTCATTTCTAAATGGTACAAAATAAAAATACATAAATTGAAGTAAATATCACTCTAGATTTATTGCTCCTTTCTAAAGGGAATTAGTGAAAGAGACTTAAAATAAGAATATTTAATTGTACAATCTAACTTTTAGCATAAAAGAATTTATTTTTAGAAAAAAATGAATTTTTAAATTAGAATCTTTGTTTGAGTAGTTCTTTCAAACTCAAATTTTAAATTAAAATCTTCGTTTTAAATTAGAGTCCATGTGCGTGAGCAACCGTAAAGTCAGGTATCGTAGAGAAAAGTGCACATACATAGACTACGGTTTAAAACCGCAGTCATAGGGTACCATATAATGAGTAACTTTACGAATATACACTACGATTTTAAACCGTAGTCTATTTTTCAATATAGACTACAATGTCAAATCGTAGTTAATTTATTAAAATCGTAGTCTATTTTAGGTTTTTACTGTGTTTTTAGGGTAAAAACATGATGAGAAAACTTAATTTACCTGTGATTCTGATGATCTATCTTAGATGTTTAATTCACTATACATTGATTATATTCCTAGCATGCTTATATATAATTACTTGCAACACACATGAATTTTTTCATGTTAATCTGTGAATTTCTGTGACAGTAGATCAATTGCAGACTACAACTTTGATCTTCTGGATTGTTTTTCGGATGTATATTCTCCAATACTGAGTGACAGCAATCTATAGAGAATACTGTAAAATTTAGCCCCCTATGATCTCCTTGTGATTTTTGAAAATCACTGTATGACTTGGGATAATTTGATTATCTCATACCTTATATTTATAATGTTTTCCCTATAATCCCATTGAGATATGATTCTTGCATATCTAATAAATACAATAATTATCTTCAATCCCTGAAGATAATTCTTGTCTAGAATAATTATCTCTTGATATCTAATAATATCAGATAATATCTATCTAGATATAGGAGATGTATTAAAATAATACATAAATCAAAATATAATCCCAATGAGATTCTATAGGCGTGGACAAAATTTATTACAGTTCTAGGATTTGATGGGTCAGCCCATAGATCAAATACAATGAATAAAGATGAGTCTAAAATGAATTAATTATCTTATGTTCAACCCAGAACATAAATTAATTCATAAACATTTATTCATTCCACTAGAGAATAAATATTGACTTATCCATTTATTATCGAAGTTGAGTCGAGCTTGACTTAGACTTACGAATCCCCGTATTTAAGATATCACACGTCCATTAATTATTTATAGCACTCTAACTGCTTAAAATAATTAATCTATTTAATTCCTTACATAGTACCAGTCAACCTTATTATTGTACTTGAGCTAACTCAACCTATAGTTTTAGTAAAATAAACCTTTTGAGCTCCTTAAGAGGACGTTATCATCCTAAATAGATACAGTGACTCGATACAAATAACTAGTATGACATACAATGACTGTCACCACCAAAGATGCGAAGAATATTGAGTTATCTCATGTAACCCTCACCCATAATAAGTCAAAGTGATATTCAGTAACTCATACTCACTTAAAACCTTATCGAGATTTAGATCAACGTAAAATCACCGATATCTAGGTTCTTCACGATGGTCAAATAGAAGAACTCATCTCACTGTGATCCATCAATACGTCAAGCCGTACCAACATAGATAATCAACCAA
This sequence comes from Salvia rosmarinus, assembly GCA_036937905.1. Lineage (NCBI taxonomy): Eukaryota > Viridiplantae > Streptophyta > Magnoliopsida > Lamiales > Lamiaceae > Salvia > Salvia rosmarinus. Next base: position 2,615,030 of record CM072813.1, read on the forward strand.
GTCAAGTTACTTCTTATCTATACTGCAGCCTATATCGACAACTCGTCCTCAAGTTATCTCAGCTATAATCATTTTTATATCTCAACTAGCTTAACCAATCATACAGTCTTATGTGATCTTCTACACATTGTATGATCTAATTGTTATATGAGATAATGAGATAACATATGCAATCAAGTAAAAAATTCAGTTAGGAGATTGGAATAGTCGTAACAGGAAACATTGTATACAAGCCAATCATTCTGCTTTCAGTATACAAATCCAACAAAACCATAGTATAGTATTTATTTATCATAAACAGTAGTTAATTTCTTCAGAATTGTAGTCTATTTGAGACTTCTACTACATTTTTTGAATAATATCGTAGTCTTTGTTTTTCATAGACTACGGCTATTAACCCTAGTTAATTTCTTTGGAACAATAGTGTATTTTATTCTTCTACTACGTTTTTGGATTAAAACCGGAGTCTTTTTTACTATAGTTTTTAAAGCCATTGTAGTAATAAAACAATTAATTAATTAGTTTATTTAAAACCTATAGTAAACCTACAATCCAATAACTACGAACAATATTAAAACAAATGATGATTTTATTATGTCAAACACCAAAATGTTACATCCTAATTGCAAAAGTATCGTGTATAAATAGAAAGTAATAATTTGAGTGAATTATAATTATTCATCTAAAATGCAAAAATTTAAAAGATGTATCGCTCCACCAATTTCTTCTAGGTCCTCTACGTTCAGCTTCAATCCCATCGGCGCCACGTTAGCTTCTAGATTTTTAAACTTCATCGCCCCTGAAAGCATCTACCAAGTAAAAAATAATTAAAACAATACTAAAGATTTTATATTGAATAAGAGAGAAAAATAAAATATATTTATAACATGTGAATGTAGGGAAATAGAACCACTCTTTATAACTTCTTAGATATCTATTTCAAATTCTTAAAATTGGAAAAGAATTATGAGGTCATTTGGACTAAGAAAAAGTGGATTTACTCTTACCGAGATCTTCAAACATATATAGCTTCAGTACCTGTTACATACAAACAATACCTATTAAATGAAAAAACAATAAATATAACACAAGTGGTGAGAAATAGACCACTTCAATACAGAATGAAAACAAATTCAACAAGTAAAAGTCTATTACATGTTATGAACAAGAGAACCCCAGTCTAGTGTGCGTGTGTGTTGGCATAGTGGTAGAGTGGTTAATGCCCGATGCCAAAGTTCTCGGATTCGAGTCCACCATGACACGGCCTTTAAATTTCTGTATTAAATTGATAAAAAAAAAAAAAAGAAACCCCCCGTCCACGTGATCAGTTTGAGCAAAGAATTTGATAATAGGATGCGGAGAAAGAGCAAACACGACTTTTGGGTTCGACCATATGTTATTATACATTCCAATGCCAACTACCGGGGCAAACAAGATGCCAACCTTATGCGTGCTACTGTGCTGCAAACCAAATAGCCCAACCAATATGACACAACATATTAACCGCACATTACCTATGGATGGCAGATTATGGTCACAAACCATAGAAGACTTACATTAGGAATTTCCTTTTCTTTTCCTTTTAAAAGTAGGATTTTCTTCTTCCCGGTACCAGAGGATCCTCTACCTCCTAAAACAAATCAAATAGCATAGCATAAAAGGACTGCAAGAGGTGGTAATAAACACAAAAAATTCCAAATCCACCATTTAGAAACATACCATTTTCCCCATCTAATGCTTCATTTCCTGACATAGATGCTGAATTGATAGACTTGTCATTCAGCTGTTGATCATCATGTTTACGAGCCAATGAATAAGTTGATTTATCTTTGTTGCCCATAATCTTGGAACTGTCCCTTAATACATACTGCTCAAAACACAACAGAGTTAGATGTTAGTGCAATATCAAATCCAGTAAAACGACAAGAAGTGGATTCTCTTCTGATGCTACCCTGTAAGCAGAAGTAAACATGTCAAGAGTATGAGAAGAGTCCAAAAAACTGATCTACAAGCATTGATGTCCATTGTCAAAATCCACAAAGGGAGTTACAACCATCGATAATGTCTGTTAATCGATGTGAAACTCAACACGAAAATCAATAGCAGTCTCAAGAATTGCCTCTAAGACATCCATTTACCATGGTAGTAGATGTCCTCTTCTCTGAGCCTCTTTTCGAAGAACTAGAGACTGGATTTCTGGATGACATGCCACCAACTCTTCTAGCTGGCTTCCCATTCAACACAGTTCTCTATAAAATTTCAAGAGAAATCAGGCATACATAGATGTGCTTTTAATTGATTACCTGATAGTGTTGCCTGAAACCTCTTTTCTCGAACTTTTTACTTGTTGGACATCTGTGAGAATTAGTAAAAGAAGTTATACCATGAAATACATGCTATTCTAGATTTGAAAATTGGCTAATAAACATACATACTCACCAATTTACATACTTGACATATGGTATGTGAGATACGGTGGCATAATCTTGTCTTACTTTAGCATTGAATTCATCTGGCATCCCGACGATAATCAGATACTGAAGAGTGGAGATGAATCTCAGACCATCTGGAACCCTCTCCAAATTGATGCATTCATCGATGAACAACTCAGCAAGTTTTGGCATTGCTCCTTCTTCCACTTCCCATATCTTTAAATCGTTCAAGTTGAAGATCTTAAGGCACTTGAGTTGTGGAAATGAGTTTGAAGAGAAAATTAATGTTTCTGTTATCTCGAATTCTTCTCCTCCCAACTCAAGATATTGCAACACCGGATACTTGCCTAACTCCCCCATCACGTCTCCCCTGAACTCGCAATACAAAAGTCTCAAATGCAATAAATTCTCACAGATCCCTTGTTTGTAGTGTGGAAAACCACCACTAACATTGCAGTCCCCAGCGTCCAAGTTGACCAACGAAGGAGACATCAACATGTTGTTTAAAACATCTCTACTTAAATCACATGACCTAACTCGAAGACATCTCTCACATGCTCTACTTTTGTTGTTGATCATGTGCTGGACAATTATTAACAGGCTATCTATGTCCTAAACCTCAACTGTTAGTGTCCGTAGACTGCTCAATTTGAGGATATCTACAACCCGAGCAGTCTTACTGGAGATCCCTTCTAATGTCTCCAACTCATCCAACCCATCTAGTCTTAGTTTGTCTCCTCCAATCACTTCTATTCCGCTGCGTTGGAAAAACAGATGCCTTAGTCTTTTCATCTTCCAAATCACATTAGGTAATCTAATAGTTTGCGGGAATAATACTCGCAAATCTAATGTCTGCAAGTATGGCATGCCGCATACAAACTGTGGTAGCTCTCTCACCTGGGAATGAATCAAACTCAAGTATCTTAAATGGATTAGTTTATCCACCTTGCTAGGTAACTTATCGTCATCAAAATCACAACTATGTAGCGCAAGTACCCTCAAACACCGCGACCTGTCAAAATTAATCGTACTATCTTCAAAGCGAAATCTTAGAAGAGAATATTCATCTTCCCCGAGGAGCATAAAGGATCTAAGATCTCCAAGTCCCTCTAACCCCTCTATACTAATTTTACTTTTGGTAATAGCATCATTGTCGAGAGTGATGGCTAATCTGCTTGTGGAATTGCCAATTGATGTAGGTATTCTGGTTCTACTTTGAGAAATGCCAGTTGATGAAGGTATTGCCAACCTGTCTGAGGAAATCTGAATGCGCTTGAGAATGTTCTCTTCTTCAGCTTTTGAGGTGCAGAGATTATGCATTAAATCATGAAGTCGGCATGAAACAAACTTTTTACGTGGAGAGCTAATCTCAGGCTTCTTCATTTGAACCATACACCTCATAGCTAGTTCTGCTAAATATCGTTCCGCCACATCTCTTAAAGTCTCGTTAGGTCCTTTATCTTGGTAAGAAATGAAGCCTTCGGCCATCCACAATAAATACAATCTCTCTGCTTCTACTTCTTCATCCTCACCGGAAAATGATAAATAGAGGAAGCATGGTTTCAAGTAATAAGGTAAGGCATCGTAACTCAAGTCCAGCACCTGTTTTACTCTTCTATATTCTTCAACACCTTCTCCATGCCTCAAATATGAATCCATATTCACATTTACCTTCTTCCATTCTGCTAAACTCTCTTCTTTTTGACGCAAAATCCCCCCGATAACAGAAATAGATAGTGGTAGGCACTCACATTTTTGTACAATTTGTCTTCCAATATCTTCCAATGATTTTAAACCCGTTTCAACTGCCACAATGCAAAACAATAAAATACATTTATCAAAATTTGATTTTGAGTTCAGTTCAAAATGGAACAAAATAACAATGCATAAATTGAAGTAAATATCACTCTAGATTTATTGCTCCTTTCTAAAGGAAGTTAGTGGAAGAGACTTAAAATAAGAATATTTAATTTCACAATCTAACTTTTAGCATAAAAGAATATTTATTTTTAGAAAATATGAATTTTTAAATTAGAATCTTCGTTTGAATAGTTCTTTCAAACTCAATTAAAAATGTGAGATTAATCTTAGGCCAGTGCGAGATACATCTAACTCTAAGGTTAAATACTAACAAGATTCAAGTTTCTTCAGGGTAAGTTTACCAGGCCAAGTTTCACACAGAAAACAGGAGGGATGTTAGGAAAAACATCCCCGAATGTAGATGGCAAGTAGTAGTATGAGTATAGGACACTTGCTTAAATCTGTACAGCTATGCCTTCACAGAAATCAAGAGTCTACCACCAGGAAAGGGATGGAAAAATTTAGGTTCCGTTCAAATATTTTCAAAATTTCATGAACACATCATTTTATCTAATACAATGACAGGAAAAACCAGAAAACTTATAGGGGATTTATTCGGAAAGAAGAGAGATCTTTTGTGGGAAAAAAAGTTGGCAATGAGCAAAAGTATGGCAACATGGCTCACTTCGGGAACTGAAGTGAAAGAATTTGTTCAGATTTCTCTAACAAAAATGTATCAGAGTTCCAAAAAGCAATGGTACGAATTACCCTAGAAAAGTAGATTCCTAACAAGAAAAATGGAGTCATGTGAATACGAGTTGGGCAGCTGCCATTAATCTCTATAATAAAGGATAGAAAAGAAAGAAAGATTATCGACCATCAACTTAAATTTTGTTAAAATATAAGATGTAACAGTTTTAAAATTTCTCTTTGTGTGTATCAAGAGTCGGCTTCCTAAGCAAGTTTGTCTCTTTACGAAAGAGGACACAAATTTCCAGTGTGTCACTAATTTTCTTTCATAAACAACCAAGAATCCTACACTTTGTTGAAGGAGACATCTATTTGAATCCATCGATTACGATCGTGTGATTGGACCAAGTATAAAAAAAATCAATGAACATGATCCGACAATATTTTGGTAAAAAATTTGTACATGTTTATGTTTAAGTATATGTGATGTTTCAGAATCATAATTCCATTGTGATTGTGGAACGTCTATAGCAAAATAAATAGTAAATTTACTTGAAGGGTAATTTGAAAATGATAATTATGTGTACTTAGTTTTAAAAAGTTTCGTACTTAGTTTTAAAAATTTCCAAGACCTACTAAAACAATCTTAATTTTAAAATTTAATAATAAATGTAAAAATTAGTATTTCCGATATATACGAAAGATTTACATATATAAGTGCTAAGAAAAGGCTAATTTATTAGATACATATATATCTTTAACCTAGCAAAAAAAAACTTAAACTGGTTATAGTTAATTATATCTATTATTCTCCCATGCGCTCCCCCATATGGTGTGCACGGGTCAGTTTGGGTTTGGCCAGAATACCTGATCCATGATCCATCATATTATATGCAGGAGACATTTGTTCTTAATAGAAGTGATAGTTTTATGAATAAAAAAGTAACAGTTCTTTGAATAAAAATGACAGTTGTTTTGAATAAAAAATGCAGATAAAGTGATTGTTCTTATGCTTAAAATTATCAATTGTTCTCAATAAAAATGATAATTCTTATGAATTATAGAGACAAATATTTTAAAAAATAACAAATATTCTTACCAGTTGTCTAATATATAAGTGATAGCTGTTATGAATAAAAGTGACAATTCTGATTAAGAAAAGTACACTAGTTATCTTAGTATTTGCTTTATCTTTTACTAAGAAATATGATTCGATAAAGATAAAAATTATTCTAAATAAAAGTGACATTGCTTATTAATAAAAGTGAATGAGTTGAATTCACGTCACATTTGATCCGAATTTGACCCACGCACAATAGTGTGCCTCATTATTCAATTATGTTTTTATATATATCAATGGTTGTTTTTGTTAGCAGCTACAAGATAAAAAATAGTCAATGTTATTGTTTTACACTTATTCATAAATTAACCTATTTTGCCTATAATTCAAGGTTTGAGTTGAATTAACTTTGAATTAGACTTTTTTGTCTTCAATCCAAGACTAAAAGCTATACTATTAAATTTAGGCATAAATTAGTCTTGAAATTAGATATAAAGGGGCAATTCATAAATTGTTTTCATTTGACTCTTGTATAAAGGGGCAATTCATGAGTTGCCTCCCGTCGACGATTGAGTTTAGGTATAAAATGGGTAACTCATGAGCAACAATTCTAAGAATGGTAGCTAATCTTATAGATCTGTAAAGGTAATAAAGTACTTTAACACAAAAATTGGTTATATTTTATCCTGATGAATTTTTTTTATCTTTGCAACATGAGAATGGAATTTTTATAAATTAACTAAGTAAAAATTATTATGTTATACAATTTACTCTACTGTTTGCCATATAGCTGAACTGCACATGTTTGCATATTAAGCAGAAAACCATATTCCCCATTGATATAGACGGAACAAAACTCGAAAGCATACACTTAAAAATGAGAAAGTGGATGCAGAAACTTACCTCGACCAAAATCCTGGGGAATTGCTATTTTCTGAAGTAAATCCCAGCCTTCTTCTTCTGTCAGATATCCCAGCTCGTGAGAATAACCGCATTCTCGACGAGCAATATTCTCAAAACGAGTGGTAAGCAACACATTACAATTCTTGGGAAAAGCTTTCTTTATGATATCCCAATGATCATTTTCCCATATATCATCTATCACAATTACACATTTTTTCCTCTGCTCCAAAAAACTATGAATTCCTTCCACCAATTCAGGAACTCCCATGCTATCATTGCGTGCGCTGCTATCAAGTTGTTTCAAAATCCTGTCGAAAACGGGTTTAGGTTGAAATTGTTGGGTTATGCACACCCATGCTCGAGTATAAGATTGGAAATCGCCATGGTTGTAAATCTTTCTGGCAAGAGTAGTCTTCCCGAGGCCACCCATCCCGTATATCTTGACAACTCGTTGCCTTCTGCTTTCATCCTTCACCATCGATACTAAAATCTCAATGTCTTTGGCCATGCCCACAAAGTGATGTTCAACCTCATGCGAAAACTCCAGTCTCACCAGATCTTGTTGGTGGGTCGAGCGCGACGAGCTCTCCTGTCCGAACTCAGACTCGAAGCTGTTCCTGAGTTGGGACAGGCGGGATATTATGTCCCGAGTATCTTTCCCGACATCGTGGATGTTGTAGCACTCACACATGATGCAAATGTACCTTTGGAGCTTTTCCTTGAGACTTCTCCGGCCTTCCTTGTTGGATTCAACTTCAACGGCATATGTTTCGATCACAGTCTCAGCTTTGAAAGCGAGATCTTTGAGTTGGGAGACGTATTCCTTAAGAGTAGGAGAATCACGTCTCTCTCTGTCAGCTCTCATCAACAACGCGTGCATGCTTCTCAGATCTCTCTTTACTTGCTCCACTTCACCGCTCACACTAAGCAAAAACTTTGTTTCTTCAACCAGCAAATCACGAAGCGTTTCCAGAGACAAATTTGCAACGGATTCTACCATTTTTTTTTTTTGCCTTTCTTTTGAGAAATTAATGAAAAATCTGCATATTTGCTGTCACAGAAATGCAGAGATTTGTATGGAACTCCGGAGGTGGGCACATTTTTCCATTGAAAATGATAGGATACCAACCTATGAAAAGTCTACATTTTTAAGTATAAAAAATGAAAAGGATAACATTACGTTTCGTGGAAAATTAGCTGTACATACACTCATTGTTACTTGTTATAAGACAAAAATAATTGTATCTTAAATTTAAATTGTCGTTATAGCTGAAAACAAATGCTTGGAGTCAATCGACGCTTACGGGCTGGCCGGCACACTTTTCAAAAATTTCATGGTTAAGTATGCATATTATATATCATATATGATCCGGAAATTACAAATAAATATACAAGACAGCACGACTAATCTTGAAATTATTTGTATTAAAAATACATTAATAATTGAACACAGCTAAAAAACAAATGGCTTTCCATTGATAAGAAAACACGCATTCTTAAGTTGTTAGACATACTGACTGCAAAACAAAATGTTACCCCAACGGTGATGAAAATTGTTATGATTTTTTCATATTAGATTTTTTGATGTTATGAGGCAAACATGGAAATAAATAGAGAGAAAAATAAATATAAAGATGAGATTAGTTTGGTTGTATAGTAAAACCTCTATAAATTAATATCCTTGGTACTATAGAATTTTATTAATTTAGAGAGATATTAATATATCGATAAATTAATAATTTATTAATTAAAAGAGAGACTTTTTAAATTCAGCAAATTTGGTACATGTATTGAAAATAAATGAATTTATTATGTTTCAATTAATTATATTCATGTATCAATAACCAATTCATTGTGTATCTATTTTAATATATTCATGTATAATATAAATTCATTGTATACAATTAACAATTACATACATGTATCAATTCATTGTCAATTAAATATATTCATGCATCATAAAGGAAACATATACTATATAAATCTCGATATGGAAATAAAATAATTCATAACACCCAAGCCTCAACTATGTCTTCTCATCTAAAAGACATCACAAAATCATCCATGAATGATCAAATACGTAAAGCATTATGCGAGTATAAGAGAGATCACCCCACATGCACTCAAAAAGATTTACAAGAGTGACTTTGAGTGCGACAACAACTGTTCACAATTTTTTGTTGCAGCTAGAGAACTCGACACCAGAACTCTTGACAGCCATTAAAAAAGTTAGGGATGAAATCCAATTAGATTTAAATTTTAAGAAAAATTAAGTAACAATTGATTCATATTTTAGCAAATTACCATAATAGTTATAATTTTTGTAATATTTAAGAATTATTAATTTAGAGTTTTGATGAGACCTAATATTTATAAAGGAATTTTCCGAAAACTTATTATTTTATTATCTTATCGAAATTGATGATTTTTTACAAAGGCCCAAGTCGGGACCAGAAGATTTTATTATTTTAGAGAGATTATTAATTTATCGAGTATTAATTTATAGAGATTTTACTATATTTTTTTTTTCCTGTTTTTCAACGATTTATTCAATAGTTGTTCATGCAAAACACTAATGTTGGGGTGTCTTTGATCTGGTAAAATATTCTCAAAACAAATAATTTTTTAATATATATAAACTTTAATTTTCTACTATATTATACCTTTCAGTAAATACACCCATACAATTTTGAATATAAATATAGTTTCAAAAAACTCATTGAAAATGATAGGATACCAACCTATGAAATGAATAATTATCCAATTCATTTTTTATACTCTCATCGGAAAAGTCTTGGTCTTTTATTAGTTTCAATCTTTATGTCTTTCTAAACTTCCTCCAAATCTAATATAGGGGTTGATGGGATATGACCCAACCGAGTAGGCCCACTAACAGCCCAAGCGAGTGGGCTAACATTAATATGAGCCCAGCGGTCGAGGCCAAGGTGAGCCCTAATCATTGCCCAAAACTCAGCCTCGGAACCGCTACTCCGCCGATGGAGGACCCCAGAACCAAGGTCAGGCGCCACCCTCCACGTGGCGCACGTAAGATGAAAGGTCCCGGCTCCGGCCAATGGAGGGCATGCCAGAGGAAGAGTCACACCACGACCAATGAGGAGGTCGGGCGCGCCTTCAGGGGCAGAGTCGAAGCTGTATAAATAGAAGGAAAACTGATGTTAGAAGGGTTAGCAATTTACTAAATACAAAGGCTTGTAATCAATACTCTCTGTACTAAAAACTCTAGTAAAAGTATTGAGGAATCATTCCTCCGTGGACGTAGATCTTGTTAACGATCGAACCACGTAAAAAGCCTGGGTGTTCTTCATTGCTTTACAAAAATCTCGCACACTCACGTAGCTAGATTCATCATTGGCGCCGTCTGTGGAAACCACTGAATAAAGCTTTGTTTCCTCTACAACAATGGCGAACACGCACAACCGCCGTCAGCTGGCAACAACCGTCTTGAGGGCGACCGGTGGTCACTCAACGTCGCGGGAAGGAAGTCGCAGACGCCCGGCGCTCACACTCACGAGGCAACATGGAAAGCGTCACCATACACCTCGGGACCGCGCCCCAACGTGGAAATGCCGACCTCAGCGAGGGCGAACAAACAACTCGCTCGTCCCACGAGGTCCTCGGCGGTGTGACCGAGTTCCTCCACGCCAATCTTGGCGATTCAAAGCTTCCTCAACGGAGGACTAAAGGCGGGCCTCGAGGGCTCCCGGATGAACACCACGGCCGCCGAGGCCGCTCCCATCCGGCGGCCCGGCGCTCGCCTCGGCGTGATGGCGAGAACGCGCATCACGCCCGACGGCGGGCCGCCACGCGCGGCGATCCGCCGACCTCGTTCGCGGAGCCGCTCGCATGGGCGAGCCGCCACCACCGTCGCCCTCGCCATTCGCGGGCCGCTCTCCGCCTCGTCATGCCGACCGGTGAGGCGAGCGAAGCGAGGAGGAAGAAAGGCGGTCGAACTCCCTCGGAGGACGATGGCGTCGCTATCGATCCCCACCCTCCGAAAGAGATGGCAGCGATCTCCGGGGTTCGACCGAGTGCGGAGAATCATCTCCCTTTCTCGAGGAGATTCTAGACACGCCCCTGCCCGTGATCGGGCACCCAATATAGCGGCCCACGATGGCCTCGGAGACCCTCCGACTTCCTTTTCGCCTACACCACCAACATGGCGAATCGAGGAATGGAAGATTTCCACATGTGCAAAATCTTCCCGGTGCTGATCTCCAACGCACGGCGTTGGTTCACGCTCGCTTCATGAGCAAACATACACTTGTTCCGGGACCTCATGGATCGATTCAAGTGGCGCTTATCGGAAGATGCCGCCCAGCCGACTTGTAGGAAAACATATGTTAACCCTCGCCCGAGGATCCATCTTGGGTGTTTAATTCACCATACATTGATTATAATCCTAGCATGCGTCTATATAATTAAAAGCAACACGTTGGGGTTTTCGTGTTTACCTTTGGATGCATCGAGGTGGATCGAGCGGGATGAGCGGATTGAGCGGTCGAGACTCGTGCTTTGACCTTACGGGTGTATCCGGATACCCAAACTCCAGCGTCGGTGAGGACGAGCTATGGAGAATACACGAAAATCACCCAAGCTCTCACAAAACTCACGAAAATATTTCTCTCTCACACTTATGAGATGGCGAAAATTAGGTTGCAATCTGTGAGTATTGTCTTAGACTTTATCTCATACCTTATATTTATAATGCACTACCTTAATCCTATATGGAATGTTACCATAATCCTATATGGAATAATACCATAATCCTATATGGAATATTACCATAATCTTAGGATTATTTCCATACTCTTGGATTATTTCCATACTCTCAGGATTATTTCCATAATCTTATATGGAAAGGATCTATGCATATACCATAAATATAATAATATCCTTGTGGGATAAAGAGGATAAAATCTTGCCTTTGAGAGCTATAGGGCGCGATTTCCACGATGCTACGGGCACTGGATGGGCCGCCAGGATCAAATCTGAGGAATAAAGATGGGCCTCAAATAAATTAATTATCTTATGTTCAGCCCAGAACATAAATTAATTTATAAACATTCGTTCATGCCACTAGAGAAAGAATGTTGACTTACCCCTTTATTACCGAAGTTGAGTCGGGCTTGCACTTAGACATTACGAATCCCCGTATTTAAGATATCGAACGTCCATTAATCATTTCTAGCAATCTGACTGCTTAAACGATTAATATCCTTATTTCCTTAAGTAGTACCACTCAACCTTATTATTGTACTTGAGCTAACTCAACTGCGGGGTTTAGTACAATAAACCTTTTGAGCTCCTTAAGGGGCGTCATCATCCTTAACGGATACGGTGACTCGTCTGAGATAACTAGCGTGACATCAACACCGCCACCACCCAAGATGCGGAGAATCTTGGGTTAGAACATATAACCCTCACCCATAACAAGTCAAAGTGATGGTCGACAACTCATACTCACCTAATACCTTATCGAGGTTTAGATCATCGTAAGTCACCGAGATCTTGGTTCTTCACGACGGTCGAGAAAGAAGAACACATCTCACTGTGATCCTTGATACGTCGAGGCGTACCGGCATAGACAAGCAACTAAGTCAAGTTACTTCTTATCTATCTGCGGCCTAAGCCGACAACTCGTCCTTAAGTCGTCTCGTTTGTGAAACTTTTATATCTCATTAAGCTTGACCAATCATACGAGACTTACGTGATCTTCTACACCTTGTATGATCTAACTTATATATGAGATAAGGGGACACGGATATATGCAATCAAGTATTCAAAAGCAGATAGGAGATTGTAATAGTGGTAACGGAAACATTGTATACAAGCTCAACCAAAGCGCTTTCGATATCAAATCAACAATCTCCCACTTATACTAAAGCAAACTTTTAGTATACAATGTGTCTTTCTACTAGCTATTACAAACAACCATCACTTTGCTTCTCCCACTTATACAAAGTTTCCTTTCTAAGTGGGTGCCATCAGCATAATCAAGTCCTCTAACGTGTCCATCGTAGACTTTTGCGGCGAGCTCTTCGTGAATGGATCGCTAGATTTTCCGTCGTATCAATCTTTTCAATCAACCACGTCACCTCGTCTAACGATTTCTCGTATGACATGGTACTTTCTCTCTATGTGTTTAGTCGCGCTTGTGGGTCCGTGGTTCGCCGAGTTTGCCGCTGCTTGAGTTATCACGATAAACTATGATACTCTTGGGCAAACCGGTACCACATCTAGATCCATGAGGTAGTTCTTGAACCATCTGACCTCCTTAGAAGCCTCAGGCGGCTACATATTCGGCTTCCATGGTAGAGTCCGCAATGCATCATTGCTTTGCACTCATGAGATCTGGCTCCACCTCCCAAGGTAAACACATGCCCAGGGTTGACTTTTTCTCATCACGGTCGACTTGGAAATCCAGTCAGTATAACCCAAAGGCATTAGACTATCTGCATGGTAAACTAGCCTATAATCTCGAGTCCTTTTCGGTGCTTGAGTATATGCTTTCTGCGATCGATGAGCTTGTCGAGGTTAGGCGATATCTAGCTACTATACTACCGCATAGCGAGATATCGGACCTCGTGCATAGCATTGCGTACATGAGACTTCCTACGGCGAGCGTAAGGAACTTGTCTCATTTCCTCTATCTCCTGCGGTCATAGGTGATTGCGTTTTGAATAAAGGGCGCCATATGCGAAGGTAGCAATCCTTTCTTGGCGGTGCATACTAAAGCAGTAATCACGATATCAATGTAAGGCGCTTTGAGATAAGCTCAACATTTTCTTCTTGCGATCTCGGTAAACCTTGATCCCAAGAATGTCTGCTGCATCTCCTAAGTCTTTCATTTGAAAGCGATCGGATAGCCAACTCTTTACGTCGATATGACTTCACGTTGTTGCCAACTAGAAGGATGTCATCTACATAAAGTGCAAGAAATACCACATCACCGTTGACATCTAACCGATACACACAACTCTCGCTAGGCAACTGGGTAAATCCATAGGATTTTACCACCTCATCAAAGCGTAAGTTCCATGATCGGAGGCTGCTTAAGTCCATAAATGGACTTCTTAAGCTTCCATACTAGATGCTCTTCACCCTTTACCACATAACCTTGAGTTCTTTGCATATAGATGTCTCTACCTTCCTCAAGGTAACCGTTTAGAAAAGCGGTTTTAACATCCATTTGCCAAACCTCTAGGTTCAGTGGGCTGCTATGGCTAGAAGAATTACGATGGACTTGAGCATTGCTACGGTGAAAAGGTCTCATCGAAATCGATGCCCTCAATCTGAGTGTACCCTTTCGCCACAAGCACGGCTTTAAAAGCGAAACCTCTCCATCGGAATCTCTCTTCTTTTGTATATCCACTTACTACCTATGGCTTCCTTGCCATCGGTAGAGTGTCTTTCATATACATCCATAGCCGTTATGGACTCCATTTCTAAGTCCATAGCGGTGTGCCATGATCTTGCATCAATATCTTGTATCGCCTCCTTGTATGTCCATGGGTCGATTATTGCATGTTAAATCTGCTGGGACTAAATCCGAAGATTCACCCACGAACATAAATCGCTCGGGTTGACGAACAACCCTCCCACTCTGACGAGGTTCTCTGAGCACAATAGCAGCGGTGGGTGCGAGATACTTGTGGTTCTCTAACTTGCACAACTTTGTGTAGGTACCACTTATGCGGTCGGTATCTCGGTGGAACTCGACCCACTTCAATTTCTTGAAGTATCGGTGTCGATCCTCCACTAGACTCGACATCTCGTACCTTTGGCCCTGTCGGTGGTGGAATACGATTATCTTCTAATTCTTGAAGAATGATTTCAACTTTGGACTTATGATTTTCATGTAGTCCTCTTCTAAGAATCGAGCATTAGTCTAATAATGACCTTCGATCCTTGGGACTATAGAATAAACCACCTTCGTTCCTCTAGGATAGCGATAAACGACCTTGCGTCGGATCTAGCCTCCAACTTGTCGACCTTCTTGTTCGGCACATGTCTTTGGGCCCCATATCCTTATGTGGCTTAAAGCGGGCTTGCGCCCAAACCACAACTCGAAGGGTCTTTTCGGTGACTTGGGCGGTACTAGATTTAGCAAGTATGCCGTCTCTAAGGCATACCCCGAGCGAAATAGGCGATGTAGCATAACTCATCATAGATCTAACCATTTCAAAAGAGTCCTATTTCTTCGCTCGACACACCATTTTTTGTGGTGTGCCCGGTGAAATCTTGTTGGGATGTAATCCCACACTTCACTAGATAGTCCATAAACTCGTTCTTGAGGTATTCGCCACGCGATCGAGCCTTGATGACTTGATACTTTACCTAGCCGTCTCCACTTCCGCCTTAAACTCTTTGAATTTCTCAAAGCATTGGACTTGCGGTGAAGCGGTATACGTATCCGTACCTTGAGTGTCGTCGATGAAAGTGACAAAATACTCGTACCCTCCACGAGCTTGTGTGGACATCGGTCCACACGGTCGAAATGGACTAACTCCAACATTTACGTGGCTCTATAACCGCCCGCCTTGAAGGGTGCAGTCGACATCTTACCTTCTATCACAGGATTCGCGGGTGGGAGCGGAGTAACCGTGAGATCACCCAACGCTCCATTCTTAGCGGTCTTTGGATCCTATTTAGATTGATGTGACCTAATCTAAGATGCCAGAGAGAAAAGTAGAGTCATCTTCTGAAGAAAACTTTCTCTTTTAGGGTTTGATGAAGATCTGACATAGTTATAGGTATTATGTTTTGCGAGAAATAGTATAAAGCGAATTATATAAAGAGCCGACACAGATAACCGTCATTTCTTATGATAGAAACACCACTATCAAAATAACGAGAATATCCATGAGTAAATAATTTGAAAGCGAAACAAGGTTCCATGAAAATCCGGCACATATAAAGCGTCTTTCAAAACTAAAGCTGTTGTCCCAAAACATAAAGAAACATCTCCAACGGCAACATCTTGACTTTCGCGCGTTGCCCATGGAGATCGTTATCTCGCCATCAAACGACTCCACTTGTCGCGGGAACCCACGCAGGTGTAACAAACATGATCGATTGCGCCGTATCTACTACCCAAGAATGGGTAGAACAAGTCGCTAAACATGTTTCCGTTACTAAAGCAAATGGCGTACCTTGAGCCTTGAGCATAGGGCACTTGGCCTTCAATGCCCGTCTTGCCGCACTTGAAGCACTTGCCCTTCTCCTTTGGCTTCTTGAGCCTCCGGTGGCAACCATGTTTTGTTCCCATTACTCCCACTAATTCCTTGCCTCTACCACCTTTGGCACCCCTTTTCTATTTCCATTTTGCGATGAAAATTTTGGGCCCTTAGATGTGCTAGCAAGAGCATGTCTCCTTTCCCATAACTCCTTCCATGACAGACGAGATCATTAAGCAAGTGACTAAGTGTAAACTCGGTCTTGCTCATGATCGCATTCACGAAAGTTCTCAAAGACTTGGGCGGTGTATTGAGGATGATATCGACCTTGGCCGCCGTCAATACCTCCTCCCAAGTGATCAAGACTATCCATGAGATGAGTCGTGTGGGAGACATGTTCATGGACCGAACTTCCTTCTTCCATCTTACGCCAAGATTTCTCTCATTGTGTGGAAGCGGATGTCCGATCCATTGCCCAAACTTACTCTCGAGACTTGACCAAATATCGATCGCGTCTACCATCGGTGATCTTTGCGGTGCAAGCCTTTGGACATCGTAGTCATCATATAGCATTTAGCCGTATTGTTTGACTTATTCCAAAGTCGCTTGACTCTCATTGCTCATTAGTCGATCGTCGATAAGGGCATCGGGTTTAGGAGTAGTGAGAACAAACATGTGTTCTTGACGATAAGAACATATTCCATGTTTCGTTTCCACTCGATAAAATTTGGACGGATAACGGAGTTTTGTGCGAGCATATTGATAATCGGCGTAAGAGACATATCGAAGCGATAATGTAAACACATAAGCATACGATCGCATATAATTCGTAACAATAATATTGTAACCTTTTGATAAAACAATATTAATTGAAACCTCCAATCGCCAAGGAATCCCATATGCAAGCCGCAGCGTGTGGGCGTTTACATGAACCCCTCGACGGACTAAAATATACCTTTTAGTCGTTTAATTTCAATCCATGTCGACTTATCCTTATGATGAATGAAATTAATGATTGGACCTTACTAGACCACATCACTATCGCAGAAGGGACTTGGCGGGAAGTTGTACTTGAGGTGATGTCTAAGCAATGACCACAATTTTAACGTGAAGATGAATTCTTAGAATTGGTATACTCACTCGGACCATACCGCTTCCAATTCAAATTCTTTTGTTATCTCATTTATATCTATCTCTAGAGAACTTATGAAAATCGCACATGCAAGCCCGCGTGTGGGCGTTTACATGAAACTCCCACTTCTCAATAGATTTAAAATGTTTTATTTAGAAATCTCATCTAACAAACTTATGATAAGCAGTGCAAGCAAGCCGCGCGTGTGGGCGTTTACTCACGGTCGTCTCACTTTGTTTAGAGATCAAAAGTGGAGGTCTTGACATTTTAATTTGAAAAATTAATTTGTCGGGTTGCTTGCTTAGTCTTTTTATTCAAAGGTTTGTCCATGCGGATCACGTAATCCTAGCATGCTTTTCTATAGAACTCAACATGTAAAACATGCTCATGAAATTCTAAAATATGCTTGATAAGCGCGATAAACCTAGCATGCTTACTATGCGCGTCAATTCGTAAAACACTTAAAGGTTTGTCGGCGTAATATAAACATACATAGCATACTCTTGCATAATTTAAACATCCACGACATGCATATGAGCGATAAAAATAAAATAAAAGCGTTCATCGCGGCCCAATCGTGAAACACATACAATTAAATCTAATCTATTACATAGATTTACAAAGTACGATAATTAAACTTGAGCAGGCCTCGCGTGCGGGCGCGGACGGATTCAACAATTGGGCCTCGCGTGCGGGCACGGGCGGAAAAATCTGGAAAAGCGGGTGCGGGCGGTCGGTAAAAGTCTTGGGCAGCGCTAGGGCAAAGCCGGTCGCGCGCCCGCCAGCGCCGCCGCTTTCGCGCGCTCGCCATGGCTGCCTCGCGGTCGCTAACGCGACCGCGACCCATCGAGCACTGCGTCTTGGCGGCCCGCCCAGCGCGAGCGTCTGCCGAGAGACATCGTCGCCCAGCGGCCATACCTCGCGACCATGATGCCGCTCATGGCGCGGGTTTCGCGCGCGACGCGCCCGTCGCCCGTAGCTCGCCGCGGCGCGCAGCTTCGCGGGTAATCCTCGCGACCGCGAGTTCGCTCGCTAAGCGCCAGGGATCCCGCGCGAGAACGCGCGCCCCGTCGCCCGCAGCCCTCGCGATCGCCCTAGCGACCGCGAGACTCGCTTCATGAAACCACCCAGTCTGCGAGAACCTGTTTTTCCCGTCGTTTCGTTCTTCGTTCGTTCGTCTTCGTTCTTCTTTTACAGACAAGATTTACATAATAAAATCTAATCTAACCACGGATTTTCTCGTGGTGTAAAAACCAAAACCAACAAAACAAACGAGCCACGATGAACGACAAATCCACAATTATAAAAGCGCGCGTAATAATCAAGCGTGAATTAATCCAGCGAGCGAGATTACGATCCGGGCTCGATACCAGTGTAGGGAAAACATATGTTAACCCTCGCCCCGAGGATCCATCTTGGGTGTTTAATTCACCATACATTGATTATAATCCTAGCATGCGTCTATATAATTAAAAGCAACACGTTGGGGTTTCTCGTGTTTACCTTTGGATCATCGAGGTGGATCGAGCGGGATGAGCGGATTGAGCGGTCGAGACTCGTGCTTTGACCTTACGGGTGTATCCGGATACCCAAACTCCAGCGTCGGTGAGGACGAGCTATGGAGAATACACGAAAATCACCCTGACTCTCACAAAACTCACGAAAATATTTCTCTCTCACACTTATGAGATGGCCGAAAATTAGGTTGCAATCTGTGAGTATTGTCTTAGACTTTATCTCATACCTTATATTTATAATGCACTACCTTAATCCTATATGGAATGTTACCATAATCCTATATGGAATAATACCATAATCTATATGGAATATTACCATAATCTTAGGATTATTTCCATACTCTTGGATTATTTCCATACTCTCAGGATTATTTCCATAATCTTATATGGAAAGGATCTATGCATATACCATAAATATAATAATATCCTTGTGGGATAAAGAGGATAAAATCTTGCCTTTGAGAGCTATAGGGGCGCGATTTCCACGGTGCTACGAACTGGATGGGCCGAGCCGAGGATCAAATGCAAGGAATAAAGATGGGCCTCAAATAAATTAATTATCTTATGTTCACCCGAACATAAATTAATTTATAAACATTCGTTCATGCCACTAGAGAAAGAATGTTGACTTACCCTTTATTACAGAAGTTGAGTCGGGCTTGCACTTAGACATTACGAATCCCGTATTTAAGATATCGAGCGTCCATTAATCATTTCTAGCAATCATTGCTTAAGCGATTAATATCCTTATTTCTTAAGTAGTACCACTCAACCTTATTATTGTACTTGAGCTAACTCGACTGCGGGGTTTAGTACAATAAACCTTTGAGCTCTTAAGGGGCGTCATCATCCTTAACGGATCACGGTGACTCGTCTGAGATAACTAGCGTGACATACAAAACCGCCACCACCCAAGATGCGGAGAATCTTGGGTTAGAACATATAACCTCACCCATAACAAGTCAAAGTGATGGTCGACAACTCATACTCACCTAATACCTTATCGAGGTTTAGATCATCGTAAGTCACGAGATCTTGGTTCTTCACGACGGTCGGAAAGAAGAACACATCTCACTGTGATCCTTGATACGTCGAGGCGTACCGGCATAGACAAGCAACTAAGTCAAGTTACTTCTTATCTATCTGCGGCTAAACCGACAACTCGTCCTTAAGTCGTCTCATTTGTGAAACTTTTATATCTCATTAAGCTTGACCAATCATACGGACTTACGTGATCTTCTACACCTGTATGATCTAACTTATATATGAGATAAGGGGACACAGATATATGCAATCAAGTATTCAAAGCAGATAGGAGATTGTAATAGTGGTAACGAAACATTGTATACAAGCTCAACCAAAGCGCTTTGATATACAAATCCAACGACCTTCCTCCGAGGCGCTCACAATCCGCCAAGGCGGGGCGAGACGATGTCAAACTTCGTCTCGAGGTTCATCAAAGAGTCGCTCAAAATTGGCGACAACAACCTCTACATCATCAACGTTGAAAATGGGATCCGACCCGTAGCGGTGAACAAAGAAATCACGGGGAGAAACCAAGGCGGCGAGCAAGCTTTGGAACCTGGTGGACAACTGTCGAGGGAGCAGTCGGATCGGAAGAAGGAAATCTGGGACGAGCGAAGTCAGAGAAAAAGCCGGACGACCAAGTCGAGCGCAGATCGCGGCGCCTTTGCCCGAATCAAGAGGGCGCTGGAGTCAGGCTCGGACCTCGGCCCAACCACGGCGGCGCGCCCCGCTCAAATCAAGGCGGAAATATTCGAGCTCCACGCCGAGCTCTTCCCAAGCCTGCCCCTATGAAAGGAGATCGAAGAGGTCCACAGACGAGTGTGCGACTATCACCAAGGGTATGGTCATGATACCGAGGACTGCAGAAACACAGGCTCGCGGATCGGCGAGCTCGTTAAAGGTGGGGCCCTCAAGAAATACCTCGGACGAGCTGGTCAGAAGAGCAGAAGCCTCAGAAGGAATGGGCGGCAACAAGCGGGCCGACCCAGTGGCGACCCAACCTGAAGGCGGCGGGGCGAAGGTCCCAACACTATGGAGCAGTCTATGTCGTTCTGGGACTGCCCTCGGGACGGCAGGTCGTCCACGAAGAACGACGCCCGAGGCCGGCCTCAAGAGCAGAAGAACAAGCGACTCGGGATGGTGAGAACATAACGTTCTCGAGGAGGACCCGTGCCCAAGATCATGCCGCACCAGGACGCCATCACCATACAGGCTGCGGTGGGCAACAAAAACGTCCACCGGGTCTATATCGACATCGGAGCCTCCGTCAGCATCATCTTCCAGAGCTGTCTGGATAAGCTTGAGGTCGGAGGCATTCAGGTACTCCCCGCGCCCTCCCAGCTACGGAGCTTCACTCAAGAGGCAGTCCAGCCCGAGGGGGTCATTACCCTTCCGGTCACCGTAGGTCGGGCTCCCAGGTCGGTCACCAAGGCCATCCGATTCTTCCTGGTCCGGGCTCCCTCTCCGTACAACATCATCCTCGGGAGAGATTGGCTGTACGCCACCAAGGCCGTCTGTTCGGTCTACCACCTCACCGTCAAGATTCCCACCCCGGTGGGAGTGCTCAGCATCCAGGGGGACCAAACGGCAGCAAAAGAATGCCTACGACTCTCAACTCAAGATGCGGCCTCGCCCCAGGCATAGCAATTACCGAGCCCTCGGAGGCCGACACCCCGGGATGACTTGACCGAGGGCCTCCAACTATACGACGACGATCCCTCGAAGGTCATCCAGGTCGGCACCCAGGGCCCGGCGGACGTCCGTGACACGTCATCGACTACACGAAAGAATATAGGGGCGTGTTTGCTTGGTCCCGCTCGATATGACGGAGTGTCACCCGAGCTCATAACTCGCGCCTCAACATTGACCGGCTACCAAGCCGGTCCGGCGAGAAGAAAAGGATATTCGCGGCGGGCGCGACCGGTCGTAAGGGACGAGGTGACTCAACTCGAAGGCCGAGATCTTGTTTGAGGTCAAATACCCGACGGATGGCTAATCCGATCGTGGTCCGAAGCCCGGAGGGTGGCGCATGTCGTCGATTATACCGACCTCGACAAGCCTTTGCAGAAAGATTGCTACCCTCGCGATATCGACAAGAAGGTGGAGGCATTGGTGGGCCACGAGATGTTGAACTTCACGGATCTATCTGAGGGTACCACCAAATTCGATGAGCCGGAGGACGCACCAAAGACCGCATTCATCACCGACTTCGGCGTCTATGCGTACCGAAAGATGCCCTTCGGCCTCAAAAATGCCGGGGCCACTTACCAGAGGATGGTGGATGCAACATTCAAAGACCACATAGGTGAGATCGTCGAGGTCTACGTCGACGACATAGTTGTCAAAGTCGAAAAGCGGAGAGCTACGCCCGACGACCTCGGCACCGTCCTCCAACTCCTCGGTCGGCCAACCTCAAGCTCAACCCCGAAATGTACATTTATGGTGAAGGCCAAGCAAGTTCTTGGGATCTTTGGGTTTCTCGGGAGGCACGAAGGCCAATCCCACCAAGGTGAAGGCGGTGCTCGACATGCGGTGCAAGGACCATCCGTGAGATCCACAAACTCACGGGTGCCTTGCCGCCTCAGTGATTACATCTCGAGCCCGAGAAGCAGCTCCATTCTTCAAGATCTGAGGAGAGCTCGGGACTTGCTGGCGGGGAAGAACACCAGGCCGCCCGCTGGTGAAGGAGTACTGGCCGACCTGCCGACCCTGTCGCCCAAGCGAGGAGAATCCCTCTCTGTATTTGGCCGCCTCGGACGAGGCCATCAGTGATCTTTGATGCGAGATGAGATGGGACGACAACTCCCATCTATTTTATCACCGAGCTCTCGAGGACCGAGACAAGGTACTCGGCCTCGAAAAAGTAGCACTGCCCAGTGAGCAGCGGCGCCTCAGACCTACTTCCAAGCTCACTCCGTCCGGTGCTAAGCGACTTACCCACGAGACAAGTCTTGTTGAAACCGAGTCGTCCGGACGTATAGCTAAGTGGGCCACTGGGCTCGGCGAGCACGACATTTCGTACTCACACGACATTTCGTACTCACCCAGACCGGCCATAAAAGGGCAAGCTCTCGCCGACTTCCTGGTTGAGGCCAAATTCACCGAGGTAGGCTCTGCCAGCGAAGTAACTCCGGCTCCCGCCCCCACGGCGGAGCAAGCCGTCCTAACACCACCAGATGGTTGCTGGCAGATGTACGTGGACGGAGCATCGTGCAAGACAGGCAGCGGGGCGGGCATCCTCCTCCTCGGCCCAGATAAGCAAGAAGTCACCTACGCACTCCGGTTTACCTTCCCGACCACCAACAACGAGGTGGAGTATGAGGCCCTAATCTCGGACTCGCCTCGCTAAAGAGCGAGGTGGATGAGATCCAAATCTTGGCGATTTCCGGTCGTCGTGAACGGTGTTAAGCAAATCTGAGGCGAGGAGGACCGAATGAAACAATACCTCGAGAAGGCGAAGGAGATGTTGACCTCGTTCGGTACTTCAAGATCCACTGAATCCCGAGGGAAAGCAGAGGTGGCGTCCTCGACAAGCTAGCTGCGTCGTCAACAAGTCCACCAGTGGAGGAGATTCGTTCCAGAAGCATAGCGGAGTCCCACGTCGGCATCATCACCGAGATAGAGCCGAATTGGATGTCTCCCCTGAAGGCCTACCTGGAACACGGCGCACTACCTTCAGATCGGCTCGAAGCCAAAAAGATGATGGCAAAATCCCAGAAGTATCTCATGCATGAGGGCGCTCTCTAGGAAGTCTTACCTTGACCCTCGCGAGATGCCTTGGGCGGAAAAGCCCGACTACGTGCTCAGCGAAATTCACGAGGGTCTTGTGGAAGCCACATCGGGTCGCGAGCACTTTCAAAGAAAACGCTGAGGTCGGGATATTACTGGCCCAGCCTCGTACAAGATTCGGCCGAGCTCGTCAAGAAGTGCCCAAAGTGCCAGATTCACTCCGCGGTCAGGCGCCTCGGGCGATTTGAGCGTACTGCGAGTCCGTGGCCTTTCATGCGGTGGGGATCGACATCGTTGGCCCGTTCGACCGAGCACCGGTCGGCCGATATTTAGTCGTGGCCATAGACTACTTCACAAAATGGGTCGAGCCGAGCCACTTCGAGCCTCGCGGCGGAAGGATTCGACCTTTGTGTGAAAAATATAGTCCGCTTGGCATACCGCACATCACGGTCTCGGACAACGGCACCCAATTCGTCGACAAAACTTCAAGGGTGGTGCGAAGAGCTTGGATCGATCAACGCTTCACCTCGGTCGCACACCGCAAGCGAATGGTCGGACCAGGGTGACGAACCCTGCGATCGTACAAGGATTGAAGAAGAGGCTGGATCGAGCTAAAGGCGACTGGGCTGAAAATCTCCCTCAAGTCCTCTGGTCCTACAGGACCACACCTCGGACGGCGCACGGGGAGACCCCTTTTAGCCTGGTCTACGGTACCGAGGCCGTCATACCGGCTGAGATCGGCGCGCCAAGCCCTCGCACTCTCCACTTCGACCAGGCCGGGAACGAGGAAGACCTGCGGGCCAACCTTGACGCCCTCGAGGGAAGCTTGAGCTCGCCTTCATAAGCGAAGCCAATCTGAGGCCAGTCGCACGGTACCACAACAAACGGGTCAAAGCCTCCGCGCTCCATGTGGGCGACCTCGTCCTAAGAAATAATGAAGCCAGTAGAGCTGAGCGTCTTAACAAGCTGGATCCGACATGGGAAGGCCCGTACCGCGTTCACGAGGACCTCGGCAAAGGGGCTTACAAGCTGGCTCACTTGTCCGGTGCACTTGTCCCCCGAACTTGGCACATTATGCATTTAAGAAGGTATTTTACATAGCTTCGATTTAAAGTCGGCATCATGTTAGTTCCTTAATTGTTTAGCCAAGGTACGATGTTGATTACATGTTCAATAAAACACCTGTTTTATAATGAATATTTCACTTCGTCTCATACATATGTGAACATCTGTTTGGATACACCACATTTAAACCTTCACAAGGGGACGCCCTTACGAAGATGAAAATCCCACCAAGTAGGGTAAGCGTACAGATTACCCATTAAGTTGGACGTCTACACGCGAAGCGTACAGATTACCCATTAAGTTGGACGTCTACACGCAAAGCATACAGATTACCCATTAAGTTGGACGTCTACATGCAAGCGACATCCAGACCGATCTCGCCATCTCATACCCCTTTATTTGGGAAGATATGCACTCCGGTACAAAGTCTAAATGCATTAACGACTACAAACAAAGTACCAAGCCATATACAAGACAACCGGGCTTCAGAGCTCGTTTATACCCCTTTATTTGGGAAAATACACACCTCTGTATACAGTATAAATACATTTACGACCAAAACGAAGTCCTAAGCTATGTTTGTACCTCTCAAGGGGGAAAATATACACTTCGAAACGAGTCTAAATACATTTATATCTACATACAAGGTCCTATACTATACGCGACCTCATTCGGGCTCCCGGGCTCCGCCTTGCCAGGACTTGCTGAAGCTGCACCAATTCTCTACAAAATCTCCAGGCCGACGGTGTATGCAGAGCGAACTCGATGCCTTGACCCGGTCGATAAGGTAGGAATCACAACGCTGCTCGGCGCTCGGGCGGGCTCTGAGGCAGCCCGAGCGAGCAGCGACCTGTGGTCATCTTCACCCGCTCACAGGACACTTGAGTGGCAAGGCGCCAAGTCTGGCATTCGGGAGTGGGACGCACCCGAGGTCACACCCCGACCCCCCGTGTGCGACCGCCCGCCCCGAAGCTCTCCCCTGCCGACCTGAGGCCCTCGGTCGCCGTCCACTCCCAGAGGATCGCCCCCTGGATGGTCCGCCCCCTGCCGGACCCATCAACCTCAGCACTTCGGCATGATCGGAGTAGCCTCCCACCTCTGCGGGTTCTTCTATGATCGGGTCGGCAGCGCCCGCTGTTGCCTCGCCGCCTCGCCGGGGCATGCGACGTTTTCGGACGATATCATACATCTCCATCAACTTCACCACGGAGTTCACGCAGGCTTTGAACTTCTTGCTGTTGGGCCCCTCCTCATCCCTCAGCACCATGCCCTCCGCCAGCAAGCTCTGGACTCGGTCGTCAGCTTCGGATATGGTAGTCCCACCAGCTCGGCGGACTGCCCTCTCGTACTCCGCATGCTCCTCTGACAACCGAGCGAGCCTCTCCTCGACTCAGGCTGTTCCTCGCACTGCATCAAACGCCCTTGGATAGCGTCGGCAGATAAGTCCGCCTCCTGGACTCTGTCCTGTGCGATCCTCGACTTCAGGACCTCGTTCTCGACCAGGCGGGCCACCTCCCGATCAGCCTCGATCAACTTCTTGATTCGGAAGAAGCGCCGAGCTTCGCATCCATGGCGGCAAAACTTGGGTCAGCTCGGTGACCGACTCTCAAAATTGCACCTCCTCGTCCTTCTCGGCGGGGCACCTCGGACCCTTTCGACAGCGAGCAATTCATGGTCGAGTCCCAAGTATTGAGATGCAGAATGCTATAAATAGAAAGACAACACAAGTCTCAGAAGGTGATAAATATTTTTTATTGCATACGGAAAAATTTGTTACAAGGGCTCAGGGTCCTATCGACCCCGGTGGTTCAGCCTATTACAACAGGCCCACTAACCTCGGCCCTCTCCCCGAACTCGCCGGCCTCCTGCTCCTCCTGCCGTTCCTCCGGCTGCTCCTGCTGCTGCAGCTGCGGGTCGACCTGAGCCGCCGAACTCGGCTCCTCCTCCTCCCCCTCAGCCCGGGCCCGCACCTCGGCCAGAAGCTCCTGAAGCTCAGGATCTTCATCCACCTTGCATTGGAACACGGCCTCGGCCGTCAGGAGCGACGAAGAGGAGGCTAAAGCCTCCACCACGGGGAAGGCGGCTGCTTCGGCAAGCACCTGGGCATACTGCAAGTTCACCGCCCGCTGATCAATCTCGGCCCAACCGTGCTTCGCCTTGTCAAAATCGGGCATCGTGGCCGCCAACCCTCCGGTGGGTAGATATCACTGCGGCCATCACACGGCCGGATCGGAGATAAAGGCGGAGAAGGACTCGACTCGATAAGTTTCTTTGGCGAAGGCCTTGACATGGGTCCTTGCCCCTTGACAAAGCACTTGTCCGATCAGCTGATCTCTTCTCGCATCGGTCACCTCCTCCGGCGCCTCCACCTCGGTAGCGGCCTCCCGCTGACAAGACCGCTCTCCCTCGTGGCGGCCTCGGCGCCGCCGCCTTGCAACCTCCACCTCGCCCCTCGCACGCGGCCGGTGAGGACTCCGCTGACCGACTTTCTCTCGGCTCACCGTGCGGGATGCAACAACATCGGCCATGCGGCGATCTCGCTCGCGATCAAGGCGGTCCTGCAAATCAAGCGATTAGTAGCGTGTAAAAAATAAAAATAAAAACAACAACAACATAACTAGGCGAGGCGGAAGATCGGCGGAGATCGGTACCTCGCGCATCATGGGCACGGACCTCTGCCTCGAGGCCCGAGCTCGAGATCGGTGCGGACCCTTCACAGATCGGCGAGGTGTTCCACCACCACGGGCTGCGGGGTGGGCCCACCAACCTTGCCTCTTTTAGAAGGCTCTGCGTCGTCCGGTGGTGCGGGACGGGGCGAGGCCGGTGCTTGACCTCCTTTGTGTGCTTAAGCTTCACTGCAATGGAAGAAAATCGCGTTAGTCGAAGAGGTCGAACCTATAAGAATGAGAAGAGAGGTGCCTCACCCGGCTCGGACCCGTCCCGAACTGCGACTGTGCACACCTCGGCCCGGCATCATTAAGGCTGTCCTCGGTGAATTCTAGAGAAACTTCACCGACCGTGTTGAGCTGATCCTCTACCCAGCCGAGGGGCTTAAGTTTTATATCCGTCACTTTACCCATCCCCAACCGTAGATCGGATGCCCATCGACCTCAAAAGAAAAACTTCTTTTGCCACCCCGACACTTTCGGTGGTTGACTACCCTAAACGTCTGCCGAGGCGAAGATAGTCTGACCCTCTTGAGTACTTGACGCTAAAAAATCGCATCAAGAGCTCAAAGGAGAACTCCTCAGCTATATTATAGCAAGTTAACCCCATCTCAACTACCGACCTAATGGAGTTTGGGGTGAATTGGCAGATAGGGATTCGGAAATACTCCTGGAGGCTCAAAAAGATGGGGGCTAGCGGGAACCTAAGACCGGCCCTCAAGGCGTCTATGTACATAGTTATGAAACCCTCCGGAGGGGCTAATGCTCTATCAGATGGTTGCGGAACACACCACCAGGCGTCGGCCGGAATGTGACATTCCCTTCCTATTTTTATCACATCGTCGAAGATTACAGACGATCCGACGTCCCTCAC
The DNA here is from genome assembly GCA_036937905.1 of Salvia rosmarinus. Classification (NCBI taxonomy): domain Eukaryota; kingdom Viridiplantae; phylum Streptophyta; class Magnoliopsida; order Lamiales; family Lamiaceae; genus Salvia; species Salvia rosmarinus. Next base: position 2,643,121 of record CM072813.1, read on the forward strand.
CTTAACCCCATCCCACGCAGATGATATTGTTGGGACCCTAGCGCCAATCATCCTACACCTACCCGATAAGGTATAGCAGGAATAATCCCTAACCTCGATTTCACTATCAGGGGGGGAGGATGAGCGGTTCGAACCAGAAACTCCCGCGGGAGATGATCGGGCGTACTCAGAAACAGAGGAAGAAGACATACTTACTTTTTTACTCTGAGCGCTGAATTCAGAAGATGATCGAAAGCTTCTCCAAATCGGGAAATTCTCTCTGAGTATAGAGGAGATGAACAGTTTTTAGTGAAGGGAATGAACAGTTTCCCCAGCCTCTGGCGCATTTAAAGCACAAACTGGCGCCCGAAGCTTTCCACGTGCCGACACGCGATTGGAAGTGGAGTACGCGCGCGCGATTCGAGTGCACAACTACCGTCTAGTGCGTATGACGTACGCCCGGATAAGATGGACCGCCAGTCTGACCTACCAATCATCATACGGACCCCGGCATCCTGCAGATGGCTGCGCCTCAGATCGCACCCCGCCCTCCCCACAAATACCAAGGAAATCCACGTCGGACCCCGGCGTCCTGTCACCGGGCTTCGCCCTTTATGGGAAAACCTACATCCAGATCGGACCTCGTATAACCAGGCCGCACCACGGCATCCACAAAAAGGTCGGTCTATCAGGTCGGACATCGGCACCCACCACAGGAGTAACGCCACTACAGACCGCACCACGGCGTAACCAACGCAGAGGCACGATATCTCAGGTCGGACATCGACTTCACTCGATGCCACACCTTTTCCAAGCAACGTATAATAAACAAACCAACTCAGATCGGCACCAGGAGACCCTCACATTAAAAAGACAACAGCTCCAGGAAACAACTTCAGCCAAGCCACACCTCACTTCGCCGAAGCGCTTTCTTCACTCCACCTCGGCCTCGCTGTCCCTTGGCTAATCGGGGGGGGCTATGATGGGATATGGCCCAACCGACTAGGCCCACTAACAGGCCCAAGCGAGCTGGGCCTAACATTGGTAGCAGGCCCACGCGGTCGAGCCCAAGGCGAGCCCTAATCATTGCCCAAAACCCTAGCCTCCAGAACCGCTACCCTCGGCCAATGGAGAGGACCCCCCAGAACCAAGGTCAGGCGCCACCCTCCACGTGGCGCACGTAAGATGAAAGGTCCCGGCTCCGGCCAATGGAGGGCATGCCAGAGGAAGAGTCACACCACGACCAATGAGGAGGTCGGGCGCGCCTTCAGGGGCAGAGTCGAACCTGTATAAATAGAAGGAAAACTGATGTTAGAAGGGTTAGCAATTTACTAAATACAAAGGCTTGTAATCAATACTCTCTGTACTAAAAACTCTAGTAAAAGTATTGAGGAATCATTCCTCCGTGGACGTAGATCTTGTTAACGATCGAACCACGTAAAAAGCCTGGGTGTTCTTCATTGCTTTACAAAAATCTCGCACACTCACGTAGCTAGATTCATCAGGGGTGTTTGGCTAAGCTTATTTTAGAGAGCTTATAGATGTTTCAAGAGCTTATAAGAAGTAATATCTCAAGTGCTTATAAGTTGTTAAAATGTTTGGATAATTGATCTTATAAGCTAGAGAAAGAATCGTGAGTTAGAGAGAGAAAATCATAGTTAGAGAGATAAAATTGACGAGAGATGAAGTTGATAGTGTATGTGTAGGAAATTACGAACTATAATAAGGTTATTTTGGTAAATTCATGATTGCTTATAAGTTTATAAAAAAATAAGTTAGGATTGACCAACTTATTTTTATGGGAGCTTATAATCTGTTGGAGCTTATTTTCACAGCTTATAGGTTGTTTAGGAACTTTTTTTGCCAAAACTTTGCAACGAACATAAGCTTCTAAATAAACTTATAATTTGTTTTAAAACTTATAAGCTCAGCCAAACACCCTCATAGTCATACTCCAACGAACCCCTTTGGAATAAGAATTTTTTTTATTTTTATTATTATGTATTTATACTCCAAAATCAATAATTGGGCGCATCTATAATACATACATGTGGTCATTTTCAATAATTACACATGTTAGGTCTACCAAATGCTTTATTAGTTGTGTTAAAAATACCTTATTAATTAAACACAGCTCAGATCAAATTGTTTTTAATTCCCATTGATATGAAACAGACATGCTTCATTAGTTGGAAACAGACTTAAAAAAAGTTGTTAGCCACAGGAATGGAGAAATTTTTAATGAGTAGTGAGTGAGTTTATTTTTTTTTAATGAGGTAAAATGAAAATACATATAGAGACAAAAAAAAGTGAACTGGTTTGGCATTCTTCTATTCAAAATAATTTGGTGGAATATTTCAGCAGATATTGTAGTCAGAAGGTTTTGTAAGTTGAAGAAATCAATTGTGGGTTGAATAAATCCAATCTTCCAAGACGTGGTTTGAAAGGTTTCATAAATCGATGACAGATTTTGGTTCGGCTATTCACATTCATGATCCGTAACATTAGAAGATTATCTTTACAATGACATATGAATCAAATAAAATTAGTTCAAATAGTAGAAATTATCAAAGGTCTTGAATATCTCAAAATTTCAATCTATCTAAGTAAATAATGAATTAACATATAAGATTAATTCTCAAAGTAAACATGTATTGTCAATATTAAAAAGTAAACGATTTCTTAATGTCTTATAACTAAGACGATCTTACATATTGAAGATTTCATATTTCTTACCTCATTGCAGTGCAATTATTATGTCAATATCTTTTATTAGTGATAATACTCTTTTATATAATTATTATATTTATTATTATTATTATTTAATTTGAAGTGTATAAAAAACGAGAGTATTTTCATAATTTAACTCATTGTTATTTGACGTATAGACTACTTACAATTCTGCAGCTCTCTATTACGACTCTCAATGCTCAATCTTAACACTGTACTCGAATTCTCCGTGGTTCGAGACAGAAGTTTATTATATTATTTATTTTGTTGAATGAAAATCTAAAATTATAAGCATGTATATATATAAACTACATGTGTAAGCAAATATAATAGGAGACGGAATCGTAACGAACTTAGGTGACAAATTCAATACTTTACAGTAGTGATTTTCGGCTCTCTTTTATATAATTGTTATATTTCTATTTAATTTGATGAAAAATAATTGGGTTACAAGTTTTTTTAATCAATTAGGTTACAAGTTAAAATTTGGAAATTAAATTTAGTAAAATTTTCTTCAGCCAGTACATTAACACTAAGAATAAAATATATTCAGTTTTGGATAAGTAAATAATAAGCCCCCTAATTTCAAAAATCTGGGGGCCATCTATCTAGAAGTGATGGCTCATTTCATTTGGCTCGACCCTATGACCCAAAAACTAGTTAACTCGAAACCCTGGCCCAGTGAACTATTTAGCCAAAATTGTATAGAAAAATTCATAGTATTATTAATTTTGCTAAGAAAACAAGAAACATAAATTCCAAAGTTATGGTTTTAAAGGAACAAGTATATAAATCCTAATAGGGAATACAAGATAAAACTATTAACTAATCTACTTCCAATAAATAAATAACATTAGAATATTATCGAATAGCAGTTTCAATTCAATAACAAGTTATAACAACCAACCAGATATTAATAAATAATAAACCTTCAAAAGTTTTTATTCATCCATATTTAGTTAACAAGACTAATGAATCTTTTTATTTATTTTTTCATTTGGAGAAACACTGTCTCTCTCTCTCTCCTTTTGGTCCTTTGGTGTATTGCAAATTTGAGTAACTATGTTTCATGTAGCCTCGTCAATGGATTGATTTACTCGGATCATAACCAATAAATAAGTATCGGTTTTGATTTTGAAATCGATCCATTAGATATCAGACCCGGAACAGACCATACCATCAACTATGAGTGCAAGTGGTGCAGGTGCGAAGCGGAATGGAATCGGAGCCGAAATCAGAAAATGAAACCGAAATCATTGCTTTAGAATTTAATGAGTTATGAGCGATTCCAGATCGGTGTGGATAAATTCGATATATTGATAAGCTTACCTAAGTTTAGGCTTGTTAATAGATGGGTTTTACTTGGGTCATAACTAATAAATAAATACCGATTTTGGTTCTAAAACTGAATTTGGAACCGGATCGGATCGAATCAGACCATTAAACTATGTGTCTAAATAGTCCGGGTTTGAAACCGAAATTGGAACCAATACCATTGCTTTAAAATTTAATAGACTATGGACGGTTTCAGATCGATCCAAATAAAACTCATTCATTGACATCTGACAAATTTGAAATTATCAAGTGTGCCACGTGTACTATACTCAAATTAGAGGGTGAAGTCACATAATTGAGTTGAGTCGATAAACAATCAGATTATTTTTAGCCCGATTTAAATACATTAATCTAACTTTAACATTTGGAATTCAATACAAAATCCAATAAACTTCAACTCATCTTGACTTGATTGCATATATAAATAGTTCAAGATTAATTTTTTTCGTGATTAAATCAACGGATATGCCAATTGAACTAAATTTGCTTAATAATAGAGGACAACTAGGTAAATAAACAATATTCCCACAAGTTACAAGGCTTGGGAAGTCGATCAATATTAATCAAAGTAGTTCAACTCAGAACTCGACGAAAGTAATTAATTCGAAATTAAGTTCCGTCCTTTCCAAATAAAAAAATAAGTATTTTACGAGACCGATAAATATAATAAGATTATTAGAATTCTAAAACAATAAAAAAAAGAAAATTAACGAGTATGATATATAGGTTGGTGTTGTTTTATTTGAACAGCAATAGTCACTGGGGGCATATCAGTCATTACACTGCTGCGGGGACCAACTTTTCTCTCTCTTGGTGCTGTTAGTGAGTGCAGAGTAACTGTGAGTGCCATTTATGCAGATTCTCAGCTCAATCCATCGCCATTTGCATTCTTCTCAAACATATATAGTTACGAATCTCTAAATCATGTTTCGGTGATTTCTTCACAGCTTCTCAACTTCGATCTTCTTCCATCTTTTTTTTTCTTCTATTTTTTTCACTTCTCTGATCACGAAGGCTTGAATTGCACTCGTTCAAGAAAATCCTCTCCAGTTTGCGCGATTCTCCTCATATTTTTCACGGAAAAGGTATAATATTTGTCTCTAAAATTTTCATGTTGTGATTTTAACACCAAGAACAACATTTTTATCCCCCTAACGAAATGGAGTTAGGCATGCATTTTTACATGATTCGGTACATAAACTAGGGTTTTCTGAAGTTGCCTGTTTAAAGTTCGATCCTAAAATTATCGGCATCCAAAAATTGACTCCTGATTTCATGCGAACAAATCTTGGAGCTAACTTCCCTGCAGCTTCCCATTTCTCTGTTTAATAATTATCTTTCCTTATTCATTTCAACTTTTGAGTTTTGGTCATCGCTTAGTAGCAGATATTTGTGGATCCTTCATATTTTTCTTACTCGAAAATCACCTTCTTGAGGATGGAAAAATAATTTCCATTTTATTTTTTTTCAAAATCGTGAACCAAAAAAACAAATCTTCACGTTTCAGATTTTCCAGAGTTCGCAGCTTTATTGTTGTATGCATACGTGCTTCATGGAGTGTTGTACTGTTCAATTTTTTTAGGGCACATAATTAATTTTCCCGGTTGATTGTCTGCTGCAGTTTCTATAAGAGTGTTTTGACCTTTCTGATCTGCAGCCGCACCATTAGTTTGTTACTTAAAATGGAAAATTGTGTTCTCAAACGTTTTTCCTCCTTTTCCAGAAACCCTAAACTGCGCACCAGTTTTTTTTTTTTTTTTAATCTATCTCTTAATTATTCTTCATCTTTTTACACCAACAACTACAGATTACATTGTATTTCTTCAAATATTAGTTTCTTGACCAACGTGTTTTATGCCGAAGTTGACAGACAATGGTGATAGAGACCTACTACAGGAAACGCTCAAAGAAAGCCCTTCAGCCCTGCATGGTTCTCTCTCTCTCTATCTCTAAAAAAGGGCTTCCTGTCTGTTATTTGTGTCTCACGTAATATCTCACGCGCTGCCAAATTTAGTAATTTTTGTCTCGACAATCACACATTTTGTTTTGCTTGGAATAAGCGTGTATGTTGTCACAATTATTAAGATACCCAAAATAAAAGTCCAAATCTTTTCTTTTTCTTTCTTTCATCATGATGCTTTGCTTAACACATGAGTGTTATTATAACATGTAAACCAACTATTCATTTCCACGCAGCTCTTATTAGACATGGACTTTTTAAAATCCCATTTTTGAAAGTTTGTTTCCTAAAATCCAATTTTTTAAAGTTTGTTAAATTTTTTGAAGTTTGTTTCCTAAAATCTATGTTTTTTTACCTCCATTTAGATGTTAATCAATAGGGTGTTTATATTACAGAATCACGACAAGAAAAGGACTGAACATTAATTTTGACGCAGGAAATGGAGCAGAAAGAGGCGGTGCAAGGCAGGGTTGCTGCCGCAGAGCCGCGCTGTACCCTCCTACTTCAAGGTACGTACCAGTACTATACGTCTTTGTATTATTTCAATTTCCCCCCGCCACATATTTGAAGCTCAAAAAATGAACTGTTTCTGGATCTTGGTTATGCAGATAGTCAGCTGTTGAATATTCGGGATGATGATAAATCCCAGATGCAAGACAATATTAAAGAGGGTTATCTTTACGAGATTGATCACCTTCATTTACCCCCAAGAACCCCAGCTCACCTCCGCTCCATCCGAGTTGCTATGGCAAGAAATTAGATTTCATAAAAACAACTCTATTTATTGTGATTATTATTTGTTATTTAATGAGTAGCTTTTCCAAACTTAAGGTGTGCGAGAAGACGGAGGTGAATGTGGCGGTGAGGTATCCAAGCATGGAGTCGCTAAGGGCATTCTTCAACTACAGCTTGAGAGAATCGCACCCGTCTTTAGATGAGAAGTTTGTGATGGGGTCGGCGCTGGCGGCAAGAGTGCTCGTTAGGACAGTTCCGGCTGAGGTTTTTTCGGAGCAGAAGAGTTGGATAGCTTTCTGGCTGATTGCTCAAAGCAAAGGAAGTACTAGTTGTCTGTCTGAGGCTCTCAAAGGGAGTGGGATGGTGACATGGGGGATAAGAAGGCAGGTAAAGTATTTGGGTAGGCATAAGGAGAGTGATGATAATGATGTTTATATTGCTCAGAACTCGTCTTCAAGCTTTGTCAACGGAGTTGAGGAATCCCAGATGGGATTAGCAGCTTCTGGTGGTGATGGAGAATCTGCAGAAGAAGATAGGAAAAGTGGAGGTGGTGACGGTGGAGAGAGAGATGAAGATGTGGAAAATGGTGGTGATCAGGAAAATGCAGAGGAGGAAGAGGAAGAACAAGAAGAAGAAGAAGATGAGGAAGAGGAGGAAGATGAGGAAGAAGAAGAAGAGGAAGAAGAAAAGACCAAGGTTGAGGAGACTTCTAATGAGAACTTGAAAAGAAAGAGGTACTCTTTTAGGAATTTGAGCGTAAGGAAAACAAAGAAACCAAAGCTTGAGATCAGAAAGCAAAAGCAAAATCCAATGAAGATGAAGAATCAGGTCAAGAAAAAGAGTAGTAAAAGATCAAGGGAATCACTCAGTCAAAGAGATCCAAAAGATCGTTGGTCTACTGAAAGGTAAATATATATGAATTATTTATGGCTGTGAATTGCTGCTTCTTTAATTTGCTAGTTTTATTTATCAAAATAAGAAAATGTGAAGGTACAAGCTTGCTGAGCAAAACCTTTTGGAGGTGATGAAATCAAAAGGAGCAAAAGCTGAGAAACCCATTTTGAGGCCTCAGTTGAGAGCAGAAGCAAGAAAGAGGATAGGAGACACGGGGTTGCTTGATCATCTCCTGAAGCATATGGCCGGAAAGCTTGCTCCGGGTGGGCAGGAGAGGTTCAGGAGGCGGCACAACCCCGACGGAGCAATGGAGTATTGGTTGGAAAGTGCTAATCTTGTTAACATCAGGAGGGATGCTGGGGTGACTGACCCTTACTGGGTTCCACCACCTGGTTGGAAACTTGGTGATTCACCAACTCAGGACCCTATATGTGCTAGAGATTTGAAGCTGCTTAGGGGTGATGTTTCAAAGATAAAAAGGTGGAAAATTGATGTTACATTATTGTATTATATATGCATTTAATCTTATTATTATTTCGAATAATATATATTTGGTTTCTTGAACAGAAGTTTGGAATTGATGGCAACAAAGATGCAGTTGGAGGAGGAAGTTGGAAAGTTGAGAAGGTGATATATGTTTTCTATATAATAGTGAAAGAAGTAATGCATCTAGCTTTAAATCACTGATTATGATTAATCTGATTGCAGGGAGATTCATGAAATTTCTTCTAAGAAAAAGCAACAAGAAAATGAAACATTCACAGAAGAATCAAACCATCGTGACCTAAGTCAAAAGCTCGATCAGCTTGCTGCTTCATTCGAATCCTCGAAACGCAATTTTGGCTTCGTGCATCTTTCAGTGGTATAGTCAACACCTACCTATATATACTGTTCCGCTTCATTAACTTTCTGTATTTTGAGAGTAATAAATTTCTTTAATGTTTTGCTTTTTTAGGAAAAGTACAAGGAACAATTGATGACCATCTCTGGTTTTGTGAGAGACATTGAGGTATGTATCAAATAAACAACACATTAATGCCTTGAGGCATCAATTATCCAAGTATAAGTTGCTACTAAGTTTGTTGGCCATTTGAAGCTCCAAATAAGGGTTGCAGTTTATAGCTATAACTTGATTTGCCTATTTATAGATACTAGTGGAGCTTCACAGATATGTTTTCTTGTAATATTAAACTTCATAATATTGGTTAATCCCATTTCATGATACTGATTTGGAAATCTTGAAACAGGGAAAATTTGAAAAGCTAGCTCCCAATGTGACAGAAACATCTTCATTAATGGTAGCAGCAGCGGAGAGAGAGTCCAAGAGCACAAAAAAGCTGCAAGTACAAGATGCATTAACTGCAGCAGCTGTGGGAAAGCATTACAGTTAGAGGAAAAAGCAGCAAAGATAGAAAGGCTAAAGAGTGGTTTCAGAATCTGCAAGCCACAGGGAACTTTCCTGTGGCCAAACATGGTCAAAAGCAGCAATAGCAGCAGCATTGATAACTCCAGTAGTTTTGTACAGGTTCAAGTTGAGGTTCCCACCCCTCCTTCAGTTTCCTCCTCCACTGTGCCACCTCAGCTTCCCTACCATCATCAGCCAGCACCATCCATAGTGAAGCCCTTGGCTGAGAAACGTGCAGTCACAGTCACAGTCTCCACCTTGTCTAACACCACTCCTGCAGCTTTAGTCAATCTAAATGATGCCCCAATCAATCTTGATAATGATGCCAAACCGCCGGTAAGCAGTCATGTTATTTCTGAGCTATCTATCTATCTATCTATCTATCTATCTATCTATCTATCTATCTGTGCAAGAAATTCTTGATATGTAAAGGTGTAGAAATGGAGTTCTTATTTTGTCTTGATATGTACAAGGTTGCTGCAAATGGATTGCCGTTGGAGAGTGGTGGTGGTGTTGGTGGTTATACGGAGACGAAAACGAGGTGCTGCCCGGCGGCTTCTGAAGTAGGAAGCTGGTTGGCACTGTCTACTGCTCCCAAGTCTGCGTCTGATGATTCCTGCCATGGTTGATCTACTTTAACTGATGATATATATATTACGCGTGGTAACTTTCTTTCTTTTACTGTGAGAGTAAAAACAGTATGGTTTTCGAGAGGGGGCTTGTATTGTGCCATTAGGCCTTCATAAATCAAGCACTTGAGATATGGGAGATAGATATATAAATGTTGCTGTTGCATGCTATATTCTTTTCTAGGATTGTTATGACTATGATATTCATCAATTATGATCTTATATAAGGACTATTTCATCTCTTATATTTACTTGACTTTAAGATAATAAACATATATGTCTTCAAAAGTATTTGTACATGCGTTTCATGAATTAGAACCGTGGGGAGCTAAAGGGATTATCTTGAATAAAATTAGAACAGTGGGAAGCTAAAGGGATTATCTTGAATATGTTAAGCTTTTATAACCGTGTGGAGTATTACTTAGATGTGATATGACAAACTAATCGTATAATTACGTCTAACAAAATTCAAATAAGAATACTAAATAGTAAGTTTCTATTTGCAAGCAAGAAAATTAAGGTTTCAAAAATAAAATAAAAAATAATAACCACCAACAAAATTTAAGATTGTTGTAAATATAGAATTTATATCAATCCCATATATTTAGGATGACCAAAACCCTAACCCTAATTTGTATCTCCCTATAAATAGAGGCTTTAACCTCATAGTTGTACACACTAATTTTCCTCTCTACTTTGTTGTTCTCTCTACATTCTCTCTATTTTATAACACGTTATCAGCACGATAGTTTTTTTTTGTTTTGTTCGATTGCCTCAAGAATACCAAAGTAACGATTCTTCAAAGGTTGAAGTGAATCAAAGGTTAGTTGTTAAATAAATATCATTCAACTTTGCGTACATATTTTTGTTAAATTGATGGTACATGGAATCTATGCAGTGTATATGTTGAATTAATATGTTTTATTAGAATTCTGGAATTTAATTGATTATATATATATGTTGAGGAGTTCTCGAATTTATGCATCATCGTGTTAATCCCAAGATTCCATTTACAATATGATCAATTTGTGGATTTACCCCTCTGTAATATATATGATTCCTTTTGGGATAAACCCAAAATCAGAATAGTTCTAGTACAAATTCACGCCTTAATTAATTCAAGTACAATATATTGGATATATTGCAGTGCCTTTCTTTTTCGTCTTTCTCTTATTGTTCGAGGTGTTGATTGCAAATTTGTTTGTTGTAATTATGTAATATTTCATTCGATTAATTGAGTTTAATCGAGGCCTTTATTCTTGAGTTTGCTATTATTGATATAAAATTATTTGTAATGATTCATGTATTTTTATTTATTTATTCCTTCTCGTTATTGAATTGTTTTATTCAATATCATTATGTTGAATTAAATTGTTGCTCCCGAAGTAGCACAATTAATATTCTTGAAGAATATTACATGCTCTTGTAGAGCATTATTTGGGTGATATATGTTTATCCCAGAAGGAAAAACATAATATTATGTCTTATTGACATTAATATATAATTTTATTTTATTTTTCCTTGTGCGAATTGCACAAATGGCAAATATCACCAAACTTGAATTCGTTGCACTTGACATATCCGCAAGAACTACATGTCATGGACTCTTGATCTTGATGTCCATTTAATCTCAAGGGGTTTGGGGAGACGATAAAAAGGAAACAAAGAATCCCAGCGAGATTGCGCTAAGGCACTAATTTTCCTTCGTCATCATCTTCATGATGATTTGAAAATTGAGTATCTCACCGTCAAAGATCCAAGTGAATTGTGGAAAACCTACAAGATAGGTTTGATCATCAAAGGACCATTATCCTTCCTAAAGCTCGATTCAGTGGATACATCTTAGATTGCAAGATTTTAAATCGTGAGTACATATAATTACGAATTATTTAGAATTAGCTCTAAATTGAAACTTTGTGGAGAAATAATCACGATGCGAGACATGCTTGAGAAAACATTCTCAACATTTCATGCCTCGAATGTGCTCCTACTGACAACAATATAGGGGCCAGCGGTTTCAAAAGTACTATGAACTAATATCTTGCTTATTGGTTGCTGAACAAAATAATGAGTTGCTCATGAAAAACCACGAGCTACAGCCCACAGGTTCCACTGCATTACCTGAAGCTAATGCAACAATCAAACATGAGAGAAATACTCATGAGAACCACCGTGGACGTGGGCGTGGATTTGTACGTGGACGTGGGCGTGGGCGTGGGCGTGAGCATGGACGTGGTAATCTATACCACGCAACATCTAGCAACAAAAGGTATAAGGCATACAAAGACCACACTCCATATACAAGGGAAGTCAAATGCCATAAATGTGGCATGAAGGGGCACTGGTCACGTACCTGTCGTACGGCAAAACACCTTGTGGATCTATATCAAAATTCAATCAAGGGAAAAATGAAGAGCGAGACTAATGTCCTTGACTATGACGGTCCAATTAATACTACTCACTTAGATGTCTCCGATTTCTTTGTTGACCCAAAAGGAAACATTGATGACTTGATTGGTGGTGGTGTCGTAGAAGACAAGAATATGGATTTTGTGTAATCAGTTTTATCGTATTTCTTTGTTAGGAAGTTTATTCATTTTACTTATAAAACTTTGTTTCGTTTTAGTTGTTGCATTTACTTACAAAACATTGTTTAATTTAAGTTGTTGCTTTCAAGATGTTATATTTTGAAACAATTGTTATTTTCTTCAAATTGATTATCTTTTATTTATCTTGTTCAAAAAAAAAAAAAAAAAAAAAAAAAACTCAGAAATTCAAATGGATTCTTTGGATATCTGTTTAGTTGATAGTGCCACCACACACCATTCTCCAAAATAAAAATATTTTCTTAGTCGACATTAGGCGAAGACAATGTTAATACTATATCGGTGCATCGAACATTATTGAAGGCTCGGAAGAGCTTGTATCATTTACCAAATGATACTAAATTAAATATTAAAGATGCCATTTATTCTAGTAAGTCTAGAAGAAACTTACTAAGTTTTAAGGATATCCATTGCAATGGATACCACATTGAGACAATATCGAAGGTGATAACGAATATCTTTACATAAATTCTTTTATATTTGGCCGAAGCAAACAAAGAAAAATTATCAACACTACCATCCGGAATGTATTACACATTCATAAAAGCAATTGAGATAAATCATGTCATGAACCCAAGTTCAATGACACAAAGAGCTTTATACTTTGGCATGATAGATTTGGACATCCAGAGCAACTATGATGCGCGAATAATCAATAACTCATATGGGCACAATATAAAGAACCGGAAGATTCTTATAACTAATGAATTCTCATGTGATTCTTGTGTAGTGAAGTTAGTCATTAGACCTTCCTACACAAAGGTCAATTTTGAATCTCCATCTTTCTTGGAAAGAATTCAAGGAGATATTTGTGGACCCATACATCCACCATGTGGACCATTTCGATATTTTATGGTATTGATTGATGCTTCTTCTAGATGGTCTCATGTATGCTTGCTTTCTACTAGAAATGCGTTTGCTAGACTACTTGCTCAAATAATAAAATTAAGAGCTCAATTCCATGACAATCCAATCAAGAGGATTCGTTTTGATAATGCTAGTGAATTTACGTCTAAAGCATTTAATAATTATTGTATGGCTATTGGGATTGAGATTGAACACTCTGTTCCTCATGTCCATACTCAAAATGGTTTAGCAGAGTCGTTTATTAAACGTCTTCAACTTATTGCTAGACCACTACTTATGAAGTCAAGACTTCCGACTTCTGCTTGGGGTCATGCCATATTACATGCTGCAACATTAGTTCGTATTCGGCCGATAGCCAACCACCAATACTCTCCTATGCAAATAGCTCTTGGTCAAGAACCTAATGTTTCTCATCTACGAATATTTGGTTGTGCTGTTCAAGTACCAATTGCACCCCCACAACGTACAAAAATGGGTCCCCAACGAAGACTTGGGATATATGTTGGATTTGATTCGCCTTCAATTATAAGATATCTTGAACCTTTAACGGGTGATTTATTTCTTGACGCTTTGCATTGTCATTTGATGAAATGACATTCCCAACACTAGGTGGGACAAACCTACATCTTGAAAAGCATAAGGAAATTTCATGGAATGAAAGAACTTTATCACATTTTGATTCCAAGTAATCAATGTGAACAAGAAGTCGAAAAGATAATTCATTTGCAAAGCGTTGCAAACCAACTTCCGATGTTTTTGTAGATACAAGAAAAGTGACATTATCTCACATCCTGCCGCAAATGTTCGGCCGAATTAATGTCCTCGAAGGACAAATAACAATGACAACAAATGAATCAAAAGTTAAAAAACGTGGTCGACCAGTTGGTTCCAAAGATTCTATGCCTAGAAAAAGAAAGACGCAAGATAAGGACCAAACAATGACGGAAATGATTAATCAATCAAATGAAAGTAATGTAGTTCCTGAAGAACTACAAGTGTCCGAAAATCATGAGATCTCAATTAATTATTTATCTTCTAATAGAATATTGGAGAGAAATAATATCGTCATGGATGATATATTTGCATTTAATATGGCTCTTGAAGTAGTAAATGAGGATCCTGAACCACAGTCGGTTAAAGACTGTCAAAATAGAGATGATTGGCCAAAGTGGAAAGATGCCATACAAACAGAATTAAATGCATTAGGAATTCGGAAAACTTTTGGACCTGTAGTCCTAACACCAAATAGTGTTATCCCTGTAGGATACAGATGGGTCTTTGTTCGAAAGAGAAATGAGAAAAATGAAATTACGAGATATAGAGCAAGACTCGTAGCAAAAGGTTGCTCTCAAAGACCGGAATTGATTATGAAGAAACATACTCTCCAGTAATGGACGCAATTACTTTTAGATATTTGATTAGTCTGACTGTGTCACAAATGCTTGATATGCGCCTTATGGATGTAGTAACTGCATATATATATGGTTCACTAGATAGTGACATATATATGAAAATCCCCGAAGGATTTAAAATGCCTGAAGCATGTAAATCAAAGCCCAAAAGCATGTTTTCAATCAAATTACAAAAATCATTGTATGGGTTGAAACAGTCTGGACGTATGTGGTATAATAGACTCAGTGAGTATTTGTTAAAAGAAGGATACAAAAATGATGATGTATGCCCCTGTGTTTTCATAAAGAAAACGAAAATGGATTTGCAATCATAGCGTTTATGTTGATGACTTGAATTTGATTGGAACTCGAAGAGCTTAATAAAACTGCTAAATACTTGAAAAATGAATTTGAGATGAAAGATTTAGGAAAGACAAAATTTTGTCTAGGTTTGCAAATTGAACATGTCCCTGAAGGTCTATTTGTTCACCAATCTACATACAGAAAAAGTGTTAAACGCTTTTACATGGATAAAGCGCATCCATTACCATCACCAATGGTCGTTAGAACACTTGATGTAAATAAAGATCCATTTCGACCTATTCAAGATGAGGAAAGATTCTTGGTCTGAAGTACCATACCTTAGTGCAATCGGACATTGACTTATCTAGCTAATTGCACTAGACCGGATATAGCTTTTTCGTAAATCTTCTAGCAAGATATAGCTCGCACCTACTTTAAGACATTGGAATGGTGTTAAGCACATCCCACGTTACCTAAAGGGTACCATTGACCTTGGATTACATTATTCAAAAGTTCGGTATTCTCAGTAGGGTATGCGGATCTGAGTTATTTATCCGATCCACATAAAGCTAAATCACTGGCGGTTATGTTTTCACATATGGAGGCTGCTATATCTTGGAAGTCCGTGAAGCAAACTTTGATCGCAACATCCTCAAATCATTCGAAATCATTGCAATCCATGAAGCAAGTCGAGAATGTATGGTTAAGAAACATGATAAGTTATATCCAGGATCGTGTGGATTGGCTTCACTAAAGGACAATCCATTGTGTTATATGAAGACAATCTTGCTTGCATCACGCAACTAAAAGGAGGATATATCAAAAGTGACAGACAAAGCATATCTCTCCAAAGTTTTCTACACATGATCTTCAAAAGAGTGGCGACATCAACATTCAATGATTCGCTCAAGTGACAATCTGGCGGACTTATTCACAAAGCGTTGCAACATCAACATCGGAAAGTTTGGTACATAAGATAGGCATGCAGACTCAAAGATCTGCAATGATAAAAATGCGAGGGGCGGTGTACTCTTTTCCTTCGACCAAATTTTTCCCACTGGGTTTTATTTGGCAAGGTTTTAATGAGGCAAACATTTTTCTTTCTTTTATGTTTGGTCATTCAGGAAGTGTTGTAAATATAGAATTTATATCAATCCCATATATTTAGGATGACCAAAACCCTAACCCTAATTTGTATCTCCTATAAATAGAGGCTTTAACCTCATAGTTGTACACACTAATTTTCCTCTCTACTTTGTTGTTCTCTCTACATTCTCTCTATTTTATAACAAAGATTTGTTTATCCCCTAAAAAGCGATCAATTTTAAGGGAATTTTTCATTGCAACATTTTGTCCAATTTTACTCTCTAGATATGTTAATGTTTAGTTTATAGGAAATTAACAAAATATTAGTATTTAGTTATACAAGCTTTTAAAATTAAAATATTTCATAAATTGGATTCAAAATTGTGGGAGGTTGTGAATAAAGGTGTTAGCGAAGCTAATTTTTTCCTCATCCACCCTAAAAACGAGTAAACATGGAGCTTTGTTGTATGCGTGTGTTGACATAATGGTAGAGTGGTTAATGTCCGAGGCCAAAGGTCTTGGGTTCGAGTACATCATAATGTGGCTTTTAAATTTATATATTTAATTGACCAAACAATAAAAATAAAAATAAAAATGGAGCTTGCTATCTGAACTTGATTGACCCACTTACCTTTTAAACCCACCCAAATATATTTCAATTATTTTATGTTTCAGTTCTTATATTTAATATAATTTAGTATTATGAAAGAGCTTAATTATGTGAGAATGGAATGATCTTGATGGATTATGTTCATCATCCATATTCTAGTGCTACGAAAATTTATGTGCACCAATCTTGAATTAGATCGAATCCTCTATTTCCAAAATATTATTTTACCCTACCCTATAAGGCATAAGCATAATAAAAGGGATTAATTTAAAAATTACAATTGATGCAGCGTGCATGCGTGGAACAGAAAGAACAAGATCAAAACTCGTTGATTCAAAGGAATGCCGAGAATTGACGAAAAAAGATGAATCTCGATTTATTAAAATTGTCAAAAGCTGCCAACGAAATGAAACAAACGGAGATTAATACTAACCATAATCTCCGAAAATACAAGAAATGCCAAAAAGGCCCAAACAAAAATCCGAAATTACAAAATAACCCGAAAACACTAAACTGCGAATTTGACCCTCTAAACGATGGAATTTGCCCGAAATCCGCTATCAGACATTGCAAAGCAATGATTATTTTTCAAAACATCGATTACACCCGAAAAACACTAGGTTTTCCTCGAAATCTGAAACTTCCCAGAATTGTGACAATTTTTCGGATGATCCGCGCGTTTCATAAAATCATCCGCAATTTGCGTCGCATCAACAATCAATTACCCCACCCTTATCCTTATGATTACACTTATGGACATCAGTTCCAAAGAACTCTTACAAGAATAGAGACTTTTGCAATGTTAACGGAGAAGGCAACATGTACTTGCCTAGCTTTCCCATAATGACGAGTGATATAATAGAGAAATTTATTCGTGGAGTATATCTACAATTAATATTTTCTTGAGCTTATATCTACAATTAATATTATATATAACAAGCCTGTAAAAATAAAAATAAGCTTTTAATAACTTGAAAAATATATATTCTTTATAGTTTAAAGAAACTCAAGCAACGCCCAATGGCCCAAGTGTATTCAAAAGTCATTTTTCAACTAAACTTTGAAAGCCATCAGACAAATGTGAGATAAAGCACAATAACATATTAACCGGATTTCGAATACATTACTGTCGATAAATTATTTTCTTATAAATTAATTTATGAAGGATGGGAGGTTTATGTTAAATAAAAAATAGATAAAGATATTTTATCACAAAAATATGCAAAATGATAGGTAATATATAATTTTCTCGATTCCACTGCATTTTTTTTCTTCATCTTTTCTCGAACGTTGTATTCGCCTTACTTTAGTTATAGCAAAAATGATCACTAACAGTGGGGTAAAATTTCGCTATTAATAACAATGATCAAACAAAACACTTTCAAAAATGAGGTTATGTAAAAACACATATATTTTTAACAAGAAATTTAGCATAATTGTCTACGTAGATTATATTTATCAAGCACTATGCATATATGATAATGGGAGCTATTATTATTTTGAAAAACAAACAATTTTTTATTCAAGATAATGGATTTTATATGCACAAAAATGTTGTTGAAGATATACAGTCAATTTACAACCATAATGGCAATTCTTGATAAGAACAATATGCTGCCAATCCCTATTTCGAAATAGGGAACTTTTCCCAACCATGATCCAATCAATCTTTGCTTGTAATCGAAATAAACTTCACTTGAATATTAAATTCGAACATCTAATCAAACATCTCATGCACAATTCAGGTAAAATTGACAACAACATGAATTAACTAACTCGTCATTGCCCGGAAACAGAGTCCTTCAGATTTAATGAGTCTTGCATTATCCATATCTCTATTTAATTATAAACATATTAGACTTCTAATTAGGTAACTCTTTTTTATGAGTCTCTTATATCATCCATAACTACTCGTGAAACATTATGGAAAATCCATCTTCTATCAGGAATGGGAAACTACCAAACCTATAAATATACTACATGTATGTCAAATTCTTTATTCAGTCGCGTGTTTCTCATATTTCGATCAATCGATCATATTCTTTATTCAATCACTTGTTTTTATTATTTCGATCGATCCTCTTCATACATCAATATGGATACTAATTATTCGATGACTGCAAGATCATCGTCTACTGATCGTCGATTGCCACCGCAATTTCCTCCTCATTCCATGCTACCATATAACGATCCATATGCGTTTGCGCCGCCAACGGGATACATGCCTCCGCCACCGCAATACATGCCTCCGCCGCTGCCATTAGAATGGCAATAAGATTTGGGCCCATCAATAAGATACCCTATTAGAATGGCAATAATTATATTTATACTCAACCTCTAGTTTCTTTGTTTCTGGCAATAATTATATTTATACTCAACCTCTAGTTTCTTCGTTTCCTCCACCACCTTCACCTTCACAATTTTGGAACAACACTTGCTTTTAGACTCAAATAGTATATCAACCTTTGTTTCCTCCACCGTCGTCACAAGATTTGAGCGACAAATTCTCAAACAAATTGAGTACTATTTCAAGTATTAATTTGCATGTCTTCAAGTTATTACATATTTTTTTCACTTTTTCTTTGTGTAAGTTTCTAAGTCAATTTAGTAAATCCAGTTATAATCCGGAGGCGGAGTAATAGAAAAACATGATCAACAGATTAAGGCAAACAGTAACAGAAAAAAGATTAATGTTCAAAGATAAGAAGAAGAAAAAAAAAATCAATGATTTGGTGGGTAAATGCACTGTGGTCCGTGGATAACTGTATATTTTATTTGATAATAGCAAACTGAATATATATAATGAAGAAGACAAAAAAATAAGATGGATTAATCATTTTAAAACATATAGCTTACTTAGATTATTAAGCAGTGTTGAGTTTAATTAATGGACAATGTAGGGGCTCCTCAGTTGTTAATCGAGAGTTGATATTTTGACATTGGAAATGATTGCGAATTGAAGGAGAGATTGATTTCTAAAGGAGAAGAGAGAATCTAATTTCTCCTCTACTTCAAGATTCACTTCTCAGTTCTCACCAAATCTCAAGCAGAACAACAACAACAACAACCACTTCATCAGCGTTTCATCTTTTAACTCTGCCACTTAACAGAAAAGACAGCATAATCTGTTAAATTCTTGCAAATATGAAACAGAGATTTAGAATGACAAAACGAAGGTAAAATGCTATCGTGCTTATTTACCAAGTAGAATACAGTAATCAAGAAAGTAATGTGCTTCTGTTGTGCTTGAACCCAGCCATTTAGATCTACCTGTTGGTCGAACCAAACTGACTGGTCTTGACTCGGTTAGGACACAAGAGATTTAAGCAGCGGGGCTGTTGTATCGCGATCTCCTTCGCCGGAGAGGAGGGCGAGTGTGGGTAGCCGTTGTGGCTCTTCAACGTCGCAGGCGACGGCATCGGCTGTTACCTGCCACAGACGGCTGTGTCGGCGGCGGCGATGGCCGTGGGCTGTTGCTGTTATCCGAAATAGGGATAGAGGAGAAGGCTGTTTTCGATAGAGTAGGAGAGACAGCTGTCTGGAGTCGGCGGTGGCATCGGGACGGAAGCAGCAGTTGCCGCTGTCCGTTGGAGTCGTGAGGAAAAGGGAGAGAGGCAGCAATGCCGCACTATTGCGGCGGAGGAGCACCGAGGGGCGGCGCCGGCGCCTCTCCCTTGCTGCTGCTGGCCATCCGCCTTAACTAGAGGTGGGTGGGGGGGATGGTAGCTGTGGAGGGGCCGGGTTACTAACGGATGAGCGGCGTTGACGCCGGAATTTGAGAGGAGAGCCGAGAATTGGAGAAATGGAGAAGAAGATGAAGGCTGTGGCAGGCGGCTGATTGGCGTCCGATTTCACCGGAGGCGATTTTAGAGTAGCAGAATTGAGGATCTCTTCGATCACGAGAATAAGAGTGAGAAAGAGATAATTAAGAGATTACGTAATTGAAAGGGAAAAAGAATAAGGATTGGGCCCATAATTAAACTATGGGCTTTAATATTAATATTAGTACAAATGGACTTTTTAATATTAAAGATTTGGGCCCATCAATAAGATTTCAGTTGGGCCTTTATTAAAATGGCTAGCTGTGCTAAGGAATTAAGCTTAGATTACCTTATACATTTGAACTGCCTATTTTAATGATTAACAGCACAATAAATGAGTTTCATTTTCAAATAATTAAGTAGTAGTTTTGTACTAATTATAGATTAAATTTCTAATGAATTACTAGTTGAATATTTAATTAAAACCTTAACTAGATCAAGACTGGGAATCAATCTAATTAAATAATTGAACTTTAATTTAAAATATACTTATTTCATTAATTGAACAGCATAATAAATTTTCATGCCAATTAAGGACAAGTTGAGAATTACCATTTAAAATTAATAATAAATTGATGGACTTATTCAATCAATAGATTTAATTATTAGTTATGTTTGAGAGCTAATTCAGATTATTGGATACTTGAATTACCATTAAATATTTTGAATCATAAATCGAACCCTTAATTTAAGTTCATGACTTAGTCCTTCATTTGTTAATAATATCGACTTATAAATTTTGTACAAATAGCTATATGTATGACATCAATAACTCGGAGGAGTGAGTGGTCTACCATAACTCTCACACATCCTAGAAGCTTAGACTGTCTAAAATGGGGCAGCCAATGGAATCTCATTAAAATCACAATGGTCCAAAGAAATTGGAATAAACATAAGTTGGAATGATAGGAGTAGGTAGGAGGTTTGGTCACCCAATGCACATGGGTCTTTGCATTTAAAGCTTCACCGCATGTGCTCACTTTCCTAAATGAAGATTAGGGAGTTTGATCCACCGATTTAACTCAGTTATGATCCACGAATTTAACTTAATTAGTTAAGAGTTAAAAGTTAATAAATTTAGAACAAGATTAGAGACTTTGAAAACTAATACTCCCTCCGTCCACCAAAAACGTGCATTTAATTCTTTTTCGGTCCATCCACAAAAAATGTGCACTTTCCTTTTTTGGAAACACCAATTTTACATTTTTACCCTCAACTTATCCACTTATTTACAAAAAAAAAACACTCATGGACCACTTTTTTACACTCACAATCCATTAATATATTCATTTATTATCCCAACGACACACTTTTTTATCACATTTCTTTCACTCATTCTGCTTTTTTTAAAACCCGTGCCACCACGTTTTTGGTGGACGGAGGGAGTACAATATATGTTTGTGCTAAATTTTTGTCCTCTGTCAAATACTTTTTTAGGGAAATCCTCTATGTATTCAACTAGCACTTGTTTTCAGTTTACTGAATTCAGATTCTAAATGGTTAACACTCTATTCTAAAATACAGTTTGTTTTTTTTTAATCTAAACTCTAAAATTAATGCAATTTCAGAAATTACCAAAAAAAAGAAGTTGCAAAACTTTATTTCTTTCTATAATTCGAATCATGGAGCTATTCACTAGTGAAAATCTTCAGGAAGCATGACTTTTATTAATACTAGGATGTAAGTATTATCTTTCAATAAGACGTCATTTAAATTATGTCGAGAGTCTATAAGCCAAAAACCCATTTTTAATGTGTTTGATGCTTTTGCTAACAAGTGAAAAATTGTGCGATTCTTTATTTTCACTTTTTAAACATTGTGCTAATGTACCATTTAGATAAAAAGTAGTGAATTAAAACCCACTTAAACACCATTAACATTATAGTTTAGTGGTATTAATAATCCTTTTGTAAAAATGAGAGAATCTATTTGTTAGAGACAGATTGATTTCAATAAAAACTAGTTACAAATACCAACAATAACTAAGAGACAGATTAATTAGACCTTTTTGTTAGAGAAAATCATGTAGGAAGCCATCATCTATCTCTCTCTCAAAGTAACTAAAAAAATATTGAATTCAAATTTCTATTTGGGTCAAATTCGATAACCTCTACAAAATTGATAAATTTTGAGAGCTAAATGCTTCAAAATGTTGTAAAATAGTTCCTTTGGGAAACACCGGCATGATGAATATTCTTTGTATAAAAGGAGCTCAAACACCCGAATCATGAATATTCTTTGAAAGCTTAATGTTATACAAATGAAAGTTCAATACAACAAACTGTACTTTTGGAAGCTCGCCTAAATAAATATTTTTGCCAAGTGCTAGAAAATGAATTTTACCAATTTTATTATTCAAAATTGTAGATCGTTGATTAAAATGCCTAATCGAGATTAAAAATTAATTAATAATCGTTCTCAGACAAAAACATGTTTCGCAGCCAATCCAGCAATCAGCATAGTAAAAAAAAAAAATCAACCGTCTCCCAAAACCGGATAAGGAATTTTAAACGGGAAGAGAAAGTGCTCCCCCCCCCCCACACACACCCCACCCCAACCCCAATCTATGAAAAAGATTGATGTGAGATTGAAAAAGCTGTCATAAAGTCCTTCCTGTTTTGTTTTTTGTTTTTTGTTTTGCCGGCAAAGTACAAGCATTGAATTTCTGCTTCAAGGTGAATTCTTTCGCTTCAGTTTTACTTTGGCTGTGTGATTCTTGATTTGTTCAAATTCTTGGTTATGGATTTGCATCAATTTTGAGGAAAGAAGTGTTCTTTTTGGACTTGAAGTAGAAATCAAGGAAGAATTGGCCATCGTTTGAGTGAAATTTGGAAATGAGTGCAACAAGATTCATTAAGTGTGTGACTGTGGGTGATGGAGCTGTTGGAAAAACTTGCATGTTGATTTCTTACACCAGCAACACATTTCCTACGGTCAGTTTATTTATATATATATAAGCTAATCACCACTTTCTTAGGAGGAATTTGTTCAAGAATTCATCTTCTGGTCCTAATTCTTGCTTATTTGACTTCTCTTTACATTTTCACTTTTTGAAAATTGTCAACATTTTCATCCTTCTTTTCTTGTTACAGTTTAATTCTGGTTTGTTATTGTTTCTTAATAGTGGTGGTGGTGGTGATAATATTCTTTTGATTTCCTGCCTTTAACTAAATGAGAAATTAACCATTTGCATTGTGGAATTAGGTAGATGTTGTTGTATCCATGTCTATTCAAAGAAATAAGTACATTTTGTTATTCATTTAGTTGTATATGGATTGTTATTGAATAGGATATGGTGCTTATTGGCTAGATAGCACGTCTCGAGCTAGTTCTTCCTGTTGCGCAAAAGGTATTGTTGCGAAAAACACACACCACAATCACGATAGAAAAATAAAGAGCACGAGAATTGTTTACCCAGTTCATCTTGCGACTACGTCTGGGGGCGATGTCAAGCAAGAGATTTCACTATGATATTTCAGATACTGGTTATAAGGAGAAACTGCCATTAGGATTTCTCCTGGCCAAAAAACATGGGTCCAAAAACTTCCATGATCTAACCATCTTTTTTCCTTATCTTTACACTTTTAATTACCAAAAATCAATGGAAGATGATGGTTCTTGCTATTGTTTCCTGAGTTTGTTATGATTTCTATGAAGTACATTCCTGCAGTGAACCGTATTTATAGTCTACTACGGCGTTGCTTTACTAATTTGGTGTTTCATCGCATCTTCTTTTTTTGCTAGTGCATAATAATGGATGTTGTAATGATGATTAAAGAATTAACATACGCGATTGATTGAATTTGTCATCCTGATTTCGCCTTGTAATGCAGGATTATGTCCCGACTGTTTTTGATAACTTCAGTGCTAATGTAGTTGTGGATGGTAATACTGTAAACCTCGGACTCTGGGATACTGCAGGTAATTAATTCCTTTCGAATATTGTATCTCGTTTTCTGTTCATTTTCCTATCTTGAAGCATTTTATAGCTTTGAGGAGTTACAATGTGAATCAGGTCAGGAGGATTACAATAGGTTAAGACCATTGAGTTATCGTGGAGCTGATGTTTTCCTTCTAGCCTTTTCTCTCATTAGCAAGGCCAGCTACGAAAATATTGCAAAGAAGGTCTGAAAATTTGGAGATGGCTCGAGCTGTTGTTCCACTGATTTTGTATATTGAGTGGTTCTATCTGATGCCATGTTCTTCTCTTTTCTTTTCTTTTCTTTTCTTTTTGTCAGTGGATTCCGGAGTTGAGGCATTACGCACCAGGTGTTCCCATTATTCTTGTTGGAACGAAGCTTGGTAAGATCTTTCATGTTTGTTCTCCATCGCTTAGTCCTACTAGTTACAAATTACATGCATTGTAGGTAATCCTTGAACTATTTTAAGAGATGCTTTTGTGGTGTATTCTTTATTTTACGTCATATTTGAAGACAATCACTTGCCTTTCTTTAGTGGTTGTTTATGATTATTAAGTTTTCATTAGCATTATTGGATATATTTGTTGAAAGCTTATGTTATAGAGTTTATAAAGTCGATAAGCGTAGTGAAATTAATGATTAGATCCGTTGGGATAACGGATAGATCCATCTTATGGAAAGATTATGTGGGGTAAAGTATAAAAAATGTCCCTTTGTTTTTAGTAATGTCTTATTTTATGCTCTCCTAAAATTATGTTTATTTATAAATACTAGTACCATCAACATATAATTGCTCACATTGTTCAACTATGACAACTACATTCAATCATGTAAAATTCTTTTCTATTAATCTTATGTGAAAAAGTCTTAACTTATTTAGGATCTGACGTGATAATTGTGCCACCATATTTTTATGTTTCCTTTATTATTTTGAACTAAGCTTAGATTTGTAAGATATTGTATGACATTAATAAACATGCCATTGAAAGTTAGCGAACATAAAAAAAGATCTTCAACTTAGAAGATTCAATAATTTGCACTGTTTTTTATACCTTTTGCTTATCTAAAATTAGAATGTAAAATGTGCATCAAAGCTCATGTGATTAATACTTTATATTTCACTGTCATTGTAAAAATAGATTCATAAATATACATTTTTCACAATATTTAGACTACTCATGTGCATGCTGTTTTTCATATGGTAAAAAAAAAAATAGCCACAGAGATTAAAAAAGATAATCCATTTTTTGGCTTAAAGTATTGTTTTGCCCTTAATTCATCTGTTTTACACTATAATTTTTATCCAGGATAAAATTGTAAGAGTGGCTAATTTTTATCTTTACTATCTTAAAATAGCTATTTTATTAGCTCACTCGAGTATATTTGTACTAGTCGAAGAAACATACCCAGGGAGCGCCATCATGCTTGTGTTTGTCAGAATACTCTCTGAAAGAAAGTTGGAAAACCCTTGTGATGGAAATGAGATTACGCACTTGGATTTTGAAAAGACTAGAAGTTTACCAATACAGACTAGCAACATGAGCAATAAGAAATTAAAAAAGATTTTGTTATGGATAAAATGTTTTGTTTTGTTACTATTCATATTCTCAGTTTCCTTTTCTGAAGCCCTGGCATCCTTACTGTCAGCTGTGCAAGAATTTTATGATTTCACGTCATCTTGAAGGTTGACACACCTCAATTTGTATTTCTCACCCTATGGTGAGTGATTATTAAATTAACTGAATTCGGAATAAGAATATAAGTAGGCATGTGTTTGTACGATGTTCAGATCTTAGAGATGACAAGCAGTTCTTCATTGATCATCCTGGAGCAGTTCCAATAACTACATCTCAGGTAGGTAACAATTACAGATATTAAATCCTCAAGCCATCCCATCTCGTTGTCTTACCATGACTTGTCATGTAGGGAGAGGAACTCAAGAAACTTATTGGAGCTCCTGCATACATTGAGTGCAGTTCAAAAACACAACAGGTAGTTTAAAACATTTCCTGATCGAGGACAAGATATGCCGGGTGAACCTTTTTCTCACAATAGCGTGTGGTTGAATGCAGAATGTGAAGGGCGTCTTTGATGCAGCCATTAAGATAGTATTGCAGCCACCCAAGCAGAAGAAGAAAAAGAAGGGCCACAGAGGCTGCTCCATTTTGTAACTACGAGGGTGTCTAACCATGAGTTTTGATCGATGCTCGTGGAGAGAACACCTTCATTTTATTGTATCTCCCTTCTTCTCATTCTAACTCTGTGCTGATTTCACATTATGTAACACTTCACATTTTAGTCGCATATAATCTGATTTTCGTGCTTCTTTCATTTAGGAGGAGTTTAGTTTGATGGATGAGATAAATAAAATTGATAAGATATTGTAAGATTGGATTATTTAGTTAAATTTAAGATTATGACTAAAATATGGATGATACTGAAAATGCCCTTGTGGCTAATATTCAAATATTTCGAAAATGCAACATAAATGACAAGTTGGATTCATGCAAACCTAAACGTTTCACCAGATTGATTCCAGAAGTTTCCAGAAACAAGTTTATTGTCTAGAAACAAATTAATATACACTAGTATCTTATACACAATAGAGGCAATGTAGACCACTAATCTATGAGAATCAGTCAGCTATCAAGTAACTCGTTCATCAATGAGGTTCCATTAAAGGAGTTAAACTGGAGCTAACAGAATAATACAGTGGAAATGCAGGCATCTCTCAACCTCCCAATTCGTGGAAAGTGATTGAGATCCAAAATAAAAAGAACTTCTCTTCACGGAAGAATCGGCCCTTACAAATAAATGGTTCAGTTCCCCTCATGTGAAAATCAATCGTAACTTCATCCCCGAGTCCCAAACGACTCCACAACTTATGCGTAAAACCGTGAAGCATCAACATGTCAAAACTTGATAGAATCATATTTTTCCCCCATGGCGCCTCCTTTTTCTTTCTGGAATTGAATATAACGCAAGGTGCTTGTGAAGAATGCATCTGATACAGGATTCGCAATTGCATTGTCACTCTGCATCTCTGTTTTAATTAATTCTATTAGGCCCTGAATTACAGAAGCTGTAATTTGAGGGTTTCCCTTCTCGAAGAAATATAGGTACCTGAAACATTTAGTGAACAAAAAATAAAATGAAAAGAAAAAACATTTTTACGGAGAAACAGGCATCAACTTAATGTTTATGGTTTAAGGTTAAAAGAGTTTGATTAACTAACTTGTTAAGTATTTCAACGAAGAGAGTTACAGGTCCACTGCTACCCCTGGTAACGTTTGTCATTTGCTGAGCAGCGTTAGCAATCCTTAATGAACGCTTCAAGCAGAGCAGAACCCTGTCAAACAGAAGATCAGCATATCATGCCTTGTTGGTTCAATGCATACTGCAGCAGATGGCATGGCTCGCACAAGAATCTTTTTTCCAACAAATAACTAGTAAATACAACGAGGATTAAGCTATCATAGTTCTTCAACTATATAAAGGACACCAGCAACTTTTTTTAACAAAAGTACATGCTACCTTTCTCCATCTTTGATGCCATCCTGATCGTCAACCCAGAAAAGATGTGAACATGCATAAACTGCTCTGCACTGATCAGGCTTCTTTAGGAGTTTCGCTGAGTACTGAAAGTAAAAGATAATTAGCCTGGGCAGCAGCAAAAAAGTGATTATTGAAACATGGCACTCCAGAAAGTCAAGTTACCCCTGTAGCTTTATGAGTCAAGGTATCTCTATTCTCGACACCAAATACATTCACTCTTTGTAGAGTCCCTATTATTAGGTGTATAGCTGTCACCTGGGCTTTAGAATCCTATAAAGTATAGAATAAAATAACACAAGTTACTTGAAAAATAATTGCTTGCTCTGAAGAAAGCAATGTAATGTTTTATGAGCTCAACAAATATATCTGATATATACCGCAACTTCTTCCTCATATAGAACAAAGGCCTGTGTGAAAAAATCATAAGCCACCGGCTCAAGGTCGCAGTCATTAGCTGCCTGTAAATACAAATGTCCAAAGGAATGCAAAGAAAGAAATTCTTATTAGCCCTCATAGATGCCTGATCATTCTCAAACAAAAGAAATGAAAATGGAATGTCATCCATACCCTTCCAAGAACAATGTTATGGACTTCAAATTACACTTTGCGACAATTGAAGTTTTAAAATCTCTCACCTTTTCACTCAACCTTCTCCCTATCTGTCATGTACACACAGAACCGCACATATAGATATAATATATGACACATGCAGAGAACACACATGCATGTATGCAGCCAGAAAGCACCAACATATTTTTAGGTAAAACTTTGTTAAACATGATATTACATATATATATAGTTCATAATCGTACAGTTTAATACTCGAATTGTTAACCTTATATCAGAAATGTTCCAAATGATATATAATTACAATTAAATACCTGAACTATCAGAAAACTAACAAAACATCACAAACTTTAATTTTTTGTCACAACATTATTACATGCCTCATCAAAATCATTACTATTGAATTGATGCTAGAACATTTTCAATATATTTTCTGTTAAAATCCAAATCAGCATCTGACGAGCCACATAGTTTTTCATGATTGGAAATTGAATCTTGGGACATTTTTGTTGGTTTTGTAATAGTTCGGCTCTTAATTCTTATTATGTATAGTTTGAGACATTTTTGCTAAAATGTCAATAGTTCATGCATTTAATTGTAATTATGTATAGTTCAGGATATTTCTATTAAATATTAATAGGTCAATGGTTCTAGTACCAAACTGTAATTTTCTCTATATGGTTAGGAGAAGCTGCAGGGAAAAGGAAAAGAAAATTGGACATGAAAAGGAACAAGGGAGGAGTTTAATTTAGTTAATTGATCAAAACTCATAAATTACAGAATATGGATTCTATATACCTTCAATTTTAGAAACTTGGTAAGTTATTTGACCAATATGAACTTACATTTTATATCATATCTAATTACAAATCAGATAATTTAATATTTAAAGTTTACCCACTTTGATTAGTCACTTGTACACAAACATCTGTATAATGGCAACTTAATTTAATCAGTTAAATACAGACTTTTACATTACTTTAATCTCTTACTTCAATAATTGTAAGTTACAACTAAGAGTTTTAATGCAATAAATAGTTAGAACTAGACATCTACAGCTCCTTTTGATTACAATATAATTGTACACATAACAAAATCAAGTTTTATAAGCTCAATTTAATATGTCTCTTTGAAAAAAAAGTATCAATACTATAAATCGCTGCAATACCTAGAACTTAGTTGATACGACATAAAATGGGAAAAGAAAAGGAAAGAGGAAACTCACAAGAAAAGTACAGATATACTAAGAGTATGAGAATGTTGATGCCAAACTGAAATAAGATGGACATTGATGTTAAAATTTGAATCATTGAATATGATACTTAAACCACCTAACATTTATGTTAGACATATAGGCCCAAATGTACAAATGAGTATGGGCAATGGAAATTTTCTCTTTCCTAACAAAAATGGTTAATCTAAACACAGGAAATCAAGATTATCTTCTTAAGTAATAGAATATTATTGATTCATTAAATTCTAAGGTCCTAATTCAGGAGGGGAATGAGTTATGATGTTTAGGGGTGTCAGCTTAATTATTCAAGTAGATGGTAGTTCTTGTATATACTATCAAACTTCAAGGGTGTCCAATTGTAATTAATCGAAAATAGATGGTTTCCTAGTAGTGTGGTCAAATCTCAAGCGGCGAGCCTATATTATCACTCCACCAACGTGAGACAGTACCAGAGTGCAAATACACCTTCAAAACTGTAAACTCATGACCCCAATAACAGAAACTTGATGTTTGAGGGATGATTTATTTATTATGTCCTACAACCATCGGTTTGTCCTCCTAGAGCACTGTCACATCTAGAAATTGTGATTTGTCTATTATGTCCTCCCACTATCCGTTTTTTTGTCCTTGTAGTTCCTCGGAACATGATATGGAGCAGGACGATCAGCAGGCCGATTATGGGCCGGGTGCGATCGGGGGCGATCATGGGCCGAGTGCGAGCGAGGTGCCGCGACAGCTGCTGGTTTACTGAAAACGGGGACGGGCTTAGGCCCACTGTTCGTGGGCTGGTTTATTCAAGTACAGAGTTTAAGAAGTAGGTTGGGCTAAATGGGCTTGTTTTTAATTAAAGGGATTAGTGAGAGTATTTAAGGAATTAATTAGGGTTTAGTAGGTTATCAGTTTTATTTTGAAGAAAGAACGTGAGCCTAAGGCTGTGCAGCGGATTCTACCGCTTTTTGTTTCTGTTTTATCAATTGGTCCGACTGCGGATCCCGTCCGTTACCATGCGAATACGCGATCAAACAACGAAGGTTTGAGAAAATTGAGAGCGAACAGGAGGAATTGAAGAAAGAAATGCAGGAGACGAATCAGCAATTGAAGGAGATCAAGGCAGCTTTGGCTGAGCTGTCTCGCCGCGATGCTGCGCACTTCTACATCGCACGATGCAGCTTCCGGGCAGCGGGCGACGACGGAGAGTCGTCCGACACAGGCCGCTGGTGCCACCAGCAGGGACGTCCATTCACGAGGCGATTAATTCCGTGCGCCTTCCAAATTTCAACGGATGACCCATTGGATGGTTGGCTCGCTAACCAACAATTTGAATTGCATGACTTGAAGCCAGGCGAGAGTGGCTGCAGCTGTAGTTGCAATGGAGGATTCGGCTTTATCTTGGGTAACGTGGCTGCTTTCGCAAGCCGGGGCTGAAGTGGGATGAGTTTGCGCAGACCTTAGTCGCACGTTCGACACGCGATTCAAAGGCAGCCCTTTCGAGCGGTTAGCGATGTGAAACAATCGGGATCGGTGGAAGATTATGTCAATCTTTTCGTGCAACTAGCGAGTCGGGTTCCGGATTAGCGAAGACCATTACTTGGGCTACTTCATGAAGGATTGAAAGATTCTATACGAGGCTCATTGCGCCTCCTTCGACCCGGGATTTGGAAACAGCTATGGAGTTAGCAAGAGACATTGAAGATAATTTATCCATGCCGCGGGGAGGCGTCGGTTTGAGCTTGGCAATCATCCTTCAACGCGAATGAACACTTTTCACGGCGAGAACCACACAAACTCAAGTTTAGCGACCAGCGGTGGCCATGGA
Organism: Salvia rosmarinus; assembly: GCA_036937905.1. NCBI lineage: Eukaryota > Viridiplantae > Streptophyta > Magnoliopsida > Lamiales > Lamiaceae > Salvia > Salvia rosmarinus. Next base: position 2,674,564 of record CM072813.1, read on the forward strand.
GGATCGGCGGCAACAATGGCGAGGAGGATCGGTGGCGGTTTCTTCGGTCATCCGACCGCTTTCCACCGCAGCCGGGAGCATCAGTCCGTCTAGTGCCGTTCTCGCACACCCGCATCTCACCTCAAGAGTTTGCGGATTTGAGGGCAAAGGGCTTTGTTTTCGTTGCAAAAGCTTACACGCCGGGCACGAGTGCCCTTGCAGCGACTACGGTGATGTTAGCGAAGAGGATGAGCCTGGATCTCCATAACTCGAGTATGGCGAAAACCCGAGCGAGGAATTGTGAAGGAGGCGGGAGAGTCGTCGGAAGAAGATGGGCCTACCCATTTATTCTATGGCGGGTATTTCAAGCCCCGTCGATGAGATTGCATGGGGTCATGAGAGGACGGACGGTTACGGTGCTTATTGACAGTGGCGCTAGCCACAATTTTATTTCCTCATCGTTGGTCACGACCATGCGGCTAACACCGAGCATGACCAGGAAATTCAGGGTTCAGCTAGGCGATGGGAGGCGGCAAGAGTCCGAAGGCGTTGCTTGGGGAGTTGCATTGTCACTTTCGGAGTGTAACGTGGTGGCGGATTATTTCGTCTTTTCACCGGGAGAGTCGATATCATTCTGGGGGTCGCATGGCTAGCAACTTTGGGTGAGGTCGGCATGAATTGGGAGACGCTAACCATGACCTTTGAGTGGATGGGAGCAAGGTGACACTACGGGGATCATCCTTGGAAGGCGAGTTGCGGATAGTTTGGCGTTGCGGTGGGTCCGTTGTTTGAGCGAAGGAGGTTTTGGCATGGCGAAACGTGCGGGAAGGCGAACAGGATGAGAGCGAGATATTGGTGAAGGGTGGGCCAACACGAAGATGAGACATCGTGGCTAAGTGTATCTGCCTTCGCGACAATTTCGGATTTCAACCTTGAGGACAAGGTTGCTTGAAGGAGGATGGAATTGATATGGGCGGGGACGATCAGCAGGCCGATTATGGGCGGGTGCGATCGGGGCGATCTGGGCGAAAAGTCGGCGAGGTGCCGCGACAGCTGCTGGTTTCTGAAAACGGGACGGGCTTAGGCCCACTGTTCGTGGGCTGGTTTATTCAAGTACAGAGTTTAAGAAGTGGGTTGGGCTAAATGGGCTTGTTTTTAATTAAAGGGATTAGTGAGAGTATTTAAGGAATTAATTAGGGTTTAGTAGGTTATCAGTTTTATTTTGAAGAAAGAACGTGAGCCTAAGGTTGTGCAGCGGATTCTACCGCTTTTTGTTTTCTGTTTTTATCAGAACATCCATAAATAATGGAAACTAATTCTCTATTGAGCATCGATAAGATTCACTTGTCATTTGTTTTAAGAATAAAACACTCACTTCCGAATTTGCGGAAGGAAAACAAACATACTCCAGTACGTATTGTTTTATGTTTGAACTCCTGAGAATATGCTGGTAGGCTTCACTGATCCACCATAAAGTTTTCAGCAGAGCTGGAATACTTTTAAAAATTTTACCTCTGCACATTGCAAGTACAGCCTTAACGCCAGTTCAGGTGCAGGAACAACTGAAAGAGCCTCAATAATCTACAAGAAAACAATACAAATACTTCTGCTCAGCATCAAGATTGAACAATTGATGGGAAGTATCACAAATAGATATAGTGTACACAACAAGAGAAGTATCAAACTGGGATGTTGTAAACTAAGAAGCATGGGGATGGGGACGAAATACGATACGATACAAGGACGAAAATATGTCCATTTCCAAAAAATAAAGATACGAATAAGTTTAACATACATTTATATATATTTTTTAAATATTTTTATATTTTACTAATAATGATATTGAAAAAAATCATATAAACACATTCATATCAAAATACTTTTACTAAATTTACAATTTTTAATAAAGACCTAGCTAAGATTCTTAGTGATAAGCCCAAATAAATTCTTCTAGCCCAACAGCAAAAGAGCCCAACCTAACTCCTCTTTCTCTCTTTTAACATCTGACTCTCAAAAGTCAAAACCCTAAAGAAAGGGAACGACTCTCTCAAAATTATTCCCTTTCTCTCTCAAAATCCTAAAGAAAGTCAACGCCACCGACTAATATGCAATCTATCTCCTCAAAAATTCACCACCTGCCATCTCCGGTGAGGGTCGCCAGCGACAGTCACTGCCGTCGCACAAGCAGCACCTCGACGACCATCCTTTCTCATCCGACACCCCCCATTCTCCTCTCAAATCGGCAGAAACTCGAATTTGTCACCTTTCTCTTTGATCTCCGGTTTTAAGGTACAATTGTGTGTGTGTGTTCTGTTTTGTACTAAATGTATTTGACTTCATAAATAAACTATATTAAATATGTATTTTACATTAAAAAATTAAATAAAAAGTTACGTATTTCGCCATCCCAAAACGGGGACAGTGCCCTCCTGGGCGTACCCGTGATTCACAGGTTGTAAATAGTGATTGTTTTGTGCTTGATTTGATAGCAGTGCAAAATGGAGAATATGGATAAACAGTTCTTCATTAACTATAATTCAGTTATTGACATCAAAAGAGGATATTTGTCCATGGCAATCTTTCTTAGAAAGTTTATACAGTATTGCATCAGCTATATCAACAGATGGTTGCCAAACACTTGGACCAGAAAACTTTAGGCATTAGGATTACACAGCAAAAGCACTTGTAGATATCAGGATATTAGTGTTAAGTTTCTGAACCAAGATGACTAGCAAATAATCTGAGTTCGAAAGTTTGAAGGATGAACCTATTTAACCTGATTAAGGAGCTGAAATATTTTCCTTGGGGTGGCTGGAACTTCCTCTCCACCTAGATCTCCATCTTGGCCTTGCAGTCTCCTCACCAACTGAACCAGCAAAGCACATCAAGAGTATGAATTTTCTTCTTCTCTCATGGTAAAATGAGATATTGAAGCAGATTGGTGCTTGAACTGCCATGTCCATGATTAACTTCTATGCAAGATAAGTATTACCAAATACTCAAAACAGACTACTATGACCTATTATAACTCTATTCAATAAGACATATTAGAATGACTTACACGTCCAGTGGTCGAAGACAAGTCAGTCAATGTCCAAAAATCAAATTGAGAGTGTAAAGCTAAATGCTTCAGATGGGAAGTTACTTGGATTTTTTCATTGAAAAACATTTTAAAGACTATATAAGCAATCCACAATAAACATAGCAGTAATCAGTTCCACCCTATAGCCAGATAATATCAAAGCATATTATTTGGACACAAGGGTAATGTACTAGGATACATTGAGATATATAATCAAGGTACTGTAAGAAAGTTTAAAGGTTAGAAAATAATATAGCATGTTAATTGTTAAGTAGCTGATATTGGACTACTGAAGCTAATCTAAGTGGGAGAAAAGTGGTATATTTAGCATCTTTTCTTCTTCTTCTTTTTGCATCAGAAGATACTATAACTTGTGTTGTGCATTCCAACAAACAAGTTTGCACTTTTCCTATAGGTTGCTTTCAGGAATCACCACAAAAGCACATTATCAAAATAATGTATTTACTTCAGCTTTTCCCAAGGATCTACCATGTCCTCAAATATAAGTGTAAATGCAATTTGCACCTGGGTCTGGAAACAACATACCTTGAGAGCAGAGAAAACAAGAGATGGGACTGTGAAGGGTAAGCGTTTTGGACCTCCAGACCTTACATGCTTCCACACAGTACATATTATCTGATTAAAATAGAAAGTAATACAACATTAGCATAAGTTAATCAGGGATAGCTTGATAGAAAAAAAGCTAGAAGAGGCATAAACCAAAAATTTACAGTGTACTATATATGGTTTTAAGCGAAAGTTATTTAAGATCATCAATCCCACATACACTCAACATATGCAGCACACCAGTTCATTGTTATGCTGAGCCACATCTAATTTTGAGATGAGAGACCATTTCCTGTTCCAATACCCTTCTCCTTAGCCATCTTATACAGTGTACCCAGCACTCAGGCCAATTCATTACCCCCCTTCCCCTCATCTCCTTGTCTGGCTAGCCTTATCCATTCTTTTATAAAATCTAATAGTGATTCCCTAGCACCTGCACTTTATTCGAGCAACAAAATGAATTTCTTAAGAAACAAAGATGACATCTAATGAAGAAAAACCAGTCTTCCTCTGTTTAAGGATCTATCCCTCAAAGTTCCTTTTGGATAACCAATTTTACTTGAAAAGATTAGGGCTTTAAAGTATGCAGTCATTTATAAATCCTCACCAACTAAGAACATATAAACTTAGCATAACCATCCATAGTACCATCATGAATTACCTTTAACATCTCCTCTGGGTCGTCATTATGCAACATGTGCATTAGGCATGCAACAGAATTTTGCTCCTCATTGAAATCCTCTTCATCAAGCTGTTGGTAAAAACATAAAACAAGGATACTATAAATATGAGTGCAAATTTGAAGGAAAAGATAATGAACACAAGTAGGGTCTGAAAATTAAAAATCGGATTTCTCAGAGACAATCAGGTCCTTGAAAAATCGTAAAATTTGAGACAAGTTTCGTATGTACCTCATCTGTAGAAATCCCTTCCAAATCCTTTATAAGTCCTTTTATAAGTTCAAATAGTACCTCAACCTGCCACATGAATTTATGCCCGATTCACGGCAAGTTGAAATGAAAATGCAACAGAAATTGAGCGGCACTATACCTTGTCAGAAGTTGAAACCCATGTTTTGTTTTTCATAATGCTTCGGATGATAACCATCGCCATGACTTTATTTGTTCCAGCATCAAGGTGATCCATCACACGAGGATAATTAGAAAGTGTAAGAGCTGTGACGATATCATCATATTTATCAAGTGGAGTACTCAGAAGGGCAACAACTTGTTTTGTTGCTTTACTGTCTTCAAGCTTTGGTTTTCCAGATAATATTTTGACACATGCTCCCTTTCAAAGATCAGAAGATAGAAAGTAGTCAAGGAGGTAACTTTAAGATCATCCATTTGGTTATGGAAGTGAATAGACCATGTTCTGATTTTCCTGTGAACGTCACATACGTATGCACAATAAATACCAATGTGTATGGACAATTTTGTTTGATTCATTTTTTATTTATTTTTTCAGAGTTAGGGGATGCAGAGATTGGGATTCGTACCGTAGCTTCCCATTTTACACAAATGGGAGGAATACAACTAAGCTACAAGGCATGTGTTATCATTATTTACTTTTTTCCCATTCATAAGACATAATATTTTTTCATGAATACTAGAGACGCAGCATTTTGAAGGAAACTACAGATTACAGGCATATATATAAACTTGGCCGAATGCTGCCATGGAACTTCTGTATCAACAGCTCAAATAAAGAAGTATACCAGCACTTGATCAACATAATCCAGCCTATCAGGATGTACACGAAGAGTGAAAGTCAGAAGAGAAACATATAAAGCAATTGCTCCAACAACAGGCATATCAACTTGTGCTTCGATGACCTGCATAATACATCATTCAAGTAATATGAAATATGAAAAAAGAGATACCCCAGAAACATGAGTTTGTGCCCATTCAAACAAACAAAATGTATTAAGATAAAAAAATCTTGACAGTTAACACAACTTATAAGATGATAACAAAACGATAGACATCGTCAAATACTCATGAAATCCTAAAATTGACATCAATGGGTTCAGATTTACAAAGCTGACTACAGCATAACTAGGCATACATATACTCATAGGGGGCATTTGGTTTGGTGAATGCGATAGATAAGAATGATATGATAAAGTAGGATAAGCCTATTTGGATTATTTGTTCTTGTATTTGGATTGATTTATTGTGGTGTATGATAGTTTGATTATGACTAAAATTCTAGTATAATACCGAAATTGCCCTTGTGGTATAGCAAAAATGTAAAATGCGACGCCAAGATGACCAAAAGTAACTTGGTGACGGTATTTTTGAAATTTTGAAGGATGATTAACTAATCAACCCAAATTTGGGGTGATAAATTATCACTCAAATAGATGATTGGAGCACTGACCGAGTTATCCATCACTGATTCAATCATTCAAACCAGACATGATAAAGTAGGATTATTTTATCATTCAAGCCTTATCAATCAAACCAAACACCCCCCATAAGAGAGAACAAGGAATGCGGACCTAACTGATGGTGCATGTAGCCAAGGTCTTATTGGATGATTTGGGGTTAATGTTCTTTAATGATAATCACTAATCTCTGTTGTAAAGGACATTTTCATTTTGTGTTCTGACACATACTTTATATTTCTTTTTTTCATCAGTAAACTAATATAACAAGTAATGCGTCTTTAAATAGTAACACTAGAAATCAAGCACAAAATGGAGTAAATAGGCAAGTAGCAGAAATGTGAATATTACCTAATCTGTCACATTATTATTAAGATCATAATTAAATTAATCTACACATCTAACATCATAATTTGCAGCTATTTGATCTGGGATGCTATGCATCTACGGGGCTGCACTGCACATGGTTTCATTGTGGGGTAAAATATAAAGTGAGAGCTGGCGAGACACATAGACTTAGTTATTTAATGAGTCATCCCAGAAGTCTGCAATGATTTCAACAAACCAATAGTTTTTATCATTTCAACATTATTGCTAAGACATTCATGTCAATGGAGTGTTCAAACGATTTGATATTATATTGTCATTTTTCAATATATTCATATATTATATGAATATCTGATGATGTATCATAGATGTATCAGTCAATATTCTAGCTTATCATTTTCTCTAATGAACTGATATTGATAACTAGAATATGGAGGTTGTAGGATATAAAAAATCAGAACATTCTACCAACACAAATCTTATATACCAATTCCTTTTATTCCTTGAATGGATGTATTACGGTATCTTAACCACTTTAAATACTGGTAAATTTTCAGTACAGTGCTGATAGGAAAGGTCTGCCATCTGTTACTGTGATAAGCCAGTTCATAACTAATATTTCTCACTTTTCTTCAAAGAGAACCTAAAAGAGCATAAATATTGTTTCACTAGACATTACAATCTTACCAAATTTGCATTTTTAACCCGTATTCAGTTTTTGAGAGCTAAATGTAATTTAAGAACCTTAACTTTACCTTTCCAATTGCATTGCTCAGCTTTGAAAATGCTTCAACTTGTAAGAATTCTGGTAACAACTATAACAGGACTAGAGTCAAAAAATTGTAATTGATAGAATTAGTTAAGTTCAATTTAAGTTTGATTAGAGAGAAAATGACTAACTTCAGGATTCAGAGAAGCATAGTTTGACAACCTCTCCATCAGTTGGGATAATACTGTTTTCAGGTCAACCGTAGGCTGCAAGTCAAATCAAAGATATCAGAAAAAGTTCAATGCAGAAATTGTTTGTAGGAAATGCTTGCAAAGTAAAATAGTAATTAGTAAGGATGACCAAACATTAAAAAGTAACAGCTAGCAGATTTAACATGACTACTTTTAAATTATGCAAACTTCTCATCCACAAAGCCCATCTACCCCCGAGCTTCAGATGTTCCCGAAGTTGAAACAGCAATTTGTAGTAAACGAACATTTGAGCACTATAGGCCGAACCGGATACCATCAAATATCCAAGCTCAAAAAAAAGAGTAAGGCTCAGTAATCTTTAAACATCAATCGTACACCTGTAGGTATAACAGAAATTAATGTATAAGGATGATATCAGATTCACTTTGTCAAATTGTTTTCTTGTCCCAAGCTAGTTTCACGGCTCTAATCCTCTTTTCCTTCAAGTTGTTACAAGCAAACCAAGTAAGCATTTTCATTTCCTTTACAAATAACAAGCCTACACTACCTTCTTAATACACATAGCCATCATGATGGCCACCAGTTCACCACTGAAGATCTTCTAGTCTCTCATGTAAAGCATAAATCCAACTGGCAACCCTTATCTGATGATATAGATCTTTTATTAATTTCACAACAATGTAAAATTACTCTGCAATTGATTAAAAGGGTCCTTGGTGTAATTTTACTTTCATTGAGCTTTTTTTTGAACACCAAGACTAAAAGTTGGCGGTGGACAGGAAGTTTTTGTGCAAACAAGCTGAGCTCAAGCTTACTTTTCCCGAAATTTGTCTTTACAATAAAAATTATTTCTTACAAGCCTTGTAGTTGGCCCAAGGTTGATGCACTTTTTCTTTATTATCTCTGAATATTTGATTTTACTTTTTTCTTGTTTCCTATTTTCTAGCATACTATTTAAGCCTGTAAACTTTGTCCCCTCTTTTCATTTTAAAAGGTAGTTTTCTACAAATATTAAACTTATACAGACACAGACACACACACACACAATTCTCATTATAAGAATGTTTTGTTTTGAACACTTTATATTAAGAGAGAGAGAGAGCTTCCCTCCATCTTTTATCTGTGTTAGAAATATATTTCTTTATGGTAATTGCCTGTAGAGCAATTTAGTAGTTTCCTAGTTTAGTTAGAACTCTTATGGACTCTTTTGTATAAATAGGTGCTTTGATGAGTTTATGAATATAGAGTATTTTGCCCCAACATCATGTTTCTATCTTCGAAGTTTGAAATTAGGGTTTTTTGGGTGAAAAAGGGAAAAGCCACCCATTTGAGTTTGGAGCCTCACCGATCGACACCGCCGGCACATGGAGATGCGGTGTCGACCGGCGCACCTTCGTTGGAAGTACGACTGCCGGAATCAGCTGTGGCTCTCACCCACCGGCGACGTTTTCTGGCGGCAGCTCCTGTTTCCAACGCGTACATGGTCGGAATTTGCTCCAGCCTGTCCCAATTCCCCTCGACATCCTCCGTTTGTTTGAGCACCTTTGGATTAGCACTGGTGAGGTGTGGGATTTGTTCTTGGTTAGAGTTGATGTTTAGTGCGCGCGAGTTTGTTACTGGAATTCAGTTTGGTTTGTTGCGGTTTGCTCATCTCGACGTTTGTGAGTTATCTGGATACCTTTTTCTGTCAACATCTGATTGATGAGAGATTTAGTTTGGTTCAGACATTTGTGAGTTATTTGGATACATGTTTGTTCTATATTTAATTGGTGTGGGATTCAATTTGGATCAGATTCGAATTATATTCGAGATTTCAGTTGAAATTTAAGTTTAGATTTTTCTTTTTGTTTTTCCTTTTCGTTCTATTTTTTAGGTTAAAGTTGATTATCTTTGTAACAAGCTAGACATGATTAAAATCTATGCTCTAGCTTGAGGGGGAGAGTTAGAAATATATTTGTTTATGGTAATTGCTTGTAGAGTAATTTAGTAGTTTCCTAGTTTAGTTAGAACTCTTATAGACTCTTTTGTATAAATAGGTGCTTTGATGAGTTTATGAATATAGAGTATTTTGCCCCAACATCATGTTTCCATCTTCGATTTAACAATCTGCATCCTAATGATTAAATCCATGCAATTTAAATATCATATAAAATTCCCAGTTATAGTTATGGATACAAATTGAATATTGATCTGTCCCTGCACATCTTCAAAGGTATTATGTGATGTAGAAAATCTGTCATATCTTGCTACACATCAGTTATTAAAACGGTTGATAGTTAACCAGTATCAGAAATTCGGGTTTCCAGATGTACCTGAATATATCGTTCTAACCTTCAAGTTAAAAGGACAGTTGGGAGTAATAACAACTTATATCCCAATTTTTTTCATTTAATATCCCATCTTTAGCATATTGTCATAATTTTTCCTTCAATATCCTTCGGTGAATTTCCGGTGCTCGCATGCTTCATGGCTTGTTGGAGAGTCCACGTAGATAATTTTTTTAAAAAAAGGACAGCCAAGCATGAAACGACGTCATTTTTGAAGAAACAATTGGAGATTAGTGTCCGGAGCATGTGTAGCGGCCTGACGCCATGTGTTGGTCGAGCAGCACTGCCACAATGTCCGGAGACACCATCTCGGTAGCGACATGCAGCAGTGTCTTCCCGGCCGTCCCCACTCACAGAATAACATAGGCAGCTCCGAGCTTGAGCAAAGCCTTAACTACTACTTTCTGCAATTCCCAACCGCATCGTGTAGGGCTAGGAATTCTTCGAGATTTAGGCCCTCGCCCATGACCAGGAGCTTGACGAGCTCGACGTCGGAGGAGTCGAGGGATCAGCGCATGTGGCAGATGTTCTGCTCCTCGAGGTCCACAGCCATGCAGAGGTGGTCATGGTGGTGGCTGGGAAGGAGGGGGCGGAAGTGGAGGGAGGTTTTGAGGGGGAGCTGTCTTTTTATTTTTTCTTTTTTAATTATGTACGTGGACTCTCTGGCAAGCCTTGTAATTGTACGAGTGCCGGAAACTCAAAGGATGACATTAAGAGAAAAATTATGAAACGTTACGGATTTTCATAACAATATGCTAAAGATGGGACACCGAATGAAAAACAGCAAACATTGGGATATAAGTTGTTATTACCCCCGGACAATTATATGTCCAACAAACATTTATTTTGATACATACTCTCTTGCGAATGAAGGAATAGCACAACATGGTTTGTACTCTGGAATTGATGCTGGGAAAAAAGGTAAGATTGTTGGCAAAGAAATATCCAAGTTTAGGCATGCTATGTCAGAAGAAATTGCCCTGCAAATTGGTAAGTCTCGGTCCAGCATGTTAACCATATATTTTGTTTTGATATAAATACTGTGTCCCCAGCATTGCTCAAATATCAAGAACTACATCAGCTGTCTACACTATTGTCTTTTAAATGTAGTTTAAATCAGATAACTTAACATGAAACAGCTATCATTAGCAAAAATTTATACTGTGTAATTATTTTTATGGTCCAGGAGAAGTTCAGTCATTGTAATAATTTCAAATATGGATTGGAATCACAAAAAAAGCACTTCAAGAAAATATAAATTGTTACCATGTTGAATAAACTCAATGCATAATATAGCAATGGATCAATGAAAACAAACAATCATTGCAAGGTTATAAACTCACTTGAAGTTGGGGGCAAGCACTCAATAACGTTTCAAGGGTCTGCAAGTGGTACTCATCTGGAAAGACTTGAATTATGCAGTCCATCAAATAATATTGGGCAAGTTCATCCTTACAATTCACAATCTGCCATAGACATTTATAAAACATGTAGCAGATGAAAGCGTATTACAAGTAAGGTCTTCACAAGTAGATATACAGCAAGTCAGATGACCAACCTGCTCCAATACACTAGGAAGAACAGTGTCTCTGTACATTTCAAGGTCAATACCTTCTATCTGACTAAGGACATGTAAATTCTTCCCCACCTAAAACACAGAGATAGATAAGAAGACACTCAACGAATTAGAAGCTTAAGATAAATATCTCAGGATTTGATTACAAGATCACGCAGTTCATTTCGTTCCTTTTCAAGTTTCTCTTTCTCCCTCTGAGGTCCCTGCAAACCAGAAATCCCAAAAGAAGGCCTTGGCTCAGGATCACCAAAGCAAATATGTGAATCATAAGCGTTAGAGCTAAACAAGAATATACCGTTTGATATATTTTAACTTTTGCGCATGGAAATTCTCACATGCCAGGTATGTTAAAAGTACGAGCTAAACAACAAATCTGAGATGATCTCCACAAACCTGGTGCTGCATCCGGACCCATAGTTTATTCATCTCTATGAAATTCTGCAGCACAAATTCCACTGCATCCATGACAGTATCACCTTCGCTGTAAAAAAATAGAAAATAAAAGCAGTTGGCTCACTTACTAAGAATACAAATAGCAAAAGCAAAAATAGGGACTCATTAATAAATTTAGAAAACATACAAAAGGATATTGCACCAATAATTAACAACTGATGACTTTACTGTTGCAACTCTTATAGAAACTCAATGCAAATCTATTGCTCCTATTTGTTTTCGGGGGGCTTTCCAAACAAAGACTCTGTTACATGATTAAAATCTTGTTACAACAATGAAATTCTCAACTGAACCATGAACTCTCAACCACTCCTGTTAAAGCTGACTATGTGACATTACTGAGCTTTCATTTCTTTTCATTACAAAATTGTGCCTTGTCAAATTGGAAGAGTAATTGGTACGAAGGGATTAATTTATAGTTCACAAGCAGCTAGCAAGACTGCAAATTCATAATTAGCATGGATGTATACTAGCAGATACTTCAGATGAATCTTACATCCTTCCAAATTCAAATGATCATGCTCCAATTCCAGAGAGTTTTATGACAATTATAAATGAACGCTTTGAGTATATTCACAGGGTCTGACTGTCCGAGTGTGCAGTAGAACAAAATAGTTATGTTTAAACAAATGAACTCTACTGCCATAAATTCTGAAAACTAATAGCACGGAGTTATTGACAACAGGGGTAAAACATGGCTCTCGTAAAAAAAATGAGTGAGTCATTATATTTCACATATAACAAAGAACAAATGCAAGCTGCACCCCTACCCCACCCCCAACAGCCTCCAGAGGGAGGGGGAAACTAATGTAGTATATTGAACTAACAGATGACACAAGAAATTTGTAACTTGTTAATAGCAGAACCAGAGGCATCTATGGCTTGAAAGGTGAAGAAGGTGGAGTTTTGAAGACGAAAGCATGCAAACAGCAATATTACAACACACAAAGGATGGGGAAGAGAAGTTGGCTCTCCTATGTAAATGCAAATTCAAAGTCTTGCAATAATTATATTGTTGCAAAATGAAGGATAGGAGGCCATTAGCTTACCCTTCATACTCTGAACCAATATCTGGTAGCTTATCTCTACTCACTTGAGCAAGATAACTTCTTAAGAAAAGCCCACGGACAGGATGTTGAACAGCACGACACATTTCAACAAGATCCCTGAGAATATCCTTAGCAGGAGCCTCCTTTGATTTTATATAAACAGATCCAACTGTGCATAGAAGATACCTACATATTCACAAAAACAAACTATAATGCATCAAATGAGCCTGTAAGATCTGGTTGTTCATCATCAGTACGTAAAACGAAGATTCACCACAATATTCCAGATAAATCATTACAGTAGATTTGAAATTCTTGCAGTGATTTTCTTCAGCTGTGTTAAGTCCAAGATAGTTAACAATATCCTCAAGATAATACTAAAAATGTGCCAACAAGAAGAGCATAAATTTATTGTTTTGTCAGATCCCTACTCTGGTCCTTACTTTTATAGCTCTAAGAGATAGTTTTTACTTCCAATCTGCGGATACAAGATATGCATGGACATGTATGTGGTGTGTAAGAATAAATAAAAAGTAAATTCGTTACAAAATAGGTATTTTGTGAATAAAAACTAAAGAACATGGTTCATTCGGCATTTGTGCACCTTCTCATCTATTAGCTATCATACATTGATACCGGTAAAACTGTATCAACATGGCATGCAAAAAGCACTCATATTATGTAAATGTATAGCAAAAGTATAATTAATATAAAAAAAGTAGTAGTAAAGAAAGAACTAATTCGGCCTCAAATTAAATTCTGCCCTCATATTGGAACATTACACAAAGACATCCTTGAATCGGCAGGATATCATAAACGAACTTTTGGTATGACTGACAAATCCAGAGAACTTACAATCTAGGCAAGATGTTCCCGGCGTGCTGAACAAGTTCGTATAGATCAATCACTGGACAGCCATGCCGATCTTCTTCTTTGAAGAAAATCTCCAACCTCCTCAATTCGTCAAAGGCCCGCATATCTAACACCAAAATGTAAATTCCACAAGATGAGAGAAAATATCATAAAAGGAAGAAAAACCTTGTTTTTCATATACAACAGCTAACATGTACCGATGAATTACTTAGAAATGGAACGAAGAACTTTACAGAGCTCATAATATTTGTGGGGCGACAGCCTCGAAGTTCGAAGCTCAGATAGCAATTGCGCGGAGTATTTGAGTGCTTCCCGGAGATTATTCGAGTCCTATAAATTTCCAGGCAAGATAACAAATCCGAATTACAATTCCGTTGCTTCAATTTTGAGAATTTAGGCTGTATATCCCTTTCTCCTGTTTAGATTTTATTGGAGCTGTAAAACTGAAGAAAATCATATTTAGATATACCAGAGCTCGATGCAAGTAGAACGCGTTGTGCTGAATTCCGGCGATGCCTTCGGCGAGCCATTTCTCCTCGTCTTCGATTCCGTTTGATATCATCATTTCGTCTCTCTCTCTCTCTCTCTCTCTCTCTCTCAAACAGGATTCGGATGGAATCGCCAGGCGTACATTTCCCGATCAGACTCTTAATTTTATTTTTTCTTTATTTTCATTTGGTCTTTTTTTTTTCAAAGGCGTCCAATTTTATTACGACAGTTATTTTTATTTCTTATTCCGTTTTTTATGAAAATAATAGCATTAGATTAACTACGAATAAAATTTGCTCTCGCCAAATGCGTTAGCACCGATATGACAATGCATTAGATCTGGATTGAATCTGGTTGGGTTCTAATTCATATCCAAATATCTTTGCTTCTGTTTGGTTTAAATTTATTGGAATCAAAAAATTAGATTCGGACTCAAATCCATAAGATTCGTAAGGTTTACGATCTAGATCCGAATCCATATATTTTCTCTTTTAAAATAAATTTAAAATTAATTAAAATTAACAAAAGCATCATAATAATTATCTAAATCTACAACAACACTATAATAATTATTTAAAATTTCTACAATCATTACTATATAAAAAATATTAGCTAGAAATTTACTTTTTCTTTCATGGAAACAAATAATATTATAATAGGAATGGAAGAAATAACACACATATATTAACAAATAGACCACTCATGTTTAATCATATACAAAATTTTCTCGAACATAGGTACAATTTTATAATAGTATTGATCTATCATCCAATTTCTTAATCTAGTTTATCAAATTTCACTAGAAAGAAAAATAATATATATTAAATTATACTTATAAATAAAAATAAAATTATATATATATATATATATATATATATATATATATATATATATATATATTAAATGAATCCACAAACTTTATTTGGACCTCATAAATCAAAAATCGAATCCAAATCCAATTCGAATTTTAAAGGAAATGTTATGATTCTATGTTGAATCCTATTTTTTAAAAATCTAAATCCTAAAAAAATAATTTGGATCTGTGAATCTGGATCGGGTTAAAAAATCGCTGCAATCCTAGCATTAAACCATACCTGAATTTTAGATTTAAGAAATGAATCTTAATTTGAGTTTTCCACGTTTAAATTGACATAGGGGGTGTTTGGCTAAGCTTGTTTTAGAGAGCTTATAAGATGTTTCAAGAGCTTATACGAGGTAATGTCTCAAGTGCTTATAAGTTGTTAAAGTGTTTGGATAATTGATCTTATAAGCTAGAGAAAGAATCGTGAGTTAGAGAGAGAAAATCATAGTTAGAGAGATAAAATTGATGAGATATGAAGTTGATAGTGTATGTGTAGGAAATAACGAACTATAATAATGTTATTTTGGTAAATTCATGGTTGCTTATAAGTTTATGAAAAAATAAATTATGGTTGACCAACTTATTTTTATGGGAGTTTATAAGCTGTTGGAGCTTATTTCACAACTTATAAGCTGTTTAAGAGCTTATTTTGTCAAGCACTTTGTAATAGCTTATAAGCTCATAAACAACTTATAATCTATTTTAAATAGCTTATAAGCTCAGTCAAACACCCTCATAGTCAACTTTTGGTTTGTGTCATTGGAAAATAATGGTTTGATATTAAATTTGAAAAGATATTTAGGGCGAGGAGTATCTATATATATATATATTAAAAGGGAATCACATCAAGTATACGTTTCGTTGTAGGAGGGTTCAAATATACTGAACATTAGCCGAAAGTCTTATAAAAGTGTTAATATGTGATGGCAGCTAAATATTTCATTGCTTGAATAATCTATGTTAATTGAAATGTAAATGTGTTTTCTTTTGATAAATGCATCATCTTTGGTGATTATGCATATTTTTTTTGTGGTTGATTCTTTAATTATATTATTTTTCTTTTTTCGTGTAATATGTTATAATAAGGTAACAATATACTAGATTATATATTATACTTCGATTTACTTTGTTTTGCATTAACTAATTTTATGTGTTTGAAATGTAATAAATCACTTATTTTACTTGATATTCAATCAAATAAGACAATCTACTCTCTTCATACATTATTGATAAATCAGAATATATTTTGTATACATTAATATAAATATAAATAATTACTATTAGTATCTTTTTGTTAAACGTCAAATATTGTCTGCACAATTAATGTGCAATTAAAGAATAAAAAGGGTAAATAGTTTAAAGTTACTCCATCCGTCCATCAAAATCGTTCATTTATTTTGATGGTGAGAGTTTTAATAAATTATAATAAGTGTAAAGTAAGTGAGTGTAAAAAGGTGGACCATGTGGATAATAAATGAATATATTAATGGATAGTTAGTGTAAAAAGGTGGGTCATTAATGATTTTTTTATAAATAAGTAGATAGGTAAAATGTGAAGTTGATGGTTCCAAAAAAATAAACTGAACATTTTTTGTGGACGGACCAAAATGAAATTAAATGAACGTATTTGGTGAACGAATTGAGTATTATTTATTGATTTCTTTGGAGAGTTTATGTAATAATGAAAACATGAGTTTTTGTTCTACTAAGAGACCAAATATGTGTTTATTAACAACATTTTGCATTCTTGGCCAAAACTGTATTAAAATTAATATGTACCTATGATGATCTTATTTAGGTCCTATAAATCATTTAATTAATTACTAACCAATAGAAAATATAAAAGGCAATATATGATTAGCTAATATTGATTTAACAAAATAACTCATTTACGCATGTGCATATATATAGGGTAAAAAAATATAGTAAAAATTATGAACTAATGCATTTTTATAAATTTGATTGTAAAAGTCGATGAATTTAAATAAATAGAATTCTCACTCTTCATAGAATTTGAAACCAAATGTAAGAATTTATCCAAGAAAATAAAGAATATGTAAGAATTTATCCAAGAAAATAAAGAATATGTACAAAGTTTAAAAATATGCTACCCGTAAATTTTACGGGAGGAATGCTGGTTTGGTAATAACTGAAAAAAAACGAATCAAATTGAACAAAATTTATATTTTAATTTTTTTAAATTTCAGTATTTTGGTTCGACTTTAATTAGAAATAAAAATATCAAATAACTTAAAACTAAACTGAATTATAAAAATACATATATAAATAATATAATATTTATCTATTTTTATAATTCAATAATTTGTAATAATAATTATCTTTTATTGCTAACTATATTTTTAAAATTTTAATTATTCAGTGAAAAAAAATCATTTAAATTATATGATTTAATTTCAACATCCTATCATAATGGAGCAATTGTTAAGCTACATTTTACTCTTTTAGAATAAGAAACCATAAAATATTTGTACAAACCAAATGAACATTAATTCGAGAAAAAAATCAATTCGAGTTTTAACAATTTAAACATTAATTCGGAAAAAATCAATTTACAGAAGTTCATTACGTTTTTGTCATATTTTAGTTTATTAATTACTTAAATTTATTTCCCCAGCCTTTTCCTGGTTGTTTTCATCTGAAGTCACGGTTAAATTGTTTATATGTGAAAGTGGGAAAGAAGCTTATAATCAACCATTGAAACGAATTAGGAGAACAAAAAAATTATAGATATATTTTATATTTATATACAATTACAAATTCGCAATACATTGTCTCAGCCCTCCTAAAATGTCCGCCCAGAGAAACTTCTACAAAATTCCTCAAGCAGCAGCAAAGAATACAATTTGCTCTATCCGAATTAGTACATATCAAAAAGGAACAGTGAACGGCAGTGCAAACAAGTCAACCTCCGGTAAGTACTCTGCACGGGGCCACAACGACGAAGTGTTGGAGCAGGGTATGATATCATCTCTGCACACCCGTCTCTTTTCAGACAGTTCCAGTTTATTCTTGCCCCCAAAGAGCCAATCCTCATCTCCATTATCAACACATTCGTCGTGCAATTGGGGTGGTACCCAGTTCTCCAATAAATTTTGGTAAAGTAATCCCTCCTCCTGCATTGCTGTCATAACCGCATTGGCTGCAGGCAAAGCTTTAGTTTGCAAGGGAGGAGGAGCAGTCTTAATCTGCTTAGAGGCAGCAGGCAAAGCTTTAGCTTCCAAGGAAGGAGCAGTCTTAATCTGCTTAGAGGCAACATGAATCCGCTCTCCACCAGTTTTAAGAACAAGACATTGCCCTACATTGATGGTTGACCCAGATGTGGAACAAAAGCCTTCACTTCTTTGTCTCACTGAAATATCATTTTCAATTTGGGGAGGGGCTTGTAATCTACCGGACATAGAGCATTGTTTCTGATCATTGGCTGGTGGGGCATCAGATTGATTCTGCTTCTTTGAAGACAGTCGTATCCGGATAATCTTGCCTGATTCACACCATAGCAAATAAGAGCAAAAAGATTCAGTGATGAACTATAGCCAGAAAATAAATAATGTCACAAATGATTTACCATGACCACGTCTAACATCAACAGGGGAAGGCTCTCTCTTCCTCTTGTTGCTATTCTCAGTGCTGTCAGAGGAAGAGCTTGGACCACGCAAGCAAACAGGCTTTGCATGCTCCTCAGTCAGACTGCTCCATTCCAATGGTTCAGACTCAGCCGTCTTGCCTCCCTTGAGTGGAAAGTCGGGTTTAGCATCTGTCCACAATTTTCCACCAAAATGACTATGGACAATATCAGAATTTCCCTGTTTCTGACTTCTCTTGTCTTTCTTTTCTTTTTTTTCTTTCCTTTTCTCTTTCTTATCCCTTTTCTTCTCCTTCTTCCTCTGTTCCTCAGCTTTGACCTTTTGCTTTTGGAGCTTTAGAGCACCAAATCAAACAAGTTTAGAAATTGATGCCAGGGAAGAGATGCGACATGGCCCAGAACATGAACAGAGACCTCAGGATAATTTTACTTCTTATGCAATCAGTGCAAACCAAAACATAACACCCAGAGACGATCAGACATCTCACGTCACACTTAAGACAGTAAACCTAACATGAAATAGCTATATCCCCACAACTCCTCAAAAAGACCTCTCTTGAGTGATCACAATGATACAACTTCAAATTCTCCCAGCACAAACAAATTGTTTGAACAATATGACAAATGAGATTTTAGGCAGACAACCAAAATGACAGGTATTTATTTTCAAGAAGAGAATTGGGTCAAATGATATCTAATTCACTTATTAGGGAGCTTAAGGAAATGAAAAACATTTGACAGCCCATCGAATGAAATTAATCCAAAAGAGAGAAAAACTGCCCCAAGCAGTTTGTTATTTAATTCTTACAAATTCAGAAGAAAAAACACCCAAAAGGTCTATAAAACCATAACTAGTAAGTTAGGGGCATAAATCCCATAAAAAAATTAAACAACGTAGCAAAACAAAACATGTCGATTGATACTTTCAATTTTACTGAACTTCAGAATCATGGGTAAATAAACAGAGAAATGTCTCTTTATGACTTCTTGACCCATAAAATAGAAAAGCTCTGTTCAACGCCATATAACACGAAAACAGAAAGAAGTTGACCACTTTCAACTTTTTGTTTAGCAACAAGATCAGATATGATCTTGAAATTTGATCAAGTTAATCGGTTCAACATATCCTACTCTTATACAAATACACCTTACCTTCAATGCCCATATGAAAGGGCACTTATAGAATCAATACAAGAAATCTAGAGCGCGACAACCCACCCAAGATCTCCACGCAACTAGAACCCATCATTAAATCTTAAACAGCCAATTCCTCACCAACAACACTAAAACCTAATACTAAGCTACTATTAACAATGCTGCCTTTTGACACAAATAATCAAATATCCCTAAACATCAGATATGATGATATACAATACAATGCAATAATGCATCAAACAGCTTTCCCAAAAGAATCTCTAAATATATTCCACACCAAACACTGGACGATATAGAACTATATTTGGGTGGTGCTGAGAGGAGTTTAAAACCAGCTTTAATTACATTACTGGGTCCAAAAGGCATTTAACTAGGTCAGTATTCAGCTAACATGTACAGACGTTAAAAATGGTCTTCTTTCACAATACCCAAAACAAAAACTCGGATATCATATTGACAAGTATCCCAAAACTTATATCACATAACTATACAATCAAGATATTCATGTCATATATCAGTCCCCTCCATCATGACCCAGCCCTACTTAAGAGAATCTTGAAATCCTACGAGGACACTCCAAACCCGAATATCCGAAAAAGTTCTTTATATATTAGATTATATTTCGGTTTATTTATAATTCGAGAAAAAGGAATATTAAACAAAAACCATTACATGTTTTCCGACAAATCTAAACCACCATCGACACAAAATCTCGGTCCACAAACACAAACATTTTCTCACAGATGGATGGGTACTAGGAAATCAAATAAAGAATCAAATCTTTGATTATTACGGCTTCTTTAGCAATTTACATGTCAGATCCGTACAGAAAAACCCACCACAACTCGTCAATTTATATCGATGAGTACTCAAGCTCATGAATAAACCAATCAAGGTACTCGGTTCAACAAACCTTAATCGATTCGATCAAGGCATCTTTTTTGGCGCCGCTCAAAGCATACCCCGGTGGTGGGTACGGAAAGCACCGAGACATCTCGAATCTGAGATCGAATCGAAGATTTACCCGCAAACCAAAAGACAAATCCCACTAAAGGCAAGGAAAGTTAGGGTTCTTCTAAAGAATTAAGAAGTACTGCGGAATAATGAATCTGGACGGGGAGGCCAGATCTGTTCTTGCCCTAGGGTTAGGGTTTCGATGACCAAAGAGGCAGAAAAATTCTAAGACGTAATGTAATCGTTTAATGGGCTGAAGGGGTCGTATATATAGGCGAAGTATGACCGACTTTGACGCAGTTTTAGAATTTGTACTTTGACCCTTACACTGTTTCCCAATTATAGTTTTAACCCCGTATTTGATTCGATGAGCCAAAATTGGAAAAAATTCATGACCAATTTCGGGAAATTTCCGACTTTCATTAATTAGGCGATTTAAAATTTCAATTTCTGCTTCGAAAAAAAAAACAATTACCGCGTTTATGAAGTCGTCGACGCTTTTTATACTCTAGAAACGCTGTTTACCCTCCCACTCTTTGCTTGCTGATAAAACACTCTCTTGCTCTGCAATTATTGATCACCACCAAAAGTCAATCAAATCATCGCCGGAGTTTAGATTCCTCATAATGCACAACGCCGACTACTCCTCCGTCCCTTACTACCACCAACAACAGTTTCCACAATCTCCCAATCCAAACCCTAACCCCATCGATCCTCTCTACCCCGCCCCACCTCCCTCCTACGCCTCTGCCCCGCCCTTTTCCGCCAACACTTACACCCCTCCTCCGCCGCCTCCCTCTACCGATTACTCTACCTACCCACACAATTACCCTTCCCTGCCCCAAACTCCAGATGCTCTCCCCGGCGTCACCTCCTATTCACAACCTCAATCCCCCTATTCCTTCCCCCAATTCGAAGCCCACAGCACCTACTCCCAACTGCCCTCCAATTATGATCAGTCCACGCCCAATTTTGCATCAAACCCTAGTCACAATCCCGTGTCCCCCAATTCGCGTTACCCGTCGATTCACACACCTACTCAATACTCTCAGCCGAATTACGAACCTCAGTACGATAATCACGACGTGAATTTGAGTCGGAGCAGGTCTGATTTGGGAGCCGAAATGTATAGCAAGCGAGCTGAGAGCGGCTATGGGAATAATGAAGGGGTTTATGCCTACAGGGGGAGTAGTGAGCCTTATGGAGCTCGCGGGACAACTCCGAATTCTTCAACCTGGTCCGGTTTTGATGATTTTGGGAGGCCCATCGGGTACTCTTCTTCTTCTTCCTCATCAGGGAAAGAGCGGCCGAAAAGTTCGTCATTGAAGGTTGTGAGGGCTGTGCCAAAGGCAGATGCACAGCAGGACGTGAAGAGCGGGGTTCAGAAGTTCAGGGTGAAGTTGTTGGCAGAAAGTGGCGGGCAGAGCACCATGGATGTACTTTGCCAGGTATTTGAGTTCAAAAGTAGCATTTAAATGATATATATTGTATCAAAGGTTTATAATCTGAGGTTTAAATTTCTATAAATTTTAATTATAGCCTTTGAGATTTTCAATTAATTTATGTGCAATGGGAGCAACTGGTGCATGAGCTCGGCGTGCCTGAGTGTGATCTTCCTGCAATTTATTTGATTTTCATTTAGTCCAGTTTGTGGGTCTTGATTGAGTTTCATCTGTTCTCCTTAATTTATTTGTTGTTATTGTTTGTTTACATATGTTTACCAATTAATCCAATTAATATTTCTATTAACGCCCCTGGTCTGTTTGCTTGGTATCGGTTGTTTTTGAATGCAATGGTATACCTTCTGTGACTTTAAAAGAATTACAGGAAGCTACCATCTGCTCGATGTTTAGCCAATTAGGGATGAGTATCTACCGCATCAAAAGGTGCTGCCGAAAGCTCAAAAGTGATATTAGATGACAAAACAATCAAGATGCACCTTGAGAGTCGAGAATTTTAACTGTGGAACTGTTCTGTATCTTGTATGGGTATGGTTGAATTATGGTATATGAATCTAAGTGGGTGACATTATGCTGGTGCTGATGCAAAATGATGGTGTCATAATATGTAGCATAGGTAATGAAAGATTGTTTCTTTTGTAAAGTATATAGGTAATAGAGGTTGTTAAACAATAAAAGAACTTACTATAGGAGGAAAATTGGGAGAAGATGACTAGAGGACTCACCCGAACCCCCATCCCCGAGCAACCAAGAGAGAGTTTGAGATGATTTGGCATAATAACTCCAATAAGCATTCTATTTCAAGCTTCTCTCTTTCTCTTTGGTAAAGCAACAGTTAACCCTTTTGTTTTCCTATTGTAAGTTTGGAATATCCAGGGATGGCTCTGAGATTTGGTTGTCCTGGTAAATTCGTTATTTTAAAATTTACATTGGCACTCCCGCCTTCCTGGATGTCAAAGTTACTGGCAGCAATTTGACTGTTGTCCCCCCCCCCTCCAACGGGTCAGAACTTAAAACACATGACTTCTTTTCCCATCTTTTCTCTGATATGTACTCTTTCTCTCTCCTGCTCATGTACCTAAACTGCGTGCCAGCACACACGTGCGGAGATACATACACACTTAGACTCCAGTAGATTCACACATAAGATATACACTTATATTATACATTTTCTCACCTAATTTGTACATTTATACATTTTTATATGTTTAAACATACATCTTAATGTTTCAGAGACAAACACTTGGTCATGTGTTGTGGTTGGGTTGGATGGTCTTGGTAGGATTGCTGTAGGTGTGTGGCATGGCAAAGGTTGGTTTTATCAATGGTGGGAATGAGAGGGGACATAGAGGAGGCAAGTTCTGGGTTCGGTAAAAGTTTTCTCTGCAGTGGCGTGGTGGTGGATGTTGGAATGAAGGTTGAGTAAGGAAGGTGTAAAAGGAAGGATTAGGATGTTGAGGAAGGTTTGTTAAGGAAGATGGAACTTGCAGGATTAGATGAAAGATAGATATAGAAAGGAAAAGTACAAAAGGAGCAGAACAATAATAAAACGAATGTATAAGCAAAATATTAAAATCATGGATCAAAGAAAGAAAAGATGAGAAATACTCATAAGAAGAGGCAACCCAATTGCCCCATAGGTTAATAAACGTGTTATTTTCTCTGTTAACATTAAAAAAAGAAGAAGTGAAGTTCTAAAAAGATGAAAAAATGACAGCCTGAATAAAATTATATCTTATTCTAACCGTAACCCATCTGAATAAAATGATAGCCTGAATACAATTCTTCTTTTCCCAATCCCGTCTCTTATTAGAATAATCTTGTCAGTCATATTTTTCCTACATAAGAAAAAAAATGTTGTTGCTCATATTTCAGGAGAAGCTTTATTGCAGCAGATATTAGATTCTTTCAGAGAATAAAAGTCTGTGATGCTTTGAGACGTTGAACTATTTTGCTCAGTGCTAGTATAGAATTTACTTTTTTCATCATTATTTATATTCCGCATTATGCAAATCTTAACATCAGGTATACATTCTTTCAGATTGGCTTAGATGGAATCCGTATGCTGGACCCAAGTACCAACCGCACACTGAGAATTTATCTTCTTGACACAATAACCAGATGTGAAGTATGATTTGGCTTATTCCTTTTCCTTTGATAAAGTGGTGCTGGGTTTGGGAGGGAGAATTGTCATGCATGATGTGTGCTTAAATTGTGTAAAAGGCCTCCACAGACCAATAAGCTCCTTCTCTTAAGAAGCTTAATCTTGGTGTAAGCCTGTACAGTGGTACCGGTTTTCTGTTTGTGGCGTTTCTGATCTAACATATGCAAAGCTCATTTTTAATGAATAATGATATTAAAATTTTTGCAATTATTGGAAGATCCACGAACAAAGTAAATAGATGCCTACGATTTGGGTGAATGAAGTTCATTGGAATAAGATGGTCATGATGGAATCATAGTTCCTCCATGCTCCTTCTAGGATGAGTTGTTGCAACTTGCAAGGATTTGTAGGATAAGATGTTCCTCTACTTTTGTATTTCTTTTGAGCCTAGCTTGTGCACGTATCTCTTTCTTTGTTTAGATTCTGCTCACTGGACCATTTGTTACCTTGTTTAGGCTATCGAATCATCGATATTTGCTTTCTGGTCAAAAAATTCTGTTGACTTTGAACCAAGGCGTATCAGGTTGAAATCTAATAGTTATACCACAACGACCATTTTGGATACAGTTACTGCTGCAATTGCACAGGTTTGAAGTTTTCTAACTTGTCCAAATTGTTCTCTTGTTTAGCAATTGGCATCCATTGCAAAACTCTAGTTCTTTAGCACTGGTAACTGGCATTTTTTTGTGTAACTATGTTTTTATTGTCTGCTTGCCCACAAATATGATAAAGCAAGTAGAACATATTGCCAAGAAAGTTGTTTATATAAAATATTTGCTTCTTCTGAAACTGCAGTATAAGGAGATGAGTGGAAGAACCCGTCCAGCTGAATATCCAAAGATTGCTGAACAACCTGCTGAGAATAAGAAAGGTTTTACTGATTTTATCAATAAGATAAAACCTGTCAATGAGGAGAAAGATCACTGGGTAAATATGTTGCATCTGTGTTTCCTTTCAAATTTCAATAGTACAATTTCCAGGTTGCTCCTTTTTCTTTATAAGTTATAACACAGGTATTTTCTAAAACTCTGGAATTGAGGACAAATTGAGAAGTTCATGATAGCAATAAGCTTTTTGCAGACATTCTATCTTGGAGTTGAAACTCCAGTTTCTTATATAATTTATGGTCAAACTTGAATAGGTTCCTGATGAAGCGGCATCAAAATGCACAGCTTGTGGAAAAGATTTCGGTGCTTTTTTGCGGAGGGTATGTCATATCTGATTCAAAGTTTTCTTCTATCCATCCTCTTTCCTCCTTGGCTTGAGTGTACCATGTGATCCTCTTTGGTTAAACCACTTTGAAAATCATGTATATATATATACATAGATTAAAGATAGATATGTAGGTTGCATAAAAGAATAATGCATTGGTCCCTTTGGTCAGCATCATTGCAGGAACTGTGGAGATTTATTTTGCGACAAGTGCAGTCAGGGTAGAACTGCTCTGACTTCTGATCAGAATGCTCCTGTTGTTAGAGTTTGTGATCGATGCTTGGTATGTATAATCAGTGAATCTCTCTCACCCTTTTTTCTTGCATTTTTGCAAGTATAGCTCTGCGCTAGGTTTACCCAGTAGAAGTGATTACTTGATAGACTTCTCTTTTATCAAATAATGTGTTCGATCTATGGTTTGTAGAAAAATCATTATAAAGAAATTTGGGTCTCTTCAATTTGTTTGTAGGCTGAAGTTTCTCGGCGATTGAACAGTGCTAAGGAAGGTGCCAGCAGATCAAACATCGTTCAAAGTCATGAGGATCTTGCCAAGAAACTTCAGGTTACATGTACTGATGCATTAGTAGTAATGATGTAAAAATATAACTGCTTGCACTTACATTTTCATGCTTTTATTCAGTCAGATTACATGGAGAATGTGCAAAAGTATTACTCTGTTATTGGTGAAGAATGATGCAAAGTTTCATGCCACCCGAGATTAACCTTTAAGATTTATCATAAAGCTCTGGCCAATTAGTTTTAAATTATCTTGATTGGTGCATGACTTATATTAAACAAGCATTTGTTTGCCTGGGAATTCTCTTCAGTCTAGTTCCTTTTAGTGGCCCTATCATACTCATCTTGGATTTTTATTTTACAGGAGGAGATGGAGAGAAGCTGCAAAGTGTCATCAGGTAAACTTTACAGTTGAAGTATATAGAGCAGGAATCGAGTGCGAACTCCAGTTGACCCAGATAATTGGGTTACTTCTAGACTTCTGGTCACTGCTTTGTGTTGACCCACCGCAATTTTATTGTTGGAGGGTGAAAAAAAAAGTGGATCTTGGAGATTATAAACTTAAAAGCGTTGTTTTCAAATTATAGTTTTTCAAATCAATTGATTTATTAATTTATTGGCAGTTTTGATTTGATTAGCTTATTTTATGGAGTAAGGATAGATTGTATTGTTGTTTATCAAAATGATTAATTTGGCTTGCATTAGGCGACCAGGTCTGACATTTATGATTCATCACAATGTTGTTGGCCTGAGTGCAGTTCTAACAAAATTGATCTTGGTTCTTTTGTATTCTTTCTTCTAGAGTAATAACAATATCCGTCCTTTATGTACTATTATTCTTTTTTTCTTAAACTTTGGTTATCTTCATGTCATCATATCCTTGAATTATCACTCTTTCTTTTCGCCATACAAGATTCTGTTATGATCTTGTTTTCTGTATTAAGCTTTAAAAAGTGCTGTCAAATGTGAAAGCTCGTAAGTTCGCTGCAAGCTATAATATCAATATATATTTTTCAGGCTCGAGATCAGATAGTTCTGGAAGACGGATGAAAGAGGTCGCCTGCCCAACTTGTACCGTCCATTTGCAGGTTTTAATCATTCTTTACTTTGTATCGAGCTCTATTCTATTCGGTGGTTTGTTACATGATTCAATTTTCACTAAGCTGTTGTTCGTATTTGATGTAGGTTCAAGTTCCCAGTTCCGGGTCAGAAACCATCGAGTGTGGGGTTTGCCAACATCCTTTTTTAGTTACTGGCAATTGAACCGTTGTATTATTTTTTAGTTGAGGATTTTACTGAAACTTGGTTTTAATGCTTCTTTTGGTATATTTGTTATTTTGTGATGTGAATGAATCTGGTTTTGCCTTGCTTACCTGTATATCAGTGTGTGCTGCTCTCGTGTTGTCAGCAATGACTTCAACATGTAAATTAAGTTCGAATTACTAGAAGATATTTTTATGATTTTTGGTGCTGTACATTAATATTCTTTAGTTAGATAATTTAGTTTATGGTTGATGATGAATGGTGTTGAAGTCTGTGAGCTAATAAAATAGATGCTATTTGTGTGTGTGTGGGGGGGGAGATTATCCCCAAGTGTGGATTATAGGTATTTCATGGGACAAAACGTTTAGGGTAAATGATGTTTTTTGTATAAGAGAGAAAATTACAATGATATTATTCTGACTATACATTTTTCCCGTAAATAACGAATCTACTTTTGGTGGCAATGTGTAGGCACTAGGCAACATCTCATTTGTCATTAACGCTTGAACATACGCAATATTATTTTATTTAAATTAAAAATACATGAATTCTATTTATTTTTCCTAATTCAAATTGTACTTTTGAAGTCATTGACGTTTTGATATAATCACTAAAACTACATTAGTTTGGTTTAATTATTATCAACTTAATTCATAATGTTACGGACATAGTGAATGAGTCCTCACTAACTTGAGCGATTTCGATTACCTAGAAGGTCTTTTATTTGGTAGGTAAGATCGTCAAAGTGTATCATCAGATTTGACTACGAAGGAAGGAACTCGAAGTGAAAGGGCCCGACTTCTTTCCAGAATTAGAGTTTGACCACATTCCCCCCCACTCCCAAACCCTTTTTTGGGGGATCAAGTTCCTTGCCAACTGCCAACTATCGACAAATTCAAAATACTGTAAACATTCTGTTGTAATTAATATTTTTTCTACAAATTGTGTATCTGTGAATTACTAATATTCCTAATTTGATTTGAATTAGCTCGTATGTCTCTTCTTTTCTTCTTCTTGGCTTTGGCTTTTATTACCGGTTATTGGATTATCATAATCTTGACGAAAAATCATTTACCAGTCTAATATTTAACTAATTCATTTCCAATCGCAAAACAACTTCTGACATATTTTTAAGAAATAAAAATCATGGAACAGACTGATTACCAGTTATTTGAGGACGCATGTACCATGTTCTTTTATTGAAATTTATTCATCATATAGTCCAATACTAATTTATTTCAATCGCAAAAATAAAACTAAAAATACTTATATAGTGCTAAGGGGGAAAATCAATGAGTCGATTGATTAACACTTTTTGAGGATGCACGTAATATGTTTTTTTCCCTTAAAAACATAATTCTTTCCAATATATACTAGGCTTGTAAGGTTTTGGGCGAAAGAAAAAATGAATTTACTTGTGCCATGACATCTTTAATAATTTAAATAATTTATCCTACTCTATCACTTTAATCTTATCTAATCCACCAACCAAATCAAACGTCTCCAAAACTTGTCTCTGTTATTTCCATCGGATTTAGCCTTTACGTAGTATTAACTATAGAATTATTTCAAACATTTTTTAATGATTTAAAAAAAGTTGGTGATCTAACGGCCTTCCACATTAATGAGTTATTCGAATTAATTCCTACTCATAATTCGAGTCAGATTTAATTTCCTGAATTGAATCCAACCAACCATAGCTAGAAAATTTAATGCAATCCACTTTTCTTTTTCTTACAAGTTGAGATCTCTCGATTTCCACAAATAACTCATTTCATGATAATAATATAATGATTTTATGAATAATTTCTAACCAAACCAACCCTTTACAGTTTAAACCTGACGCGGCACCTCAGTTTCTCTCACATCCTCAACCAAAACAGATATGGGCACGCAGAGACTGAATTTGGCAGCAATCATCAAGAATCCTTTAAACGACACCCAATTCCTGCTGGCGAAGCAAACCCTACCTCCCAAGTTCAATGACCCTGAGTATGATTCTTATCAAGATTCTGATCTTTGGGACTTGCCCTCTGCACAACTATCACTTGCTGATCGCTCGTTGACTGCTACTCAAGCTCCATTTGAAGTTGAGGACAATTCCCTGGCGGAATTGTTGAGTCAGTTTGATGTCGATTGCGCTGTTGATCAGGTAGCAATTGCATCAAGTTGCAGTTTCATGACATATGTGTATATATACATATTGGAAACAATGAGGGAATTGTTTGGTTTGTAATGATTTTATATTTTGGGGTAAAAAAGTATTCAATTTGAGCTGGAATTCTTGTTTATTTTAATTTTGGGGTTATTCAGATTATATTTGAGACTTAGATTTTGGGGTACAAGATGTTTTACAGTTAGAGCTACCAGGATTTAGCAGAAGTTGTTATCTTTATGCTCATTTCGCTGTGGAAAGGGATGAATCACCAACATCCTGTAACCATTATCCGCAGATGCAGTTAGGGGGTTTTGTTAATACTTTTTTGGATGATTCCACGCTATATTTTCAATAGATAAAGGAAGAACATGTTCAGGGTATTGTTTTGCAGAAATTCGTCTTTTCCTTCTATTATTACAGTGCTAATTATGATTAATATGAATGTTTTCATTGTGGGTGAGGTAATAATTGTATTCAAGTTGCATTATACTTTCTGTATAGGTGGAGTCATGAATAATTTCACAGATTCAGGCTTTTAAGTTGCAATCTCCATGGATTTCTTGTAGGTTCTCAAACAAGTGGGATATGAGAAGACCAAAACTGTAAAGTGGAAGCTCTTGAAGGTAATAGAGGAGCCTGACTTTGGACCCAGGGTTCCAGTTAAGACTTTGTATATTGTCGGAGAATTGGGACATCATGATTGGGAGTTAGGAGGTTTGTTAGTCTGCAACTCTATGGTATTGTGATCGGTATTTAACTGATAGTGTTATCTATCTGCAACTCTATGGTATTTTATTTGAACGGTATTTAACTGATAGTGGTTTCTAGGAGAAGGCTTATATAGGTGTTACTGCATACAGATTGCTCAAAGTGGATGAGCACCCAAAGTTGTGCAGATTTGCTTCTGGAAGTGAAGCCTCATAATGATCGTATAGGGCCATTAGTTGTTGTCGGTCTTCTGAATGATTCACTTCAAATAAAAAACTTGCATATTCCTTCCACCTTGAGATGTCAGGTTGATTTACTGCTATTTTCTCTGAGTGGTATATTAATACATCCACACAGCTTTATATTCTCCAAGTTAATTTAAATATCAAAGCTTGAAAGAAAATACTGTATTTTAGTCACAGGATTTCATTTTCCTTCTTGTTTGGCAGGAATACCCTCTTGGCGTTAATCTTGTTCCCATGAAAAGCAGAACAGCAAAGCCTTTCCACACTACAAACTTGATTGTCTTTGTGCCCAGTACAGTTGACAATGACTTTGGTGGTGATAGTTTTCTCGCAAGAGGAGATGCTCTCATTGTAGATCCTGGATGCAGCTCCGGTTCGCACAAAGAGGTATGAAGTCATTTACATGATGCAAAAGAAAATTAATACCACCTTCTCTTGTTTCACGCTATGATGTCATTATAACATGATGTGCTTTGCGCTGTTAGCTGGAACAAATCGTTACTTCCCTTCCACGAAAGTTAATTGTGTTTGTCACCCACCATCATCATGATCATGTGGATGGTAAGCATTTTATACAACTTGGCTTGTGTTTATAATATTTCTTTTGGTCTTCATTAATATTTTTTGGGGCTCAGTCAAGCAACAGTAGTGGTCTTCTCAGAAAACAAAAATTTAGTCAGAAAAATCTTATGCTTTCACTTCTCACCATGGCCTGTTTTGTTACTGCAGATATTTATCATATGGTATCTTTTTCTTTATTTTATTTTTTATTTATCCTTCCTTGTGCAACTAATTATTAGACTTCGATATTCTTACAGGTCTGTCTGTCGTCCAGAAGTCCAATCCCGATGCTACTCTCTTGGCCCATGAGAACACAGCTAGACGAATTGGGAAAGGTATGATACTTTCTACTTTGTCTATGTTCAGTGACATACTCATCATCTGACACCAAATTTCTCAGGTTAATTGTTACATATTAAATAATTAATTATCTCAGAAAGTCCTTATCATATCGATATGATAAGGATAACAACATGAATGCAGTAAGCCAAACACGAAGCCATTATTTTTGTGTGGTGTTTCTTATGTATCACAAACTGCCAGCCCTAGGCTTTCTGTGTCAGATGCTCATTTTCTGAACATCCTAAATTATATTCTTAATTCATGATTGAGACACGTAAGACATGTCATTAGACTCATGAAAACAGATAAAATTTGCTGCTAACATATCAGCAATGGTTTCGATGTAGGTGATTGGTCTCTGGGACATATTCCAGTAACGGGATCTGAAGAAATCTGTATTGGTGGCCAACGCTTGAAATTCATACCAGCTCTGGTAAATATGGTGCCTAATGCCTATTACTAACCTACGCTTCTCTCCTTTGAACTTACTGTGGTTCGCTTTTCATGGTAACCTCCAGGGGCATACAGACGGCCATGTTGCATTACTTCATGTTGCTACTAACTCACTGATAGTTGGGGATCATTGTGTAGGGTAAGTTTTGCCAGATAAAAATCAGGATACAGTTATTACGGGTCCTATATTGTAAAGAGATACATATATATATAGAGAGAGAGAGACAGAGAAAGAGATGCAAATACAATATTGGATGAATCAAATCTCGACATCCAAATATAATATTGGTGATACTGTGAAAGATGAGCTAAGAAAATTTGGCAGTATGAAGCATTAAATGTCAGTATCAGGTCGTCTACTTTTAGCTCTAGCTTTCTGTTTGTGTGTACGTACTGATGAAACCTGCTTTATTTCAGCCAAGGAAGTGCACTCTTGGATATTACAGCTGGTGGGAATATGAGTGTAAGTTTACTACAAATATCATCTGTACAATTTATTTTCATTAAAACCAAGATCTTATTGAGTTGCATGATGTTTATTTATTAGGATTACTTCGACACAACATACAAGTTTATGGAGTTGTCCCCGTACGTATTAATACCAATGCACGGTAGAGTTAGCATGTGGCCGAAGCACATGCTCTGTGGGTATCTCAAGTAAGAATACCTGAACAGAACAGAACTCCATGGAGTGAGTGTTGAGCCATCGACTAATTATCAATTCCTCCTTGTCGTGTTATGAATTTTCAGAAACCGCAGAAAGAGAGAATCTACCATCTTAAAGGCTATAGAAGACGGAGCAAAGACATTGTTTGACATTGTAAAACATACATATGCAGATGTTGATCGCAGTCTGTGGATCCACGCTGCATCAAATGTGAGACTCCACGTTGATCATCTAGCCCTGCAAAATAAATTGCCCCAGGTAACATGCGCCCTATCTGAAAGTTCAAAGTTGCATCCTCAATCTTCTTATTTATATTTTATTTTTGAAGTATTGTGACCGACACATTTGGTGGTTTGAGACATAAATTGCCTCTTCAAGACCAACACAAGAACATAAATATTCTACTAATCTTACACGTTACATCTTCTATTTTTATTCATTTGAGCACTTTATTTTCTATTTGTTAGATTTGATAATATTCTCCTAAAGTTGGAGAAAAAGCATGTTATTCAAGCTATGCATGCATGCTTGTTGATTTTTATAAAGTGTCTTAATTATTGGCATAAATTTGAAGTAGTCCTTCCACAAAAGCCTGCTTACTGAATTATAATCAAAACTTTCCTATGAAATATGTAGGACTTCTCTCTAGGTTATTACAGAGGCAGTATAGCTGAATTTGCAGCAAGTATGGGTAAAATATGAGCACGACGAAAGCTACTCCTTTAAGACCTTGCCAGCTTTATATTATCTTAGGTTGGTAAACTTCCTTACAAGTAATTATGCTCACGCCCCAAAACAATCCCGTCTCTGTGTGTTTGGGTCTTCATGAATATGTGCGCTTGACATGAAGCTCTTCTGCTTTGCCATGTCCAGGAATTTTCAATGCAGAGATTTCAATCATCTTGCAAGCTGAGTTTCTTTTCACGTTGGATGTGGGAGTATCTATGCAACACTCTATCCATAAAGCATCATCATCTACAGATAGTTAAAGTTGTGGGAGCTGGTGCAGCAGCTTCTTTTGTGGTTGTTTACCTCCGTTCAAGAGATACTTAGTTCCAACCGAAACACGTCACTGAATCTGCAGATAAAAAAGAAGTGAGAACTTTTGCTGACTATGATGTATCATGACAATGCTTGGAAAAGGTTAACATGCTTGATAATGATTTCAGAGGTGCTAGTTCCCTTCCAATTTTGTTTCAGTTGCATTCGTTGTGTTAGTCTTGGGCATAATCATCAACAACCACTTCAAACGATTCGAGGATATCTCTCTCTCCTCTCTCAACGCATTTCCTCCACTCCTTTTTCCTTCCCCATATCCACAACGCCCATGCATGCAGCGATGCAATCGCTCGCATATGTTGCAGGAGTGGATTTTGACCCTGTGATTTTTTGCGCTCGTTGAGCGATGACGAGCTCATCTGGAGGGCCTTCATGGCTTCTCTCGTTGAACCACCTCCCAATCAGAATTCGAGAATTGCGTTTATGTTCTTGACTAGGGCAGATTGTCGTTGGCGCCGCTCTGGAAGATGTTCTTCAAAGGAAATGGAAGGATCTTCTCGATCTACCTATGAACGTCGCGCGAGTTCTTATACAAACCTCCCGAGTAATCGGTATTTTAGAAGCGTAGATTATCAAACTAAAATAAAATAGGGTACTTCAGTTTATGTCCTAATATTTGAACAATCTCCGACACCTGAATCTCATGTGTCACGCTGAAATTTAATGTGGAAATAAATGCTTAAACACTTAATCTAGTATTTTTTTTCTTTACATGGATTCAAAGCATTAAAGCAACGTGCACTTGAGATCTCAGGTGCTAAAAAATATCCCATTGTGAAAATGTAGGACATGTTTATCAATCAAGTAGTAATTTATTAAATATTGGACATAAATTGATATTTTCCAAAAAATATTTTAATTTTAAAAGTTTTCATATGCATATGCATCGTGTTACAGTTTTCGTGATTTTCTTCCCTCAGTTGGTCCAATGGGGAAAATCGAACATAATCGACGCGGAAAGGCACCTTTTAGCGACCGCGCTTCTCAACTTCACAAATGAAAGATTCGTTCTACTATCCGAGTCGTGCATCCCTCTATCCAACTTCACGACTACCTCATCAACTCCAACCAAAGCTTCCTCGGAGCCTTCGATGATCCCTGCCCGATTGGACCGGCCGGTACAATGGATGGGGCCCACAATCACGCTCTGTGATTGGTGGAAGGGCTCCCAATGGTTCAGGGCCAATCGTGAGCTTGCCCTAGCCATAGCCGGACGTTACGTACTATCCTATTCTTAGAAACTATTGTTCGCTGCCGTGTTACATGGACGAGCATTACTTACCAACTTTGGTAACTAATGTTTGTCTGAATATGAGCATTACTTGGAACGATTGGTCTGGGGCGCTTTGCATAATAATAATAATAATAATAATAATAATAATAATAATAATAATAATAATAATATTCTTTTGTTCATTACATTCAAAATCCATTTCCATTTCATTCTTGCATATAATCCACCACCTTAGAATTGTAAGATTATCAATTAAACAAATTAACTAGTGTGTAACCCTGATACCCAAAAATAAATAATTTGGAGAGGAAAACATATCACAACTAATGCAACCCTCAAAAACCTACTCAAAGCAAATACCCGATATACAAAAGTTGAACTAAAGAAACTAACAAAGTTACTAACAACAAATCGAGTCCAAATTCAATCACACACGGCCAGAGCCATCTCATTCACTAGCTCTGCATGTATCCTCCGACGCCGACACCGACGGCGACTCCGACACCGACTCGAGCGCCTCGTGTGAAGGCGACACCTCCGCCCCTCTCAACTCTTCTATCATCTTCACCACATAGTTGATCTTCGGCCTCTGATCTGGTGTTGCCTGCGTGCATGCCATCGCAATCTGCAGCAGCCCCACCATCTCCTCTTCGATATCCTTGTACCTCATGAGCTCCAAATCGAACACCTCCGCCGTCCACTCCTCTCTCACCACAGACTGCACCCACCTCGGCAGATCAACGACCCCACTGTATCCGATGCCTGGCCCACTGTTGTCAACTATGGAGGGGCATTTGCCGGTCAGCAGCTCCAGCAGCAGGACCCCGAAAGAGTAGACATCGGATTTGGAGGTCAATTTCCGGCCATCCAGAGCTGCTTCGGGGGCACGGTAGCCGTTGGATTTAGGGGTGGATGAAGGCGATGCAAAGACTGAGAGGCCATAGTCGGATAGCTTGGCATTGCCTAGTTTGTCGATGAGAACATTCGTGGACTTGATGTTGCCATGCACGAGCTTAAGGGGAGCGCCCGAGCTGTGGATGAAGGCTAGCCCTCGTGCTGCTCCTGCTGCAATCTTCAGCCTCGTGGTCCAGTCCAATGGAGTTCTACCTGGGCCTCGGTTGCCTGCAAAAAGGTTTTGTGGAAAAAAATGCAGTATACTTTAATGAAGGCAGAGTTAATAAATAATCAATGCAGCATGGGTTGTTGTGTTTTGGCTCCATTATATGCAGTGGTCCTAATTCCTAAACCAACCAGGTTTTATCAGCAGAATTTCCTACACAAGATCTATGCTTCTGCATTCATTGCACTAAATCTCAAAAAATCATGCCTCATCACTTTCAAGAACCCTAAACAAAGATACGATGAATTGATGATCTCAAACCTAAAATCGAGCAAGTTGGACGAGCCATCAACAGCAAACAACAGACAGAGATGAGCCTCGAGCAACAAGATGTCAAGGAGTGGTACAACTAGCTAAGAAACAAATCGTAACCAGTCAAAGCAGAGAAACGTCGCCTTTCAACACCACATGCAAACTAAATTATAACATGGCGACATCCCTCCATTTTCACAGTCCCTACACCTTTCAACAAAGATAGATCATCCCCAACTAGTTCATACATCATGGGTCCTATGTCTTCAACTTCAACCACTAGATTGACTTTTTTTATTTATCTAAACAAGAAACACAATCTAAAAGCATCTAAGATAAAGAACAAACTGCAAGACAAGAAACAACAACAAAACAGAGTCAATCAGAGCCCATATGAGTCTGTGACTACATGCCAACTTTTCAACACAATCCAAGAAATTTGCAGTTTGTAACAGATCATAATGCAGCATTATCCAAAACAAAAGAGGTGAAAATTTCTTACCATGAAGCAGCCAAAACAAATTGCCGTTAGGCATGTATTCATGCACCAACAATTTCTCATCCCTAGCGAAATAATAAGCCTTCAATCCGATCAAATTTGGGTGGCGGAGCCGCCCCAACACCTCCATTTGCTGCTCAAACTCCTTCTTCCCGTTCACATTCAAATCCTTCAATCTCTTCACGGCCACCACATTCCCATCATCCAAAATCGCCTTATACGCGGTTCCAAAACCCCCTTTCCCCAGCATCTCCGCCGACGCCCTCAACAAATCTTCAAGCTCGAACCTCCTATCGCCGTCGAAGAACACCATCTTCCCCCTCTCGCACCCGGATTGGGCCGGGTTCGGGTACGGACTCGAGGAATACACTATTTTCTCCGCTTGCACGCTGCTCTTCTCCGATGTTAACATGCTGGAATAGTTCCTCCAGAAATAGCAATACAGAAGCAGAGAAACTAACCCTAAAACCAAAACATCTCCGATTATAATACCAATTATTGCAAGCGAGCTGATTTTACTCCTTTTCGAGCTGTGCGATTTCGGCTGTGGGTTTGTCACCGCCGGCATTGCCGTCGGAGAGGACGAAACCGTCGTCCTAGGGCTCACCGGCGACGCCATTGCTCCGCCGGGCTGGGTAGGGTTACTAGAAACCACGTTGCATTTCTCCAGCGGCGGCCCGCACAAACCTGGATTGTTCCAGAACGACGACGACGGGAAGCCGGAAAACGAGCCC
This sequence comes from Salvia rosmarinus, assembly GCA_036937905.1. Taxonomy (NCBI): domain Eukaryota; kingdom Viridiplantae; phylum Streptophyta; class Magnoliopsida; order Lamiales; family Lamiaceae; genus Salvia; species Salvia rosmarinus. Next base: position 2,711,818 of record CM072813.1, read on the forward strand.
GAGACCTCCCCGGTGAGCCCATTCCTGATAGATTGAAATCCTGTAAGTTCGGCAAGTTCAGGCCGGAAATGGCGCCGGAGAAGGAGTTCTCGTCTAGCCGCAGCGTCAACAGATGCGTGAGGTGGTTCACTGCGAGCGGTATGCCGCCGGAGAAATTGTTGTATGACAGATCGAGGCGGTAGAGCTTCGAGAGAGAGGTTAGTGAGGCCGGGAATTCGCCGGAGAAATGGTTGTTGGAGAGAAAGAGGAGTTTGAGGGAGGTAAGGTTGGAGAGATCCGGAATTTGACCAGAGAACCCGTTTTGCTTGAGGCTGAGGACCCGGAGCTGGGTTAGGGAGGCAACTGAGGGAGGGAGGGAGTTTTGGAGGTTCAAGTTTTCGAGGACTAAGCGGGCGACCCGGTTGTGTATGCAGGAGACTCCGACCCATGAGGTGCATGGGTCGGAGGAGGAGTTCCAGGAGCTGAGAAGGGTGCTGTCGGGGTCGGCCGTGGACTTGAAGAGGAGGAGGGGGGTAGCGTCGGGGTGGTCCGACGCGGCGGCGTAGTGGAGGAGGAGGAGGAAGAAGACGGCGGTGGTAGGGTTTGGGTTTAGTTTTGGCGCTGCTGCTACCGCCATTGTTGGTGTGTATGTGTGAGTGTAGAGAGAGTCTGAGAAGTGAGAAGTGAGGAGACCTGAATGGAGTAATAATGGAGGAGGAATGGTTATGAATCTTAATTAATGGAGTTGGTTTTGGATTCAATATTTTTTTTATTCAATTATATTTTTTATATTATATAATAGTGCTGTTTCATATTTGATTGAGTTTTGAGTTTGAAATTGGGCATGATTTTAAATGGGAGGTAAAATTAACATCATTACAAAAATTAATAACATTCATGATTAGATCACGTATGTGTTAACATTTTTTGCAATCTTATGAATTATATATTCTTTAATATATAGATATTAATAACTATGTTATACGATAATTTTTTTTTTTATATAATTTAATGATTTGAAATTTTTAAAATTAATATCATGACTCAAACCCGGCACTTTGACTTCGGACATTAACCACTCTACCACTAGGCCAACACATACACACTCTATATTCGCCGATTTGCTGTTTCATATATGTATAAGATCTTTATTGATCCAAAACTATCATTGTTATTGCTCTAACTCTGAGCTTATAATTGATTGGGCCTAATTCTATCGAGAAAAGTTACTGCACATTTTTACGATCGAAACTGCGGCATCAGATTTGAGGGAAAACAAACATATAGAATTTGTAAAAGAAAAAAATAAATCAAAATTGTAACCAATTGAACGTTGAATTTCTGTCTGGGTTACAATGTAGATAATTTGAGGAAATAGAACAGCAGAGAAAAGACACTGATAGTGGAGGAAAAAAATGAAAAGTTCCTGACTAACATTTATTCAGATTCAGGCCTGATCAGGGGGGAAAAATAAAGTGTGTGGAAAAGATTAATATAAAAAATAAAATAAATGAGACAAAAAGAATATTAAGTTTTAGAACTAAAAAACCATACTTTTTTCTACTCATCCATAGTATTATTAAATCAATCTAAATCAGATAACAAATACGTATATAACATAATTATAAGGGTTGTTTTTCAACCTGATCTCGTGGAAGAACAGTGGTTTAATTCCCTCCCTTTATCTAAAATATTCTTTCGGCTGGTGGTTTTTAGGATCAGAAACACATTTATCTACAATTAATAATTTAATACTTATTAACAAACAATTAAGGGCTTTTAAAATTATTTAATAATTAGTGGAGAACCGTTTCAGTAATCCGGGGTTTGCCTAAAGCCAGAGACGCCTTTGTCTTCATCTCCAGACTTCTGACAAAAAGGTACCACTTTCTCTTCTTTTGGTACTAAAATTAGCAGTCAAACATCGTTAATTAATTGCAATTTATTGACTAATGAAATGTGAAAGATAATTTGAATTTTTTTAAGCAATAATCTTCGATTGGTGGCGGTGGATTCGTAGTAATGATATTTTATATTTCCTAAAAAGGATGAAACTAAAAAGCATCTCTACCAATTAACTCTATTTTATTGCATATTATGCATGAAATAGCTTATGATTTGTAGACATTTCCAGTGATTTCCTCTATCTTTCCCACTATAAAGATTTATAGTGTAGAATAGTACTTCTTTATTTATTAATATTAATAATCCGTAAAATTTATTTGAATTAATGAAATATTTACAGTTACATAATAATTTATGATAGTTCCATGTGTATTATTTTAAACTGTTTCGTCTTTTTAAAATATTTATAGCCAACTCCAACAAATATGAGCTCAATTTAACTCAAATCCCAGACATTATAAGAAGGTAAATAATGTTTACGTTTTCATTAATTTATTTGTCAGTCTAAGATCACCACTCCATCTATAATATTTTTGGTCAATTCAAACTATGTGAAATTCAATAATGAATATATCCATCTCATCAACAAAGTAACAAAAACAAATTCTTCATACATTTTTAAAGCACGCCAAAGGTAAAGTGAGATTCCAAAACTTGAGAACACCAAATACATTCAATTGAATTTATTTGCTGTAAGATTATAATACTAATCCCAATACTTGCACGCTTCCAAAAAAGAAATCATTTTACACTAAAAGATCTCAATTTCGTATCACCTATTTTTTACACATAAAACACAACTCTCCTTAATCTACGTGGACGGATGGAGTATGTTTTTAGTAAATTTATCATCTTATACAATTTTTTGGTGTACGTACGTCCCAATATTATGTAATGAATGATCAATGAAAAATGCTCGAAATCTATAATATGACAATACTTCCACTAATCAAATATCTCAATCAAATTATGGCCATAATTTCTTTTTCTGCATGGGAAATTGCAAAATCGAAAGTGACGATATTAAAAGAGAGAGAGAGGTATGGTGGAGTGTCTACTTTCATTACTAAGACTTCGTACATTGACTAATCATTTGGTCTTAAGACAAAAAGTGAAAGTAATCGGAGAAAATGAGACACTTTTATAATAATGATTTTATATATTTTGCTTTTCGAACTTCGACGTTACAGGCATATGGCTTTTCCTATCAGCATGAACTGGTTTTTCAGGTTCTTAGAAGCCATATCAATTTTTAAAAACTCATCTATTTTTTTTTTCTCATCTTCTACGATCATAAATCAGTTTCATATTTTTTTAAGGGTCTCATTATAATACATACCTTTTATATATCTATATATATGTTTTTAATTAATTTTATTTGTATTATTATTTATACATTATTTATATATTTAGCTTATACATGAGATAATTAAAATTATATATTACATTACAAAAAATAATATTACATTGGTAAAACTAAAATTGCATTAATTAAAATTAAAAATTAATATTACACTGCTCAAAATAAAAATAAAAATTATATTACTAAAATTAAAATATAGTAATTCAAATTAAAATATTACTCAATTCTAGTCATCACTGACGTTGAATTGTGCCCAAATATGTTGTGTTAAACCCGCTGGAGTTGGAGATGAGCTTGTTTATTTGTTAAATCGTTGTGATTTTTTAGATAATTTTTAAATTCATCCCAATTATTGGTACCCATTGGTATGGTTGCTGAGAAGTTGCTTATTCTTCATACCAATTGACCACTTCTTCACCCTCATCCTCAATTATCATATTGTGCAAAATAATACAAGTGAGCATTATATTACGGATATCGTCCTTAAAATAAGATCGCGCGGGACTCCAAACAACTGCCCAACGAGCTTGTAGTACTCCAAATGCTCGTTCGATGTCTTTACTTGCAGCTTCTTGTGTCTGCGCAAAGTATTTTCTCACAGGATCAACTGGTGTTGGATAACTCTTGATGAATGAAGCCAAAGTCGGATAGATTCCATCTGTCAGATAATATCCTTGGTTATACTACCAAAAGTTGAATGGAATTTGATAATTGGGTGGTAGTTGTGGTTGTGGAGGGTAAGCAATTTGAGGATGGTGTGAACTTCTCAAACTTTGAAAATTTTGGATTTCGGAAGCACTAGAATCGGAATTTTGAGAGCTTGAATCCACCATTTTACTTGTCTTGAAAATAAAGAAAGGAAGAAGATGAAATGTTGAAGAAATGTGTGTAAAAAATGAAGAGTTTAAATTGGTATTTATAGAGAAAATAAAACAAATAAAGCAACAGTCATATTGAAAAAAAAAATTATTTGCAACAGATCATTTGCCAACGGATACATTGCCAGAAATTATTTATTAAAGTGAAGGTGGAGAAAAAAACACAATTCAACGGATACATGGTAAAGTGAAGTCGGCGAAAATTATTTATACATGGCCAGAAATTATTTATTTATGCAGAAAAAGTGAGACAGTAGAGCTTGCGGAGCTTGTGGAGAGGAAAGGAAAAAGTAGAGAGAGATAATGGAGTTTGCGGAGAGGAAAAGAAAAAGGAGAAGAAAAAAAAAGGAATCAAATATTGCGGCTGTCTCACGCGCGCGTGCAGTGCACGCGCCAACCAATGCGTGCGTGCGTGTCACGCTCGGTGGGACCCACAATTAACTGGTTTCGAATTTGAAACTGGTTTCTTGTTTTTTTTAAAAAAACTGGTTTATTGATCCACAATGATAAACTAAAAATTAGTTTTTAGTTAAAAACCCACCATTGTGGATACCCTTAACTTTATGAAAACAACGAGTTCCCTCTCACTTGGCCCTAAATTATTTTAATTAAAAAAAATCATTTCATTCTGGCACAAATAAACTCTCAACATAACCAAAGTTATTTTTAGAAATATTACAGCTTAATCAAACAAGATTTCGATAAAAAAAATAATTTATATAGAAAATAATGGTTTAAAATCCACCATAATTATATTTTCTTCAATAGCATTATTCCATCGAAAGAGAAAAAACGATTGTTGAGGCATGATTTTATGCCTCAATAATTATACTTTCTTCAATAGCACTGGACAAGATTAACGTCCTTCTTTGGGCATGCAGGAAGTCTTGCTCTTTCCAGCCATGAAACCTCAAGATGAGCCTTCAAACAAAGAAAGGTACATATCTTTCTAGTGTCAGCTCTTTCTCTCTAGATTCAAACAAGGTGTAACGCCACTCTCCCAACTTTTGCCTTTGCTACTCATGACTCGACTATATAAGAATCTTGATGGACATAGAAGTGGTGGAAGATATATATGTAGGGAGTGCAGATGACTAACCTTAATGTATCTATGTGTGAATATATAAATGACTGAGGTATAGAGTAAAGATGACTAACCTCAATGTATTCTACTTAGATAATATATACACGAAAGAGCATGTGGTCTATATAGATGAATGATCATGTTATTTTGGAGAGACTCTCCATTATTCTTGAAAACTTGCTTGGTATGGATTGATGAGATAAACCATTGTATGGTGATTATAGGATGTCACCAAAGACTGCGGACACTACAAAAGAACTAGTGTCGAATGTCATACAGGTAGTTCAACTACTGAACGAAATGCCCGAACTCCGGCTGCACCTCAATATAATAAAAGCCAAGTGTTTCCATATTTTCTTGAGAAATTTAACGGCAGAGAAGGGCCGGGAGTTGCTGATGAATGGCTTCAGAATCTGGAGCGTATATTCAACAGCATCGCATACACGGACGAACAACGTGTCTTTTGCCCTGTTTTTTCAACTTGTAGAGGATGCTGGTTATTGGTGGGTATGGCATGAGAAGACAATGACCCCTGAGCAACAAGTGGGCCTGACTTGGGAACAATTTAAGCAGATTGTTACTTGAAATATATCCCATTGTCTTATTTCTATCAGAAAGAGACATAATTCTTTCTCCTGAGTCCTGAAGCAAGGAAGTATGACGGTGAAGGAATATGAGGGGATGTTTTACAAATTGTCCAGATATGCTTCCTATCTAGTGGACACGGACGTTAGGCTGGCCCGTCACTTTAAAGGAGGGCTACGGCCCGAAATTAGTTGCATCTCGGCGGACTCACTAACCTTTCCTGATTCTGTATAGCGAGCTCAAGGAGATTGAGTTCTTGGCTCCAAGGAACCATATGGGGAAGAAAAAACGGGGAAGTGTTAACCCAGGCGAGAATGAGAGGATTCGACTATTCATTTAGTTAACAGTGACAATCGTTGATAGGATATGGCCCAACCTCTCGTGCCCACGAGCGTGCCCAAACGAATGGGCCTAACCTAATGTCGCTTCTACCGGTTACGCCGAACGATGACCCCAAACCCTAGTTAAAGGCGAGTCGAGGGCACGATAATGGGGTAACGGTGGAAATCACGGGCAATGATGGTGGAGGTCATGGTCATTATAGGAAGATCATGAGCCCGCCAATCAAGGATTCGTGATTAGGTTTACGTTTATGTATAAATAGGAGTTAGATTGAAGGTAAAAGGGTTAGCAAATTCATCGAATACTAGAGCTCTTCGAGATACTCATTGTAATCCGATTATAGTGAACATCTTGAGGATCATCACCTCCGTGGACGAGATCTTTCCTCGATCGAACCACGTTAAAACTCATGTGTTCTTTATCGCTTATAAATCTTTCATATCGACGCAGCATGATTTATCATTGGCGCCAGTATGTGGGAAACTCTCTTGAACAAAAAGTCGTGTTTTCTACAATCTAATGGCAAGGACACGCAACGCTTAGTATCGCCGGCGATGTCGGTAACAACCGCAGAGGACGATCGGTGGTCACACAACGCCGGGAAAGAGGATTGCGGACGCCACCAACGGTCACACACCGAGGGCTACATGGAGAATGCTTCCATACACCCCTCGTGATCGCCGCCCAACGAAGAGGAAGACGCCGACCTCGCACGGTGAGCGGAGGTTCACCGCTCCCACGAGGTCCTCGGTCGAGCAAAGGTCCGAGTTCCTCAACGCCAACCTCAATCAATTCCGAGTTTCTCAACCGAGGACAAACGGAGCGGGCCCTCAAGAGTGCCCGGTGGTGATTACAGCAATCGAGGTCGCTCACCCTCCGAAATAATCAACGCTCACCGCGGCACAATGACCGCCCTAATACCGTGGTTCATTCGCCTCGCATCTCCGCGAGCCGCTCTCCACCTCGACGTGATACCCATGTGAATGGGCGGGAAAGAAGGAGGAAAGACGAAGTCGAACTCCCTCAAGAGACGACAGACGCCGTTATCGATCTCCCACTCCCGGAGAGGATGGTAACGAGTTCCCGGATTCGACCGACACGGACGAATTATCTCTTTTTCAAGGGAGACTCGATACACCCTGCCACGCCGATACCGGGCCCGAATATTGCCGATACGATGGCCTGGAGATCCTCTCGACTTCCTATTTGCCTATACCACTAACATGGCGAACCAAGGGATGAAAAATTTCCATATGTGTAAGGTCTTTCCCGAGGTGTCGATCTCCAACGCCGACGTTGGTTCACCTCGCTCGCCGTAACAAAGATCCATTGCTTCAAAGACCTCGTGGATCGCTCAAATGGCGCTTTTACCAAAAGATGCGCCTCAACAACCTTCATTCGATCGCATAACCGCCAAGGGCGGACGAGACGATGTCAATTTCGCCTCAGATTCATCATGGAATCCCTTAAAATAGATGAGAGTAACGATCTCACATCATCAACGATTCAAGAACGGATCCGACCGGTGCTCAATAAAGAGATCACCCGCGAACACCGAAGACAACTAGTCGCCTTTGGACCTTGGTTGACAACTTTGTCAAAGGGACGAGTCGGACCGGAAAGAGAGATCTAGGATGAGCAATGGATCGAAAGAAGGAAGCCGGAGGATCGGGCCGAGGTGAACGCAAGTGCGCTCGAAGAATCAAAAGGGCCCAAGAGAATCAAGGCGGGACCTCGCCAAACCCCAGTAATAACGAGCGCCTCTATTCAAATCCAGTATGAAATATTTGAGCTTCACACCGAGCTCTTTCCAAAACCTCCTCCTATGAAAGGAGGATCCAAAAAGTCAACAGAAAGTATTGTGACTACCACCGTGGGTACGGTCACGATACGTAAGATTGCAAGTCCTTGAGCTCACAGATCGACGAGCTCGTCAAGGAAGGCCCAAGAAGTACATCGGCCGACTGTGGTCGGGTAATAAAAGCGAGAGGGAAAATGGAGGTGGTAACAATCATGACCGACCTCAACGGCAACCCGACACGAAGATGACGAGACGAAGGTCCCAATGCAATGGAGTAGGTCTATGCTATAACCGGATCGCCGGTTGGTACGACGAGGTCGTCACTTAGAAATGAAGCTCGAGGTCGACCGAGGAGCCGAAAACAAGCGACTCGGGATGGAGAGAACATCGTGTTCTCCAAAGACGACCCAAGACCCAAGATCATGCCTCACCGTGACGCCATTACTATACAAGCCGTGGTAGGCAACAAGAATGTACATCGAGTCTACATTGACATCGAGCCTCCGTTAGCATCATATTCCGAGCGCTGGATAAACTTGATGTCGGAGGAATTAGTACACCCCGCACCTTCCTGGGCCATGAGCTTTACTCAAGAGGCGGTTCAACCCGAAGGTGTCATTACCCTTCCTGCTACCGTAGGACGTGCTCCTGTGGTTACCAAGGCCATTCAATTTTCCCGGTCCGAGCTCCTCTCCATACAACATTATCCCGGAAGAGATTGGTCAGATGCAACTAGGGTGCGTCGCTCCGTGTACCACCTCACCATTAAGATACCCACCCCGTGGGAGTGTTAAGCATTCGGGGTGACCAAACGGGCCTAAAGAATGCTTACGAGTCTCAACCAAGATGCGGCCTTACCTCGTGCCTAGCAATTACAGAACCCTCCGGTTGCCACCCCGGGATGATCCGACCGAGAATCTTCACTATACGATGACGACCTTCCAAAGTTGTCAAGGTTGGTACCAAGGTTCACCAATATTCGCCAACAGTCATGCACTTCTAAGGAATATAGAGATGTATTTGCATGGTCTCCATCGATATGACCGGGTCTCGCCCGAGCTCATAACTCATCGCCTCAACATCGATCCGGCTACTAAACCAATTCGCGTAAGAAGAGAAGTTTTTGCATGAGCGCTGACCAGTCATAAGAGACGAGGTAACCCAACTCCGAGGCTAAAATTGCAGACGAGGTTAAATACCCAACCCGATGGCTAATCTGTTGTAGTTCGAAGCCGTGAGAGGGTGGCGCATGTGTGTCGACTATACCGACCTCAATAAACACCGCCCAAAGGATCATACCCTCCCCAACATCGACAAGAAGGTGGAAGCATTGGTGGGGCATGAGATCTTCGCTTCCTAGATTTATACAAGGATACCACCAAGTCCCGATGAGTCTTGAGGACGCCCCAAAAAAAGCGTTCATTATCGACTTTTGTCTTCGCCACCCAAGATGCCTTTCGGTCTGAAAAACACTGGAGCTACCTACCAAAGGATGGTGGACGCGATCTTCAAAGATCACATAGGGGAAATTGTTGAGGTCTATGTCGACGATATAGTAGTCAAAAGCAAAAAGTCGAGAACCGCGCCATCGACCGAAACTATTCTTCAGCTCCTCAGGTCGGCCAACCTCAAGCTTAATCCCCAGAAGTGCACATTCGTGGTGAAGACGGGTAAATTTCTGGGATGCTGGGTTTCTCAAGAAGGCCTAAAAGCCAATCCTACCAAGGTGAAAACGGTGCTCGACATGCAGGTCCCAAGAACCATCCGTGAAATACACAAACTCACCGGATGCCTGGCCGCCCTCAGCAGATTCCTATCTCGAGCGCCGAGAAGCGCCTTCCTCTTCAAGATCCCGAGAGAGCTCCAGATTTCACCGGCAGAAGAACACCAGTCGCCACAGGTGAAGGAATATCTCGCCGACCGCCGACACTATCCGCCCAAAGCAAGGTGAAACTCTATCGCTATATCCGCCACCTGGACGAGGCAATCAGTCGCATCAGGCGAGATGAGACGGGACGCCAACTCCCATCTACTTCATCACCGGCTCTCAAAGGACCGGAGACGAGGTACACCAACCTCGAGAAGGTAGCTCGTCCCGTGAACGCTAAGCGATGCCTCCGGCCTTACTTTCAAGCTCATTCCGTCCGTGTACTAACGAACTTACCTTTAAGACAAGTCTTATAAAACCGAGTCATCTGGACGTATAGCTAAGTGGCACCTGGAGCTCGTGAGCACGACATCTCATACTCCCCAGCCGCCATAAAAGGGCAAACCTTGCATTTCTGGTGGAGGTCAATTCACCGAGGTCGCCTCTACCATGAGGTCACTCCCCGCCCTCACGACGGAGAACCTCGTCTCTGCATCACCTATTGGTTGTTGGCGATGTATGTGGACGGAGCTTCATGCAAGACGGCAGGCGGAGCTGCATCCTCCTCCTCGGCCCAGATAAGCAAGAAGTGACATACGCCTCCGGTTTACCTTCCCACCACCAACAACGAAGTGGAATACAAGCACCGATCTCGTGACTCCACCTAGCAAAGGAATTGAAAGTGGACAAAGTCCGATATTTGGAGATTCTCGGTCGTGGTAAACGTGTCTTAGGCACATACGAGGCTAAGGAGGATCGAATGAAGCAAGACTTTGAGAAGGAAAAAGAGATGTCGGCCTCATTCGGATACTTCAAGATAATCAAATCCCACGGGAAAAATGTACCGAGCCGACATCCTTAGTAAATTGGCTTCACATCGGCAAACCGCCAAGAGATAAGTTCATTCCGAAGCATTGAGGCGCCCACGGCGGCGTTATCTCCGAGGTGAACCAAACGGACGACGCCCTAAAAGCATACCGGAAGTTGGCACACTACTCGGGATCGGCTTGAGGCCAAAAGATGATGGTGAAATCCCCCAAGTATCTTATGTATGAGGGCTCTTTACCGGAAGTCTTACCTTCAACCCTCCCGAGGTGCCTTGGGCCGAAAGAAGCCGACACGTGCTTAATGAGATTCACAGAGGATCTTGGAAGCCACATCGGCCTCGGCTCTTTCAAAGAAGGCGTTGAGGTCGGATATTATCGCCACCCTTATTCAAGATTCACCGAACTCGCAAAAGTGTCCGGCGCCGCTTCACTCCACCGTCGAAGCTACCCTGCACCGATCCGAGCCGCAGAGCCCATGGCCTTTATGCAATGGGGATCGACATCGTTGGTCCGTTCGATCGAGCACCGTGTCGCCTTCGATATTTAGTCGCCGCCATGACTACTTTACAAAATGGGTCAAGCCGAGCCACCGTCGAACCTCACGAGCAAAAGGATTCAGACCTTCGTATGGAAGAATATAGTCGCCGCGATACCGCACATTCTCGGTCTCTGATAATGGTACCCGCCTGGTCGATAAAATTTCAGGAAAGGCGCAAGAGCTCCGGATCGACCAACGCTTCACCTCGGCCGCACACCCGCAAGCCAATGGTCGACCGAGGTGACGAACCGCACGATTATACAAGGATTAAAGAAGAGGCTAGACCGAGCTAAAGGCGATTGGTGAAAACCTTCCCAAGTCCTCCGGTCCTACTGTAATCGACACCCCGGACTGCGCGGAGAAACACCTTCACTGGTCTATGGAACCGAGGCCGTCATACCGGCCGAAATTGGCGCACCGAGCCCACGACTCTTCACTTTGACCCAGATGGGAACGAGGACGACCTGCGGACCAACCTTGATGCCCTCAAGAAAACGCTAACTCGCCTTCATAAACGGCTAAGCTACAAGCGGCCGTGTCGCACGGTATTACAACAAAAGGGTCAAAGCCTCCGTGACCGCAAGTAGGCGACTCGTCCTACTAAATAATGAAGCTAGCGAGCCGAACGCCTTAACAAGTTGGATCCGACATGGGAAGGCCCATACCGCTGCTCACGAGGACCTCGGCAAGGGGCCTACAAACTATCTCACCTATCCGGGCGCTTATCCCTAACTCGGCATATTTCTCATTTAAGGAGGTACTTTACATAGCTTCGATTTCGATCACCTTATGTTAGTCTCCTTACTTGCTTTGCCAAGTGCGATGTTAAACACTTGTCAATAAAATATTTATTTTCTAATGAGTATTCCATTTTATTGATATGCGAACATCTATTGGATATACCGCATTTAAAACCTTCACGAGGGGGCCTCACGAAAATGAATAACCCACTAAGTAGGGTACTCACTAAGCGCCGCACTCGTAGATTACTCATTGAATTGAACGTCTCAGTGCAACGCATACAGACTACTCATTAATTTGAAAGTCTACATGCACACATACAGATTACTCATTAAATTGAAAAGTCTACATGTAAAAGACATCCAGATTGGATCTCACCAAATTATGCCTGTATACAGTATAAATACATTTACGACCAAACGAAGTCCTAAGCTATGTTTATACCTCTCAAGAGGAAAAACGTACACTTCGAAACGAGTCTAAATACATTTATACCTACATACAAAGTCCTGCACTATATACACTCATTCGGACTCCGCCTCGCCGAGACTCACCGAAGCTGAGATAGTTTTGAACGAAATCCCTGTGTCGGCGATGAATACCGGAATGAACTCGGTGCCTTCCACCCAATCTATGAGGCGCGACCACCTCGCCCGCCCGGAGGCCTCGACCCGACGCGGGCGGATTCCGCCCGGAAATGCGATCTGCACCGAGGCCACACTCGACCCGTGAGCCTCGACGGACCAGACCATGCCTCGCCCCCGAACTGCCGCCCTTTCACGCCGACCGCTTTGCCCGCCGCCTCCGAATCGCCGAGCGCCGTCCTCTAAGCGCCTCTTTCGTGTGGACCCATTAGACGAGCACTTCGGCGTGATCGCGTAAAGCCTCCTCTCGTGCTCTTCAATTATGGGATCGTGGCGCCACTGTACGCGTGGGCCATGCGGGGGCGGGGCACGCGTCGCTTATGAACGATCTCAGTACATTTGCATGTATTTCGTGATGTAGTCGAGGCGCTTTAAACTTCGCTATTTGGACCTCCTCATCCTCAATACCATGCCTCCGCCAACAAGCTCGAACTCGATCGTCGGCTTCAGATATGGTAGTTCCACCATCCGTGGATTACCTTCTCATACTCTGCATGCTCTTCCGAGATCCGAGCGAACTTCTGTTGTCACCGAGCCCTCCTCGCAGCATCGACCGTCCTGGATCACATCTGCAGATAAATCGGCACCGACTTGAGTTGTGTAATCCTTAATTTTAACGCCTCATTCTCGCAGGAGGCGGACCACTTCATGATCGACCTCATGCAACTTGTTTGATTCGGTGACGATGCCGAGCCGACATCTATCTTGGCGAACTCGAGTCACCTCGGACCGACTCCTCCAAGGCCACCTCTTCATCCTTCTCGGCTAGAGCACCCGGACTTCTTTCACTTTGTTAGTAACTCATGATCGAGTCCAAGTATTGAGATGTGGAATGCTAGAAACAAGACAACACACATGGCATTTTAACAAGATATGTCTATTATTCAAAATGGAAGTTTGTACAACACATGGTCCTATCGACCCCAAAATCGCCCTATTACATTAGGTCCACCGACCTCGTGCTCATTGCCGACTCTCCGACCTCCTCGCCAGATCGCCGCCGCTTCCTCCAAGGGTCGCCGATCTCGGAAGGATGTCCGAGCTCGGTCCCGCCATCTGCTTTCGGCTCAACTCAAGCAAGGAATGCTTGAAGCTCCACGTCTTCATCTTCCTCAGACTGAAGTTACCGCCTCCGCCGGGGAGTGAGGCGAAGATGCCAAGGCATCCACCACGGGAAGGAGGTCGCCCTGCAGATTATGCGGGCATAATTCATGCATACCTCCCGAGGTGCGACTCAACCCAACCGTGCCGGGCCTTGTCAAAGTCAGTCTCTCGACCGCCGCCTTCTAGGTGGGCGATATCACCGCGCCTCATCACACCGCTGTGCCGGAGATGAAGGAGGAAAACTCTCCGACTGATAAGCTGCCGGCGAAGGCCTTAGCATAGTCCGCCCGCCAAGAAAGCGCTTGTCTGCTGCCAGCTTCTTCTCCGCCTCGGCAGCCTCCTCCCGAGCGCTCTCCACTTCGGCACGGGCCACTCGTAAGGCCCGGTCCTTCTTCTTAAGGGCGCCGGCCGCCGTCTTGCCACTTCGGCGTTCGCCAAGTTCTGGCGTCCGCCTGGCGGCGGCCAAACAGCGGATTCAAGCCGGCCATTTTTCTCCATGGCCTCAGATTGCGAGGCGCTCAACAACAAGACCGCCATGCGGTGCATCTCACCGCCATCGAGGCCGCATCCCTAATATAGAACAATTAGCAACGCAGAACGACAAAATTACAAGGAGAAGAGTAGCGACTTATACCTTGGAAAGGATAAAGGAGGCCGAAGCCGGCACCTCGGTGGATCGCCATGGACCTCGATCTCCAACGTCGGGCCCGAGGTCGCCGAGGGCGGGCCAAGAAGTCCTCGTGGCCCACCACCACGGCTGCTGGGTAGACTCGCCGCCGCCTTCTTCCTCGCGGCTCCCTTCGATCGACGATGGTGCGGCAGCGGCGAGCTCGATATATCGACTTCTCCGCTAGGTCAATCTTCAACGACATCAGAATGAGAATTTCGTTAGCACAACGAAATCGACGGGAAATAAAGATAAGAAGGTTGACCTCACCCAAATCGGACCGACATCGGAGCTTCGACCTATAAACACTCATCAAAGATTGTTCAAGTCATCCTCGGTATAATTGATCGACAGATCTCTCCCATATCGCTCAACATCTTCTCATGGGGCCTGTGGGATTGATTTTCACATCCTTCATCGCCCGAGGCCCCACTCATACCCCGGATACCCCACCACCAGAAAGAAATATCTATTTTGCCAGTGGGATACCTTCGAGGGGGAAGCTATTTTAAACTTCAAACGAGGTGACAGATAATACACCCCTCCTATAGACTTGATGCTAAAAAAACGCATCAAGACTTCAAAAGAAAACTCCTCGCCTATGCCATAACAGGCCAGCCCTAGCCCAACCGCCGACCTAATAGAATTCGAGGTCAGTTGGCATATGGGGATCCGAAAATACTCTTGAAAGCTAAGGAAAATAGGGGCAAAAGGAAACCTAAGCCCAGCTATTAAACTATCTACAAAAATGGTAATAAACCCCTCCGGAGGGGCCATCGCCCTATCATTGGGTTTCGGCAGGCACCACCATGCATCCTCTGGGATGTGGTATTTCTCCGCAACCACCAAGAGCTCCTCTGTCGTTAAAGTTGATCTCGCCGCACCAATCCTGATGCCATCCCATACCGACGACACCGGTGAAACCCTAGAACTAAGTCCTATAGATTTACCTAGGCGATTGTGGCATATATAATCCCTTACATCGGAATCTGGGCGGCCAGAACCCGAAACCGAACCAGAGTTATCAGAGCGAGAAGAGGAGTGAGAAGATGAAGAATACATACTTACTTTTTCTGGAGCGAGATTTCCGATTTCTTCAACAAAATTTGAAAGAGGAATTGGGAATTTCTAAGGGTATGCTCTTTGGAATAAAACGTCAAGAAGAAAGTGAACATTGCCTCTTTTGGACCTATTTATAGGACAAATGGCGCCTAAAATCGCCATTTCGCTTATCACACGTGCCTATCTACGATTGGATGTGTGATCGACGCACGACGCTCGCTCAAGCGCCCAACTACCGCCGGCGCGTATGACGTACTCTATGGAAACATGCATCGCCGACCGATCACGTAATGATTACATTGAGCTCGGACTATGCCCATGTCCTCCTGACCGCCAGGTATTTCAGGTCGGACCTGACATTCTCCCGACATCGGACCTCGACGTCCGCCCACCGATCACGTAATGATTACATTGAGCTCTGACTACGCCCATGTCCCTCCGGACCGGCCAAGTATTTCGTGTCGGACCTTGACATTCTCCCGACATCGGACCTCGACGTCCGCCGACCGATCACGCATGATTACATTGAGCTCGGACATCGGGCCACGCCCATGTCCTCCTCGCACCAGCCAGAAGTCTTCGTGTCGGACTCGTCGTCCTTCAAAAGGCAGGAGCCATACAGTCGCACCTCGTCTTCAAACACACCACACAAATCGGACCTCGGTTCCTGTCACGAACAACCCCTTACAAGAGTTTCTCCCTTCGATTCGGACCTCGACGTCCTCCATAAAAGCGAAGCGATCTGCACCAAACCTCGATACAAGATTCGGTCATAATCGACTTCCTCAGCAAAGAAGAGACAAGAACCTTCAACGAAAACTTCACCCAGTAACATCCCGCCCCGGCAAAGCACATTCTCCGCTTCACCCGGCAAGGCTATTCCTCGACTTTTCGGTGGGGGGCTATGATAGGATATGGCCCAACCTCTCGTGCCCACGAGCAGCCCAAATGAGTGGGCCTAACCTAATGTTGCCTACTCGGTTACGCCCGAACGATGACCCCAAACCTAGTTAAAGGCGAGTCAAGGGCACGATAATGGGGTAACGGTGGAAATCATGGGCAATGATGGTGGAGGTCATGGTCAGTTATAGGAAGATCATGAGCCCGCCAATCAAGGGATTCGTGATTAGGTTTACGTTTATGTATAAATAGGAGTTAGATTGAAGGTAAAAGGGTTAGCAAATTCGAATACTAGAGCTCTTTGAGATACTCATCAGAATCCGATTATAGTGAACATCTTGAGGATCATCACCTCGTGGACGAGATCTTTCCTTGATCGAACCACGTTAAAACTCCCGTGTTCTTTATCGCTTTTATAAATCTTTCATATCGACGCAGACAGATTTATCAATCAGCATGTTGATCAAGCAGCTCAAGGTGTGTATCCGAAATTCTCTAGACATTTTTCTAATTCTGAATGTGAGGATTCGACTATCCATTTAGTTAACTATTTATGCAGAGCTTGCAAAGAAGGCGGCAGATTCGTAATTTTTGTGAAGTAACTACTGTATATATGCTGCTACTTTTGTAGATTTTGCAAGAAGAAATGATCCATCATGTTAATTTTGTCAAATGTTCCTTTTTTTTTGTTCTGTTTAGAGGGTGTTTGGCTGAGCTTATAAGCTCAGCCAAACACCCTCTTAGTTTATTAAGAAAACGATCACGTTATGTATATATTCTTGTTGTTGTTACGACATTGATGCATTTTACAAAATTATGCAACACTTGAATTACAAATATTTGGGCCTGGCTTGTAATTTGCGATAACATAGGATAAATAATTGTTGGAGAACTGCTGGTTTTTGGGCCTTTTGGGCTTGAATATCACTTTATATTTGTATTTCGACCTCAAAAAAAAACACTTTATATTTAAAATACTAAATAAAATGTAAAAGTTTTTGAATAATATTAATTGAGATCAAGAAATCATAATTGAATCTATTTTGAGAGAGCCATTTAGGGAGTTTCTATTTTAAAAGGTATAATTAATCACTAATTAATCAAATTTGCATGAAAAAGACACAATTATATACAAATTAATCTATTTTGATATTAACTAAAAGTGGCTCTAATGTTCCTACTAACAGAAATAATTACCTATAACACTTCTTTTGAACCGTCTTTTGAAAATTTTATTCCGCGTGTACATTATGGAAAAGTGAGATATTATTAAGCACAATTACATGGAAAGTGGGAAAAGTCACATTGACAAAATAAATTAATTTTAAAACCATAAATATAACAAAATGTTGTAAAGTGGAGAGAAAGTAGAGAGAACAACAAAGTAGAGAGATAAATGAGTGTGTATTACTATGAGGTTAAAGCCTCTATTTATAGGAAGATACAAATTAGGGTTAGGGTTTTGGTCATCTTAATATATAAGGTAAATATAAAATCTATATTTACAACACGGAGGGTGGGGATCGATAGCGCCTATCGTCCCTCCGAGGGGAGTTCGACTCGCCTTTCTTCCCTTCTCGTTTCGCTCGACTCTCAGTCGGCATGACGAGTGGAGGCGGTGCGAATGGCGGCGGGCGATTGGTGGCGGCTCGCCCGCGGCAGCTGCGAACGAGGTCGGCGGCTCGGCGCGGTGGCGGCTCCCGCGTCGGGCGCGATCGCGCGTTCTCGGCTCATCCGCGGTGGTGCCGATTTCGGACGGGGGCGGCGGGAGGCCGTGGTGTTCATCCGGGGCCCTAGAGGACCCGCCGCTGGTCCTCTGGTTGAGAAACTTTGGAATCGCCAAGATGGCGTGGAGGAACTCGCTCACAGCTGGCCGAGGACCTCGTGGGACGAATGATTTGTTTGCTCGTGCTCGTTGAGGTCGACATCTTCCCTACGTTGGGGACGCGGTCTGGTGTATGGAAGAGTTTACCATGTTGCCTCGTGAGTGTGGCGCTCGTGGCGTCCGCGATCTCCTTTCATGACCGAGTGACCACCTTGTTGTCCTCAACCGGTTGTTGCCGGCGTGGGCGGCGGTTGTGCGTGTTCTTGCCATTTAGTTGTAGAGGAAACGAAGCTTTCTTGTTCGGGGTTCCCAGACGGCGCCAATGATGAATCTAGCTATGTGAATGTGCGAGATTTATAGAAAGCAATAAAGAACACCGTGCTTTTACGTGGTTCGATCGTTAATGAGATCTCGTCCGGAGGAATGGTTCCTCAATACTTTTACTAGAGCTTTTGCGTGCAGTATTGGTTACAAGCCTTTGTATTGATGAAATTGCTAACCCTTCTAACATCGGTTTTCCTTCTATTTATACGACCGACTTTGCCTGCGCGTACGACTCTCCATTGGTCGTGGTGTGACTCTTCCTCCGGGCGTGCTCTCCATTGGCCGAGCGGGACCGTTAAGTCTTACGTGCGCCACGTGGAGGTGGCGCGACCTGGTTCAGGCGTCCTCTCCATTGGGACGGCGTGATTCTGGAGGCTAGGGCTTGAGGCAATGATTAAGGCTCGACTTGGGCTCGACCGGCGTGGGCTGCTTATCAATGTTAGGCCCGGCTCGCTTGGGCTTTGATAGTGGGCCCATTCGGTTGGGCTATATCCCATCAATCGACATGTTGATCAAGCACTCGAGGTGTGTATCCGAAATTCTCTAGACATTTTCTAATTACGAATGTGAGGATTCGACTATCCATTTAGTTAACGTAGTATCTATTTATGCAGAGCTTGCAAAGAAGGCGGCTGATTCGTAATTTTTGTGAAGTAACTCGTATATGTCTTGCTACTTTTGTAGATTTTGCAAGAAGAAATGATCCATCATGTTAATTTTGTCAAATGTTCCTTTTTTTGTTACATTTAGAGGGTGTTTGGTGAGCTTATAAGCTCACCAAAAGCAATTTTATAATTTGCTTTTTAAGTTTAAAATAACTTATAAGTTGTATTGGGTGAGCTTATAAGCTCAGCCAAACACCCTCTTAGTTTATTAAGAAAGCGATCACGTTATGTATATATTCTTGTTGTTGTTACGACATTGATGCATTTACAAAATTATGCAACACTTGAATTACAAATATTTGGGCACGGCTTGTAATTTGCGATAACATAGGATAAATATGAGTTGGAGCTATCGGTTTTGGGCCTTTTGGGCTTGAATATCACTTTATATTTGTATTTCGACCTCAAAAAAAAAACACTTTATATTTAAAATACTAAATAAAATGTAGATTTTTTTGAATAATATTAATTGAGATCAAGAAATCATAATTGAATCTATTTTGAGAGAGCCATTTAGGGAGTTTCTATTTTAAAAGGTATAATTAATGAAATTTGCAAGAAAAAGACACAATTATATACAAATTAATCTATTTTGATATTAACTAAAATTGGCTCTAATGTTCCTACTAATAGGGATGGCAATGGGCCGGATCTGGACCGGATCTGGCTAGGTCCAGATCCAGATCCGATTTTTTTTGTTTTGGTCGGGATCCGGTCCGGATCCATTGGGTCCAAAAAATTAAATCCAGATCCGGATCCATAAGATCCAAGGTCCAGGTCTGACCCGGATCCATATATTTCGCTTCTAAAATAAATTCTAATCAACTATAATTCACGGTAACACCATAATAATCTAAATGCATAATAATATTATAATAATTATTTAGAATTTCTACAATTATCACTATATTGGAAGGCGTTAGTTACAAATTTACTATAAAGTAGGAAGCAACAAACAACTCGATCTTGATTGGTGTAAGTGACGCGACAAGCGTGAATCTTAGATAGATACATAATTGGGAGTATTTGAAATGAAATTTGGAACATATTTGTTTTAGAATAATTTGAAAAAGAAAATTGAAGAGTTTTAAGTTGGAATTATGTATTTAATTATAATAAAAATAATATATATATATATATATATATATATATATATATATAACTAAATGGATTTTGGAATGAGAAATTGTGAATAACGGTGAGGCATCTAACGTAAATTATTTAGGTTAACTAATTTAATTATAATAAAATATAATTATATATATATATATATATATATATATATATATAAGTGGAAATATATATGAATACACACTTTTTCAAAAATGGATGCCGTGTATATCCATTTTAAAAAAAGTCAAACTATACCCAAACAATTTTTAAATATATTTTGTACCATTTGCACGTAATTTAATACAATCATTTCAAATATCAATCACAAAATCGTTAATTTTGACATCTTCTTATCAATTTTATTTTTTTATAATTTCGTATAAATTAAATTAAAGTTATCTTTTATCAATTTTACTTTTTATAATTAAAGTTATTAAATTAAAAGGTAAAACTATCGATTTTATAAAATAAATTGGGGTTGTCATTTGGGGAGGGTTGGCCATTTGGGGTGGGGTTGGTTGGGGAGGGTTGGGTTTGGGGTGGGGTTGGCCATGAGGGGTGGGGTTGGCCGTTGGGGTGGGGGTGGCCATTGAGGGTGGGTTAGTGTTGGAGGAGGTTGGCCATGGGTGGGGTTGGCCGTGAGGGGAGGTTGCAGTTGGGTAGGGGTTGGCCGTGGGATGGGTTGGCCGTTGGGTAGGGGTTGGCCTGGGTGTAGGGGTTGTCCAAGTGGGGATGGGTTGGCCATTGGGGTGGGGTTGGCAGCGGGGTGGGGTTGGCATGGGGGTGGTTGGTAGGTGGGGCGTTGGCGTGGGGGGTGGTGCCTTGGAGGCGTTGGCAGGCGTTGGCAGTGGTGGTGGTTGCGAGAGGAGGTTGGCTTGTTGGAGGGTTGACCAGCAGCACATCTTAAGAGAGAGAGAGAGCTTAGTGTGAGAGAACTTAGGGTTTAGGGTTGTTTTAAAGCAAATTTGGTGGGCACAAATTGAATTAAAGAATTCTCTGAACATTTTGGTGACACAAATTTTCGTGTTGATTGGACACAAATTTTCGTGTGTCGATTATTTTGATTAGGCACATGTTATGAGTTTGACGAAAATATATTAAAATAATCAAATGGGTATAGATGGCACTTATTTTTACAAATGGATATTCACACACATTTTACAAAAGTGGTAAATAAGCTCGAACCCTATATATAATTGGCGGGTCCATCGGTAGGATCCGGGCCGGATCAGGGTCTTAAAACCTAAACTCCAAATCAGGATCAGAAATATTGATATATTCAGGATCCGATCCAGGATCAGTCGGTCCATATTTTGGAATCCAAATCCTTAAAAATGGATCTGGATCCACAAATCTGGATCGAATCCTGGATCCGTTGCCATCCCTACCTACTAACAGAAATAATTACCTAACACTTCTTTTGAACCGTCTTTTGAAAATTTTATTCCGCGTGTACATTATGGAAAAGTGAGATATTATTAAGCACAATTACATGGAAAGTGGGAAAAGTCACATTGACAAAATAAATTAATTTTAAAAACCATAAATATAAAAAAATATTTTATAACCGACGTCGACGTGAACTGTAGTTATGACCAAGCCAATTCCCAATAAATCAGCCCTTCCTCCGCCGCCGTCTCTTTTCTCAGCTCCCGTTCCCTTACCCCGGCTCTCACCGTGCGCATCGTTAATCCCCCACACCTCCATCCATCATCTTCCCCTCCAGAACCCTAATTTGCGATCCCCGCGCGCCGAAATCTTGATTAGTATAAGGAATTTCGACTAAAAGGAAGGAAGGAAGGAGGGATCGTGCCGCAATAGCTGATTCATCTTCCTACTCGCCGTCTGTAATGGTTCTAAATTTCTAAACCGTGCGGGTAATCCTTAACTTTAAGTTAGCTGCTCATTTTAAGTATTTTCTAAGGTTTAATTGGCAATTGACTGGAAAATGCTTATGTATTCTATAACTGGAAATTGACATTTTATGTCTTATGAAATAAGTTACTACGTTTTCTGAAATATGAATGTCAATTCCGGAGTGGTATATTATGTGATCAATCTATTAGAGATCAGATTTGGAGTTGGAGCGATTAGTTCAGGGAGTTCAAATATTACAGTGTAATATACAATTGATTACAGATTAAAACCAATTAAACATTACAGAAACAAATTCCCTGCAATGCAGGGGTGAAATATTAGTTAATAATATTTTACAATTTGTGGCTCATATAGATCAGTTGCTGCTTTACATCGTTGCACACTGTCACCTCTTCCAACAACCATGTCGCAAGCCCAAACACCTATGAACCCGAGAAGAAACCAGGCTCCATCTTCAACCCCTAATACTCCGCTGGAATCAGATGCTCATCTTAACCCTGGTACAGCGCCAGTGCTGGCCAAGCCTACTGCAGTGTCCGATAACTCAGATCTTGCCAATACTGCTGTTACGTCAACCACAGCCTCTATAGCCGGAACTCTCAAGAGGCCCCGCGAGGAGGATTCTGCGGATGCTGGGACCTCGGCCGATGTGCCAGAAGCGAAGCGGCGGGAGAAGGCCTCTCACGATGTGATATACCGAATTGTTGTACCCTCGCGGCAGATTGGGAAAGTCATTGGAAGAGCAGGACACCGTATTCAGAAGATTAGAGAGGATACCCAAGCTACGATTAAAATTGCTGATGCTATTTCGGTAAGCAGATTGATGTATATCTCTCTTTTTGGTTTCGTTTTGTATTTTCCTTTAATGGTACTTTTAGCAATAACATATAGAACGAATTTTACCATCGACTGTTCCATAATTTGTTGAGAAGATATAAATTGAATGGAATTTTAGGCTTTCTTGGAATTTTGGGTAAGTTTCTGACTAGTAGATATTTTTAAAAAAGCTTTTGACTAATAAACAATACTTTTCGAACTCTAGACGTGTATGAAAAATGATGAATAGTTCCATGTTTTTGTGAATTCTTATTAACATCTTGTTTTTGTTACTTTTGCTCGGTGGTAATATGATTCTTAATTTAGACAGTAAAACTAGCATATATAATATAAC
Organism: Salvia rosmarinus; assembly: GCA_036937905.1. Classification (NCBI taxonomy): domain Eukaryota; kingdom Viridiplantae; phylum Streptophyta; class Magnoliopsida; order Lamiales; family Lamiaceae; genus Salvia; species Salvia rosmarinus. The sequence continues at coordinate 2,735,081 of CM072813.1, forward strand.
TACCAACTCACTTTCCTGTTTTCTTGCTCTGCAGTTTTTCCTTGACAGATAGAGGAACTAAGTCTGTAATCAAATTAAGACCAGTAAGGCGGGTCTAGGAATCTGTTTCAGATTCTATCCACTCCTGCTGGAAATTTTTGAATTGCTTCAGGACCAGATTCATGCTTATGTCCATATCAGTAACCAAATGCCTATCTATAGGTCAGGATTTTACAGACAAAAAAGCACACTCCCTCCCCTCTTCCCTTCCCCGCCCCTACTCCCAGCTTCACCCCTCCCCACTTCCCCGTTTCGGTGATATCATCCTCCGTATCTCTCCCTCCATTTTCCTACCTACATTTCCTTATTTATCCCCTCCCATTCTTGGTGGTGTGTGTGTGTATTTGAGTGTCTGAGGAGGATGGTGTGGTTCACAGTTGGTTGATCAGTTCTGGCCTAACTGGTGTACCTGTCTCCATCCTCACCCCATCTGCCTCAAACCAACTTGGAAAGTTTGGGCTTTGGGCTTGTAATTGATTGGTCTAGTGGACCATGATCCTGTGGGAAATTCTTGATTTTGGTGTTTTTATTTATATGCACAGAATTCGATCTAGTACAACCTGTTGTGGATGTGGATGAGACTTTAACAATTTACAGGCGTAAAAAGGACCAAGTTGTTATTCACTTAATCTGATATCATTATATCACTTCCATTTTGCCCTTCCATTATAGGATTGCGCATCTGGCTGGTTATCCAATTTATTTTCTAAAATTATGATTTCTATTTTTTTGGTTTGCAGAAACATGAAGAGAGGGTGATCATTATTAGTTCGAAGGACAGTGACAATGTTTTCTCTGATGCAGAAAATGCTGTTCATGAGATTGTTACTCTGATCCTCAAGGTAGCGTGAAATACTGCTTTGAAATCAAATTAGAATGAATGGTTTTTCTTTTGATTGAAAGCTGTGAATTGCTATTGTATTTCCTACATAATTTTCTGTTGACTGGTTATTCATCATCTTTATTAATCTTCTTACACGTGATGCTTTCACTAAGTTTCACCAAAACAAAGTAAATATATTTTGAGATTTCATGGAGCTCAATATAATCCTTTTGTTCATTAATAGAGGAAAAGTCTATAATGGCAGCACTGTTGATAAGTAGATAGTATAAGAGCTTTGACTTTGTTGTAGAAGAATGTGTTGCGACAAATGTGAAGATTCAGATTACAAGATAGATGCTGTCGTAACTCGTATGAATGCGAGAAAAATCACTTTCTGCGTCCTCGTATTTTTTGGGTGGAAGAAGGAAGTTGTGCTGAAACGAACAAACTCTCCCCGTATATTATCAACTTAATATCTAAGATGAGTGAACTTCTGAACGCCGTGGGGAGAGATCAGGAGTTGAGGGCTTTTTGTTTGGGAATGAAGTTATGGAAATTTTGTATTGGTATTAATTTAGATTTCAGATTATGAAGAACTATCATGCTCGTGAGTTCTTTCCACTATGCTTTTAGTCTTAGCCAGTTGAATGGCAGTATCCAGCATGGTTAAACATCTATATCACATATTTGAATTCCATCTGTGATAGGACGATGATGGGAATGCGGAGGCAGTAAAAATTGGTCCCGGACATGTGCCAGCTAATGCAGTGAGGCTTTTGATTGCTGGTTCTCAAGCAGGTGGTTTGATTGGAGTTTCGGGTCAAAATATTGTGAACTTGAGAAATACCTCAGAAGCAATTATTAATGTTCTATCTCCTAATCAGTTGCCTCCATGTGCATCTGTTCATGAATCTGACCGAGTTGTACAGGTTAGTTCGATAGAGTTTTCGTCTAACAATTTAATTTTAGAGTTGTACTGGTTAGTTCATATTTTATTCTAGGTTTCAGCATTTTAGAGGCTTTTGATTGATGTTATGTTTAGTTTAGGTTATGAAGGAACTTTATGTGAAATTTCTGCTGATGTGACTTGGGATCTATCTGTGTGGCAATGCTCCAAAAAAATTGCTTGACTGTGAGCTTATATGTTCGTTGCTGATACATCACGCCAGTTGCATTTCTGCTTGTGCTGCGGGTACAGATGTTGATGGTATTTTTCTTGCAGATATCTGGAGAAATTCCTACTGTTTTGAGAGCTGTTGTGGAAATTTGCTGCCAACTTAGGTGGGCATCAGTGGTTTATTTTAGTATGTGTTCCTTGCATCTGGATTCCTGTATTTTAGTGTTAATATTGCTCTTTTGCAACTTATAGGGATAACCCACCTAAACAAGTAATATCCATCAGCCCAACAAATAATGTTGGTATTAATCGGCAACCTCAACCATATCTGGATCCTACTTCAGGTAATTAATATCTTTTCAACTTAGATAATGAATTTTATTGTTTCATTCTATTACTGAGTCATAACTTAGTACCACGAGGACATCATCTTTAGCACAATTTGACAGCTGATTATGTTACTTTGGAGCTTTTGGTTCCTGAAAATCTGGTGGGTGGGCTGATTGGAAGGTTTGGGGCCAATATCTCAAGGATTAGAAATGAGTCTGGAGCAAATATCAAGGTAGCTTTTGTCTTGATAATTCATATTATATTATCAGTAACATACTATTTGGGTTGAGGTTCCTGTTTTTGGATTCTGACCTCGTTAATAATTAATATACTTAATGCTTAATTGTATCTGATACAATCTGGTTGTAGGTTTATGGTGGGAGGGGTGAACAAACACAGAGACAGATCCATTTAGGTGGTAGCGCTCAACAGGTAAACATTTATTTAATTTTAATTGTCCAAATCTAAGTTTACAATATAGTTTATCCTTTATTCATGAAGCTTGGACTTTTTGTCTCATCACACATTCTTATGCCAATGTTCTATCCTTTAGGTTGCCCTTGCCAAGCAGCGGGTTGATGAATACGTCTATGCTGAGTTGATGCGACAAGCAGGGGGGCAAATGCAGCTCACTGCTGCTGGTCAATTGCAACAATATCCTACTCAACAGACAATGTAATCTTTTCGTACTTGCTAACTGCCCACAAGCCTGTCTGTGATGGGCGTTGCCGTAGTTCACTATGAACTACTAAATTGCTAATGCTGCTCATTTGTGCAGGCCTGACATGTCAAATACTCTCTACCAAGGTTATGGACATGCCCCTGGCCTATACACAACCAGGTATGTACCTGCATTTGTGAAGCCTAGTTCCACTGTTGATTACTACATTTCTTGCTAAGATACAAATTTTCAATTGTAGAAGCAATATAGATTCATCGACTCTTAAGTATCATAGTCTCACCACATCATGTATGGCTTAACTCGCTAAGAGATCCACCTGGTTCCGATTTTTGGCAATCAAAGATGCATCTTTGAAGAAAATCTATTATTCAACTTGATGAAAATACCGTTAGTTGCATGATAAAGTCGTACAGTGATATCAACATTGGCTACATGACTTAGTGATCTAAAAGTTTTGGCCCTTAACCTTTTCTGCTTGTTACATTTATTATGTGCCAAAATCAGTTCTGAACCCAATTATTAGAGGATATCATGAGCAAATATGTAGTACTTTCTTGTATCAACAAACTGCTGTCTGCTTTGATTTAGATGCAGCTTATGAAGTTAAAACTTCTCAATTTGCAGTAACCACGATGTTGGAATGATGGCGGCGCTTCCCCCGATTTATGCATCAAGCGCAACGACGCAAGCTCCACAATACTATGCTCATCAGTCCTATCCTGCTCCACCATTATAGGTGCGAATAGGAGCATCTTTCTCCCTCCTCCCACCCCTGTGTTTCATTGTTGGCCTAAAAGATTTCGGATAAGATTTATCAACTCCTGTTTCTTTTCCCTGTGTCTGCATTCTTGTTGGATGGTTGAATCTTGCTTACAATAAGAATGTAACTTTGCTGGTAATATGATGCAATTCGATTAACCCAAAAAAGAAAGAAGTTGCCCCTCTCTTACTAAAGAAACTCTCTAATTAGATCCAAACTTTGAACAATTTTGCTGAAATGTCTCATATTTTAACAATTAACAAAAGAAATTAGTACCCATATACCTTCCGCCCCCAATTAAAAGAAAGCTATCACGATCGGTTAGACCAAAAATGATGTGGCGCACCGTGGATGCCTGCATGGAATATCGCGACTGCCTAAGATAAATGTCAAGAAGTTTTATTATACCACGTCGACAAAAAAAATCAATGTCGTTATATTATTCGACTTTTTAAAGAGAACGGAATTTGGGGAGGACTTTTGTTTCTTCTGCAACACGACAAAACAAATGCTGTTGAACCCACTCCCAAGCATCTGACAGCCCTAACACCATTTTCATTGACGGCAAAGGACGGAGCTATGCCGACTGATGCTGCTGCTGTCGGATTCCTGGCAACAAGGTTGTTCAACGTTCCATTCCCGCTATATTAACTTCCTTACCGACAGTCGCTTCTCTCTCAAGCAAGCTCAGTCATAAGAAGGTGTCAATAATTAGTGGCGAAGCTCAAGCACCCCTAGTAATTTTAAAAAAAACATTATGATTGTTGATGTCTTTTTACATTAGTACTTGTAATCGATTTTTTCAATTTTAGTAACCTCAAGCTACATTTCTAGTTTCACCCTGCCAATAATGAGGAGCGCATTTTAGCAATACTACTTGATGATGGGATATGGCCTAACCGCCGCGCCCATCGACAGTCCCAAGCAGTTTGGGCGACATTATGGACAACCCATGCGGTTAAGCAGGCGATCCTCCAAACCCTAACCACCTCCAAACCCTAATCAGCCTCCACCCTACATGGAAGGCGAGAGATCCCTACACGGAAGGCGATGGATCCCTACATGCGAGAGGAAGAGTCCCTACATGGGAGGGGATCAGACCCCGCCAATCAGGGGATGGGGCACGTCTTTAGGGGTCCTCAGATATGTATAAATAGGGGTTAGATCGACGGTAAAAGGGTTAACAACTTATTGAATACTAGAGCTTTTAGCTACACTCACTGTAATCGAATCATAGTGAAAGTATTGAGGAACCATTCCTCCGTGGACGTAGATCTTGTTCTCGATTGAACCACGTAAAAGCCTTGGTGTTCCTTACTGCTTTACACAAATCTAGTATATTAACATACACTAGATTTATCATTGGCGCCGTCTGTGAAACAAGCGAACAAAAGCGCTTCGTTTTTCTACAATCTAATGGCGAGAACACGTGCAAACGCTAGCACCGCCGCCGATGCTTGCAACAACCGTGCGGATGACGATCAGGTGGTCACACGTCGCGGAAGGGGATCGCGACGCCGCCACCGGTAACACGCCGAGGTTACATGGAGAACATTCCCATGCACCTCGGGATCGCCCCTCGACGAGGAAGAAGATGCCGACCTCAACACCGGTGAGCAGGCGGTTCACGGTCTTACGAAGTCCTTGGCCAAGCCGTGTCTCGAGTTCCTCAATGCGATCTTGGCGATTCAAAATTTCCTTCACGGAGGGCGAATGGGCGCACCTCTCGAGTGCCCGAATCGGTGATTGCAGCGCCGAGGTCATCCGCCCCACCGAAGTGGTCGACGCCACCTCGGCATAATAGCCGCAGACGTCGTCGACGCCGCCCGAGGTCAATCACCTCACCGAGATGGTCGCAGCACCACCCCCGCACCGCCAGCCAAGTCGCCACCACCTCGCACGCCTCCCGGTGGCGGGACGAGAGAGAGAGGCGGGCCGAACTCCCTCGAAGAGACGAAGACGCCGTCACGGTCTCCCACCCTCCAGAGAGATGGCGGCGATCTCCGGGGTTCGACCGATGCGGAAGAATCATCTCCTTTCTCCGGAGAGATTCGGACACGCCCGCTTGCCCGACAGTGGCACCCAACATCGCCGCCACGATGGCCTTGGGACCCTCCGACTTCCTTTTCGCCACACTACCAACATGGCGAATCGAGGAATGGAAGATTTTCATATGTGCAAAATCTTCCCGAGGTCTTGATCTCCAACGCCCGACGTTGGTTCACCTCGCCTCCAAAGCAGTATACACCGCTTCTTCCGGGATCTCATGGATCGGTTCAGTGGCGCTTCTATCGAAGATACCATCTCGCACCTTCGTCCGACCCGCTCACTATCCGCCAGGGTGGGGCGAGGCGATCTCGAACTTCGTCTCGAGGTTCATCAAGGAGGTCTCTCAAAATTGATGAGAGTAACGATCTACATCATCAATGTGTTCAAGAGCGGGATCCGACCAACAAGATCGAATAAAGAGATCACCGTGAAAAGTCAAGACGGCTAGTCGCCTGGACCACGGTTGACAACGTCGAAGAGGAGACGAGTCGGATCGGAAGAAGAGATAGATCCGGGATGAGCGGAGGTGAAAGAAAGAAAGCCGATGACCGAGGTCGGCGATCGCGAAGTGCCTTCGAGAGAATCAAGAAGGGCCCGATGGAGTCCAGGGCTGGACCTCGGCCAAACCACAGCGGTAACGCCTCGCCTCGCTCAAATCGAGGCGGAGATATTCGAGCTCACGCGAGCTCTTCCGAAACCCCTCCTATGAAAGGAGGATCTAAGAAGAGGTCGTGAGAAGTATTGTGGCTATCACCAAGGGTATGGTCACGATACCGAGGATTGCAAAAACTTGGGCTCGCAGATTGACGAGCTCGTCAAAGGAGGCGCCAAAATACCTCACCGACTGGGCGGGAGTAAGCGAAGAGGAAAAATGGAGGTGGAAACAACTACGGGCCGACCTCGGCGACGACCCAACACGAGGACGGCGAGGCGAAGGTCCCAATCTTGAAGGCAGTCATGCCATTACGGATGCCCATGGGAGCAGCGAGGTCGTCGTTAAAGAATGAAGCTCGGAGGCCGCCCCGAGGAGCCGAAAAACAAGCGACTCGGGATGGTGAGAACATCGTGTTCTCCAAAGATGACCGGTGCCCAAAATCATGCCTCACCAAGACGCCATCACGATCAAGCCGTGGTGGGCAACAAAACGTCCACCGGGTCTACATCGACATCGGTGCCTCCGTCAGTATTATCTTCCAGAGCTGTCTGGACAAACTTGAGGTCGGTGGGATTCAAATACTTCCCGCACCATCCCAGCTGCGGAGCTTTACTCAGGAGGCGGTACAACCCGAGAGCGTCATTATCCTTAGGTTATCGTGGGGCGTGCTGTGTCGGTCACAAAGTCCATTTAATTTTTCTGGTACGAGCTCCTCTCCGCACAACATCATCCTCGGCAGAGATTGGCTATACGCCACCAAGGCCGTCTGCTCGGTGTACCATCTCACAATCAAGATACCCACCCCGGTGGGGATACTAAGCATCCAGGGTGACCAAACGGCAGCCAAAGAATGCCTACGAGTCTCAACCCAGGATGTGGCCTTACCTCAGGCCTAGCAATTCTGAATCCCGAAGCGCCTCCCGGGACGACCGACCGAAAGCCTTGACTATCTGACGGCGACCCTCCAAAGTTGTCAAGGTCGGCGTCGAGGCCCAAGCGATGTTCGACAAGATGTCATGCGACACCGAGGGAATACCGGACGTGTTCGCATGGTCCCCACTCGACATGACCGGAGTGTCACCCGAGCTCATAACTCATCGCCTCAACATCGACCCGGCTACTAAACCAGTTCGGCAAAAGAAAAGAGGGTTTGCGGCAGAACGTAGTCAGGTCATAAGAGACGAGGTGACCCAACTCCAGAAGGCCAAAATTCTGTTTGAGGTTAAGTACCCGACCTGGATGGCTAATCCAGTCGTGGTTCGAAAGCCAGGAGGGGGGTGGCGCATGTGTGTCGACTACACCGACCTCAACAAACACTGCCCGAAAGATTGTTACCCCCTCCCCGACATTGACAAGAAGGTGGAGGCACTGGTAGGCCACGAGGTCTTTAGTTTTCGGATTCGTACAAGGGTACCACCAAATCTCGATGAGCGGGAGGACGCCCAAAGACGGCGTTCATCACCGACTTGGTGTCTTCGCATCGGAAGATGCCTTCGATCCGAAGAACGCGAGCTACCTACCGAGGATGGTGGGACGCAATATTCAAAGACCACATAGGGGAGATTGTCGAGGTCTCGTCGGCGATATCGTAGTCAAAAGTTAAAAGCGGAGGCTCACACGACGACCTCGGAACTATCCTCCACTCCTCGGTCGGTCAACCTTAAGCTCAACCCCGTAAGTGTACATTCATGGTGAAGACGGGTAAATTCACGGGATCTTGGGTTTCTCAAGAAGGCTCAAGGCAAATCCCACTAAGGTGGCAATGCTCGACATGCGGTGCAAAGATCATCCGTGAGATCCACAAACTCACGGTGCCTAGCCGCCTCAGATTCTTATCTCGGGCCGCGAGAAATGCTTCTTCAAGATCTTGAGGAGAGCTCCGGGACTTCGCTGGCGGGAAGAACACAAGGTCGCCCGACAACCGAAGAGTATCTCGCCGACCGCCGACCTGTTCGCCCGAAGAAGGCGAGCTCCTTTCTTTATATCTAGCCGCCTCGGACGAGGCAATCAATCTTGGTATTGGTGCGAGATGAGGTGGGACGACAACTCCCCATCTACTTTATTAGCCGGCTCTCAAAGGACGGGAGACGAGGTACACCACTCGAAAGGTAAGCGGCTCTAGTGAACGCCAAGCGACGCCCGACCTTACTTCCAGCCCATTCCGTCTGTGTGCCGACCGACTTACCCTTAAGACAAGTCTTGTCAAGCCGAGTCATCCGGACGTATAGCAGTGGCACCTTTGGAGCTCGTGAGCACGACATTTCATACTCCCGGGCCGGCCATAAAAGTGGCAAGCTCGCCGACTTCCTGGTGGAGGCCAAATTCACCGAGGTCGACCCTACCAGCGAGGTCACTCCAACTCCCGCCCCCACAGCGGAGGAATCTATCCTTAACCCGCTTGATGGTTGCTGGCAGATGTACGTGGGACGGGCTTCATGCAAACAGGCAATGCAGACATCCTCCTCCTCGGCCCGGACAAACAAGTGACCTATGCACCCGGTTTACCTTCCGACCACAAACAACGAGGGAGTACAAAGCGCCGATCTCGGGACTACCGCCGCAAAGGAATTGAAAGTGGACAAGATCCGGATCTTTGGAGATTCCGTGTCGTGGTAAACCGTGTCTTAGGCAAATACGAGGCCAAGAAGGATCGAATGAAGCAATACCTTGAGAAGGCAAAGGAGATGCTAACCTCATTCAGGTACTTAAGTATTCATCGCATCCCACGAGGAAAGCAGTAGCCGATATCCTCGAGAAGTTAGTGCGTCATCAACAAATCCACCGGTGGGAAGTTCATTCCAGTATCGCGAGTCCCACATCGGCATCATCACCGAGATAGAGCCGAACGGATGTCACCCATAAAAGCCTACACGGAAGAAGGCGCTACCCGAGGATCGGCTCGAAGCTAAAAGATGGTGGTGAAATCCCAAAAGTACCACACACGAGGGCTCTCTCTGAAGTCGACCTTCAACCCTCCGAGGTGCCTCGCACTGAAGAAGCCGACCACGCACTCAATGAGATTCACAGAGGGTCTTGTGGAAGTCACATCGGCCGCGAGCTCTTTCAAAGAAGACGCCGAGGTCGATATTACCGCCCACCTCATCCAAGATTCGGCCGAGCTCGTCAAAAGTGTCGAAGTGCCGACTTCACTCACCACAAGAAGCTACCCCGGACCGATCTAAGCGACCTATAGAGTCCGTGGCCTTTCATGCGGTGGGGATCGACATCGTTGGTCCGTTTGACCGAGCACCGGTCGACCGATACTTAGTCGTAGTCAGACTACTTCACAAAATGGGTCAAGCCGAGCCACTTTCGAGCCTCATGGCGGAGGATTCGGACGCCCGTGTGGAAAAACATAGTTTGCCGCCGCATACCGCATATTTTGGTCTCGGACAACGGCACCCGGTTCGTCGACAAAACTTTAAAGGAATGGTGTGAAGAGCTCCAGTTGAGCAACGTTTCACCCGATCGCACACCGCGGTCGAATGGTCGGACCAAGGTGACGAACCGCACGATCGCACAAGGATTGAAAAGAGGTTAGACCGAGCTAAGGATGGCGGGTTGAAAATCTCCTCAAGTCCTCACGGTCTAAAGGACAACACCCGGACTTCGCGCGGAGAAACCCCTTCGACTTGGTCTACGGGACCGAGGTGTCATCTGGCCGAGATCGGCGCATCGAGCCGCGCACTCTTCACTTCGATCGAGCGGGAACGAGGAAGACTGCGTGTCAACCTTGATACTCTCGAGGATAAACGCGAGCTCTCCTTCATAAACAAAGCCAAATACAAGCGCCAGGTCGCACGGTACTACAACAAAAGGGTAAAAGCCTTCACACTCCAAGTAGGCGATCTCGTCCTACGAAATAATGAAGCCAGTAGAGCCGAGCGCCTTAACAAGCTCGATCCGACATGGGAAGGTCCATACCGCGTTCACGAGGACCTCGGCAAAGGGGCCTATAAGCTTGCTCACTTATCCGGTGCACTTATCCCCCGAACCTGGCATATCACTCATTTGAGGAGGTATTTTACGTAGCTTTGATTTCAGATCAGCATCATGATTAGTCCTCTTATTGCTTTTGCCGAAGTGCGATGTTATTTAAGTCTCAATAAAACACATTTGTTTTTCTGAATAAGTATTTCACTTCGTCTCATCTTATATCTATGTAAACATCCATTCGGATTAAACACAATCAACCTTCATAAGGGGACGCCCTTACGAAGATGACAAAGCCACTAAGTAGGGTACTCAACTAAGCGCGCGCCGCACTCACAGATTACTCATTAAATTGAACGTCTATGTGCAAGGCATACAGACTACTCATCAAATTGAACGTCTACATGCACGCATACAGATTACTCATTAAGTTGAAACATCTACATGCAAACGACGTCCACATCGGATCTCGTCAAATTACACCCCTTTATTTGGGAAGATATACATCAGACACTGCCTAAATACATTTACGACTAAAACCAAGTCCTAAGCTATATTTGTACCTCTCGGGGAAAGTATACACTTGATACAAAGTCTAAATACATTTACGACTAAATACAAAGTCCTAAGCTATATACAACTCACTCCGGCTTCGGAGCTCCACCTCGCCAAGTCTGGCTGAAGCTACACCAGTTCGAGACAAAATCCCCAGGTCGGCGATGAACACCCGGGATGAACTCGGTGCCTTCCACCCAATCAATGAGGTCGGCACCACCACGGCCTACTCCAGGTGCACTTTGAACCGGCGCAGATGGGTCCCGACCCGAAGGGGCATTCACAGGACCAGGTTTCACCGAGGTCGCACTCGACCCCGTGAACTTGACACCGCCGGGATCACGACTTCGCCCGACCGCCGCCTTCCGCGCTTCCTCGCCGACCTGCAGCCCTCGGGCGCCCCGCTGCCGATGACCGCCCCCAGCGCTCCTTTCGGCGGACCCAAGAAGCCGAGTACCTCAAGATGATCAAGATAGCCGCCCACCTCGGATTCTTCGATCCTCACGTCACTGGGGCCGGGTGCGGATTCGCTGACGGGCTGGGGCATGCGTCGCCTGTGGACGAGCTCGTATAACTGGATATATTTCACAATGGAGTCGAGGCGATCTTTAAAACTTTACTATAGGGCCCTCTTCGTCCTCAAAGACCATGCCTTCGGCGAGCAAGCTCGACTCGATCATCGGCTTCGATATGGTAACTCCACCGGATCGGTGGATCACCTTTCATACTCGGCGTGTTCCTCCGAGATCCGAGCCGCTTCTCCGTCGTCGGCCAGAGCCTCCTCACATCAGATCAAGGATCCCTGAATCACGTCGGCAGATAAACCGCCCGGACTTGGTGTATGATCCTTAGCTTTAGAGCCTCTTTCTCGGCCGAGGCGGGCCTTCTCGCTCGGCCTCTTGCAACTTCTTCCTCGGATCGGTAGACGACGCCGAGCCGGCGTCCATCTTAGCTTAAAGGTCGGTCACCGGATCGATCCTCCGTAACAACGCCTCTTCATCCTTCTCGCCAAGGCACCTCGGACCTCTTTAGCTTGGTCACAATTCGTGATCGAGTCCGAGGTATTGAGACGAGGAGTGCTATAAATAAAGGGACAACATACGATTGAGAAGGTTGTAAATTTTATTGTTCAAAAGTGGGAAATTTTACAAAGGCTCGGGATCCTATCGACCGGCAATTCAACCTATTACATCGTGTCCATCGACCTCGTGCTCTATGCTTGGGCTCATTGGCCTCCCCGCCGCTCTTGCTGCTGCGGTTGACCACCCTCGGAAGGAAGCTCGAGCTCGGCTCCTCCTCCGGCCGGCTCGCGCCTCGGCAAGAAGCTCCTCGGAGTTCGTGATCTTCGCCCTCCAGATCGAGCAACGGCCTCCGCCGTCGAAGGGGAGGCTGGACGCCAAAGCCTCCAAAGACGGGAAGGACCCGACCTCAAGATCACCGGTGTCGCCTTATTCAGGCCCCGAGTGGCGACCTCGACCCAACCATGCTTGACCTTGTCAAAGTCGGGCATGGCGCCGCCAACTCCTCCATATGGTCCGACACCACCTTGGTCTTGAGTACGGCGGCCGGTCGGCAATGAAGGCCGAGAGCTCTCCGACTCGGCGAGCTTCTTGGCAAAGGCCCTCAACATTGGCCCCGATCGGCCTAGCACCCTCTCGTCCACGAGCTCCTTCTTCACCCCCCGCCTTCGCGTCTCCGCCGAGCCCCCGAGCGACCTCCGATGCCAAGCCCTCTTCGTGGCGGTCTCAAGAAGCAACCCTCGCGGCGTCGGCCTCCGCCTCGCGGACGCCACGGCGGCCTCGGCTTCCCCACTCCACGGCGCCACGGTGGCATCGGCGTCCGCACGCTGCAGCAAGCTCCCGCCGGCGCCTCATCGGGCTGAGCTCGGCGATGAACCCGATGGCACGTTGGAGGTCCCCAAGAAGACGTTGCGGTCCCCGACACGAGCTCGCATCCTAAAAAAGCAACACAAGTTAGTATCCACCGCAGAGCAGATAAAGCCAGATGTGGAAGATATTTATACCTTGGTGAGGGCTACGTCCGAGCTTGAGCCCGACACCTCATATTCGATGTGGGCCTAAGTCTGTGTCTCCGGCGCCGGGCTCGACCCCGGCAGAGGCCCCGTCATCAGCTGATTTAGATTGTCAACCTTCTTCGGGGGCTTGGCAGATTCAGCTCGCCTCGCCTTTTCTCTGGGCGCGCTTGCTCGGCGATCGTGAGCCTTTCTCTTCTGCGTCGGTTTCACCGCATGCGTAAGAAAGTCGCGTTAGCACAAAGAAAATCGATTTATAAGGAGTAAGAAGAAGGTGCCCTCACCCAGCTCGGACCTCGACCTTGGGGCCTTTGACCTGTGAACGCTCAGTCCGGCCTTATTCAGGTCGTCCTCGGTGAATCTACGGAGACTTCACCGGGGTGTTGAGCTGGTCTTCACGAACCGAGGGTTTCACTTTCGGATCCCTCATCCTACCCAACCCCACTGCACCTCGGGTGCCCGTCGACCGCAAAAGTACTTACTGCCATCGCGACACTTTAGAAGGCGGCTATCCTAAATGGTCGCCGAGGTGAAAATAATACACACCCCGTGGTCTTGATCTTGAAAAGCGCATCGAACCTCAAAGAAAATTCTTGACTATCATGTAGCAGTGAAATCCCCATCCCCTCTTGACCTAATAGAGTTTGGGGTAATTGGCAAATAGAATTTGGAAATATTCACGGATATGCAAAAAATGGGGCTAGGGGAATCTTAGACCCGCCCAAGGAATCTACATACATTGTCAAAAACCCTCGGGAGCAAAGCCGGTCACGGGTCCCGTAGGCACCACCAGCCTCACGGCAGATGGCACTCCTCCCTACATTGAGTACTTGGCGTGTCGAGACGATCGGCGTCCCCGACCTTATACTCATCCCACGCAGAAGAAAACGATAGAACCCTAGCGCTAATGCCTAAGGATTTACCCGCAAAATCATGGCACATATAGTCCCTAATCTCTACCTCGCTATCGGAGAAGAAGAAGAGCAGGCGTAAGAAGAGGAAGTCATACTTACTTTTAAATGATGGGTTATCGCTTCGATGAGTTGGGATAGATTTCGAGAACTCGAAAGTCCGTGAGTTTTCTTTTGCTGCGAACGACGGGAGAAGAAAATGAACAGTTTCCTCATTAGGGCCTATTTATAGTACGAATGGGCGCCCAAATTGCCGTTTCAACTTCCCACGTGGATGATTGCAATTTGATAAGGAGTAGACGCCAGACGCTGCTCGAAGCGCCCACCAACCGTCTGGCGCAAGTGACGTGATCAACGGCGACGATCGGTCCAATCGTGCAATCATCACTCGACAACGGACCTCGGCATCGCCACATGCGACGTCGTCACCCAACGCCGATATCTCAAGTTGGATATCATCACTCTGACAACGGACCTCGCATCGATTACACGCGACGTCGTCACCCAACGCCGATATCTCAAGTTCGATCTCATCACTCGACCCGGACCTCGGTATCATCTAGAAGGATATATCTATCCAGCTCGGACCTCGGTATCATCCGTAGGATATTTCTATCCGGATCGGACTCGGCATTACCTATGCGGTATCGCTATCCGTGCCGGACTTGACATCCTTCCGGACATCTTTGTCCAATGACGGGTGACTTGATTCGGTCTTCGACAAGCGGTGCATACCGAATGGCGCATCGCCTAATTCGAACCGAGATCGCGGTCAAACCTCGACATCAAAGATCGAAGAACCTTCGACAACAACCTCACCGAAAGCAACATCCCACCCGCAAAGCGCATTCTTCACTTCACCTCGGCATGGTTGTTCTCGACTATTCGGAGGGGCTATGATGGGATATGGCCCAACCGCTCGGCCCACCGACAGCCCAAACGAGTGGCGCACCCATGCGGTTAAGCGAGGGCCCATCCTCCAAACCCAACCACCTCCAAACCCTAATCGCCTCCACCCTACATGGAAGGCAAGGGATCCTACACAAGGCGAGGATCCCTACATGCGAAGGAAGAGTCCTACATGGGAGGGATCACCCCGCCAATCGAGGATGGGCACGTCTTTAGGGGTCCTCGATATGTATAAATAGGGTTAGATCGGCGGTAAAAGGGTTAACAACTTATTGAATACTAGAGCTTTTAGCTACACTCACTGTAATCGAATCATAGTGAAAGTATTGAGGAACCATTCCTCCGTGGACGTAGATCTTATTCTCGATCGAACCACGTAAAAGCCTTGGTGTTCCTTACTGGTTTACACAAATCTCGTAAATTAACATACACTAGATTTATCATTCGCATTACGTCTTCTGCCATTCTTCCTTCATAGCTTAACAACGGCTACAAATTTTCCTTAATTTTTAAATAACCGTTTAAATAAAATTATAAATAAGGACAATTAAAATGTATTTCGTTAAAAAGCTCTATTGAATTAAGGACAGGAGAGCATTAGTTCATCCATATCCAAGATTTTAAACATCAACTTCCCAATTTAACACGGTCGCCAGAGAAAGGTCGGAGATGTTACGGGTCAACTTCATGAAACTCCCTACATTGACCCGATGTGCAATGAAATAGTTTTAAGGCAGATGTTGACATGCAACCGTCACTTTGTCGGAACTCAACCTTTCACGCGTCTGCCTCGACCTCGATATAAAGAAACATATACATAGTTTTTCTTCATCTTGTAGTTTTTCTTCATCTTGTTCATCAAGATCTAGAGATTAAAAAAAAGATAACATGCACACTTTCTTGGTATCTTTAGAGATTTGTCTATTCTCTCTCATCATCTTATCAAAAATTTGCTGTGGAGCTGATTATCAATATGAAGCTTGTCTGCCGACAAATTGCGGCAGTGGTCCGAACATAAGCTTCCCATTTTTCGTTCCAACAACTCAAGAATCTTACTGTGGCTACCCAGGATTTGCGATCAGTTGCATAAATGGAGTACCGTCTCTGCAGTTGTCTGAAAATGACTCAAATGAGTATGTTGTTGAAGATATCTTCTATCATAATCAATCTCTACGCGTGTTTAATGCTGTCCCGTTATCAGATGGAAGTAGTTGCTCTCCAAGAATCAGAAACACGACTCTTCCTGCAGGCAGATTTGATTATGTCGGCGCAACAAGTTTCCATTTGTTGTTCGATTGCAAGAACGTGTCTGAGGAGCTGATGAGGTACAAGGTTGGTTGCGAAAGTTCTAGAGAGAGAAGTAATGTTACTCTGGCTATGTATGATAGCAACGGAAATCTGATCAAAGCATTGGAAAACTGCAAAGAAAATGTCGTTGCACCAGTGGAATTGTATGGAGATGAGGGAAAAGATGAAGTGGTGGATGTTGCAGAGGTTATGAGAAGGGGATTTGTGATGAATTGGACAGCTAGTGATTGCAATACTTGCCGAGCAAGCGGCGGCCGTTGCGGTTTTAATGAGACTTCTTTCCATTTTAGGTGCTACTGCCCCAACGGGCCTCATTCTAGGAGCTGTCCACCAAGTAAGATTTCATGAGTTCTTAGTTTGTTAAGTAGTTTTTTTGTAATGTTGCTCTGTTTTCGGTTGAAGTTTTGATCCAGCTGTGTGCGATAATCGTGCTTGAATTATTGAAATTGCCCGTATTGACTGCTATGTGGTTTGATCACGTTATGTGCAACGAACTCAACCTAGATAAAAAAGTGATGGTATATTTGTTTTCATTCCCTTTAATTTATCAATTTATTCCCATCACCAAGTAGACCATTTTTGGGGTTAGAAGAATTTTGAGAAGACAAGAAATGCATGTTGATAGAATCGGGTTAAAACTATACAACAATTATTACTTTGTTGAACATAGATCGGTGTTAAACGAACAGTCTTCGTATGATTCAATAGAATGATAATGGGATAGGCATGTAAAACAAGTTCGGAGGAGGTTCTCCGGGAGATACTTCAATGCTCAAGCTAGAAAGTATTTTGTAGCATGAGAGGTTCGTAAGAACCAAGATATTTCTGTATAAGAGTATGAATATATGAGGATTGAGACCTGGTGTCCTACAATGAGGGGGTATTTACAGAGGTGTAGGAGGCGAAAATCCTGGGGTAATGGTATCGTGCATGAAGTAATGCTCCGATATTTCCGGATGGTGGACAACGTGGATCGTGGACATTGCGCTAGGGCTATGGTCAGAGGCGAGAGACCCCTCAACTCTGAAAGGTGAGAGCTCAGAAGTATGAGGGCTCTGACAATCCTCTGCTTACGAAGGGGTCTGCCTTATCATGTTTGGATCTAAACATTTGGGCTTTGAGGCAACGGCTCCTTATTGGGTCCTTTTGTCAATAGGGACCCTTAAATGTGTATTTTGTCCCTATCATATGTGTAGTGTAGTAAATGGTAGTCAACTGAAGTGTAGAACGGGGAATTTCTATCTCACAACTACCAATCCAAAGGGTTATCTACACTAGACAAGACAAGACCAAGTCAATTAGCGCGATGGACGGCGTCAATCAGAAGATGTGATTAAAATTTAACACAACTCAAGTAAAGAAACCAACAAATGACTACAAGTCGAGAGAGAGAGAGAGAGAGAGAGAGAGAGAGAATGGCACTTGCCAAGCAAATGTTGTTGTTGTTGCTATGCCATCTTCTTCTACTCAAAGCTTATTCCAAATGCCCAAAATCCCACGCCTGTGGAAACTTCTCTCTTGAGTTTCCCTTCACCAAGAGTAATGATCCCGGTTGTGGATTGTTCGTGGTTGACGACTGTGATTCTGCGCAGGGATATCCAACATTACGCGCAGGAGCTCCACTGTCTCCATATCAAATTCTAGGGAAGCCATCAACAAACCGGTTCTTAGTTCAAGACGTTGAGCTTCAAGATGCTTTGCGATTACCCACGTGTGTTAATTTCACAAATCTGGCGTCCCTGCCTCAGTCTCCTTTAGTTTCATTTACATTCTCCCCCAACCTCACCTTCTTCAAATGCAACAATCAGACTAATGAGCAGACTGTCCAAAATTATTTCCAAAACTATAGCCTCTACTTCTGTGGAGCCTCCACCTTTTACTATAAACTCGCCCCAACTGATCGTGCTCGGCTTATTCCTCCAGGATGTTCCTCGACTCAACTACCTTCCAAGTCCCCCGGGAACTCAACTGACTTATTACATCTCTTGACTGCTAATTTCACTTTACAGTGGAGTGTTTCTCAAGGTTGTTATGAATGCTACATTGGAGGAGGGCAGTGTCATACTGGCAACCAGAATCAGTTCTACTGCAAAACAGGTAGTATTTATCTAACCAATAGTTGTAGTTTGAATTAAACCAATTCAGCCTAGCTTGGAAGGGTCAATTCAGACGAGAAGTCCGTGTATCTTCTACATAATCCCAACATAGAAAGTCATGTAGAAAAACAATTCCAAGTCAAGTAGCTTGTTGGATGGGCGATGTTGACTTGATTCTTTGGAAAGGATTAGTTTTTCTAATAGGGGTGTGTGTGCCTATAGACTTTGAAAATAATCTGTTTGATAAGTTGACTGCGAATTTTAGTCTGTAAAGAGGTATAGACAACTAGACAAGATTCATCAGCTAAAGTTTTTGTTAGGGAAAGAAGAATTCTGAGAATTTGTATCATTTGAACTTGTGTTGAATAAACATCATCAATATACAGGTTACAGACTTAGTATGGTTTGATGTGAGCTGGAATAGAGCAATAATGCCACATATATTGCTTGAACTTTTCTTTACCAGAATCGTTTTCAGAAGTTTTAACTCTACTTTCCTTAACAAACATGCTAGCGAGTGTCTAAATGTTATCATCTTGGTAAGCCAATCAGGATTTAGGGCTCGTTGTTCCATAATTAGGATTTCTAATTAATTTTTAGTTATAAATATTTACTAGGGTTTGTTGTTTAAACTTGATCCATGGCTAGATTAGTTTTATAACGTCTTAATGACTAGCTAGAAAGGAAGAAAAGAGCAATATCTGTAACTTCTTAGTTTCTTCCCCTAATATGTACAGCAAGGGCTAATGTTGATTTTGTTTGCAGGAACCACGAGATTTAAAAGTACCGTCATTTTTGTAGGTATGTCCCTTTTACCAATACTTTGCTAAGATCTCATCTTCATTTAAATCCTCTGTTTTCAACAATTTATAGTATCTTTTGTTTGCTTTATGCTTGAATTTGGTGAGCGTACTTTTTTCAGCATTCTTCACGAATTCATCAAAGTATCTTTTTATCCTGGATAGGTACTATGATTACAGCAGCTCTCATATCCACTTTGATAATTATCTTCGTTGTTATTCGGAGGAAGCGTGCAAAGGCAGAACAAAAGCATGAAAAAGAAATTGAGCTCTTACTGAAGAATGGAAATCTTGCACCTATGAGATACAAATACTCCAGCATCAAGAAAATGACAAACTCATTTAGTGAAAACTTGGGAAAAGGAGGATTTGGTAGTGTGTATAAAGGACAGTTGCCCGACGGTCATCTTGTGGCAGTGAAAGTCTTGAACGAATCAAATGGAAATGGTGAAGATTTCATCAATGAGGTCACGAGTATCAGTAGAACTTCCCACATTAACATTGTCACGCTTTTGGGATTTTGTTTTGAAGGTTCTAAAAGAGCTCTCGTTTATGATTTCATGGCTAATGGATCTCTTGAAAAGTTCATTGGCAACACTGCCTCCTCATCTCAAGAATCTGGGTTGGCATTGGATAAATTGTTTGAGATAGCACTTGGGATAGCTCGAGGATTGGAGTACTTACATCAAGGCTGCAATACAAGGATTCTGCATTTGGACATTAAACCTCAGAACATTCTTCTAGATAAGGACTTGAATCCAAGAATTTCAGATTTTGGTCTTGCTAAATTGTGTCCAAATAGATCGAGCATAGTCTCTATGATGGTGGCAAGAGGTACTATAGGGTACATAGCCCCTGAAGTGTTTTCTAGAAACTTCGGAGAAGTTTCTTACAAGTCTGACGTGTATAGTTATGGAATGTTGGTTTTGGAAATGGTTGGAGGAAGGAGAACCATCGATCCAAAAGATGTGGAAAGTACGAGTGAAATATACTTCCCACATTATCTCTACAAGCAGCTTGAGATGAATGAAGATAGAGGTGGTGAGCTTGTAGGAACAATGGTTGAAGAAGATGAAATCCCAATTGTAAAGAGAAATCTGATTATTGTTGGGTTGTGGTGCATTCAGACAAATCCAAAGGACAGACCGTCGATGACAAAGGTGGTAGAGATGTTGGAAGGGAAACTTGGATCATTGGAGGTTCCACCTAAACCTTACCTATGTTCACCCCCTAGATCAGCACCAAGCTTTTTATCTTCTGAATCTTTGTAGTATTTTGCTTGAATATGTATGAAATTTTGGTGTGACGATGTTCTATCTTCATCCTCCTGTTTAAATGTTGCATTGGCCTTTCATTTCATCCAATCTTGGTGTGACGATTTCAGTTTGAATAACAATCTCTGTCAGAACTTTTATCGAAACAGGTGGAATGCAAATGAAAATACGGATTGTCCACTTTCGAGGAAGATCTGTATGCTTGAATTTGTACGTAAGAATGTGAAATTTTAGTGCGACGATGTTATGCCTTTATCCTATATGCGTTGAAAATTGCATGTCTGTTTAGAAAATTAAAAAGACAAAAGTATAATGAATTTATATTTCCAGATGTACCTTACAACAGTTGGAAACTTCAATTGAGCTAGATGCTCATCACAATCTTAATGGGGACTTGTGTCGGACAAGTGGAGTGCAAAGTGAGACATGGATTAAGTAATAGAGGATATCATCTGCTAATATCCATCGATACTCAATTATGTACGTGCGGATTTTTCTTCACTGCTTGGTTAAGGTTGAATACCAAAAGAAGAAGAAGAAGCCATCAAGCCGGAGGGTATCGAGTGTTTGTTATATCATCGAGTACCAGGAACTCATTGTCGTCGTCAGTGAGACACTGCCCTCCTCGATCGTTAACATTCATAACAACCTTCCGAAACGTGCCATTCTAGAGTGAAATTGGAGTTAACAGATCAAACAGTCACCAGAATCTTGGTTAACCTAATAGGCATTTGATTCACATCATTCATTACACATCCTGGAAGAACTTCATCAGTTACAATAGGAGCTTCAGTAGCTCCTAATCCTATTCTCGTACTGTGCAAAATGATCTTGGATATCTTTACTTGGATTGAAGTAAGCGAAGAAGGAGAGATTAGGGAAGACCCATGTTTAAGGAAAAACAGGTGTTGCCATATGAAGTAGTTTGACTCGATTTCTTCAACAGTACACAATCCATATTTCATTTTGCATTCCTGTTCGACCAAAGTCCCGAAAGAGATTGTGGTGGCTGCCTTGGTCCTTGTTGAAATGAATTCCAACAGAGTGAAAAATCCAAAATTATAAACCATATATTTCACCCCCACGATAATGAAATCTTTAATCTTCTTTATTATAAATCTAAGCACCAATTTCATCTGTAACAGAGCAATATGTCAGCAATCTGTCAGCAAAAGAATGCACTCGTATTTCCCTACTTTAACAATGAATTAATTAAAGAAAATAATATCGATTTTAACATTCGATATCCAAAATAATCACCTAATTAAGCAAGAACAAGGACGATCATCAACGAGAACAAAAGAATGGCAACAATAGAACAAGATCAGCTAACCTACACTACTCTAACTCCACTTGGTCTCTTCCCTTCCATGGCATCCTTCTTATTTCGACAGTCGGCGCAGAGGAAAGGACCTTGCCATGGCGTCGAGCTCATGGAGAATATTGAACCAGCATGAACAGAGATTCCCTCGTTTGGTGCCAGGTCAGACTGGCACACAGCGCACACAAAAAGACCACCCGTCTGTGTACTCGGCTCATCATTTCCAAGTCTGCCATTGTTGAAGAAATCAGATGAAATGATCAAGATTTTGTACACCTTCAAATAGTATCCCCTATTTTATGTCTTCACATTTTCAAACACATTTAAATGTCAATTTGGAGGATAACTCTATAGATTAAAGGGGTGAACGATTCTGAGCTCGTCTGATCATTTAATCCTTCAAACACTCAATCTAATATATTATCTAAAATAAACGCCCTCTAAGGAAAAAGGAAAACGAGTTTTTAGGTCATATACTGACCTTTCAGCGAGCATGGCCGATCCTTCTTCGAACAGTTCCTCCACGATACCCACAGCCGATAGCTTCTTTGCTAATTTGTTGGTGGATTTCCAAGAATTTATTCTGAAAAACAAGGCTTTGAGCTTGTTGTATTTCTTGGGTGGGGAGACGGCGGCAGCTTGTTGTTGTCCGGAGGAATTATATCAACAACTATGCAAGTCGTGTCATCCTTGAGCCCACGTGACCTCAATGCTTCCTATACAATACCGGTTTGATTCAATGATATATGGTATCCCATAAAGGATGGTTTACTATTGGTACGAATCAAGATTTTAGCAATCAAATTTCTGTTTTTCACCATATACCCTAATAAAGAGCAGATTCTTGTAAACTAAAGACGATGACTTGTGAATTCGATACCTTCACCACTAGACGAGCAGCAAGTTCAGCAGGCAATCCACGGCACGATTTTGCAGCCATTTCTGATGACAATGAATCCCAGACGCCATCAGAGGCGATTATTAGCCTTCCGCCTGTACTTGATAACTTCATGGCAAAACAGAGTCGGTCATTTCAAAGTAAAACTTGTCTTACTAAAACAAGAAAGTACCAAAAGAGTTATTATAGCTACCTTTACTTGCTTGACATACGGTATTGGAACAATAAATTCGCCCACATCCATGTCGCCAATTGATCGAGAAAGACACAAGCCCCCTGGCCAACAACGAAGAGGACCAACCTGAAGAGGCAAGGCAAGGATCATCATAAAATGACTAACTTTCCTCAATCAAAAAACAGGCTGTCCAGAATTTATGGAGTTGAGATTCGGATCATACCTCAGTCCCGCCAAAAATGCTAAGCCTTCCAACTTCACCTCCACTGGCAGTGACACGCTCTCTTCTGCAAGTTTAGAGAGAGAATGAATTTCAATGAGAGAAGTATAGAAAAGCGAACAATGGAGTTCACACTTGAAAAAAAAGAACTAACTCCTCTGCATTTTCTTCGAGTCTATGATCAACAGTTAAGATGGAGATACCACCACCCTGAGCATCTAAAATGCAGCGTGAATCTCCGACAGATGCAACTGTAACTGTCCACCCGTCAATAATTACAAATGTTGCCGTAGTTCCAGAAGTCTTTCCTGCAGAGGATACGAACCTCAGCTTATTAAGCACAAGATAAATAAGTCTTTTGACAAACAAAAATCAGTTAAAGTTCAGAATCCATGCCTTTGGCCTGGAATTCCTTGTCAGTTTTCACAAAGCCAGCAACTAAGGCTCTAGGTAAAGCATGGAGCCATTCATCCCGTCCAAGTCCACTGGGCATGGCATTTAACACGTAGTTTAACAAATGGTCTCTCGAAAATATTGCAGCTCCACTCCCATTATGCCCATCAAAAATCTACAAATTGGTAGAATATCTCCCATTAAATCAAAATATATCTTTCAAGAATCATCAGCCAAACTTAATCAATAGACGCTAAGTTGCACCGAGAACTTCTATTTAGGACACATCGAATTAAAGAAAAATCTTCCACATACCAAATCTAAAACAGATTTTGCTCATTAAAACAAAACCAAGTGACCAAAGACAATCATCACTATGTAAACTGAAGCAATAAACGGATTACATACTCCAAAAACAGAGAACGACGTTGATGGATTTCCAGCAACTCTCTGGCAATCAGACTTCATCAAGAAATAATCCTCCCCTTTCCTCGACTGCGCTGCAGAGCCATATCTCACCGCGGGCTTCTCCATTTTCTCATTCCTCAACTCCCTATTTATCAGTGAAGCTAACGG
Source organism: Salvia rosmarinus (assembly GCA_036937905.1). Classification (NCBI taxonomy): domain Eukaryota; kingdom Viridiplantae; phylum Streptophyta; class Magnoliopsida; order Lamiales; family Lamiaceae; genus Salvia; species Salvia rosmarinus. The sequence goes on from CM072813.1 coordinate 2,758,937, forward strand.
CACAAGATCATGGTATTCGTGTCTATCTTCCCTCGACCCCATTACTAAATCACACAGCTATTTCTCTTCGAGCTCAACTAAGATGCAGACAGCTTAACCTCAGTCCAAATCACAGATATAGTGGAATCTCACCAATTCCCACCATCATATCCACTAAACAAGACTTAACTTCACTTTCCACAACCTTCCAACATTCCCCAATCCCAATTCACTTTTTTCTCCAAGTCAAGGGAAATTCACACACACCCTACAAAAAGGAATTTCACAAAACACCACCAAAGAGATAACTACTATATCTCCAATCCCAAATAAGAAACCCCACTTCAACAAAATCCAATCTTTTTAGCCCCAAAGTTCAAAACTTTACCTGCAATTACAAATTTTGGACACATACACAACACTATCAACATAAGATCTCAAACCCCAAATAGTTAATAGCATCAAAACAGGCCAAGAATACGGCATGGAATTGAAAGAAAAGATAAAAGATTCCAGCAGAAAGGAAATATCGGATTACCTCAAAAGAATACTGCAAGACTTTCACTGTGTACTGTCTTTTTCTTAATTTAGTAAAAGGAATATGGCAATATGCAGATCTGATGGTGACTGGAAAACCAAAGAAATCCACTAGAAAATTGATGGAATATAAAAAGATGGGAGGCAAAATTCACACGGAAATGGACCAAACGCGGATTGATGACAAGGAATGAACTGTAAGGCCCCCAATCATCAAGAACCTCAAAACTTCAACTTTAATTACTTAAACAGAAAAGAAAAGAAAAAAAAACATTCCGCAATCAAATTAAGGAGTTGGAGAATTAATTTTCTAAAAGGGAATACAGGTGAGCAAGACAGGCTAACAAAGATACTATTGGCAGAATAAAACATATCGCAGTTTTGTATGACAAGTGGCGGTGACGCAAGATTAACTTAAATTTAGAAAAAAATACATTATCTTTTTGAAAGTCAGGAAAGTACATTATCAGGGAAATAGATTATCATTTTTCTTGTTGTGAAAAAAGTCTCGAAATATTCCTTTTTAATGTGAATTTTCTAAAAATTGCAGAAAATAAAACGTTGACGTAATGATTAATGGCTTCGCTAAAGAAGTTGGTATATTGATATAGATATAATAGGTTAAGTATTTTATCATATTAATTAAAACTTAATGATTTCTAAAAATACAATTTAAAATGCATCATGATTCTTGATGAAATAATTCAAATACTCGAGTTTCTACTAATTAAATTACCACATAGAGATTAAAATGTTCGATCCTCTAAATAAAATCACTATCCTATATGTATATTTATCTTCTTCTTTTTTTCCTGCAAACGGTGAAATTAGAAAATTGGTTAACTATTAATCAACAATTATACTTGCAAATTGAAACGTCGCAGCTGCCCTCAGCTCATCTTTTTTTAATTGCAGTGCACAAAAGTAGGCCCAAATAGATAAACAGGATTGACCCTATGCTGATAAATATAGCCCACTAAGATTTTGAAAAATGGGCCAAATTATTCACAAAATTTTCTGTAGATACTAGATTCTCTCGGCTAATCTTTATTAAGAAATATAAGCATTTTTTTTATTTGGATATATAAGCATCTTACTTCCACTTCTCATGCACCAACTTTTACGCACCAAATCCGAATAAAGAACAAATCGTGTATTGCACTGAACGCATTGACGGAGCTACATGAGGCCCTGGGGGGCCATGGGCCCCCCAACTTTTTTTAAAAAGATTACTATTATATATCTATTTAAGATCTAAATATACATTGCATGTGGTGGGATGGTTTTAAGAGTTGGGGTTCTGCCTCTTCCTCCCAAGTGGCCCGGGTTCGACTTCTCTAGGTTGCTCTTTTTTTAATCTTTTTATTTCTTTTTCTTTATTTCTCTACTATGTGCCATTTATTTCTTTTTTCTTTTCTCTTTTATTTCTCTACTTTGTCTCTTTCTTTTCTTTTCTTTTCTTTTTTTTTATTTCTCTACTTTGTGTTCTTTCTTTCCTATTTTTTCTTCAATTTATTTTCCATTGATAAATAATATATATATATATATATATAATAAAATTATATATATAAATTAATATGATCAATCAAAAATTTTAAAAATATTATGATAAATTTATTATAGCAATCATAGGTAATATTTATTTAAACTTATTCTAATAAACTTTATATGTGAATTAGTTTTAGATTCAATTGTTGATTTATAATGGGTACAAGAAAATCAAATTTTGAGTTTTTTAAGATGATATATTTACAATATTAACACTTATAACTTTTTATTATTTTAATTTTTGTAGCTATTATCGATTGAATGTTTAGTTAATTATAAATAAATTTTATAAAATAAATTACACTATTATTTAAATTACTATTATTTTTTAATTATATTTTATTACCTTTTAAAGTTATAATTAGTTGGCCCCAATAAAAATTTCCTGGCTCCATCACTGACTGAACGTATAAAGTCATAACACTATATATATAGATTCAGTATAACAACTTTACATTCAGTGCAATATTTTTACTGTGCAATAATTTCATACATATAATGAAACAACTTTTTACAGTCTATGGAGTTTTCGCTTTTGTAAATATACTTATATAATAAAACAACATTTTGCATATATACACCTACATCTCCATACCACACATCCTTCATATAGTAAAACAACATTTTATATATAATAAACCAACAATATGCATATCACACGTCTTGGATATAGTAAAACAACAATATGCAAATACCATGCAGATCCTAAGATATGCAATATAATTATACCCCTCGACGTATTTTTTAAAAAATGTCATGCCACGTGCCGCACATTTGGAGCGTCCACATAGACATAATAATGCATTTCATATTTCATATTTGATATTAGATACTATTTGAAGATATTATTGATTCTAATATATATATATATATATATATATATATATATATATATATATATATATATATATGGAGAATAATTAATAAAGTAAAATTACCCAAAAATGCCAAATTATTGAAGTTGTTGAGGACCATTATTATGTTGAGCATCAGGACTTAGTTACGTTATGGATAACATATGAAATATGAATAGGCCTAATACTTCCTCCTCTAATCTACTAAAACAACGCTTTCTCCTATATAATTGTCATTAGTTAATTTGAACATTTTACTACTTTTAATTTTTAATAGATTCTTCTTGTCCACACTTTGCATTAAAACTCCATCAGAAACTTACAGCTTTTCTTTTTGAGGGTATCAGGAACTTATAGCTAGAAAAAGAACTAAAGAATTATTCCATCCAATCTTTACTTAAAAAACATTCAAAATGGATTATACTTATAGTAAACTTCTTTTGCTTTCTCGTAAAATTTGAGATTAATTATCTAAAATAAATGACTAGATTCTCAAGTATATTTTTAATCAGAAAGTGAGAGCTTTTCTGTACAGGAGTTAATTTAAAACGACACTACCAGATATTCCACACTGAAGCAGATAAGAAATTCAGATTCCCTGCGTTAAAAATGTAGATGCAAATCTGATTACTTTTCCTAAATTTTGAGTGTTTGTTGTGATTAGCAGTAGATTTCCTTTAGAAATTTTCCTCAAAAACATCGCGATGATGGTCCCATTCCCGAGATGCGTGAAACCTAGGTCAAATACGAACTGAAAAAGAAAAACCCTACAATTTCCAAAGAAGAAATACACGCACAGACATAATTTGCATTCCCTTTAAACACGGTCTTTTGATTGCAAACGCATACTAATTCCATTCAACTGAAGTGTCAAAGACGCCCCCAAAATTCAACCTCCATTACACTTATATATATCGACATGGTATGCATATTTGTAGCTGAAGGTGGAAGCTTGTAAAGATTTCTTGAACACCCCTTATTTCGATAATTGTTCGAGGGATCGTCGATTAACCTCTTGAAGATGGTCGCCGCCGCGCCGTGCGACCACCGGAGCGCCAAAGAGGTCATCTTCGACGCCTCCGCCGGTGCTGCTGCGGGTAATTAGTTCAGTATCTTGCTGTCGTTGCAATTGGCATTTATGTTTTCTTTCTAATCCGGTGATGATTGGTGGATTTAGTGTCATTTCTTATTGTTGATTGAATTTTAGGTGCAATAGCAGCTACATTTGTGTGCCCGTTGGATGTGATCAAGACGAGGCTTCAAGTCCATGGCCTCCCTGAAATGCAACCTTCTGGTCGAAAAGGTATGGATTTCTTGAAAATCTTGTAATTCTTAGGTTTAATTAGAGGGAAAGTACCTGTGTTTAGATAGACTCTGCTTTATTAGCTTATGCTATGTGTTTTCGTGGTGAAATTTAGGTAGTGTGATAATCGTGAGCCTGCAAAATATTGTTCGAAATGAAGGTTTGAGGGGACTTTACCGCGGCCTGACGCCAACTTTGACAGCATTACTTCCCAATTGGGCTGTGAGTGTTGTCTTTGATCATTTGAAATTTTGTCCTGTTATATGCTGTGTGTCGGAGTATTCGTTGTTTCATTTGTGTAACTATAATTTGCTATTACTTTCCGCTATATTAGTGATCTTGATTTATACATTCGTATTTGTTGTGATGACTAGTAGAAGCACATGGTGACTTGTGACTTAATAAAGAGCTGTGTCTGAAGTAGTTTCCTATTTGTTGATCCCCTTTATATGAGATGTCTGCAAAATTATACTCAAGAGCAGTAGTAGTGATCTAGACCCGACAAAGTTACATCATCACTATAAGTTGGCAAAATTTTCTCCAAATTGTAAATAATTTGGGGACATCAGTATCGAAGTGCTACATTTTGGACTAAAGAAGCCGTTTTTACATTCTATCTAGAATCTCATGCCTCACATTTCTGGATACTGGAGATTACATTTTCTTTTCCTTTTCTCTCTGTCCATGCTCTTTCTATCTCATTTCATTTATAACAACAGAATATATAGTTATACAAGATCATATTTAATTCTAGTCAGCTGACATGCAAAAATGGTATCATTGATCATTGCAGGTATACTTCACGGTTTATGGGCATCTTAAAGAGCTACTACATACATATGGTAGGTTTCATATATCTTAGGAAATTGCTGTATGTTATTGATGATTTAATTTGTCAATGGTTCAGGCCCACTAGAAGGTAAACAATTTAATTTTAGAAAGATCTTACTTATATCTGTAATGATACAGAGAACAGCAACAACAACGACCAGCTTTCAATTGGTTCAAACATGGTAGCTGCTGCAGGAGCTGGTGCTGCAACAGCTGTCGCAACAAATCCTTTATGGGTCGTTAAGACACGACTTCAAGTAGGTTGGGATGTTTTTTTGTAAATTGAATGATTTATAGTTCCTTTTTTTTGGGGTGGGGTGGGGGGGGGAGGTGTATTCCCGCATATATCTGAGATTTAATAATAAAAAATATTGGTAGTCCTAATGACATGTAATTTGTATTTCATGAATTATGACTCCACTGCGAGCTGCATAACTTGTTGGCCCAGCTGTTTTCTTACAACAGTAATATAAATATAGTATTGGCTTTTGAAACTAATTTGGACTTCATATCTGTTCCTAGACGCAAGGAATGAGGCAAGGTGTAGTTCCTTACAAGAATATATTTTCTGCTTTGAGACGAATTGCCCATGAAGAAGGATTCCGAGGATGGTACAGTGGTCTTCTGCCTTCGTTGGCCGGAGTTAGTCATGTAGCTATCCAGTTCCCTGCGTATGAAAGAATAAAATTCTACTTGGCTAAACAAGGTACGACAACACACTTCCACTTTGTTTTTGGCTTCTTTTTGATGTTTTATAAGACTGAAATCATAGTCACAATTGTTTCCTGATTTGGAAGGGAATAAAAGGGATAACGAGCTCAACCCTGGGGAACTTGCAATTGCCTCGTCATCTGCAAAGATCGTCGCCTCTCTATCAACATATCCTCATGAGGTGTGGTTTCCTTTCATTTCCTTAATAATTAAACATTTATCTTGTCAAGAAGGAAAAAATAAAATAAAGGGACCCTAGATCAGGACATTTGCTGATTCATTCTATAATACTCGAACACGCTCTAGGTTATTCGTTCAAGGCTGCAAGAGCAAGGTCAAGTGCGGAATTCCCAGCGAAAGTATTCTGGCGTCGTTGATTGCATCAAGAAAGTCTTCAGACAGGAAGGTCTAACCGGGTTCTATCGTGGCTGTGCTACAAATCTCCTACGAACAACTCCATCCGCTGTGATCACATTTACCAGTTATGAGATGATACATAGAAATTTGCTGCAATTATCGCCTCCAAAGGAGAAGAATCCGAAACCCCACCCTAAACCCAATTCTGGAACCAAGTCTCAGAAGGGATCGACTAGCCTCGGAGAAAACGACAATTTAGACCAATCTGTAAACCCATCTAATGATAGAACTCCTCTCATTCCTTTGGATAATACAAATAAGCTCACTGCTAGACATTAGCTCACCATTTTGTTTTACCAGAATCCACCTTCAATTTTGTTGTCAATAAAAAGCAACTGAAAGTTATGTAGATGTTTTTTCAAGCTTTCGCCATTATTGGATAAATGAGACTTGCTCTTTAGCAAATTGATTTTGCCTGTAATGTATCAGAAATCCCAAGTGATTTTTCGTTGATCTTTTTTCTTTTTCTTTTTTGAATTTTTGCAGAAGTTCATTTATATATCGAAATCCCTTTACTGAAAACTTTAAATATACATCCAAAATTATTACACCCCAAGTCCACTTAACAGACAAAAGATAAAATTAATACATGGATTCTTTCTCATTTATATACATCCCTACCCTATTCTTCTCACACTATAAGCCATTACTTGCCAAAGTGATCTCTTCCATTGCATTTTTCAGTTAGATATATCTTTGAGAAAAGCCAACACCTCAGCCATGGAAGGCCTCATCTCCTTCTCGAGCTGCAGACACCGGAATGCTATCTCCGCCACTGAGGTAGTCATCCCGGTGACTTCAGCATCGAGATTGTACCCAAGAGACGGATCAATGAGTTTATCAAACGCACCCTTCTGTATCCTAGTCAGCGCCAAGTTGGCCAAGTTGATCTCATGCGTCTGCCTGCTCACATCCACAGCCGGCATGGATGAGATGAGCTCAACGAGGACAACACCAAAGCTGTAGACGTCACTCTTGTCTGTCACTTGGTAGTACAGATGGTACTCGGGGTCAATGTATCCCGGAGTCCCTCCGGTGATAGTGGAGATATGAGTGGCATCGTTTGGGAACAGCCTCGACAGCCCAAAATCAGCCACTTTTACATGAAAGTTTTCGTCGAGTAATATGTTGTCTGTCTTGACATCGCAGTGGATGATGTTGGACTTGTGGAGATAAGCCAAGGCGTTTGCAGTTTCAACGGCAATCCTCATCCGAATAGGCCATGTGAGGGGCGATGCCTCGGATCTCTCACCGTGCAGATGATCAGCAACCGTGCCATTGGATACGTACTCGTACACGAGCAGAAGCTCCCGGCTTCTTCTAGAAGTGCAGCCGTAGAGACAGACGAGATTCGGGTGCCTTAAACTGGTGAGAATCTTGATCTCGTTCGTGAACTGCTCCATTCTTCTGCAGTTCTGCTCGTAGAGGCACTTTATCGCGACTTCTCTTCCATCTAGTAACTTGCCTAGTAGAAAATGCAGGCCTTTTTTGTCATATTAGATATCAACTAGTTGTATAACTATGTAAATACAATCTGTTTAATGTCGATTTCTTACCATAGTAAACTGTCCCAAAACCTCCATCTCCAAGTTCTCTAGAAGGATCGAAGTTGTTGGTGGCTGCTTCAAGCTCTGTGTATGAGAAGATAGGGATGCCAAAGAAGGAGCTCCCACCATTGATGTCTGATTTTGAGGTGTCGAAAGATATGTTAGAGGCACGAATGTAGCCCGCACGGCCCCTTTTCTTCAACAGCCAGATCATGTAGGAGATCAACAAGCATAGAAGAAACAATAGCCCACCTCCAGATATGGCTGAGTACCAATAAAAAGTTTTTAAATGGTTAAGATCTAAAATGCTAAATAGACAAATGAAAAGTGGAATGTGTGTTCAACTTTACCTAGTGTCAGCACCAACCTACTGCTTCCTGCAAACATATTTTATAACATAGAAAATAACTTTTATGTCAGATGAAAACATGTAGAAGAATCATATATCATCAGCTCCACTATACCAAACACACAACAACAACATTTATGCAGCTGTTAGCAAATTCAGGAGCTAAAAAGATTTAATAGAGTAAGCAGATCAGTTGCTGACAGGAATGTACACAGCCATGAGTAAAAGATCTACACATTCATATAGGTTAAAGGCATGTAAAGACGTAGAGATACAGCAGACAGATCATGAGAGAGCGAGAGCATATGTAATAATACCTTCCTTGCAGTAAAAGTCGTTTATCGAGTTGCTAAGACACTGCCCTCCGCCACGGTGACATCGATTACAATCATCAGAAACATGCCACTGAAGAGTATAATTAGGGCTTAACCATTTGAATAGGTCAGGATCTTGCTTGTGATTTGTAGGTATTTGAATTGTTGAACATTTGGAAGAAGTAATGTTTTTACATGGTCTGCAGCAGAGAGTGAAAGGTTGCGGAACATGTTCGCACATACATAAGGTCTGAGTAGGCGAGGCTAATGTAAATGAACTAAAAGGAGATACAGGCAGAGACAGATTTCTGAAGGAACAACTGCTCCTTTCACTCAAGAGAGGGTCTAGAACAGTAAAATTATCTGCGGAAACTTTGAGCAGATCATAACGGAGTCCTCCAGCTTCTAGTTGAATTTTTGGATGTCCATGTGTAGAATTGCAGCGATCAACCATGAACAATCCGCATTCCGGGTTCTGAATATCGGTGAATGGAAATTTTAAGATAAGGTTTCCGCAAGGGTAGGATTGTAGGCATTTGGAATCTGATGAAGTGATGATCAGACAATGAACTAGAGAGAATGAGATAACTGTGAAGCTTCATGCTGTGTATCTGCATTTGTTTTGGCTTGCACACTACATGTTTAATAAATTGCTTTAGGCTGTGGCTGGAGTTGACTGAAGACGAAGAGGAAGACGAAGAATAGGAAAAGCATTTCAACAGGTAATTGCCTCGAAATGTCGACGTACGTGAACGTCTGATACGGGCTAATCGAGACTTCAGTTTTTTTTTTTACACTAAACATTAAGGAGGTGTTTACTTTGCATGATTAGGTTGGATAGGTGTTTACTTTAAGGATTAATATTTGAGGATATCCCAAAGTCGTATTATTTTAATCATTTGAATTATTCTTCATTAATATTAATCCAACAATATAGGTAGGATTGAAATAACCTCAAATAAATGGAGAATTATTTATCTCAATCTTAATCCTTCACTAATCATTTGTATTAAACGATTGATAGATAAAAATTATCTTATCACACATTTAATCCATCAAATAGTCAACAAAATGTTAATCACATTAATAAAACATGAATTATATAGGCACTAGTAGAGGTGTGTCCATTACGACCCAGCCCGAGCCATGCTTCGAAAAAGCCCAGGCCAAGCTAGGCCGACTGGTATATGCGGTTTGTGGCTCGACCTGGCCCAAAAGCCCGCATCTTGGGTGGGCTTGGACATCCAATGCGGCCCGATCAATTTTAAGCTGGTCCAACTCGATAGTTTGACATTTCATCACGGATCTAAAAATTAAGGGTGAGCAAAATACCCGAAAATCGAATATTCAATTCGATTTGGATTTTTCGGATTGGATTGATTTTTCCATATTTCGGATTCTCATATCAGATTGGAATTTCTAAACCTAATATATATATATATATATATATATATATATATATATATATATATATAGGTTAAGAAAGAACCACTTCTTAGATAGGAACCAAGAACCAATAACCACCGTTATATTAAATAAGATCGGACGATTCATAATTATTTAATGATAAAAATAGTCAAATTCCTAAATTTTTGCTATTTTGATATTTCACATTATATTATTCGTCGTTCATATAATTGATGTTGTTGTTCATGTAATCGTAGTTCTCGTGCATGCTATCAATTTCAATTCATTGTTATGTTCATATAATTCATGGTATTGTGCATGTAATCGTAGTAATTTTGCATATGAGAATAATTACGAAAATCAATATACAAAATCCCTTGATTTTAGGACTAAACTGTTATCATTAAAATATGAGGATAATAAACTATTTATAATTAATCTTGACCGTTAGATTATAAAAATGAATGGATCAAATTAGTTCTTGGTTCTAAAAAAAGTTGGATTTTCTCTATATATATATATAGGGTTGATCAGAACTCATCTCTCTCTCTATATATATATGAATTAAAAATTTGGTTTCGAATTTTCAAATTTCTGATTTTTCAATTAGATATGAATTTTTTTATAAATTTTTTGGAAAGATTAGAATTTTAGGATGATTCGATTTGGATGGGATTTTTTTTTCAAAATTCGAATTTTTGGATCGATTCGAATTTGGTAAAAATCCAAACCGAAATCCGAATACTCACCTTACTAAAAACTTAAATCGTTATCCTCAACAATATATCACACAAAGCAGGAAACACTTGTAGCTAGCTCCTTCACTACTCACATCCCCGCTTCAAATTTCTCGCCTTTTTTTTTTTTTTTTTGGTAAATCCGAACGAAATTTTAAATCGTTATCCTCAACAATACTCACACAAAGCAGAGGAAACACTTGTAGCTAGCTCCTTCACTACTCACATCCCCACTTCAAATTTCTCTCCTCTCTCTATGCAGAGTGTTGCACAACAAGAAAAATACACAGCAAAATAAAGAAAGAATATATAAACCGTTCGAACACATACATATGTATAGATCATCTCATCCCCTAACACACTAACATCAAAAATCACCCAACAGAACTTGCTGTAGTAGAGTCACTACTAATCCACGTATCAGTAACAGCAGTAGGCGACGACTGATAGATCTTACTCTTCAACAACACCACATCATCCGTCTCCGGCGACGGCGGGATCTTCCCTCGCAAATTCCGATCCCCTGTCATCCCCTCGAAGTCGCAATCTCCACCGGACTGAATATCGATCAGGAACGCAACCACCTCCTCCATTGAGGGCCTCATGTCCTTGTCCAGCTGCAGGCACCGGAACGCCAGCTCAGCAACCATCGTCGTCATCCTCGTCGCCTCCACGTCGGACTTGTACCCCGTCGACGGATCAATGAGCTCGTCAAACGCGCATTTCTGGATCTTGTTCACTGCCAGGCTGGCCAGGTTGATCTCGTGCTTATGCCTGCTTATGTCGACTGCAGGCATCGACGAGATCAGCTCGATCAGAACTACTCCAAAGCTGTAAACATCACTCTTATCTGTCAGCTGGTAGCACTGGTGGTACTCAGGGTCCACGTACCCAGGGGTGCCCTGGGGCGCGGTGGAGATGTGGGTGACGTTGATCGGAAAGAGCCTTGAGAGACCGAAATCAGCTACTTTTACGGAGAAATTGCTATCTAGCAAAATGTTGTTCGTCTTGACGTCGCGGTGGATGATGTCGGACTTGTGTAAATAGGCCAGCGCGGTCGCTGTCTCTCTAGCAATGCTCATCCTCACAGGCCACGTGAGGGGGGCCTCGCTGGCTCTCTCTCCGTGGAGATGATCGGCAACGGTTCCGTTGGGGATGTACTCGTAGACGAGGAGGAGCTCGCGGCTCCTCCTCGAGGTGCAGCCGTAGAGGGAGACGAGGTTAGGGTGTCTCAAACTCGTGAGGATCTTGATCTCGTTCAGAAACTGCTCCACTCTTCGGTAGTTGTGCTCGTAGAGCCGCTTGATCGCAACTTCCCTCCCGTCACGGAGCTTGCCTGGGCATAGGAAAGCAGCGTTATATAAGCTGTATTCTTGAATCTTGTGTTTTTTGAGATGAGGTGTGCTTACCATAATAGACGGTGCCAAAGCCTCCGTCTCCGAGCTCTTTGGAAGGGTCGAAGTTGCCGGTGGCCTCGACGAGCTCTTTGTAGGAGAAGATGGGAATGCCGAAGTTGAAGCTGCCATCTTCGATGTCTGATTTTGAGGATGGATCGTAAGATAGGTTCCTTGAAAGAAGGTAGGAGCCACCCATCTTTTTCTTCCGTAGCCAAAGCATGTAGCCCGCTAACAAGAGGCCGATTACAGCTACAGGTATCACTGATTATCATAGATTAAGAAAAAATTAAGGTATATTGCAGAATTTGTGTGCTTAATCAATGTGAGAGACAGTGAAGATCAGCTTACAAGTAGCTAATAGTATCACCTTCAACTTAGTATTGCCTGCATTGAGATTTAAACGTAGCAAACAATTTGATGAGTCAGATTAGGCCGAGCAAATGGATGCAAACAACAGAAATCAAATTAGAACCAAGAACTCTCACGCCAACAGAAATTTCAAGTAATTAACACATGAAATGACTAAACATCTATCATTTAAACAAATTCTAGTAGCTACGTATCGGATCCCTAGAAGAAGACGATGTATATAGATCATCGTTACTCTGCCAAGAGATCATAGCACGTCCGTGGATAGCAACTGCGGGCTTCTCGTGCTAAACGGAAAAAAAAGTTACCTTTTTTGCAGAGGAATTCATTCCTGCTGTTATGAAGACACTTCCCTTCTTCATGATAACATTTATAACAAGCTTCGGAAACACTCCACTCTAGCGTAAACTCAGCTGTCAATAGATCAAACACTTGGTGGGGGTTTCTAACACTAGAATTTATAGGTAGCTGAATCACCCCACAATGTGCAGGAACTTTACTTTCTGGTGCAGCAAGGGCATCGGTTGTTGGATTCAAATAATACACAGTGGGAGAAGGGAATTCACAGGTTCGGTTGTCGTAGAAGCTACTGTAATTCTTGAAACGATCTTGAATATGCTGATCAAAAGTGTTATTGGAGCAACGAAACAAGGTCAAATTTGAGGGGAATGTAAACGAATAAGAAGGAGATTTTGGCAAAGATATATTCATGAAAGGAAAACATCTGGGCCGAGTCGTCTGATATAAGAGATGATGAAGATAATAGTCGAGAACTTTGAATTTATTTGATGAATTCTTGCCCAGAATACGATACACCAAGGGTGAATCTTCAAAACGAATTACTAGGTTTCTGGAATGAGAATCATTGCAACCTTCAACCCTGAACAAACCGCAGGCAGGATTGTCGATGTCGGTAAATGGAAATTCGAGAGGGAAATGATTTCCACACTGGAAGGATTTTGGGCATTTTGAAGTAGCTAAATTTGGTAGAAGAAGAAGATGATACAAGAAGAGGAAGAGCAAGAAGGCCATGACTCAAATTTCTCTCTACAAACCATATCAGAATCACTAAAATATGGTATTACTCCCATGGAATTCATGCTTTGTTTAATCGAGTTGCATTTACTTTTCATATCATCAAGTCGTTGATTTAAAGAGACACGTAACAGTTGACTTGGAATGTCTTTTTGTGGAAGACTTCATGTTACACATGACCCCATATTACTAAAGGTGTGTTCTTTTTGAAGTGGTCGGCCCTAAATCTAATCAAGACCTGCAGGAGTCTCCTAATGCACAAAGATTTTTTCACACGAAATCCAAGTAAATAAAATATATACCTGTTTTGCAGTAGAAATGCTGGTTGTCAGTAAGACACAGCCCTCCTCCACTGTGGCATTCATAACAATTTTGAGAAACATTCCACTCTAAAGTGAAATTAGCAGTCAAGAGCTGTAATAAGTTAGTTGAGTTCTCTTCAGACTTGATAGGAAGTTGAATCAACGAACAATTTGGAGGATAAGGCCAAACATGATGAGTTGCAGCAATTTTATAGTACACAGTGGATAAGTTACAGTGGAAGCTGCGATAGCTTTGGAAATAATCAGGATTGTGATTTTGATTGTAGCATGTGAAGAAGGTGAGGTTAGGGGAGAAAGTAAATGAAACAGAAGGGGACTGAGGCAGGGACAGATTTTCAAAAGTAACACACTTGGATAATCCTAATAATCCTTGAAGCCTGTTGTCATTAATTAAGAGTTTATTTGTGGACGTCTTCCCTAGAATATCATATCGAGACGTTGTATCTTCTATGTGTACTGTTGGATGTCCACGTTGAGAATCACAGCCATCAACCATGAACAATCCGCAATCGGGATGACTACTATTGGTGAAAGGAAATTCCAAGGAAAAGTTTCTACAGGCGTGGGATTTTGGGCATTTGGAATCAGATTTGAGTAGGGGAAGATGGCAAACCAACAAGAATAACATATGCTTGCCAGAGAGCCTCTCTCTCTCTCTCGTAATCTTGTGATTGTTTATTTGTTTAATAGTCAGTTGAGTTAAATAATAATATTCAGACCTTGAATCCATCAAGTCATTGGCTCCATCCCTCACGCTAATTGACTTGGTCTTGTAATATCACTATCCTATGGATTGGTGAGTGTGAGGCACAATTTCCCTCTTCTACACTTCAGTTGACTACCATTTACGTACACTAACTACACATCCATTTCTTGTCTTGTCTGAAAATCTTCCAACTCCAAGACCTGCCTATTGTGGTAGCGCAGGCCCACAGATTTTACATAATAGAAAAGTCATAAGCGAAGATGATTGGAAATTAAATCTAGATTCGCATCAGATATTCTGAATCAGTAGACCTATTCTTGCAATACTGCGATGGTTCCAACGTAAATGCAGACAAAAATTGAAATAATTCTCCCTCAAACTTTGCATAGATTTGGCTTAAGAATCTGAATTCCACCATACAAACTCAGCTTAATTAGGGCAGACAGAATGAATTAATCCTTTAGCTAGATGGAGAGATTAGCTCTGTCTTCTGGGCGTTACAACCACCCATTATTTACCAAAAAAATTATTCCTACCACTCATAACATAACACATGGTGAGAGCCCTTCTCCACTCAAAAATATCCACAAATAATTTTATTAAAACATGTGTTGTTGACAAGTGATATACTTATTGTGGATGGAGGGAGTGATATTTAGGACAGAAAATACTAGAATCCTGCCCTCCTCGATCATGGCATTCATAAAATGCTTCTAAAACATGCCACATGACTGTCAAATTTGGAGATCAAACACTTTGAATTGGTGGGTGTAAGAAGCAGAAGTTCCCTGGTCTACACTTCGGTCGGCCAAGACTTCAAACAAACTTTCTTGTCTTGTTAAAAAATCCTAATGTGGGAAAGTCAGAGAGTATGAATTCCACGAGCAATTTCTAGGTCGAGTTTGTGTCACAGTACTTAATAGTACAATTTGTATCTTTGCTGACTATTGTTCATGACGGATTTTCTAAAGCACCACCAACTTAGGAATGAGGTTCCTCCATAATATCACCCATAAATAGTGGAATGTATTTGTCTAAATAGTTGTTCTATTTGAGGCCTCGTATTTCTATGCTTAATTCAAACATTTTATCTATAAAGCTGGCTTTTCTCTTTAGCTGATAGCGACTTCGGTTGAAAATTTGGGTAGGCGGCCACACTCTTTCCACAAAAAAAAACAAAAAACATAGTTTCGACATCTCATCAGCTTGGGTTAATGGATCAGATTTGTTATATTTTGACCAAGATCAAACATTACCTCGTTTGCAGTAGAACTCATTGTTGTTGTTCGTGAGACACTGGCCTCCTCGATCATAACATTCATAACAATCTTCAGACACGTGCCATTCTAAAGTGAAATTCGAAGTAAACATGTTGATGACGTCGTTAGAATCTTGGTCAGACCTAATAGGCATTTGATTCATTACACATCCTGGAAGAACATCATCAGTTACTGTAGGAGCTTCTTCAGTCGCTTGAGTTTTGTAGTAAATGGTCAAGATATCACAGCTTCTGTTTTTGTACTGCACGAAATGATCCTTGACATCTTCAGTTGGATTGTAGCAGTTGAAGGAGGTGAGATTTGGGGAGTATGAAAACGAAACGAAAGGAGACTTGGGTATAGACACGTTTGAGAAGGAGAAACAGCTGTTGCCATTGAAGTAGTTTTCTAGCACAGGATCGTGGATCAAGAACTTGTTTTCCGATACCTTACCCAGAAGATCCATCGGATATTCTCGTAGATAAGTTAATGGATTTTCATGTTCTAAACTGCAGTTGACTGGGAACAGTCCGCATTTGGAATGACGAATATCGGTGAAGGGGAATTGGATGGAGAAATCCCTGCAGGGGTAGGATTTTTGGCATTTGGAATCAGCTTTGAGCAGAAGAAGATGGCAGAGGAGAAGGAGTGAGAGATTCTTGATGGGAGCCGGAGCCATTTTTTCCAAACAATTCTAATGGAGTTTTCTGTTGTTTGTTATTTTATTTGGTGCCTTTTGTTTATTTCTTCATTAACAAAAGTCGTTCTTCGTCTAACAATCGAGTTGACTGGAGTTGGAAATTTGTGGTGGAAATGGAATAGAAGACTACACTTGCAAAATGTGGGCATACTTTTTGGTATTCAACCTTTGCTAAAAAACTGCATTAATTTCCTATACCAAATTGAGTTGAAAAAAGAGCACTAGTACACAATTGACTCTTGACTCGACTTGCTGCACGGATAATATCTCCATGTGTTAGAAAAAGTATGGATTGGGCCATATATTTTTTGGCCTGATAGAATTTTGACAAGCCTACCCAAGTAAAATATATGCATTCGGCCCAAATTTTAGGTCGGGTTGGACCGTGATCCTTTGAGGCCCAATACAGTTTTGAGGCCGGTACCAGTATCACTGCCAGAACTCTTTCCTTCAGCAAATGGGGTCGGGCCGATTCTTATAGATCTAATAATTTGACAACTCTAGTATTTTATTTATTTATATAATTTTTGGGTACGTTGCGCGTATTATTTTACTAGTATCTATAAAATACTTAACAACACGTGAAAGAAAAACATAAAGACATTGTATTGTTGATCATACAAACAAAAAAGACACATTATATTTATCACAGATAACTAAGTTTAAGCTACCAAGAAAATTGTAAATTCGTTTGCCAATATATTGTTCCCCACAATGTTGTACCTTGGCCAGGATATTTCGAGGCTAAGGCGAAAACAAATTGATTCTAAATTATAGTCGTGAGTGAGGAATAGCCTACAACTGCTATCTTTGGAAAATTAATGAGCCAAGACACCCACATTGGAAGGATTTTGGACACTTGGGATAAACTTTGGGAAAGAGGAGATTAAATGAGAATAAGGTAGGTTCCTGTGGCCGAGAGGTCACAGGTTCGAATCCCACCAAATGCCTCTATGGGTTTGAGTCACACACCCTGGTTTTCAAGTATGGTTTACACATTACGTGTGGGTTTGCGGCTATTGCACAGAACGTAGGATTTACCTAGTCTTGCACCAAAGTAGATGCGGTTCCCATGATACCCAAAAAAAAAAGTAAAATATCTTAGTCATAACTAAATTAAATTTACTCAGAAAAGGCTAACTCATTAGAGATAAAAGAGTTAGGAAAGCGAGAGAATAGACTCTACACTCTAATTGACTTGGAAATGTGTTGGTGTAAGACCATCGAATATATAGGGAGCTAGTAAACGATATCGGCCAAGGTTATCATAAGAATAGGCCAAATTTTATTTGACTTCTTACAAAATTAGAATAAATAAATAGATGGTCACCTTTCATGGGCAAAGAATTATCTATATCCAAACCAAAAAATTCAGAACCACCGTGGACTTTTCTCTCTCTAAAACGTTTCTCCTAGAAACTATATTTTCTCTATTGCATTATGAGTAACTCCTTCCAAATTTTGTTAACTCGCTCATGAGTGTACTATTAATTAGAGTTGATTAGCCCAATTTTGGGCCCCATATTCAACATTAGGATGTCAATGGATAGATTTTACTCGAACCAATCCGGAACCGTTCAAAACCCATGAAATTTTAAAGCAGCGGTTCCGGTTCCGATTCTAGACCAGCTTTAGACCCAGACCGTTTAAATCCATAGTTTGATGGTCCGATCCGATCCGGTCCGGATCTGGTTCTAGTTCCAGAACTATAACCAATACTTATTTATTGGTTCTGGTTCGAATAAAACTCATCTATTGACAAGCCTAAGTTTAAATAGGCCTGTCAATGAACTAGTTTTATCCATATCATTCAAAATAACTCATAACACATTAAATTATAAAGCAACGGTTTCAGTTCTAATTCTTGTCCGGTTCTGGTCCGATTCTGTTTCCAGACCTGCTCAGATCCGGACCGCTTAAGACCCATAGTTGATGGTCCGGGTCGGGTCCGGTCCAGATCCAGTGTCTAATGGGTCGGTTCCAGAACCAAAACCATTACTTATTTATTGGTTTCGATCCGGATAAAACTCACCAATAACATCTATATTCAGCATGCATCAAAGTATTTTCATGTCGGGTAATTGGAGAATTGCGAAAATTAAGGCCCTATCCGACTTCTTTGGCAGTTGTACAATTAATTGATAAGAGCCTTCTTGCATAGGAAGGAGCGTGAGCGGAGACGTCCTAAGCGTTACAAGTTGCAACTAAAAAAAACAGAGACGATATAATGCTAAGACCACTCTCACATACCTCCATTATAAGCACAAAACCATAGTTACTACTTAGCCTGAAATCAGCTGTCCATGTAGCTTTTTGGTGGAAAGAACCAGACTAAATTCGCAGCTGCTACTACACACATTCTAGGTTTTTGTTCCTTAAAATAATCGAAGCTCAAAACAATCCAAGATTGATAGATTAAATACCTAAGTATAGTTCAAAGTCAACTCTAGGCTAACATAAAATCATGACCAATTATTATACGATTATCGAAAAGAGTTTAAAACCGCAATCAAGAAGTAAACTAAACCACTTTTAATGGCAAGTTCAAGAATTCAAGCAAGAAAAATCGCACATAATTTGATCAAAACTCCAACGCAGAAAAAGCATGATTAAAAAAACTAGTACTAAAAAAGGTAAAAGTCAAGAAAATCTTACTCGGTTTGCAGCTCCTAGAGTGCGGCCGGTCGGGGCAGAAGCACCTAAAATGGAAAGAAGTCTCATTGAAACCGCAGCGGCCGCCGCTATCCCGGCAAGTATTACAATCACTAGCCGTCCAATTCATCAGAAATCCCCTCCTCAAAACCTCTGCAACACCCACCACTTCATCTTCTCTCTCATCCCCATACAACTCCACACGTGCCACCACGTTCTCTTCGCAACTCTCCAACGCTCTCTCCAGATTCCCATTTCCATCATACATCGCCAGAGTCCCGTTGCTTCTCGCTCTAGAACTATTACAACCAACCTCGTATCTCAGCAGCTCCTCCGTCGCGTTCTTGCAGTCGAACAACAAACGGAAATTTACGCCGCCGGCGTAATCGAATCTGCCAACGGGAAGAGTGGTGTTTCTGATTCTTGGAGAGCAGCTGCTAATTTCGTCTGATAATAACGCTGCGGCATTAAACACGTGTAGAGATCGGTTGTGGTAGAAGATGTCTTTAACAATATACTCATTTCCAGTCAGCTGCAGAACTGGGACTCTGTCTTTGCAACTGATCGTAAATCCTGGGTAGCCACAGTAAGATTCTTGAGTTGGAAGGAAAAATGGGAAGCTTATGTTCGGACCGCTGCCGCAGTTTGTCGGAGCGCAAGCTTCGTATTGATAATCTGCCCCACAGCAACTTTTGGATAAGATGATGAGAGAGAATATGCAGAGCAAGAAAGTGTGGAGGTTGTCGTTTTTCATCTCTAAATCTTAAAGAACAAGATCGAGAGAAACTGTATATATGCTTCTTCTTCTTCTTCTTTTGAAAGAGATGACTTTCAATTAAGTTTGGGAATGAAAAAGGATTTTTTATTTATTGCATATATGTCAAATTATTAGAGTTGCATGAAATTGACCAGTCTCATCTCTGACCTTTTTTTGGCTACCGTGTTGAATTCGGAAGTTTATTATTGAAAATCTTGGATTTAGATAAATCGATGCTTAATTTGTAGTAAAATAAGTAGGGGTTTTTGTGGAACTATATTTTGTTTGTGCTTTTCAAGAAGAAGAAGAAGAAATGAGTAGTGTTATTTATTTTTTGAATATTAAATGGTTAACTATTATTTAATAGAATTTTTGTATGGCCAGTTTGAAGCTACGGAGACATGAATCTTATTTGCAACTGGATGGGAAAAGAGCTAGGTCCATGAATCTTGTGGACCATTTTGCAAGTTGTCTACTGTAATAAAGTTGGTTTTCGAATTTAATTTCATATTTGACTTTTTTATTTATTTTCTTTTGGATTTTCTTATTGAATAATTTATGATGATGTATGACATATTGTCAGACTTTGACGATTTGATTCCTTCTTTTATTTTGTCTTTTAATAAATAATCAATTACACGATTGGCACATTAATGTAAGATTAAAGGGAAAAGAACATATTATCCCTATCTACTTCATTATGGAAGATTATCCATATGCAAATTTAACCAACTCAGACCACATTAATTTTATGGAAAATATTTGTGCGGATCAGTGTTTCGAAATCAACTTTTATATGTTAGTTCACTTACTTTTTTTTAGAGGTGTTGATGGGATTATCGAAATCTTAGATAAAAGATCGTTCTACTAACTAAACCACCTTAAATTAGATATTAGTTATATATGATTATTTATATATTTATTTTATTTGTGCATAATAAGTAACATTTTTTTATATAATGAGGTGAAACACACTCCACTAACTAAATAAAATCATTCCACTACATAATACAACACGAATTTAATGTTAGTTTCCTGGGGTTTGACAATAAATATAGTGTTTTAGCAATAAGCTAAACTTTAAAAATAGTAATAACATTCATAATTATTTTGTGTTAGGCTAAAAATATGTATATAGTGCATAGTGATATTATATTCATTCATTATTCCTTATCTCAAATGAACACATATCACCCACAGAAAGTAATCAAATAAGGAAAGTAGTTTTGGCAAATTAGAAATTGATAAAATAGCATGCCTCATCAATATGCAAATACAAGAGGTTTTTCCACTTGACCCTGTCTGTGTAATGGTGTTAGTCAATTTTGATCACACTTTTTCTCATTTTGGTACAATACCGTTTTCAAGGGAGTAATCAATTAGTTATAAATATAGTCTTTGATAAATGTATGTCCACTTTTTATTTTTATTTTTATTTTCTTTTTAGTATATGGGAATCAGTATAACCGCTATTTTCGGTGCATATTGGATAAATTTCATGTTCATATGTAATAGCTTGCAAGATATACAAGATGAGTAAAGCATACTTGAAAAATCAAGTGTGAAACACTCAATCCTATAGAAGTGTTAATGAGTTTCGAACTTGCAACTTTAGTCACAAGAACCCGCTTTACCATTGGGCCGTCACAAATGACTGTATGTCCACTTTTAGTTTATACATATGGATGATATTTTTGAAAATGGCTGTGATATATATACATGAGAACCATTTTTTAAGTGTGAACGTGAGAATTTAAAAAAAAATGATGAATTCGTTGGGAAAATTGTTGAATTCAAAAATATAATTTTTTGCTTCTCATAAGATTTGAACTTAGCCTAAAATTCCAAATGATGTGGATTCAATAACTTTTCGACGGAAAGTTATTGAATTCAAAATATGAAATTTTGTTTCTCATGATATTTGAACTAAGCCTAAAATTCCAAATGATGTAGATTTAGTAACTTTCCGACGGATTCATCAACTTTTCCAAAGAATTCATTTGATTCTCACATTCACACTTTAAAATGGTTCTTATTTGAACCTTACTATATATATATATATATATATATATATATATATATATATATATATAGAGAGAGAGAGGTTATCGTGTCGTATGAACACTCATTATAATATAAATATAAGGACAAATATCAACTATTGATAAATAATATGGACGCCTTAAATTCAATGCACAAATTATATACAAAAATATGCATATAACTAATTTAGATGCATACTTAAAAATAATCATTATTCTCATTTATATATATTAAGTATTGTATGTACATGAACCAATTTATATACATATATAAACATAATACCCTTACTAGTTAATTAAATCGATTTATGTGAGTCGTAATTGATTGAATCGGTTTTCCTTAATTTATGGATTTTAATGTTGGGATTAATTAATCCTTTAGGTATTTTTTATGAAACTTTATGCAAAATTGATATAAAGGAATTATATTTCATATAAATATGTATAGTTTTAATTAAAGATTTTGCATGATTATGGTCTTTCTTATACACGCAAATTATTGTTATATTTGGAGTAGTTGTTAAGTTATATACGGAAGTGCCAACTTTTGCCATGCTTCTTTTATGTTTCTTAATTTCCTATTTGCACCCTTATACTTTTTTTTTAACTTAGCCTGATTTTTTTAGTTAGCCTATAATATTACAGTAATATGAGATTAATGTAAAACATAGTTAAATTATTAAAATAACAGAATATAGATATAACATTAAAATAAAATAAATATCGTCCATAACTAAAATGTAAAACTATATATATTTATATGAAATTATCTTTAAAAATATGTGATATCCATTATTCCTTGTGCCATTGGCGCCTATTATAAATCTTTAATTAAATCTTTAAGTAAATATATATTTAATTCATAAATTATGTTGGAGATATGTTGCCATGATTAATCCATAAATTTATGGAATATAAATATTTAATTAATTGAGAAAGATATGAAAAAGATATTTGAATTCGAAAAATCAACTATTACAAAAATATATGTAAGGGTATATGACTATAGAAGTAATTTTCATACTTAGTATATTTTACATAAATATCTCTTTATATCTTGAGAAATATATGTCTAATTAGTATTTCAAAATTCATCCTAAAATAAGCATCAGCACAAAACTATTATTAAACTCGAGAATTCTTTCGAATAATCTATTCACTTTATTTCTTCGTTTCCTTTTATTCCTAATGGTAATAATTTTATTTTTGTTGAAATTTCAATATCTGACTTCTGAATTTTAATGTCCACACTCTGCTCCCAACTATTCCTTTAAATTTCATCATAAGTCGGTTTAGACTCGGATAATAGATTAGTTATGATGGCTTCCGACACTACATAGGACTTTGCTTTCTCATTGATAATACCGAATTATTGAAAAAATGGCCAAACCTTTTGAAATTTATGGTTTGTATTATAATTTCAAATCCACCATTCTACTCATAACTTTTAATATATATATATATATATATATATATATAAACACACCCTACCCTCAATTTGGTATCAGAGCTACAAAACTTCGAGCCTAAAAGACTAGGACAGAGCTTAACTTGTTAGGCAAACATGATGTTGTAAGTCCTCTTTGTTGTTAAGAACCCGCCTAGGTGCAGGATTAAGATGTTTTTTAGTAATGATATTATATTGGCGTGTAGAGTTGATTTTTGAGAAACTCTTAAACCATATATATGTATATTATGTTGTTTTTAAATAAAAACTGGGATATGTTTAATCATAAGAATAAGGATGGTATTTGAATTTATGAGAAGTATTAGAGTAAGAAATTTTTAATCATTGATCAAAACTCTTTTGTTCAATCTGATTTTTCAGATCTTGAGAATTTTAGAGATAAGCATAAAATATCTTGCGATAATTATAATTTTATTTGTCAATTTGATCGAAAATTTAAACATATATTACATTCGGAAAATAGTCATTTAAACGTATTATAGATTTAATTATAAATTTAAGCCGTAATTTTGAAAAGAATAAAAGCGATAGTAATAATCTACTTAAAGAAATAATACAAAGTAATCAAGAAAAGAATAAATTAATTAAGCAGTCGGTGAAAACTTTGATTATATTAAAGAACAAAATAATCAAATAATCTCGGAAATTAAACAATTAAATAAAAATTTACCTAGTAAATCGATATTAATCGTTAAGTTACTTAATAGAAAATTTAAAACCAAAGAAAGTTGAATTAGAAACTAAAAACTATTAGGAGAAATTGAATTACAAATCGTTGAAACTTTTAATAAATTAGAAACAAAAATAAATAATAAACCAATAGATCAAGATATAGATAATATTACACAAGCCATAAATAATTTAAGCTTAGGTTCACAAGAAAGACCTAGAAAAATAACTCCTACAATATATAATTATTGGAAGCCTAAAAATGAGTAATTTTAGACCATTTTCGGACATTCACAAACTATCTGACAAAATAGAAATTCTACAAGTAATATAAATGAAATTGTTACTTGAGATACATTTTACATAGGATGCTAAATTCTAGAAGAGGATCCAAGTAATAGTTCTCAACAGACTATACAATTAGAAGAAGAAATAGATGTTGATAGAAATTTAGAAATTTACAATAATCAGAGTTTTGAAATTTTACAACCAAGGGTTTTATATCAAGCAGGAATAATAAATATAAATACAAGTTTTATTAGAGGAAGTAGAGAAGTAAGTACTAGAGTGGTTGATGGTACAACAGAATTTATAGATTTACTATCACCGGAAACTATAAAGAAACTAATTAAAAGTAATAAACTATTTTCACATATAGGATTAATAATAATAGGAATAAAAGCATTTGGAAGACAAGAGGTAGGAACAAAAGCTTTAGTGTTAATTCTGAGATCAATCATGGCAACAAGATGTTAAAAGAGCTATTATATCGTGAATGGAAGTAGATTTAAACAAAATTCAAGATTATTTTATTGTGCTCCTAATATTTTAAAGGATACTAGAGATATAAGTAAAATAAAATTGCAATACAAACTAAAGGATATACAAATTATGAAGGAAATAATTTAGTAATAAGTATTGGAGTATTAGGAAAATGAGTACATCTTCAAGTATGAAATATAAAGTTAATATTGAAAAAATGATAAAAGTTATTGCTTCAAAAGGAATTAAAATGATAGAACCACAAAAATTGATCCTCTTGAATTAGCAGGATTAGAATGGAATTTAGAAGATTTAAAAAGAAATCTAATGAAGTTTTAGTCCCACAAAAAGTATTATTTATGATAATAATGGACAAGCCAATTTAAGATTTACAAATTTTATAAAAGAAATAATAAAAATGAGGAAAGTGAAGATGATGATGATATGAAATAAACTATAACTTAATGAATGAATATTATGATCTGAACCAATTTATGAATTTCATTGAAAATGAAGCTATAAAATTATTCTCACAATTTATTTCACAAGAATTAGAAAAAGGGCCTGATATTACAACAAGTAAAACTATCCTATAATATTAAGATTAGAAAAACTAGGATTAATAGGAGACGATATTACAAAAGCAAAAGTGAATTATGTTTGTAAAATAAAAATAAAATTACACAAATTACAATTAGAACAAAAATTGAGAGTATAGTGCGAGAAGATGTAGAAGAATTTAGAAAACAGATTAATGAAATGTTAAAACAGGGATTAATTAGACAAATGGAGGGTAGGGTGTGTTTTTTCGGGTTACACATTAAACCACAAAGACAAGATAGAAAATATGAGAAAATATATACCAGATAGAGCTCACACGAACTCTTATGATGAAGAAGTAGGGATGAGCCTTCGTTTCCGCACAATATATTCAATGAATTGAAGGATTTTTATTTTTTTTTATTTTTTTATTTTATGGAATGGGATATATTATTTAGCTCTAAGGATTGGTATAGAATTATGATAGGTAGAAGAGTAAGAAAGTGAAAACTTAACAACACATGTTTTGTTTTCAGAAAGCTCAAAGGTTTATTTCTTAGAAGAGTTCTCGGATGATTTTTACAATGAAAGAACTGCCTATTTATAGGCAAAAATAAATGGTGCTTACTACTATTGGTGTTTACTATTCACACCTATCCACGTATCATTTATTTACCTAATGCTACAAATGCTTTTATTAATGCTTTACACGTTATATCCTATACGTGTAAAAGAAAAACAGGAAAAAGCATAAAACTACAAAGAAGAACGATTACAATTGAATAATTGTTGCCCATCTGTCTAATCTTGTAAATCTCTATGAGTTTCGAAATTGTGTCATGACTTTGAGAATCTTCAATGTCTTCTTCTTTATCTCGTATTGATGATAGTAATTTCTTCATCCGCAAGACTATCACCTTCTCCATCGAAAGGAAGGAACATATTCAATTTGGTGTAACCCATATTTGTAAATAATGTCCTTCACCGCAAGTTTATACTTCATCCATAATTCAAGTTTAGGGATGTTTTCGGACTTCAAATATGTTAATTTGTTCTTCGAATCTTGTTTTACATCCGTTCCTCTTTTTACATCCGGTTTGAAGATATCGACCGAATATTCAATGTCATCAAATAAATTCTTTTTCTTCTTGGGCGATAATCGTGAGATGTAGCTTCGGAAGAAGCTAGAATTTTGCGAGACCTTTGATTTGGAAGATAAGGATGAAATATTGCCATTGTCAATAAAAATTTTCTCCCAATTTGTTCATTAGGTCTCTGTTTTTTTCAGATAATCAATTCCATGAAATCAATCATACCATTGTGGTAAAATTGATTGTCATTTCATCCGCATGTCGGTCTTGTTTAAATCAATCAGAAGTAGAAGGCCGTGAATTCGATCTGCTCATCAATTAGTATCCTTCTTTCAGTATAATTTTATAAACATCGTGCCTTTGTATGATTTTTACGCCTTGAATTTTGATTCATTGAAATAAATTTCAACAATTTTCTTTGTAAATCAACAAGGTTTTGAGGAAATCTTGTAAAACTTTTGTAGAAATAATTTCCTCAAGGTCGGAACAATTTCAGATTGGTTCCATTGTTTCTCTCAAGGAATATCAAGAATTCTAGTTTTAAAATTTTCAAAACTTCTTGGAGGTGGAACATACTGGATTTTTGTTTTCAAAAAATCAATTTTTTGATTTAACTTTGTAATGGTTGATTCCATGACCGAGATCGTCTGATCTTTGTAATTACAATCATTTTGTAAACTTTTCAATTGATTGTTTAGATCGAAATTTTCTTTTCAAAATCCACAAGTTGTGATTCATAATTTTTAGCAAAGAAGGCGATGTTGAATCACATTACTGGGTTTTCTTGTGCAATCTGAGCAAAACTTTTGACTTCCTCTGGTTCAATAAAAAATTCTTGTATACCAAAGGTTTCTCTGGCATTTGACAATGCTTCTGAAAAACTGTAGTAACCTTTCCAAAGAGGTTTAGGACAATTAATATATTTTCGAACAGTATTAAAGTTATGAAAAACTCCAATTTTTGTTCCTCTGAAAATAACATAATGTGTAAACTTCTTTGGGTTTGCTCGTTTTGATTTTGGTCAGAAAAATAAAATGCCAGAGCATTTAAAACTTGAACTTTGAAGGCTGTAGCTTTTGGCAATGTTTGAATATGCCATAGATTATCAAGGATAACCTGTTGTCTCTGTGTAACCTTTGTAATTGCTCTAAATCTGCGTAGGTGATTTGAGCATTTTGTAAAGTTCTTGTCCAAATTGAATTTCATCTTTGTAATCTTTGGATTCTCTTAGATGGAGAACTGTAACACTTTTAGTTTCTCGTCAAGAGATATCCATTGGATAATGTCTCTCGTAACTCGAATCGTATAATTTTTCTTCCCTTCGGTCTTAGAGACTTGGTCATGTAACTTCTCTTTTCCTTTTGAAGGCTTTATAATTTTTCTATCCATTTTTCGCATAAAAAGACGATTTATCTTTCTAGATAAGAGGTCAAGAATATTATTATCTTTACCGCTTATATGTTCAAATTTTACTCTATAATTATTTCCTTGAATTATTTGTTGTAAATTTATCCATCTTGTCTTATTAACTTTTTACTATTAGCATTATTAATAAATTTTACAATAGCTTCACAACTGTTCTAATGTTGAATTCATTTTTAGCCATATTTTAAATTTTTCTAAAGAATTTATTAATGCTTGTATTTCATAATCTAAAGATGTCCAATTTAAACTGTTTTATTAAAGTTTCCACTAGCATAAGCAGCTATTCTTTCTTCATTTTTGAATTTGAATTTATGGGGTTTACAAATTAATATTGCTCCTCATCCTTCTTTACATCCATCACATTGAATAATTATATAACTATCACTTGTAGGTAATTCTAAAGGTTTAATATTTTTATTTCATTTTAATTTTTGAATAAGTTTTCATCTTCTATATTAAAATGTCGTTGACCATTTTAGTAGTTTTACTATATAATGGACCCACTAATTTACTAAGATTTGGAACAAATTTCCTAGCATAATTTACTAATCCTAAAATGATTGTATTTGTTTTAAATTTGTTAATTTATTTGGAAATTCTAAAATTTTAGTAGCAATATGAGGTTGTAATTCTATTTTTCCATTTCAATCTCTAATCCTAAAATGAAATTTTTCTTTAAATAATTCCATTTTCCTTTTACTAATTACTATACCATTCTTTTCGATTTCCTTAAATATAATGTTTAAATGTTCTTCATGTTCTTTTAAATTATTACTTGCTACAAGAATATCATCAATATATACTAGACAAAATTTATATTTTATAAATATATTATCCATAAATCTTTGAAAGATAGCGATTTTTAACCCAAAACTTAATACATTCCATTCAAATTGTCATACGGACAAGTAAAAGCGATCCATGGTTTAAACCATTCTTCTAATTTTAACTGATTATATCCACTTTTTAAATCAAATTTACTAAATATCTTTTTATTTTGTATAAGTGCTATTAAAGTTTCTTTATTTGGTATGTTATAACCATCATCTTCACAATTATCATTTAATCTTTTATAATTGTATACTATCATAGGTTTTCCTCTTTTATTTCGAATGATTTCTTACTATAAAAGTCACGCCTAAGCCTCCACCAGCTCCACCTCCGCCACCAAGTCCACCACCTCCACCGCTCCACCTTCTAGACCACCACCAAGTCCTTTGCTTGCTCCGATTATGACTTCTTACCCATTAACTAAAACAACATAATCAAGATTTTACTATTCCTCAATAATCAAGAAGCGACTCCAAATCATCCCATGGGCTGCGAAAAATAATTCCAAACTTACCGATTCACCACACAAGAAATCAAAAGGGGGGAACTTTATATATAAAATGACCCCCGCCATGAAAGCAAGGACTCCCAGCTTCTTCTCCATCTCAAAGATTGATTATTTTTTTCTGGGGTTCAAGAATTTGAAATAAAGAACTCAACTTTTGAGTTTGAATGGAGATAAGGGAGCTGGAACAAAATTGGAAATGCCGGATTTGAAATAAAGAACTCAACTTTCTCCCAAGACCTCAGTTCACAAGATTGGTAGGTTCCGGTGTGTATAGGTATCAATTGGGTTCATCTCCAGATTTGTGATCGAGACAGAGAGGAGAGACAAAGAGCTGCGTTTTGTTCTCAAGCACATTCAATGCAGCAAATTCGAGCCCTTTAGTTGGAGGGTAATAGGGTCATTCTTGATTAATCTAGTCTTTAGTACGATATACCAAGCAGGTTATATAAATTTATCTAGCTTATGTAATATATGTACCAAACAAACAATATCCTATCAATCTTGTTTGCTATCCTAGGCAGACTGCTACATATCCTAACTAAATAAAATCATTCCACTACATAATACAACACGAATTTAATGTTAGTTTCATGGGGGATGACAATAAATATAGTGTTTTAGCAATAAGCTAAACTTTAAAAATAGTAATAACATTCATAATTATTTTGTGTTAGGCTAAAAATATGTATATAGTGCATAGTGATATTATATTCATTCATTATTCGTTATCTCAAATGAACAAGTATCACCCACAGAAAGTAATGAAATAAGGAAAGTAGTTTTGGCAAAATAGAAATTGATAAAACAACATGCCTCATCAATATGCAAATACAAGAGGTTTTTCCACTTGACCCTGTTTGTGTAATGGTGTTAGTCAATTTTGATCACACTTTTTCTCATTTTGGTACAATACCGTTTTCAAGGGAGTAATCAATTAGTTATAAATATAGTCTTTGATAAATGTATGTCCACTTTTTATTTTCTTTTTAGTGTATGGGAATCTGTAGCCGCTATCTTCGGTGCATATTAGATAAACTCCATGTTCATATGTAATAACTTGCAAGACACACAAGATAGATAAACCACACTTGAAAAATCAAGTGTGAAACACTCAAGTCTATAGAAGCGTTAGTGAGTTTCGAACTTGCAACTTTAGTCACAAAAACCGACTTTACCATTGGGCCGTCACAAAGGACTGTATGTCCACTTTTAGTTTATACATATGGATGATATTTTTGAAAATGGATGTGATATATATATGAGAATCATTTTTTAAGTGTGAACGTGAGAATCAAAAAAATGATGAATTCGTTGGGAAAGTTGTTGAATGCAAAAATATAAAATTTTGGCTTCTCATAAGATTTGAACTCAGCTTAAAATTCCAAATGATGTGGATTCAGTAACTTTCTCGACGGAAAATTACTGAATTCAAAAATATGAAATTTTTGCTTCTCATGAGATTTGAACTCAGCCTAAAATTCCAAATGACGTGGATTCAATAACTTTCCCGACGGATTCATCAACTTTCACAAAGAATTCATTTGGTTCTCACATTCACATTTTAAAATGGTTCTTATTTGAACCTTACTATATATATATATATAGAGAGAGAGAGAGAGGTTATCGTGTCGTGTGAACACTCATTATAATATAAATATGAGGACAAATATCAACCATTAATAAATAAATATGGACATCTTAAATTCAATGCACAAATTATATACAAAAATATGCATATAACTAATTTAAATGCATACTTAAAAATAGTCATTATTCTCATTTATATATATTAAGGATTGTATGTACATGAACCAATTCATATACATATATAAACATAATACCCTTACTATTTAATTAAATCGATTTATGTGAGTCATAATTGATTGAATCGGTTTTCCTTAATTTATGCATTTTAATGTTAGGATTATTTAATCCTTTAGGTATTTTTTATGAAACTTATATGCAAAATTGATATAAAGGAATTATATTTCATATAAATATGTATAGTTTTAATTAAAGATTTTGTATGATTATGATCTTTCTTATACACGCAAATTATTGTTATATTTGGAGTAGTTATTAAGTTATATACGGAAGTGCCAACTTTTGCCATGCTTCTTTTATGCTTCTTAATTTCCTATTTGCACCCTTATACTTTTTTTAACTTATAGTTAAGGACAAATTCAGGCGAAAAATGCCACGGCCTAATTTTTTTTAGTTAGCCTATACTATTACAGTAATATGAGATTAATGTAAAACATAGTTAAATTATTAAAATAACAGAATATAGATACAACACTAAAATAAAAAAAATGAAAAAAATCGTCCATAACTAAAATGTAAAACTATATATATTTATATGAAATTATCTTTAAAAATATGTGATATCCATTATTCCTTGTGGCGCCTATTATAAATCTTTAATTAAATCTATATCTTTAATTAAATATATATTTAATTCATAAATTATGTTGGAGATATGTTGTCATGATTAATCCATAAATTTATGGAATATAAATATTTAATTAATTGGGAAAGATATGAAAAAGATATTGGAATTCAAAAATTCAACTATTACAAAAATATATGTAAGGGTATATGACTATAGAAGTAATTTTCATACTTAGTATATTTTACATAAATATCTCTTTATATCTTGAGACATATATGTCTAATTAGTATTTCAGCACAAAACTATTATTAAACTCGAGAATTCTTTCGCATAATCTATTCACTTTATTTCTTCGTTTCCTTTTATTCCTAATGGTAATTATTTTATTTTTGTTGAAATTTCAATATCTGACTTCTGAATTTTAATGTCCACACTCTGCTCCCAATTATTCCTTTAAATTTCATCATAAGTCGGTTTAGACTCGGATAATAGATTAGTTATGATGGCTTCCGACAGTACATAGGACTTTGCTTTCTCATTGATAATACCGAATTATTGAAAAAAT
The DNA here is from genome assembly GCA_036937905.1 of Salvia rosmarinus. NCBI lineage: Eukaryota > Viridiplantae > Streptophyta > Magnoliopsida > Lamiales > Lamiaceae > Salvia > Salvia rosmarinus. Next base: position 2,790,962 of record CM072813.1, read on the forward strand.
GGCCAAACCTTTTGAATTTATGGTTTGTATTATAATTTCAAAACCACCATTCTACTCATAACTTTTAATATATATATATTAAATCATTCACATTGAGTATTTATTTATTTATTTTGTCAGTTTAATGCAAAATTTAAAGGTCACGTCACATTGGACTCGAACCCGAGATCTTTGGTCTCAGGCATTAACCACTAGGCCAACACATACACCATATTGAGTATTTTTTATTTTTTTTTGTCAATTTAATATAGAAATTTTAAAGGCTGCGTCACGGTGGACTCGAACCCGAGACCTTTGGCCTCGGGCATTAACCACTCTACCACTAGGACAACACACACACACACCTATTATTGAGTATTTATTGTACCTCAATGTTGTTAGTTATCAAAATTTTGAAACTTACAAAGTATATGTGCAAGTCTTCTTAAAAAGTTACATGATGAAAAATTGTGTGATGAAAAAGAGACTGCAATGAATAATTCAAAGTTCAAACTAATGCTTTGCTAATGGGTTAATTGTGTGTTTATTTAGAGAGCGCAATGGCCTATTTACAGGGATGTAAAGCCCAAAATTGGAATTTATTAGGCCGATTGATTAGGCCTATTCACGAATGGGCTTAAAACTATAATTTTGTCAAAAAGCCGAATAACATTTTTCAGTAAAGAACCTATTTAAAATTAAGGATTAATTGAATTTTGCTTCAAAATTTAATCAGTTAGATATGATCCGATATATATTTATATTTGACCTCATATAATATTTTAGCTGGAAATTTCTCATTTGGGCACTCTTTATTGTAGAATTTTTTGATTTTACCGTTTCTCTAAACTATTTTTATGTACCTTCTTCATCAAATAATAGAGACGAGAAAAATTCCCAAGTTTATGTGCTCAGATTTGGGGCTAGCTTTTGAACGGCATTAATCAAACCCTACAAAAATGCAAATAGATAAATTATGAAAATAAATTAAAGAATCTAAAATATAAGATAAGTGAAAAATAATACATTTTACTCATCAGATATGAAGGGCCAACCAAATCCATCAATAAGTCCCAATTCTGAAAATAGAATTTCACAAAACCAAGTCCAAGAATTTGTTGACTCCTTTTCAATTATGGCTCATGGATACATGCGATTGTTACAATCCTTCCCAAGGAAGCATCCATCAAACCCAATCAACTTTCTACAACCTATGAAAAAACCTTTTCTCAGTGCAGAAAATCCAATATATAGTCTTTCTTGTTCATTTTGATCATCAATTAGAATCTTCCTTCTTTGTCTGTACTCTTAAGGTAGGCTACATAAGATCTAAGCTTATTATAGTCTGCCTGATAAGAACCCCTTATCTCTTTTAGTGCCAATTGTTTTGCCCCGTAGCACATCCCAAGTATGACATCCGGGTTAAACATCATATGTATATCCTTTTTTAAGTTGTTCGCATGTGATGTTTGGATTTCTTTTGATTACATCTAACATTTGTTGTGCAAGTCATTCACTTGTAACTTGTCTATTTTTCTACGCTCTGACACATGTGTGCTTGTTAATCAAAATCCTAATGACCAATGTAGGCTATGTACCTTCTTTACTTGCATATAATTTTTATGGACAATTTTCTATACATTCTGTCTGAACTCTCTTGGAATTGCTCCTGGTCCAATTAATATTATATACATTCAAGACACTCCACATAATAGCTGCTTCTTTAACATGCTAAGATCAAATTGAAAGCCTTTCTCCTTACAGTTGTTAGCATACAGGTTATTTCTCACAGAACCCATATTTCCTATTTTTTCTTTGATTTTATTTCTTGCTTCTAATACTTCATCATCTTCGTTGAATAAATCACAATCTTCTAATATATCTTCAGATTCAGACACTTCTAAAATATGCTCCACATAATCTACACGATCATCATCATCAATCATTTCATCGTATTCATTACCTCTAAACCCCAATCTGTACCCCAATTTGGTTGCTCAACATCCTCTCCATGCCTTTCTTCTTCTAGCTCCTCTACTAATATAAAATTTGTTGTCTCTACAATCCTTTCTTCTTCAACCTCTAAATCTACTCTATCTTTTTCTTCACCCTCAATTTGCACTTTTGTTTTTTTGCTCCCTCTACCACAATATTTTTTGTTGCCTCTGCCACCCTTTCTCATTCTTCAACCTCTAACTCCAGCCTATTTTTTCTTCACTCCTACCCTTTGTATATTCTTCATTTTCTGCTGCCTCCATCAACTCCTTATCTAATATTGCTTCAACATACAATTTAGTCGTATTTTTTTCAACTCAAGATATTTACTCCATTCTTCTCTATCTTCACCTAGAAAACGTAAATGTCTTATCACCTACTTTTACACCAACTTTCACAATTTCAGTGTAAAAAAAGTTCTCGATAATCTCATCCAAATCATCATATACCCAGTCCAAATTATAACTTTCATACTCATTTGTCTCCCCACCATAATATTCTTTGTCGCTAATCAACTCACCCCCATAATGCAGGATTAACTTAGCAAAAAGACAACATATGTTGAAATGCCCTAAAAATACAAAATAACAATAATTATCATTTTCAACACATAATGTCTGGTATAAAACACAAATAATATCTTAAATGTCTCTTATTAAATTATAACCCATAATTTCCCCAAATTGAGTTTCAAGCTTAACCCAACACACAAAATAAAATAGTAAAAAAATCTTATCTCATTGTAGACCTTAATCCCGACAATTAACCCAACACTAACTAATATTCTATAGAAAACCTATCTCGGTGTGGAGCCACAATCTTCAAAGCCACGATCTTCACTTGTCAAGAATGAAGAAGAATTTTGTATTTGGAACTTTCGAGGTCCACGCTTTTTCTAAGAAGAATCTTCACTTTGGTTTTTAAATTTCAACAAAAAAGGCAAAATAGATGTTTTACTGTGAACTTTCGAGAACCACCTTTGTTGCCCCATCTTTTAATTTATTTATTTTTTAAGTTAAGGACCTGGAGTATAAACGACGTTGTTTGATCGAGGTGGATAAAAAAAATGCCACCTCAAATAAGTCACCGTCCTTATCAGCACTCCGACACCGAAAAATAAGCTCGGGCTATAAGTTCTGTATTTATAAAAAATGAGGAGATTTATGTAAAATATAAAAGTTGAGGTCATAGACTGAAAAACGCTCAAAGTTGAAGCCACAAACTATAATTAACTCAATTAAGATTACAAAATGACCCTCTGGCCTCACTCACCTCCCAAATGAGATCATCTATTGTGACACTTTATTACATATATAGAAAAATAACATATGTAATTTTAAGAATTTGGAATTATTAAATGTTATAGTATATATATTTTTTATATAAATTATAAATTTTAAACTCTTAATATAACCACGTGTGGAATATGGATCAGTTAGAAATATAATAAAGATTGTCACCCTAGAATAACAATAGAGGGTCCGAAATAGTTTGTTCTACCTATTAGTTTTCTCCACACATACTTTTCCTCTCTCTACAGTCTACACCCACACATACGTTCGCTCTTTCTCTCACTAAACAGACGCATACATACATACAAACAGTCTCCGTGTCTATCTCCCTCTCTCTGTAGAACTCATGACTAATGTTTTGATCCGAGATTATTAGCATTGCTCTGCGCTAATTAGATCCGCAGCTGCTAGCCCAGGAAATACGTAAATTTTAGTGTGAACGGCTGCATATCTTTCTCAGCTACATTTGCAGGGATAAATTTTGTAGATACATACAATAGTTTTATTTGTAGATTAGGCTTTTTGCTGTGTTAATTTTGGGGACAACATGTTGGGGGCAGGAGTGCAGTTCATAGGAGTAGAAACTGCGACGATCGGTTTTACAGCGCCGCGAAGGCTCGCCGGAGCTAAAATCTATTGGTTAATTTATGAAATATATGAAAATTTTCAATATGATGTGAGAACCGATTGGAAATTTCATGGTGTGATTCGTAGTAGTTCATCAGTAATGTCAACAACTTCGTCGTGCTTGAGAAAAATTAATTGTGCTGAAATTCTTTGTCAAGGTCGCACCTTATGATTTAATTTACATATAATATTATTGCTGTTAATTTTTGACTGAGCTATCTACCAGAGGCTATTCAGTTCCATCTTGATGCTTGTTGGAATATTATGCATAAAAAACATGTGATTTTACAAAAAAAAAAAAACTTATCAATTGGTTTGTGTTAATCAGTTTGCTGCCAATTTGTGTGTAATTGCTCAAAAGTTGGAATTGATTTCTTTCATGGCTGAATCTGTTCCTTCTGTTGTCCAAAACTTTATGAGTGTATATATAAATGTGGCAGATGACAATGAGGGACTGGAGAACATACAATGTCGAGTTTCAGCCATACTTTTTGCTTAGTGATTTATGGTTGGTATTCAAGGAATGGAGTGCTTATGGTGCTGGAGTGCCTTTGCTACTAAATGATAGTAATAGTGTCGTTCAGTATTTTTTTTCCCCTATTTATCAGGCATTAAATTTTATGCCGACCTTTCAAAGTGTACAACTAAATTGAGGTATCTTGGTTTGGCTCTCTATAAATTTCTTCACTTTATTGATAAATGATTATTGAATTGATGTCCTCAATATTGTAGCCAGGAGGCCGTGAGCATTTTGGTTACTTGTAATGTTAGTGTCTCGTTTTACTATGCACGAGAATGGTGCATTGTCCATGTATACTGTACAGTTGTTAGCCGCATATGATGAATTTTTGTTAGGGTTTATGCTTGGAGTTCCTACTTAAATACAAAAGCAATGGATATTGACTTCTAACTTGCACTGATGCTTCAATTGCCTATGCATTGAAAAATTGAGAAAACAAGTGGCCATTGGCAATCAAGCTTAAATATCACAATTATGTGCCAGTGTGTGGTGCTTAATGGCACATTCGTATGAAATTTATATGTCTGTTGGGTTGTGTGCTTAGTGTATTCCTCAAACATATCATAGTGAATTCCTTGTGCTTAATACAATGTTGTACTAGTCATTTGCATTTTCAGCCATATATTACTGACAGGGAAGAATGACTTCTGATGCACTTTTCACATTTTATTGATGTATGTATAGGCGACTTGGTGAAGAAAGTGACGGTGAGTCTTTTAGGGATTCTAGTAGCGATGGAAGCAGCGATAGTGAACTAGACAGAGGTGGCTCGAGTTATTCAGGTGACAAGTCTCTCGGAGTAGGTCCGTCTCCGTTAACAGAGCATCATATGGAATTTCAAGAAGGCTTTTCAAGTGATGAAGGCGAATCTGGAAATTCAGAGGGTAGCTTGTTGTTTTTCTTGCACGGGACCAACCATATTGTAGGGAACCTTTGGCAGACAATGTCAGCTGTCTTTATGATATTCTCCTAAAATTTCTTTTATCTGAGAAATGATTTCCTCTTTTGTTTCCTAAATCGTATTTTGTTGTAATCTTCACAGATATCCGATCTAGCTCATGACTCATGAGTTCCCCGAGCTTAGAACTCTGAGAAGTTGCGAGCTGCTTCATTCCAGTTGGCTTTCTGTGGCCTGGTACCCTTTTGTTTAAACTGAATCCGTTGTACTATCCTGAGTTGCTATTCCATCTGTCCTGCTAACCTATTGTATACCGATTATTGTATAGGTACCCAATTTACTGAATACCAACTGGGCCAACTCTTAAAGATTTGTATGCTTGCTTTCTAACTTTTCATTCTCTTCATACCCCCATGACAGGTAGGCGGCAGCTATTATTATCCGCGTAATTTTTCACCCGTGACACAAATTACACGCCATGCACATATATAGAGCTTTAATGCTGATCTTAATTTTATTCCTAAAGAAAATTTAAGCTGAGTCGATTGCATATGTGCAGGAAACGAAGCTGTGCATCCTTCAATCGTCACATATCCATCTGAGAGCGATGGTGTTCCACAGATTTCACAGCCAGCTTTTGGCCTCTCCTCATACAAATATAAAGTTTCACTGTGGACTCCAAATGCAGGAAATAAACGGGAATTAGCAAGTTCTCTCTTGCAAGCTGCTGATGATTGGCTAAACTTACTCCATGTCAATCACCCGGATTTCTCTTTCTTCTGCCGTAGGTAAACTTGGTTTCAAGCCCCCTCCTTGATCGTCTCCTTTTTCTTCAACCCTTCATAAACATGATGCTGCGGGTATACTAGATCCTCTGTCAATCAAATGCCGTTATAGAGCTGTTATTTTGAACTAGCATGTGAAACAAAATCGAGGGGAGGAAAAACGGAATGTGCTTCAGAGTGTTTTTGGTGGTGGATAAGATCAAGATTAGGGGTGACAAGAAAATAAACTTTGTTTTAGCAGGATTAAAGCTGGCTGAGCTCTAGCATTTTGGCTGGTTGAAACCTGTGCTGATGCTCTGTTTTTTTGCTATTTGTGTTGTAGAATAGGCTGTGTTTTTTTTCTCATCATGGCGATATTTTAGGTATTATCAAGTTATTTCTGCTTTTCAAGGGGATTGGATAGTTAAATTTGTAACCAAATGTTCAGTTGAGTTGTTGTCCCTTGTTTACCTATATATTCAGATTAGTAGACAAATGGAGTGTTGTTTCATTTTCTTCGTAACGTGATTCTTGATGTTTTGATATGATTGTTTTTGTTTTTATTTTTATTTTTGCTATGCAGTAGATATATATCGATTTAGAAGGCATTATTAGTGAGATTTTAACCAATTACATTCTCAATATTTTCAGTTCAGAAAGTGGTTGGACAGTCGCATTTCACAACTCACAAGTAGCTGTGGTTTATTGTCTCATGGAAGCTTAAACATACACTGATTATTCTAAGTCCTTAAATTCTTGAATGTTGAATTTCTCAACCTTAAACCTCTATCTTAAACTCTTATCTTCATCATGAATTATGAAAATTAAATCGCAAACTAGCTGAAAGTTTATCCGTTAAATTAAACCATCGAAGAAGTCACATTCCACCGTTGACCCGTTACCGCCACCGTCACCGTCACCAGTCTCATATTTCAAACTACAATATGTCAGTATTCAATAATTCAAAGAAAAATCTAAAGCTTCCCAGAATTCCTTATATATATATATATATATATATAGAGAGAGAGAGAGAGAGAGTCTGACCAACTAAAATGCAGCTTTATATATTACCACAAACACACCAAAGTTCCAAGCAGGAAAGAAACATGGCACGAACACTAGTACTACTCAAGGAACATCATCATAGAAATAAATATCTATATAGATGAGACATATATAAGTATAACATCATAGTACAACCACGACTTTTCTCAACTGGGGACATTAGATAACTTCACTTCATACTCATACATATAAGTAGTACCGTAGTACGTAATAAAACATATCACACTTCAATAATAATAATAATAATAATCTAGCATTTAGGGTAGGGAATGTGACAAGCACTCGAAACTTTCTTTGCACCAGGTGACTTGATAAACTTCTGCAGATTCGGATTCCTCATGTACTGGCACAGACACGGCCTCTGCTCCTTGAGCTTGGCGCAGCAGGCAGCGCTGGGCTTCCCCGAGGATGTGATCGCGGAGGCGCAGGGGCTGAGCTGCAGTGGGTTGCAGGTCACGGCGGTGGTGACCTCTACTTCGGCAAGAACGAGCATTGCTAGTGCAAGGATTGCTAGACATGCTGTTTTGGTGCTCATTTTGGTTGGTTTTGTTTGTTTTTATGTTTTGGTTTGCAAGTTGTCTATGTGTGTGTGTCTTTGTGTGTGTTTGTGGGGTTGGATGTGAGAAGGTGTGTGTGTGTGGTGAGCAATTGGTTAGTTCGTGGCTCAATTTATAGAGGGAGAGCGAGTGATGTAATATGAATGTTGGGATCTCTTTTCACATTGCTTAATACCATGTTTGTAAGTGGAATCATGACTCAATTGTTTCTACACATGCCACATTGCTGCGTTTCAAGATTTTAGGGTTGGTGTGGAGTAAATTTGTTTGGGAATGTGGAACAATAGACAAAATCATTCTAACTTCTTAACCGTTGAATCACTGTCATTTATCCTTTCACATTCTCATGGGGTTGGAGTTGGGAAATCTGAATTATCGTGCTCCCGATGATCTATTTTGGATGTTTAATTCATCATACATTGATTATATTTCTAACATACTCCTATATAATTAGTTGCAAAACGTATGGGTTTTTCGTGTTTATTTGCAAAGTTCTAACACAATAGATCAATGAAGACTCCAGTTTTGATCTTTTGGACTGTGACTTCAGCTTTGATCTTTTGGAATGTTTTCCAAATGCATGATCTTCAATATTGAGTGAGAATAATATATAGAGAATATGAAAAAATTTGTCCCTTCATCGGTGAATAGTGATTTCGAAAATCACAGTGTTGGAATGAATAATTTGATTTTCTCCTACCTTGTATCTATAAGGCTTTCTCTAGAATTCTATTGAGATATGACTCTGACATATCTAATAAATACAATAAAATTATCTTATTTCCTGAAGATAATTTTATCTAGAATAATTATCACTTGATATCTAATAATATCATAATATCTATCTAGATATAGGAGATGTATTAAATAAATAATACATTAATAGAACAGAATCCCAATTGGATTCATACAGGGTGGCAAAAAATTTACATAGTAAAAGGTCTTGATAGGTCAGCCCATGGATCAAATATAAGAAATAAAGATTGACATAAAATGAATTAATTATCTTATTTTCAGCCCAAAACATAAATTAATTTATAAACATTTATTCATTCTACTAGAGAATAAATGTTGACTTACCCTTTTATTACTGAAATTGAATTGTGTTTGTACTTAAACTTACGAATCCCCGTATTTAGGATATTGCACGTCTATTAATTATTTATAGCATTCTGACTGCTTAAAATAATTAATCTATTTAATTCCTTAAATAGTACCAAACAACCTTATTATTATACTTGAATTAACTCTATCTGTATGGTTTAGTACAATAAACATTTTAAGCTCTTTAAGATAATGTCATCATCCTAAACGGATAGGTGACTCGATACAAGTAACCAACATGACATACAAGCACTATTACCACCCAATATGCGGAGAATCTTTGGTTGTTTTATATAACCCTCACACATAACAAGTCAAAGTGATGGTCAGTAACTCATATTCACCTGAAATCTTATCAAGATTTAGATCAATGTAAAGTCACTGAGATCTAGGTTTTTCACGACGATCCGATAGAAGAACCCATCTCACTGTGATCCATCAATACGTCAAGACGCACCAGCATAGACAAACAACCTAGGCAAGTTACTTCTTATTTATACTGCAGCCTATACAGATAATTTGTCCTCAAGTTATCTTAGATGTGATCTTTTTTATATTTTAACTAGTTTGACCAATCGTACAGACTTCTATGATCTTCTACATACTGTAAGATCTAACTTTTGTATGAAATAATGGGACAACATATGCAATCAAGTAGACAATTCAGATATGAGATTGAAATAGTTGTAACATGAAACATTATATATAAACTTAATCATTCTGTTTTCAGTACACAAATCCAACAGTTGAGACTAAAGACTTCCGGGGAGAGAGCTTCTCATTTTGGAGCATGAATGTCTTCAAGCGTTAGGGATTAATTTGTCTTCATATTAAAAACAAAACAAAACAAAAATGTGAGAAAGCCCTTTTCTTAAATATTATACTATATATATGGTTAGCTAAAATAGTAAACATAAAACGAACATATTGCAATAAATTCAACACTACTTGCGAATTTACTGTCGAGTGCGAATCAAGCGTGAAGTTTCGATGCATCTAAAAACTTCTAATGTTTCAACTTAACTGGAAAACTTCCCAATTTAATAGGAAAGAAAAAGGAATGAAATTCTCAATTTTTCTGCCCTAAACTCCTTTTCTTCTTTCTTTCTCCTTCCTCCTCCCTCTTTTGCTTTTCCCCTCAGCAAGACCTTTTCCACTTCATGTGATATTTATAACTTTGAACTCTCTCTTTTTTTCCTAATATGTAATTAAATTTCTTCCAATTATTAGTATCAATATATCCACAATATCATTTCGAAACTTATAAAACATTCCTACTGAAATGAAATATGTATACATATTATATATACATGGAGAATCAAAGTGCCACACAATATTTATGATCACTTACCGTGAACACTGATGATGCGTAGTCTATTTTTTATTTTTATTTTCATTTAAAATTTTTCTTATACCTTAAAATTTGTGACCGGGACATAAATTTAATAACTACACAATTACTTTTTGTGTAATTTTTGAATTTGTTGATTCCAAATACAATTTCAGAAGTATAAGAAAAAAAAATTAAGAAAAAAGTTTGACGTGACTAAACATCAGCAATACTAGCAATATAATATGCGACCGTAAGACATATCAAACAGCTAACTTTTAATCAACTGAGCTAAACTGGTGGAGACGACATATCAACTATCTATACATTAGCAAAGCATGTACATGCATGATGTGAGCAGAATCAATTACATTTGTGGATGCACACATATGCAGATTAAATAAAATGATAGGCACAAAGTCATAATGGGAAGACTTTGTTGGCATTGGGTAAGTCACGCTTATGAATGATGATTTATAATCATGGTGCACTATCCATCATCATCATCATACCCATACTAATGCGTGCTTAATCATTCTTAGGGTAATGAAGTGGCTTCACCTTTCCAAATTTCCTTGGTTTATTTTTCGATTATTATTTGATTGACTTTGTGATCGAGTTTGGTGTAGTTTTTGCTACATACTTTCTTTACATAAATTTTTAATTCTTCGATTTACTTAGACTCAAAGCTCACCTGCAACAACTTTTATTTATCATAATTTAATTTAAAATTTCACATTAAAAATGAAATTATGGTGTATATATAATCTGCTTTTTAATATACTTTTTTATATGATCTCTGAACTTTTCTTTTTTCTTTTTAAAAGATGTACTGTCAATTATGCTGAAATTAGGTTTCTGCTTTTGGTAGCAAAATAACCCAGTTTTCACACGAAACGGAATATAAAAGACCTAATTTTTTATAATTAAAAAAAAAAAGAACTTATTTAGCATAACTAAAAGCATGTTCAGTAAATTTCAACATTTCTTTTTGAAATGATTCAACTTCAACAATTAGATGTATAACATAAAAAATTATATTATGTCGTCTGATGAGTCAGAATTTATTAAATGGCGCTCGTATCTAAATCCTAATATGTTGTTGCGTACATCCAATTTTACTAGAATCTTGATGTAAAACAATTTCTCAAAGTATATAAATCCACTCCAAAATATCACATTTCTTTAAAAATAAAAAAATAAAAATTGAAGTCTCCATCATATGGATTCGTAATCCCAAACCTTTGACCACGGGAAGAGCCCGACTCGGATGGATTAATTTAATCTAGCTGCATATTTCTTTTCGGTGGACGGTGATGAGTCGCATGCGCCGTTATTAATCATTGGCATTGACCAACCAAATTTATTTCTCTAAATGTAAGAGAATCACATTTTTATCAATTCTCTAAAATTTATAATGTACTTCAAAATATCAGATAATTTTGTTTAGCAATTGATATTTTTCATAACATTTATTTATATAATATATCTCTATACATCTTTTAGAAAATATTTGGGGAGTTATTCTCATGGTGATATTGGCAATGAGTAGTTAATGATGGAATCTGAATGGGTGGTGCTTAAATATTAAATTAAAAAGTAAAGCAGCTTCACCAAATTTCTAGTTCTCCATTTAGATGAAACGGTGACGTTTGACTGGTCAACCCGTCAGAAAGAACACCCCTTTTTATTTTATCTGTGCAATTTCCACTCCCAAATAAAATATGACTACATGCCATCAATGAAATAAATGATGTTACTCAGTGGCTCACTTCGAAGACATTGAATGAATTAAATTTTGCCTAATTTGAAAGCTGAAGCGGAAAATTTCATAAATTGAAAATATCAGAATTTGGAATTTCTTAAAACAAATTTTAAAAATAGTCTTCAAATATATCCAAGGAAAGTACAATGAAGCAAAAATATTTTCACGATTAAAGTTTGTTGGGCCTAAATGGTATATGCCATTTTATTTTGTTGGTTAATTATGATTGATAGGTAAGTACAAATTCGAATTCAATCATACTCAGTTAAGTTAAATTAAATTTGAGCATAGAGTCCATGTTGTGAGTTACCATGTCACTATGTGTTTATTGAGTTTTTTTTTTTTTGTTAAATTAAGCTTAAGCTGCAAAAATAGAGGTTTTAGTCGAGTTCGAAAAAATTAAATATTTTAATAGAATAATACTCGATTACGCTCAATTTAATTACACTACCACCATCCCCAATTCGTCATGGCCATGGACCTCGCCCTAACCCTACCTCTTGGGCTGCGTGTCTGGTTCCAATGTAAACGAACATTCCCTACTTCTTGTTTGGGCCAAGTTGGGATGGACCTTTTTGAAAAGAGAACCCATAATTCCACCGTCTCATTTGGGCCTATTAGGCGTTGATTCATGGACTAAAGTAACTATTTGTGATTTTTATTTTCGTCAATAAAATACTCCCTCCGTCCCCCATATTCCTTCCTAGTATTCTATTTTGGGACGTCCCCCAAAATTCTTCCTATTCTATTTATAAACTATCTTTCCAACTTTACCCTCAATAATCTTCTTTAATTACACCTTTACCACCTATACCACCACTATTTCTCTTTTCTATCCTCAACAACCTATTTATTTACACATTTTACCACCTATGGCTCACCATAACTAATTTAATATTATATTAATGTGGGACCTATTCCACTCACAATAACTCAACAACTTTTATTAAAGCCGCACCCCATATTCCTGGAATGAATATGGGGGACGGAGGTAGTAGTAAGCAAAAGAATATAAACTCCTTGGAATTAAAAAGAATGGGCTCTCAATTTAATGAAAATAAATTAAAATCTAAAATATAAGATAAGTGAAAAATAATACATTTTACTCATCAGACATGAAGGACCAACCAAATCCATCAATAAGGTCCAATTCTGAAAATAGAATTTCACAAAACCAAGTCCAAGAATTTGTTGACTCCTTTTCAATTATGACTCATGGATACTTGCGATTGTTTTAATCCTTCCCACGGAAGCATCCATCAAACCCAATCAATTTTCTACGACCTACGAAAAACCTTTTCTCAGTGCAGAAAATCCGTTACACCCACACATACGTTCGCTCTTTCTCTCACTAAACAGACGCATACATACATACAAACAGTCTCCGTGTCTATCTCCCTCTCTCTGTAGAACTCATGACTGATGTTTTGATCCGAGATTATTAGCATTGCTCTGCGCTTATTAGATCCGCAGCTGCTAGCCAAGGAAATACGTAAATTTTAATGTGAACGGCTGCATATCTTTTTCAGCTACATTTGCACGGATAAATTTTGTAGATACATACAATAGTTTTATTTGTAGATTAGGCTTTTTGCTATGTTAATTTTGGGGACAGGACAACATGTTGGGGGCAGGAGTGCAGTTCATAGGAGTAGAAACTGCGACGATCGGTTTTACAGCGCCGCGAAGGCTCGCCGGAGCCAAAATCTATTGGTTAATTTATGAAATATATGAAATTTTTCAATATGATGTGAGAACCGATTGGAAATTTCATGGTGTGATTCGTAGTAGTTCATCAGTAATGTCAACAACTTCGTCGTGCTTGAGAAAAATTAATTGTGCTGAAATTCTTTGTCAAGGTCGCACCTTATGATTTAATTTATAAATAATATTATTGCTGTTAATTTTTGACGGAGCTATCTATCAGAGGCTATTCAGTTCCAATGTTCCATCTCGATGCTTGTTGTAATACTATGCATAAAAAACATGTGATTTTACAAAAAAACCTTGTCAGTTGGTTTGTGTTAATCAGTTTGCTGCCAATTTGTGTGTAATTGCTCAAAAGTTAGAATTGATTACTTTCATCGCTGAATCTGTTCCTTCTGTTGTCCAAAACTTTATGAGTGTATATATATATGTGGCAGATGACAATGAGGGACTGGAGAACATGCAATGTCGAGTTTCAGCGATACTTTTTGCTTAGCGATTTATGGGTGGCATTCAAGGAATGGAGTGCTTATGGTGCTGGAGTGCCTTTGCTACTAAATGACAGTAATAGTGTCGTTCAGTATTTTTTCCCCTATTTATCAGGCATTCAATTGTATGCCGACCTTTCAAAGTGTACAACTAAATTGAGGTATCTCGGTTTGGCTCTCTATAAATTTCTTCACTCTATTGATAAATGATTATTGAACTGATGTCCTTAATATTGTAGCCAGCAGGCCGTGAGTATTTTGGTTACTTGTAATTTTAGTGTCTCGTTTTACTATGCACGAGAATGGTGCATTGTCCATGTATACTGTACAGTTGTTAGCCGCATATGATGAATTTTTGTTAGGGTTTATGCTTGGAGTTCCTACTTAAATACAAAAGCAATGGATATTGACTTCTAACTTGCACTGATGCTTCAATTGCCTATGCATTGAAAATTGATAAAAACAAGTGGCCATTGGCAATCAAGCTTAATATCACAATTATGTGCCAGTTTGTGATGCTTAATGGCACATTCATATGACATGTATATGTCTGTTGGGTTGTGTGCTTAGTGTATTCCTCAAACATATCATAGTGAATTTCTTGTGCTTAATACAATGTTGTACTAGGGAAGAATGACTTCTGATGCATGTATAGGCGACTTGGTGAAGAAATTGATGGTGAGTCGTTTAGGGATTCTAGTAGCGATGGAAGCAGCAATAGTGAACTGGACAGAGGTGGCTCGAGTTATTCAGGTGACAAGTCTCTCGGAGTAGGTCCGTTTCCATTAACAGAGCATCATATGGAATTTCAAGAAGGCTTTTCAAGTGATGAAGGCAAATCTGGAAATTCAGAGGGTAGCTTGTTGTTTACCTTGCACGGGACCAACCATATTGTAGGGAACCTTTGGCAGACGAGGTCAGCTGTCTTTATGATATTCTCCTAAAGTTTCTTTTATCTGAGAAATGATTTCCTCTTTTGTTTCCTAAATCGTATTATGTTGTAATCTTCACAGATATCCGATCTAGCTCATGAGTTTCCCGAGCTTAGAACTCTGAGAAGTTGCGATCTGCTTCCTTCCAGTTGGCTTTCTGTGGCCTGGTACCCCTTTGTTTAAACTGAATCCGTTGTACTATCCTGAGTTGCTATTCCATCTGTCCTGCTAACCTAATGTATACCAATTATTGTATAGGTACCCAATTTACAAAATACCAACTGGGCCAACTCTTAAAGATTTGGATGCTTGCTTTTTAACTTTTCATTCTCTTCATGCCCCCATGACAGGTAGGCGGCAGCTATTATTATCCGGTAATTTTTCACCTGACACAAATTAACGCCATGCACATATATAGAGCTTTAATGCTGATCTTAATTTTATTCCTAAAGAAAATTTAAGCTGAGTCGATTGCATATGTGCAGGAAACGAAGCTGTGCATCCTTCAGTCATCACATATCCATCTGATAGCGATGGTGTTCCACAGATTTCACAGCCAGCTTTTGGCCTCTCCTCATACAAATATAAAGTTTCACTGTGGACTCCAAATGCAGGAAATAAACGGGAATTAGCAAGTTCTCTCTTGCAAGCTGCTGATGATTGGCTAAACTTACTCCATGTCAATCACCCGGATTTCTCTTTCTTCTGCCGTAGGTAAACTTGGTTTCAAGCCCCCTCCTTGATCGTCTCCTTTTTCTTCAACCCTTCATAAACATGATGCTGCGGGTACACTAGATTCTATGTCAACCAAATGCCGTTATAGAGCTGTTATTTTGAACTAGCATGTGAAACAAAATCGAGGGGGGGAAAAACGGAATGTGCTTCAGAGTGTTTTTGGTGGTGGAATAAGATCAAGATTAGGGGTGACAAGAAAATAAACTTTGTTTTAGCAGGATTAAAGCTGGCTGAGCTCCAGCATTTTGGCTGGTCGAAACCTGTGCTGATGCTCTGTTTTTTTTTGCTATTTGTATTGTAGAATAAGCTGTGTTTTTTTCTCATCATAGCGATATTTTAGGTATTATCAAGTTATTTCTGCTTTTCAAGGGGATTGGATAGTTAAATTTGTAACCAAATGTTCAGTTTAGTTGTTGTCCCTTGTTTACCTATATATTCAGATTAGTAGACAAATGGAGTGTTGTTTCATTTTCTTCGTAACGTGATTCTTGATGTTTTGATATGATTGTTTTTTGTTTTTATTTTTGGTATGCAGTATATATATATCGATTTAGAAGGCATCAGTGAGATTTTAACCATTACATTCTCAATATTTTCAGTTCAGAAAGTGGTTGGACAGTCACATTTCACAACTCACAAGTAGCTGTGGTTTATTGTCTCATGGAAGCTTAAACATACACTGATTTTTCTAAGTCCTTAAATTCTTGAATGTTGGATTTCTCAACCTTAAACCTATATCTTAAACTCTTATCTTCATCATGAGTTATGAAAATTAAATCGCAAACTAGCTGAAAGTTTATCCGTTAAATTTAACCATCGAAGAAGTCACATTCCACCGTTGACCCGTTACCGTCACCAGTCTCATATTTCAAACTACAATATGTCAGTATTCAATAATTCAAAGAAAAATCTAAAGCTTCCCAGAATTCCTCATATATATATATATATATATAGAGAGAGAGAGAGAGAATCTGATCAAATAAAATGCAGCTTTATATATTACCACAAACACACCAAAGTTCCAAGCAGGAAAGAAACATGGCATGAACACTAGTACTACTCAAGGAACATCATCATAGAAATAAATATCTATATAGATGAGACATATATAAGTATAACATCATAGTACAACCACAACTTTTCTCAACTGGGGACATTAGATAATTTCACTTCATACTCATAATATAAGTAGTACAATAAAACATATCACACTTCAATAATAATAATAATAATAATAATCTAGCATTTAGGGTAGGGAATGTGACAAGCACTCGAAACTTTCTTAGCACCAGGTGACTTGATAAACTTCTGCAGATTCGGATTCCTCATGTACTGGCACAGACACGGCCTCTGCTCCTTGAGCTTGGCGCAGCAGGCAGCGCTGGGCTTCCCCGAGGATGTGATCGCGGAGGCGCAGGGGCTGAGCTGCAGCGGGTTGCAGGTCACGGCGGTGGTGACCTCTACTTCGGCAAGAACGAGCATTGCTAGTGCAAGGATTGCTAGACATGCTGTTTTGGTGCTCATTTTGGTTGGTTTTGTTTGTTTTATGTTTTGGTTTGCAAGTTGTCTATGTGTGTGTCTTTGTGTGTGTTTGTGGGGTTGGATGTGAGAAGGTGTGTGTGTGTGGTGAGCAATTGGTTAGTTCGTGGC
This sequence comes from Salvia rosmarinus, assembly GCA_036937905.1. Lineage (NCBI taxonomy): Eukaryota > Viridiplantae > Streptophyta > Magnoliopsida > Lamiales > Lamiaceae > Salvia > Salvia rosmarinus. Next base: position 2,808,370 of record CM072813.1, read on the forward strand.
TCAATTTATAGAGGAGAGCGAGTGATGTAATATGAATGTTGGGATCTCTTTTCACATTGCCTTAATACCATGTTTGTAAGTGGAATCATGACTCAATTGTTTCTCACATGCCACATTGCCGCGTTTCAAGATTTTAGGGTTGGTGTGGAGTAATTTGTTTGGGAATGTGGACAATAGACAATCATTTAATTAGTATGTTGATCCGATTTATCCTTCACATTCTCGGATCGGATCGGGATTACCCATTATGTTCGATACTATTTTGGATGTTTAATTCAATCAAAATTTTAATTTAACCAATCCTATAAATTAGTTGCAAACTATGGGTTTTTCGTGTTTATTGCAAAGTTCTAACAATAGATGAATGAAGACTCGGTAATTATTTATTTCTTGCTTTGATCTTTTGGAATGTTCCAAATGCATGATCTTCAATATTGAGTGTTAAATAAATTGATTATATGAAAAATTTGTAACTTAATAGAGAATAGTGATTTGAAAATCACGTGTTGGAATGAATAATGTTGATTTTCCCTGTGATCTAAAGGCTTTCTAGAATTCTATTGAGATATGACTCGCATATCTAACAAATCAATAAATTATCTTTTGACGGATAATTTTATCAGATAATTATCACGATTCTAATAATCAATATCTATCTAATATGAGATGATTACAATTAAATCAACTACTCTAATAAGGTCTAAATAATGATCATAAGTAAAATTTACATAGTAAGGTCTTGAATGCACTTCTTCTGGATCAAATATAAGCATAAATTGACATAAAATCAATTAATTATCTTATTTTCTGGCAAACATAAATTAATTTATAAACTTTATTCATTTCTAGAGAATAAATTATTCCACGTCAACTTTAAACTTCAATTGTGATTTAAGGAACTTACTGATTGTTTTAGAATTCAAGTTTTAATTTAATTTTACATTGCTTAAAATAATTAATCTATTTAATTTTAAATTACACCAAAGAAATTATTATTATAATGAATTAACTCTATCTCATGGTTTAGTACAATAAACATTAAGCTCTTTAAGATAATGTCATCATCCTAACGGAAGGTGACTCGTCAGTACCAACGGTACGAACCGAACCAACCCATATAAGAATCTTTGGTTGTTTATAACTCGACCGTAAGACACGTCATCACAGTTGGTGTGGAGTAAATTTGTTTGGGATGTGGAACACTAGACAAAATCATTTTAACTTAACCGTTGAATCACCGTTATTTATCCTCTCATATTTTCATTGATGAGTTGAAATCAATTATCATGCTCTCGATGATCTATTTGGATGTTTAATTCATCATACATTGGTTATATTTTTAGCATACTCCTATATAATTAGTTGCAAAACGTAGGGATTTTTTCGTGTTTTATTTGCGAAGTTTTAGCACAATAGATCAATGAAGACTTCGTTTGATTTTTGGACGATGACTTGACTTTGATATATTGAATGTTTCAAATGCATGATCTTCAATATTGAGTGAGAGTAATATATGGAGAATATGAAAAAAAAAAAAATTGTCCCTTCATCGGTGAATAGTGATTTCGAAAACCATAGTGTTGGAATGAATAGTTTGATTTTCTTCTACCTTGTATCTATAATGCTTTCTCTAGAATTCTAGTGAGATATGACTCTGACATATCTAATAAATATAATAAAATTATCTAGAATAATTATCACTTGATATCTAATAATATCATAATATCTATCTAGATAGGAGATGTATTAAATAAATAATACATTAACAGAACAGAATCCCAATTGGATTCATATAGGGTGGCCAAAAATTTACATAGTAAAAGGTCTTGATAGGCCAGCCCATGGATCAAATACAAGAAATAAAGATGGACGTAAAATGAATTAATTATCTTATTTTCAGCTCAAAATATAAATTAATTTATAAAAATTTATTCATTACACTAGAGAATAAATGTTTACTTACCCTTTTATTACTGAAATTGAGTCGTGTTTGTACTTAAACTTACGAATCCTCGTATTTAAGATATTGCACGTCTATCAATTATTTATAGCACTCTGACTGCTTAAAATAATTAATCTCTTTAATTCCTTAAATAGTAACACACAACCTTATTATTATACTTGAACTAACTCTATGTGTATGGTTTAGTACAATAAACATTTTAAACTCTTTAAGATGACGTCATCATCCTAAACGGATAGGTGACTCGATACATGTAACCAACATGACATACAAGCACTACTACCACCCAATATGCGGAGAATCTTGGGTTGTTTCATGTAACGCTCACCCATAACAAGTCAAAGTGATAGTCGGTAACTCATATTCACCTGAAATCTTATCGAGATTTAGATCAACGTAAAGTCACTGAGATCTAGATTTTTCACGACAGTCAGATAGAAGAACTCATCTCACTGTGATCTATCAATACGCCAAGACGTACCAGCATAGACAAACAACCTAGGCAAGTTACTTCTTATTTATACTGCAGCCTATACAGATAACTCGTCCTCAAGTTATCTCATATGTGATCTTTTTTATATTTTAACTAGTTTAACCAATCGTACAGACTTCTATGATCTTCTACATACTATAAGATCTAACTTTTGTATGAGATAATGGGACAACATATGCAATCAAGTAGACAATTTAGATATGAGATTGAAATAGTTGTAACATGAAACATTATATATAAACTTAATCATTCTGCTTTCAGTACACAAATCCAACAGCTGAGACTAAAGACTTCCGGGGAGATAGCTTCTCATTTTGGAGCATGAATGTCTTCAAGCGTTAGGGATTAATTTGTCTTCATATTAAAAACAAAACAAAAAAAAAAATGTGAGAAAGCCCTTTTCTTAAATATTATACTATATATATGGTTAGCTAAAATAGTAAACATAAAACGAACATATTGCAATAAATTCAAACACTACTTGCGAATTTACTGTCGAGTGCGAATCAAGCGTGAAGTTTCGATGCATCTAAAAACTTCTAATGTTTCAACTTAACTGGAAAACTTCCCAATTTAATAGGAAAGAAAAAGGAAGGAAATTCTCAATTTTTCTGCCCTAAACTCCTTTGCTTCTTTCTTTCTCCTTCCTCCTCCCTCTTTTGCTTTTCCCATCAGCAAGACCTTTTCCACTTCATGTGATATTTATAAATTTGAACTCTCTCTTTTTTTCCTAATATGTATTTAAATTTCTTCCAACTATTAGTATCAATATATCCACAATATCATTTCGAAACTTATAAAACATTCCTACTGAAATGAAATATCTCAAAAACAAGCAGTATACATATTATATATACATATTTTATTTTTATTTTCATTTAAAAATTTTCTTATACCTTAAAATTTGTGACCGGGACATAAAATTTATAACTACACAATTACTTTTTATGTAATTTTTGAATTTGTTGATTCCAAATACAATTTCAGAAGTATAAGAAAAAAAATTAAGAAAAAAGTTTGACGTGACTAAACATCAGCAATACTAGCAATATAATATGCGAATATCAACTGTTTTGTTCTTTATTCTAAATCTACTAACTTTTAATCAATCGAGCTAAACTGGCGGAGGCGACATATCAACTATCTATACATTAGCAAAGCATGTACATGCATGATGTGAGCATAATCAATTACATTTGTGGATGCACACATATGCAGATTAAATAAAATGATAGGCACAAAGTCATAATGGGAAGACTTTGTTGGCATTGGGTAAGTCACGCTTATGAATGATGATTTATAATCATGGTGCACTATCCATCATCATCATCATACCCATACTAATGCGTGCTTAATCATTCTTAGGGTAATGAAGTGGCTTCACCTTTCGAAATTTCCTTGGTTTATTTTTCGATTATTATTTGATTGACTTTGTGATCGAGTTTGGTGTAGTTTTTTGCTACATACTTTCTTTACATAAAATTTTAATTCTTCGATTTACTTAGATTCAAAGCTCACCTCAACAACTTTTATTTATCATAATCTAATTTAAAATTTCACATTAAAAATGAAATTATGGTGTATATATAATCTGCTTTTTAATTTACATGGTGCATATATAATCTGCTTTTTAATTTACTTTTTTATATGATATCTGCACTTTTTTTTTAAAAGATATACTGTCATTTATGTTGAAATTAGGTTTCTGCTTTTGGTAGCAAATAACCCAGTTTTCACACGAAATGGAATATAAAAGACCTAATTTTTTATATAAAAAAACACAGGTACGCAATTCTTATTATATGATCTTATTTAGCATAACTAAAAGCATGTTCAGTAAATTTCAACATTTCTTTTGAAATGATTCAACTTCAACAATTAGATGTATAACATAAAAAATTATATTATATCGTCTGATGAGTCAGAATTTATTAAATGGCGCTCGACGTATCTAAATCCTAATATGTTGTTGCGTATATCCAATTTTATTAATATTTGAACTAGAATCTTGATATAAATGGTTTAGACACAAATTCTCAAAGTATCTCCAAAATATGAAAACATTTCTTTAAAAAATATATAAAAAGAATTTGAAGTCTCCATCCCAACTCTTTGACCAAGGGAAGAGCCCGACTCGGATGGATTAATTTAATCTAGCTGCATAGTTCTTTTCGGTGGACGGTGATGAGTCGCATGCGCCGTTATTAATCATTAGCATTTGACCAACCAAATTTATTTCTCTAAGGTGGTGTTTACTTTGCATGATTAGGTTGGATAGATAAAATTAATCCAACCTAATCAAGTGTTTACTTTTAAGGATTAATATTTGAGGATATCCCAAAGCCCTTGATTAATTTAATCATTTGAATTGTTCTTCATTAATTTTAATCTAACCAATATAGGTAGGATTTAAATAATCCTCAAAATAAAATGAGAATTATTTATCCCAATTTTAATCATTCACTAATCCCACATTTTTATAATTCTCTAAAATTTATAATGTACTTCAAAATATCAGATAATTTTGTTTAGCAATTGATATCTTTCATAATGGGAATGGACATTTATTTATATAATACTCATTCCGTCCCAATAATGATGGCTCCTTTTTTTGCGTAGATTAAGGAGAGTTGCGTTTTGTGTGTAAAGTAGTGGATGATGACGAAATTCGAGACACTTTTTAGTGTAAAAGTATTTCTTTTTGAACGGATCAACTTAATGGGACACAAAAAAACGTCAACAATAATGAGAGCGAAGTAAATTTCTATACATTTTTAGAAAATATTGGGGAGGGGAGGGGAGTTATTCTCATGGTAATATTGGCTAGGGGTGAGAATCGGTTGGTTTGGTTAAGCAAACCAAATTCGATTAACCAAACCGAATTAACCAAAATAGATAACGAACCGATACCAATCGGTTAATCGGTTAACCGATTAACCGATTCGGTTAGTCGGTTCGATTATCGATTAACCGAAATTAAAATTAAATTTAAAAAAAATAAAAAAATAAAAATACAAAATTAACCGAAAATAACCGAATTAACGAAATTAACCGAGATTATTTCAAATATTACGAAATTATAATATTAAATTAAATAATTTTACCTAATAATTAAATAAATAAATAAATAAATTAATTAATTAATTAATTTCGTTAATCGGGTATAACGTGGTTAATCGGTTATACCCGATAACCGAAATTCACTTGCAATGGGAACCGATAACGAACAAACGAAAAATCGGTTATCGGTAACGATAACCGACTTTTTGGTTTGGTTATCGATTAACCGATAACCGATACCGTTAAGCACCCTAATATTGGCAATGAGTAGTTAATGATGGAATCTGAAATTCTGAATGGGGGGTGCATAAATATTAAATTAAAAAGTAAAGCAACTTCACCAAATTTCTAGTTCCCAATTTAGATGAAACGGTGACGTTTGACTGGTCAACCCGTCAGAAAGAACACCCCTTTTTATTTTATCTGTGCAATTTCCACTCCCAAATAAAATATGACTACATGCCATCAATGAAATAAATGATGTTACTCAGTGGCTCACTTCGAAGAAATTGAATGAATTAAATTTTGCCTAATTTAAAAGCTGAAGCGGAAAATTTCATAAATTGAAAATATCAGAATTTGGAATTTCTTAAAACAAATTTTAAAAATAGTCTTCAAATTTAGTCGAGTTCGAAAAATTCAATATTTTAATAGAATAATACTCAACTAGGCTCAATTTAATTACACTACCACCATCCCCAATTCGTCATGGTCATGGACCTCGCCCCAACCCTACCTCTTGGGCTGCGTGTCTGGTTCCATTGTAAACGAACATTACCCACTTCCTGTTTGGGCCAAGTGGGATGGACCTGTTTGAAAAGAGAGCCCACTATTTCACTGTCTCATTTGGGCCTATTAGGCCTCATATCTTGATTCATGGACCAAAGTAGCGATTCGTGAAGTGTCCAATTAACAATTTTTTCTTGCTTTTTTAATAAATAACCTAGTTGTAAGAGTAAAATTATGATTTATTTATATCCTTATTTAATATTCTTGAAATTTGATAATTAGTTGTATGAATGTATTTCTCATGGTAATTAATGAAGTTACGAATGTAAATTTACCTTTTTTTTATTTGTGCGATTTGATGATAAATGACACTTAAAAATAAACGGAGGGAGTATCAATTAACATCGTTATTATTGAAATACCATATATGCACTCACGAGCAAGAACTTGGAATATTTTCAAGAATAATAATATATATAAAAAGGATTATTAAGAAGAAACAGCATGTGAAATACTATTTTAAATAATTGTGTTGTCTTAAACTTGGAGATGATCTTTCAAGACATGGACAAGGCATTCCTTTCTTTGTGACTACAAAGTTCCTTGGATGCAAATCTTGGCATATTACATCTTCTATATAAACCTATTAATCTTTAATCTTATCAAAAACATCAACAGTTATTTTTTCTCAATCTTCAAAAGTCAAAAATAAAATGCCAATTTACTCCTCAGATTCCGATGATGCACCTTCAATCCCAAAAAGATTGTTTGGAAGAGAAAAACCACTGCATTCCATTTTCGGGGGAGGGAGAGGTAAATTTCAGTTACCTATTTCATAATTCTATTAATTTCATATGGATAAAGGGTGACGACAATCTTTATTAATCGACTGCAATAAAATTATTATACATTTTTTTAATGAACGAAATTAATTTCTGCAGTTGCTGACATACTGCTATGGAGAGAGAAGAATTTATCAGCAGCAATATTAATTGGATCAACAGTCATTTGGTCTTTATTCGAAGTCGGAGAATACAACTTTATCACTCTTATCTGCTATATTTTCATGACAACTATGTTAATTTTGTTCATATGGTCGTCAGGGGCAGGCATGATCGACTGGTAAAAAATAATCTTTTATTAATTTCTTTTAGTCGTTCGTAAATCGCAATTGCTATTTATATATGTTCGACCATTTTTTTTCGATGTCCAGGAATCCTCCTCAGCCAATGACAATCCCGGAATCCACTTTCCGATGGTTGTTTGCGGAAATCAACAGAATATTATACCAATTTTATTACATCTCGTGTGGACAAGATTTGAAGACATTCTTCGTGGTAATTATTGCGTACAATTTATTTTATTTTATTTTTGACATTTATAGGAAATCCGTAACCGTTATTTTGGGTGCGTACTAGATAAATATATATTCTTGTGTAGTAATTTGCAAACTACATACATATAAATCATACTTAGAAAATCATGTATGATAGACTCAAATCCTATAGAGACGTTAGTGGAGTTCGAACATGTGATATTTTGGCCACATGAATCCACTACGTGCATTTGAATGAGTCAAACTGTGTTACAAACCTTTTCACTGTTGATTTTTTTCTGTAATTTTGATCTCGATTCTTGTTTTGGATTCAGACGATCGCATTCCTGTGGATACTATCAGGAGTGGGGAACTATTTCAGCTCATTGAACCTGTTATACCTTGGTACACATAATTTTTCAACCCATCATTATTTTCACATATAATAATAATAATAATAATAATAATAATAATAATAATAATAATAATAAATTTTGATGGAAGGATTTGTTTGCGTGATGACTTTACCGGCATTGTACGAACGGTATGAAGATGAGGTGGATTATTTGGCGGGAAGGGGAAGCAGGGATGTGAAGAAATTGTACAGGAAAATTGACCACAGATTTCTAAACAAGATTCCAAGAGGCCCTGTCAAGGAAAAGAAGAAATATTGAATTACACATGTTTTCAAATTTAAAACTGTCGCATATTTGAAAATTGAAATTAATGGTGTGGTCTACTTAATTTGTGTTAAATTTTGGTTGTTGATGCACATGTTACATATATATGGGAGATCGCTTGCTATTTTCTTTGAAACACATGCGCATGAATAAATAAGTTTCTTACATTTTGTATGAGTTTTTATAACTTCTTGTGATTATGAATTGATTAACTTCTTAAAATGAATGTATTAATCAACGTCAATTATTTGAAATCATGGATTGGATTTACAATATTGTCACTGTTCGATATGGGGAAAAAATAAAATATAAATCCAAATGTAAAAAGTTAGAAGAAACGAATCAAACGGAACTAGTATTTTAGTATTAATCAATGTAAAGTAATACGTTTAATTTTAAGGGGTAAATAGCGTTTTATATTCCGTCGTTTGAGCGTTTTTTCAAAAATGTCATACCGTAAAATTATTTACAAAACAGTACCTATCGTATTCGAAAAAGAACACTATATAACCCCGAAAATTTTTCGGACGCTAGAATTTGACGTGTACGTCGGAGCTGCTATGTTGGCATGCCGACATGGAAAAAAACACACGAAAATAACACAAAATATGTTAAAACAACGTCGTTTACATATCAGATGTCAAAACAAATAATTCACTCATTTCCTGACTTGTGATTTAGAAACCGAAAACCCCAAAATTATCTTTTTAGTCAAAATACATATCAGCTGAATTCTCTTTTTAATTCTTACATCTCAGATTCGGAAAATAAAAAAACAAAAAAGAAAAAGAAGATGAAGAAACAAGGAGAAGCAGAAAATCCAATCCTCCACAGCATTTCATCAAACACCTTGCCGTCATGCACATGAAGACATGCGTCAAGTTTATCGTTCTCCACCACAAGCCCGCCGCGGGTGGAGCGCCGACGGGTGCTTCCCACCACGCGTGGCTCTTGGTCTTCGTCCTCTTCTTCATCTTCACCTTCGCCTTCACCCTCTTTACTACCAAGGACGCCTTCTCCTCCGCCGTCAGGACATCCTCCGCCACCGCCGCCTCGAAGTCCAAATACGAGCTCCCCAAGCCCTTTTCTTCGAACCGCTCCTCCACTACGCCGCCCTCAACGCCTCCTCCGCCGGCCGCATGTCCACCGACAAGCTTAACACTGTCGTCGTCGTCCTCCGCCGTTGCGCCACCCCCTGCAACCTCCTCGTCTTCGGCCTCACCCACGAAACCCTACTGTGGAACTCCCTCAACCACAATGGCCGCACCGTCTTCGTCGGCGACAACGCGTATCTGATCTCCAATTTGGAAGAGAAACAACCATCGATCGAGGCCTACGACGTTCAATTCACGACGAAAGTGAGCGAATTGTACGATCTGATGGATTACTACAATGTGTGAATTGTTTGTTTTGACATCTGATATGTAACGAAGTCGTTTTAATATGTTTTGTGTTATTTTCGTGTGTGTGTTTTTTCACGTCAGCATGCCAACGTAGCAGCTCCGACGTACACGTCAAATTTCTGGCGTCGAAAAAAAAAATCGGGGTTATATAATGTTATTTTTCGAATACGATGGGTACTGTTTTGTAAATACATTTACGGTGGGACATTTTGAAAACCCATTTCAAACGATGTGACATAAAACAATATTTACCCTAATTTTAAATTCTACAAAATCAATTGAATCGAACTAGTTGTTTTAAACAAATTAGCCAACAATTATGTTCGTTACAAGACAAAGATACAACCTTTGGAAAGCGCTAACTACAACATATAGCATTAAGAGGATTCGCTCAAATTTACGAGCTAACCGTTCAAGCAAAGACATCAAACAAGGAGCAGGAACAATTGAAAATTTCTACAAGACTACGAGAATCAAGGAGATCGACGAGAACCAACCAAACCCGATGGAGTGTGAAAAGATATAAGAACATACCAAAATTACAATCGAGACTCGATTGTATCAACTCCTTGCCGAATAAGTGAGAATACGAACTGAGCGGAGAGACCTCCTTAAAATGGACCCTTACGAAGCAGGAAGATACGCTTTTATTCGACGGGGCAGCCACGAGGCATCCGGGTTCGAAATTTCGACAACCCCACCAGCCGGAGATCGGAAGGCGGGCTTTCGGCAGGCGAAGCAATGGCGGCGAAGAATTTTCCGACGCTTCAACCGGTCGCCCGACCAAAATGGTGGCTCATCATCCGCATGCACATGAAGACGGGCGCCAAGTTCATCATTATCCACCACAAGCCCTCCGCGGGCGGAGCGCCGACGGTGCTTCCCACCGCACGTGGCTCGTGGTCTTCGTCCTCTTCTTCATCTTCACCTTCGCCTTCACCCTCTTTACCACCAGGGACGCCTCCTCCACAGCCGCCTGGACATCCTCTGCTACGGCCGTGAAGTCCAAGTACGAGCTCCCCAAGCCTGTCTTCGAACCACTCCTCCACTACGTAGCCCTCAACGCCTACTCCGCCGGTCGCATGTCCGCCGACGAGCTTAACACCATCGCCGTCGTCCTCCGCCGTTGCGCCGCCCCTTGCAACCTCCTCGTCTTCAGCCTCACCCACGAAATCCTATTGTGGAACTCCCTCAACCACAATGGCCGCACCGTCTTCGTCGGCGACATCGCATATCTGATCTCCAATTTGGAAGAGAAGCAGCCATTGATCGAGGCCTACAACGTTCAATTCATGACGAAAGTGAACGAATTGTACGATATGATGGATTACTACAATGGGTGAATTATTATTTTTTTGACATCTGATATGTAAACAACGTCGTTTTAATATGTTTTGTGTTTTTTTTCACGTCGGCATGCCAACGTAGCAGCTCCGACGTATACGTCAAATTTCTGACGTCGGAAAAATTTTCGGGATTATATAGTGTTATTTTTCAAATGCGATGGGTACTGTTTTGTAAATACCTTTATGGTGTGACATTTTTTAAAAACCACTCAAACGATATGATATAAAACGCTATTTACCCTAATTTTAAGTACTACAAAATCGAATTGAATCGAACTAGTTGTTTTAAACAAAAGTTGTTGTTAGAGATCCTCAGTGATTATCCTCGTCCAAGAATAGCTCGATTCTCCTCCATAATTGGTGCCATGACCTCTGCACAGATCCATAAATATGTTAGCTACCATATATAGTTCTTTCCTTACCCACAGGATATGTAATCTATATATTGTGTGATTATTAGAAAACATATTATCAAGCAATACAATTATATTCTTCACCTTCCTACATCGTCTCTTATATGTTCTACATACTTTTAAACATGGTATCGAGCGAAGAACGATCCGGTCGGATCATTGTTGTCTCATCATTTACCCACAAACACGCATAATGGAAGGCGAAGAGAAAGCAGAGCCTCACGGCAGCAACACCGGGAGCGAAGCTCTCGACAACAGCTAGCCGCATTACTTGACAATATAGCCAAACTACACAGACAACCGTGGATCGAAAGCGCCAAAACCGAATGTCGCTGTGAGCATCAAGCTAAACGAATTTAATTATTCGTTGTGGTCACGGATGATGCACTCGCTATCGGAGGAGGGTTGCCTCAACCACATCACCGCCATCCTCCTCCCCAAACGACAGATCCGGCGTACACCAAATGGTACCAAAACGATCTTACGGTGATATCCTGGATCGTCCAAAATATGGAACCCACATTAGCCAACAATTATGTTCGTTACAAGACAGCATACAACCTTTGGAAAGCGCTAACTACAACATATAGCATTAAGAGGGATTCGGCTCAAATTTACGAGCTAACAGTTCAAGCAAACAGCATCAAACAAGGAGCAGGAACAATTGAAAATTTCTACAGCAGCCTACAGAGAATCTGGGCAGAGATCGACGAGAACCAACCAAACCCGATGGAGTGTGAAAAAGATATAAGAACATACCAAAAATTACAATCAGAGACTCGATTGTATCAACTCCTTGCCGGAATAAGTGAGAAATACGAACCTGAGCGGAGAGACCTCCTTAAAATGGACCCCTTACCGAACGCAGAAGCAGCATACGCTTTTATTCGACGGGGAGCAGCCCGACGAGGCATCTGGGGTTCCGAAATTTCAGACAACCCCACCAGCCAGGAGATCGGAAGCGGGCTTGTAGCCCAGAGCGAAGCAATGGCGACGAAGAATTTTCGCACGTTCAACCGGTCAGGCCCGACCAAAAATGGTGGCTCATCATCCCGGGAGAGGATAGATCGGAGCAAGCTCATGTAGCCATCGTGGGATGGCGAAACACACCAAAGAAATGTGTTTCCAGTTGGTGGGGTATCCGGAATGGTGGGAGGACAACCACAAACATCCAAGGACGAATCAGAGAGGCGCCACCGCCGCGATGGTGACGCCGGAAACCAGCGCCGCCGAATCGCGGGGCGGCGACGACGTCAATCGAGGAGGAGGAATAATGGAGCAGAAGGGGGAAATAATTAGGGCAACAGCGGCTACTGCAAATGGAGAAGGAGAGAGAGGCGAGAAGCCTCAAGCTAATTCAGGCCCGCCTCAAGCCAATTCAGGCCCAATGGACTTTGAAGGTAATGGGTTGGGTATTTTAATACCCAACCCACCCGATAATTATTTTGGAGATTCCTCTAATTATAATTTATCTATGGCTCGAGCAAATATTTCCTCAAAAATATCTCCCGATGAAAAAGCAGCGTGGATATTCGATTGTGGTGCCACAGATACAATGACATATGATTTAACTGATTTTCGTACATATTCGAAACCAGAAAAATCTTATGTTCAGACTGCTAATGGAGAGATTACTCCCGTTAAAGGAGCCGGAACGATAGAAGTTTCTCCTACTCTGAAAATAACGAATTGTCTCTATGTTCCCACATTATCCCACAAACTCCTGTCTATTAGCCATGTCACGAGGGAACTAAATTGCACCGTGCTAATGCATCCTACCTTTTGTATTTTACAGGATATCCGGACGGGGGAGATTATTGGACGTGGCACTGAGCGACGTGGATTGTACTACGTGGATGAGACTGCTCAAAAAGGCGCCGTGATGCTGACTGCCGGGACTACTACTCATGCTGTTTGGCTTTGGCATCGCCGACTTGGGCATCCTTCTACGGGTTACCTTAAACTTTTATTTCCCAAACTTAATTTTGTTGATTTCCATTGCGAAACTTGTGTTTTGGCCAAGAGTCATAGACAAACTTTTAAACCTAGTAACACCCGTGTGAACTCCATGTTTTCCTTAGTACATTCTGATATTTGGGGTCCTGCTCCCGTTACTGGAGGACAGAAATTCAAATATTTTTTGTTATTCATTGATGATCACACTCGTATGACCTGGGTCTATTTTTTGCATAATAAATCTGAAGTTTTTTCTAAATTCACCCAGTTTTACACTATGATCCAACAACAGTTTAAAACTAACATCCAGACCCTACGATCCGATAACGGGGGAGAATTTGTGAATTCTTTTATGTCCAAATTCTTCCACGATAACGGATTAGTCCATCAAACTACTTGTCCCCACACACCCGAACAAAATGGGGTTGCCGAGCGAAAGAACCGTATCATCCTTGAAATTACTAGGGCTTTAATCATTGAATCCCGAGTTCCTTCCCATTTTTGGCCTGAAGCAGTAGCCACCGCGGTTTATCTCATAAATCGGCTTCCCACGAAAGCTCTCAAACTCAAAACCCCCATACAAGTCTTATCCGAAAATGCCCAGATACCGATACCCCTTACTCTCAAGCCTCGTATTTTCGGTTGCTCTGTTTTTGTCCATATACCCAAACACGAACGCACAAAACTTGAACCATGTGCAATAAAATGCGTTTTTGTGGGGTATGGCATTAACAAAAAGGGATATCGCTGCTACGATCCCAAGTCCCGTCGTATATTCACCACTATGAACTGCGACTTCCTTGAAACCGAATTTTTCTATCATCACCATCTTAGTAGTCAGGGGGGAAATACTACAAGTGACCCACTAAGTTGGTTGCCAATGTCGAATGGTTCCATGGAAGTAGTCCCAGAGTCGATTAACGGCCGCGTGAGTCGAGTTCAAACACGACTCTACAATCTCCAGAAATCAGTGAGCCCGACCTTAATGTTCCCAGTCCGGTGTCCGAGGTAAGAAATTCTAGCCCTGTCGAGACTGATTCTAACACCATTGAGATTGATTCTCCTGTGCCCATTAGTCAGGAAACTCCTGAGACGACACATCAACGATACACGCTGCCACCACGGAGTACTCGGGGCGTGCCACCGAGACGATATTCTCCTGAGAGAGTCACCAAGTCCGCAAGATACCCAATTGAGAAGGGTGTTCACAATAATCTCTCTAGTCTTGCCTCAGCTTTCCAGGCGGCTTTATATCAGGAAGAAGAGTTGCCAAGAAATGCAGAAGAAGCTCTTAAATCTAAACAGTGGGCCGAGGCTATGAAAAAAGAAATGGATGCATTAGCTCGCAACAATACATGGGAAGTATGTGATTTGCCTCGAGGGAAAAGACCGGTAGGATGCAGATGGGTCTTTACTATCAAAAGGAAGCCTGATGGATCCATCGAGAGGTACAAAGCTCGATTAGTTGCGAAAGGATATACCCAGACTTATGGAGTAGACTACTCAGAAACCTTCTCACCAGTGGCCAAGATGGGTACCGTGAGAGTACTGATGTCTATAGCAGCAAGCCAAGGTTGGCCTCTTCACCAGTTTGATGTCACAAATGCTTTCCTCCACGGAGAATTAAAGGAGGAAGAAGAAGTATACATGGTAGCTCCGCCTGGATTTGACATTGGAAGCGGGAAAGTTTGCAAACTAAGGAAGACTCTGTATGGACTCAAACAATCTTCGAGGGCTTGGTTTGGAAGATTTACAAACGCTATGAAGAGCTATGGTTTCAGGCAAAGTAACTCAGATCATACTCTGTTCTTGAAAAGGCGAGGCGAACTCATCACTTGTCTTATCATTTATGTTGACGATATGATCATTACAGGGAGTGACACAGAAGAGATAAAGAATTTACAGAAACAGTTATCTCTTGAATTCGAGATGAAAGATCTTGGAGCTCTTAAATACTTCCTTGGCATTGAGGTACTTAGGTCGAACACATGAATTTTTATCTGCCAAAGAAAGTATACTGGATCTTCTCACTTTGAAGTAGGGATGCTAGAATGCAAGCTGCGCAGATACTCTATCGTCGTGAATCACAAGCTACGAGATAATTGAAGGTGCCGAGGCAACCGATCAAGGCGATATCAACGCCTGTGGGAAACTCAACTACTTATCCCATACGAGACCGATATTGCTTATGCTTTGTTGAGTTGTTAGCCAATTCATGCATAATCCACGGATCGATCACATGGAGGTACGCACTCGGGATCGTGAGATATCTCAAAGGGACTAGCGGCTATGGTTTGTTTTTAAAAGAGACGGACACTCAAGAATACATGGTTACACCGATGCGGATTGGGCGGGAATCCCATAGATCGAAGATCTCAACAGGATATCGCCTTTGTTGGCGACAACCGTAACTTGAGAAGCAAAAAGAAAGTCGTGGCACTTTCCGGTCTTTGAAGCGAGTTTAGAGGAATCAAGAGTGGATTGATGGAAGTATTATGGCTCAAGAAGTTATTAATGAGATGGCTTCCTCCGATGAAGCTATCAAACTTTTCTCGATAACAAACGCTATCAAGATATCTCGAAAATCCCGTCCGGCATGACCGAACGAAACATGTCGAGATTGATCGACATTTCATCAAGGAGCAAATAGAGTCGAGTTATCCAACTCCCTTTGTTCGGTCCGAAAATCAAATGGCGGACATACTGACCAAAGCAGTGAATTCAAGAAGCTTTGCAGACGTATTAGACAAGTTAAGTATTGGAGACCTACCAATGCTTAACTTGAGGGG
The DNA here is from genome assembly GCA_036937905.1 of Salvia rosmarinus. NCBI lineage: Eukaryota > Viridiplantae > Streptophyta > Magnoliopsida > Lamiales > Lamiaceae > Salvia > Salvia rosmarinus. The sequence continues at coordinate 2,824,517 of CM072813.1, forward strand.
GAGTGTTAGAGATCCTCAGTGATTATCCTCGTCCAAGAATAGCTCGATTCTCCTCCATAATTGGTGCCATGACCTCTGCACAGATCCATAAATATGTTAGCTACCATATATAGTTCTTTCCTTACCCACAGGATATGTAATCTATATATTGTGTGATTATTGTAGAAAACATATTATCAAGCAATACAATTATATTCTTCAGCCTTCCTACATCGTCTCTTATATGTTCTACATACTTTTAAACAGTTGTAACCCGAACTCAATACAAAAGACCAAATGCAACGAAATAATTAGGAATATATTTGTAATATTGCGAAGGGTAATTTTGTTCATGGTCCCTCTTTTATTCACTGCAGGATGTAGCCTCCCATTTAAAAAATTATAAAAATATTGAAATATCTACTATAATTTATCGCCTCGAATAACTGAAAAATGTGTTATTTCATCAATCAGAATGATTCAAACAACATTAGTCAAGTAACAACACGAGTATTGCTCCCAAGAAAAACAATCAAACTATTCAAATTTTCCTCCGACATCTTCAACCTCTTCTCCCCGGCATCAGCGAATCCCGCCGCCCCCCACCACCACCGCCACTCCGATTTGCAGTCACTAATCCAACCACATCATGCGCCTAATTTCCTACTCCCTCCTATTCTAATTTTATGTCGTTTTGTGTATACAAATGCCTTTGCAATTTGTTTGCCATTCTATAAATGAATACCAAAATTAACCTCATTAATTAATGGATCAATTTATTAACTCTCCGATTTTTTTTTGCAATTTATCGAATAACTCTCCGCAATTTATTAACTCTCCGTTTTATATCACATATCATCATTTATTTGGTATTTATTAATGTTGTTCAATCTTCTTCCTTGTATTGACAATCATTTATCTAGCTGGAATAATGATTATCTGATTAAGTATTAATTATCATAATTAATTAAGGTTAATTTGGATAAAAAATTATATTAATTTGTGTGCAATAGTTTGAAACGACATACAATATAAATAGGAGGGAGTATTAATATTGACATATGTCATTTTGGTTCCTTGAAGAATATGTTAGAAAGTCAGTTTCCTTCAGTTAGTACTGTTATTGCGAATTATCATCTCGTATGTCTAAGCGCTTGTTGAGCAAGCTCCTGACGGTAATAGAAAGATCTGAAGATACACAACAGAAATATTAATAGGGCTATATTTTATAGGATTTATTTTATTAGAAATTTAAATTGGAGAATATAGGGATGATATAGTATTTTTTGTATTATTAATTGATTAAATAAGATACTATAATGAGTGAAAATGAGGCTATATATAGAAGGGACACACTTATATAGGACCGTTCTTATCTAAGGACGAGTCCTCTTGTGGATCGACCGACCCGACCGAATCCTAACCAGTTAATATTGATACATTAATCGTAAATAATATATTTATTCAAAACAAGTTATATATATATATATATATATATATAATATATATATATTCACAATAAGTGATATAATGATTCGTTTTATTCACGACAAGTGATATTCATAATAAGTTATACGATAATACATTTGTTCCGAACAATTGATACATTTATTCACAGTAAATGTTACAAGTGAGCATGTCCGGTCGAGTTGGGTAGCTAAGCACATAATGATGTTTAATCAGTGTTATGGTTATTTAGAGTAAGTGATACGTTTATTTACTATAATGATACATATATAGGCTTGATTGGGTCAGACAAATCTGATATGGATCGACCCGAGGGTCGACTTTACCTCAATTTTTGAGTATATAGAAATACCCTATTGCGATATATTTTGCTATATTATATAAATTTATGATTGGTCCTTCATTTAACAAGGTCAATTTTGTTGGTAACAACCGTCCTTACTTTTCTTTCTTATATAATTAGCTTCTAATTCGCAAATTTCTATATTTGTAGAAGCATCAAGCGCATCTTAAAATAACATTTAGTGTGTGTGTTAAGTCCGGCGTGAACTTTTAAAATTTATGTATTAATTGATAAAAAAAAACATTTAGTCACCAAATTGCAATTAAAGTTCCTTAAATCTTTTTTTGGCAATTAAAGTTCATTGCCAACACACGCAAACTAAATCTTTCACAATATATTCATGTTGAGGAGGCAATGGCATGTGGTCTAATCATGGTATTAGAAGAATCTATTTTGCTCTTATTATGAATTTATTGCTTAACGGTCTACCTATTTAAAGACAACCTAGACTGTCAAAGTGCGCCTGCTTTTAATAGTTCCTTAAATGTGGCCTGTATATTGCAATATTGTCCTAAATATAAAAAAAATAAATAAACTGAATTAATAAAAAGTATCAGATTGATCTATATGAATTATTTACGAAACAAAGTGATTTAATCTAACTTTATACAAGTTGTCGTGCCTCAACTTTGTGGTTCAAGTTTAACAAAATATTGTAGGAACTTTATACTTTATTATTTCTATTTGTAGAAATATTTATCTTGTCTCTTGTCTGCATTTTTCACCAAATCTTTTATTAAAAATGAAAAAGTCTTTTTGTTTTACAATTTTTGGGGTTCTTTGTGTTACATGAAAATAAAGCTCGTTTGTTTGGCATGAAAATAAAGCTAATTGAAAATATGATTCATAGGAAAAACGATTCCAAGTAATTAAAATGAATCCTTTGTTTTGAAAAATTATAAAAAATATTAGGATTCTTAATAATAATAATAATAATAATAAATAGATTCAATTCATAGCTCTAAAACTTAAACTAAGATTTTTCTTTAAAATAAGTTATTAAATGAGAAAATTAACAACAACAATAATAATAATAAATACAAATTATAGTTTGTATTTTAATAAAATAATAATAAAATATTAAATACGTAAGTAGGGGAAGAATCATGATATTGTGGAAAAAAATACCTAAGATTTGTTGAAAAATTAAGAAACCTATAATATTGTTCTTTTTTTTCAGAATTATTATTATTTTCATTACTTTGTAAAAATACAACTAAATATAAGAATTTAAATGTTGAAATCAAATTACTTTCATTGGATGAAATTCTTGCCGAACGGGCTCTTAGAGTTTTATTTGAAAGAGAAAATTGAATTTGAAGTCGAAATGGACAGAGTATTACCATGTCATACTAATCCTACACAAAACATGTTTAATTAATTTATGGACCGTATAAAAATTATACCCTTTGATAAAAATATGGACAAATCTACAACATATGAAATATGTGCATTTTCATATTTTACTTTTTTTTTGATGGAAAAATATGGACAAATCTATAACAGATATAAAATATGTGCATTTTCATATTTTACTTTTTCTGCTAACATCGTTTTCGGCGGAAGAAAACTCCAACAGGTCAAAATAAAATATTGCACGACAAACCTAACCTAGAAAATATTAGTAAAATTTAAAGTCAGTAAATATTTCAACGCAAAATATAAATCCGACAACTGGCCATCTAAATATTTATTTACCCTCACAATTTTGTCAATGTGAAATTAAGTTAATCACAAAAGTCGAGATTCTTGGTCAAACAAACAAAGTTCAAAGCCATTTTTTGGTCAAATCATAAAGTTTAATAACCTCATTTTGTAGAGTATTAATGAAACTAGAACCTAAATTAACTTTCCCAACGAAATAGCCAATAAAACTCATTGGAATCAGGAACGCAATAATACTTATATAAATAACACCAAGTATTAATTAAATTTTTTAAATTAATAGAGTGGCGATTTTGGACGTGAAAATATATACTAGAATTCAATTATAGCATTATCTTTTTACAGTAACTTGATTCTCGTAACTGGCATTTCCAGCTACGGAGTTAGTACAGTGCAGTGCATATTTTTATCAAGATAGATGAATTACTTCCTTTTCGTTTTTGCAGTGTGTTTTCTCTCTCTCTAAACTAATCCATTTTCCCAAGGTCCCCTTTGCTTAGCTGAAAACAACTTTACCTTTTCCCCAAAACGACTATTTTTTGTTTTTGCTCTTCTCCATACTCCATCCCCACTGTCAAAGCTTTCACACACACACACTCGCCCCTACACGGCTACTCTCTCTCTCTCTCTCTCTCCCTCTCTCTCGGTTTTCTGCTGCACAAAGGTAAAGCTTACCCTTTTCTTCATCTTGTAGGTGTATTTGCAACTGTCATTTTCTTGAAAATGTTAGCTTTTCTTGCTTTCTTGCTTTTAATTTTATGTAGCTGCTGTAATTTTGTTGTCGTGAGTTCTGTAAATGAAGAAGGGATAGCTCTGTTATCATTTAAGAATTCCATTAAAGTAGACCCTGAAGGAACGCTTAGCAATTGGAACACTTCTGATGAAACCCCATGTTCATGGAATGGCATTACATGCAAAGAGCAGAGGGTTGTCTCTCTGAGCATTCCCAAACAGAAGCTCTCTGGGTTTCTCTCTCCCTCTCTAGGATCTCTCTCTGAGCTAAGACATGTCAATTTAAGGAGTAATAGGTTGTTTGGGGGGCTGCCCTCTGATCTTTTTAAGGTTGCGGGGCTGCAAAGTTTGGTTCTTTATGGCAATTCCTTTTCTGGGGTTTTGCCATTTGAGGTTGGCAATCTTGATTACCTTATAACCTTAGATTTGTCTGACAATTTTTTCAATGGGTCGTTGCCATCTTCCTTGGTTAAGTGCAAGAGGTTGAGGAATCTTGACCTTAGGCAGAATAACTTCAGTGGCTCTTTGCCTAGTGAGTTTGGAAAGAATTTGGTGTTGTTGGAAAAACTTGATCTTTCCCACAATAGTTTTAGTGGTTCTGTTCCTAATGACTTAGGCTATCTATCTAATTTGCAAGGAACTGTTGACTTGTCTTATAACAAGTTTAACGGCTCGATTCCAACTAGTCTTGGTAATCTACCTGAAAAGGTCTACATTGATCTCACTTACAACAATTTGAGAGGTCCAATTCCTCAAAATGGTGCTCTTGTAAACCGAGGGCCAACGGCCTTTATTGGAAATCCTGGACTTTGTGGTCCTCCATTAAAGAATCTTTGCTCTTCTGATAGTGAGGCGAACCCACCTTCTTCGTATCCATACTTGCCTAGCAACTACCCTCCTGTGGGGAAGAATGGTGGTGGTGGAAGGGGTTTGAGTAAGGCCAGTGTGGTTGCCATTATTGTTGGTGATGTTGTGGGGATTTGTGTGATTGGACTGCTGGTCTCGTATTGTTACTCGAAGGTTTGTCATTGTGGCAAGGGTAAGGATGAGATTGGTTATGGTTTTGAGAAGGGGCGTAAAGGGTCAAAGGAATGCTTGTGCTTTAGGAAGGATGAGTCAGAGACTTTGTCTGAGAATGTAGAGCACTATGATCTAGTGCCTCTCGATGCACAAGTGGCGTTTGATCTTGATGAGCTCTTGAAGGCCTCTGCCTTCGTGCTGGGCAAGAGTGGCATAGGGATCGTGTACAAAGTTGTGCTCGAGGATGGACTTATCTTGGCTGTGAGAAGATTGGGTGAGGGAGGTTCACAAAGGTTTAAGGAGTTTCAGACAGAGGTGGAAGCAATTGGAAAGCTAAGACATCCAAATATAGTAACTCTCAGAGCTTACTACTGGTCTGTGGATGAGAAGCTGCTGATATATGACTTTGTACCAAATGGAAATCTTGCTGCAGCTATTCATGGTTCGTCTCAAAAACCACAATATATATGTTTTCTTGTTTGGTTTGATCGTTCTTAGCTCTTGTGTGTTTTCTTGGTCATAATTTAGAACACTTCGTGTTTGCTAATCTTGCAGGAAAGCCCGGTTTAGTAGCATTCACGCCTCTTTCCTGGTGTGTGAGATTGAAGATCATGAAAGGAGTTGCAAAGGGCCTAGTCTACTTGCATGAGTGCAGTCCCAAGAAATATGTCCATGGTGATCTCCAGCCATCAAACATATTACTCGGACATGAAATGGAGCCTAAAATATCTGATTTTGGGCTAGGCCGGCTAGCCAACATAGCTGGTGGCTCTCCAACCTTGCAATCCAACCGGATGGCTTATGATCAGAAGGCTCAACGAGGGCAGCAGAGCAGCTTGGCCTCAGATGTTGCAACATTCGCCTCAACAGCCTCGTTTGGCTCCTACTACCAAGCCCCGAGGCAATGAAGGCAGTGAAGCCGTCTCAGAAGTGGGATATCTACTCATATGGGATGATTCTACTGGAAATGATCACGGGGAAAACACCGTTGATCCAAATTGGCACGTCGGAGATGGACCTCGTGCACTGGATGCAACTCTGCATCGAGGAGAAGAAGCCCGTCTCTGATGTGTTGGACCCGAACCTGGCTCAAGATGCGGATAAAGAAGAGGAGATGATTGCAGTTCTGAAGATTGCAATGGCGTGCACCTCAAGCAGCCCCGAGAAGAGGCCTTCAATGAGGCACGTCTCGGATGCCCTAGAGAGACTACCGGCACCCTCCGAGTGTTGAAAGATTCGATTTTTGAGCTAGATGATCCCATCTGAGCAATATAGATGTCATTATTGTGATGAAGCAGCCAAAATTTGAGAGAAAAAAGTCAATGGAATTTCCTTTACTCCATGGCTAGAAAAAAGGTCTAGTTGAAGGTTAGGTCTACTTTAAGAGCATGGTGGTGTTGTAAGTTGTGACTGTTGATGTGTGTGTGTAAGAATGCTGTGTTTTCTTGTCTTGTTCTTGCTCTTATTGGAGACCTCGTGATTTGTTTATTGCTTTGTGTTTGGTTAGTTTGTCACTTTGTGTTTGTATTTGTTGTTGTTGTTTTTTTTTATAATTTTTCTCTTTGTAATGTTCCACTTCTCAGTTCTCAGTTTTCACCCATTTTATTATATAGTTGTAGATTATTTTCTTCTGTGCATGTGAATAACCCTACTGCTTTGGCAGTTGGCACTACAAGAAAATCTTGGTCGCATTTTTTTTTCAGTTTGGGAGACTGAAATTTAAAAATGAACAATAATAGAATAAATAGTACTGAATTATTGCATGAACTATATTTATATATAATATTATACTCGTGAAGATATTGAATTGATTTTGTATCTATCGAAAGATAATATATTCTGTATAGGATAACTATAGTTTGTCTTTCTAATTTTGATAAGATTTTGAAAAATATCTTAAATTTTAGTTAATATATTAAATTACTTAACTTTGACGAGATTTTGAAAAATCTTCCCAATTTTAATTAATACATTAAAATGCTTCTAACTTTGACGATATTTTAAAAATATCTCAATTCATAGTTTTCATCGAGAGAATGCAGAGTCATTTGAATTAAAATTCACGTGAGAATCCCACGAACTGGTTAAACATTTCGTCGTTAGAAACTCTGAATCAGAATATTTTTAAAAATCTCGTCAAAGTTTGAGATATTTTAATGTATTAATTAAAGTTTGATACATTTTTCGTAAACTTGTCAACGCTTGGGACATTTAAATGTATCAACTAAAGTTGAGATATTATTCAAAACCCCGTCAAAATTGAGGACACAAATTGTATTTTAAGTATAATTCGGTAACATAAAAATTCAATGTTCAAATTGAATTCAAGTATAAGTCAGCGACATAATAAATTCCTCATATGAGAAATTCTATTCCAACATTAATTATATTTAGGTACGACCAAGATAAGAAGGCGACTACATGTGTGAATATGCGATTTAGCAAAAATGAAGGCAAATTTCACAATCAGGCTGAAAAGAAAGGGCCATTGACTCAGCAGCCTGGCGTGCGTGTGAACAGAATTTTGTAGACAAAAGGCGGTTGAGAAGCTATAATTAATTATTATGGACTTAATAGGTATATGATTTCACCATTTTACAAACTAAATTGTAAATAATTGAATCTTGGGAAGAAATATAATTTTTATTTTTAATTTTGATGGTGCTATTTTTACAAAGGTATAATTTTGTTGCTGAAAATATTTAATTTATATTAAAAATATTATTTGGTAATCTATCTCACAATTCAATCGGTAAGATCCTCACACGTAAATACATGTATTTATATGTATGAATCTCGAAAATCATATTGAATGCTGGACATGTATTAAAATATTTTTTAGTACGTAATAGTGGTGACGTTTTGATAGATTCCAGTTTAATTCTCTTATTAAATAGAGCGATCGTATTAGTGTATATTTTCTTATTAATATGGCGTTTGGCTATAAGCTGTTACAAAGTGTTATGCAAAATAAGTTTCCAAACAGGTTTATAAGCTGTGAAAATAAGTTTCAACGATTTTATAAGCCCCTAAAAATAAGTTGGTCAACCCAAACTTATTTTTCATAAGTTTATAAATGACGTGAATTTACCAAAATAATCTTATTATAATTCGTTATTTCCTACATATACACTATCAACTTCACATCTCGTCAATTTTATCTCTCTAACTCACGATTCTTTCTCTAATTAACTTATAAGATCAATTATCCAAACACTTTAACAACTTATAAGCTCTTGTGACATTACCTCTTATAAGCTCTTGAAATATCTTATAAGGTCTTGGAGCTTATAAGCTACTAAAATAAGCTTAGCCAAACACCCCCTAAATTTCATCTTGTGCTAACAGATATTTGTGAGTATATAACAATGAATTAATTGTCAATGATGGAATTAACAATTGATTATATTTGAAAGTTTAAAATCATCGATTTTGACTTTTAGGTTATTACATATACTAATAGCTTATCCAAAATTTGGTTATTTTACTTATTGTCATTAAAGAAATTTCGTTCTACCTTCCAAAATTACGACCTCTGCCGTTAATCACGCAGCAACTTGAAGTTGAGACTGCATATAATTAATTGAATTTGTAAACTTATAGTTTTAGTATGACCCATTTGACTATAGTGGAAAAGAACGTTTTATTTGATTGGTGAATATGAAAGATTTTAAATACTTGTAGACAAAAACTTGGGTGAGTTGCACCTCACCGTGAATTCACCATTGTTTTTTATTAAAATAATTATATATTAATTATGATGAGTAAGGATAATTAGATTTTATTAATTTATAATTAAATTTATTAATTTTTAATTCAAAATTAAAATTTATTAATTCATAATTATGGTTTATTAATTCATAATTAAGGTTTATTAATTCATAGTTAAGATTTATTAATTCAAAGTTAGGGTTTATTAATTCATAATTAGGGTTTATTAATTCAAAATAGGGTTTATTAATTCCAAATAGGGTTTATTAATTCATAATTAGGGTTTATTAATTTAAAATTAGGATTTATTATTCAAAATTAGAGTTTATTAATTCACGATTAGAGTTTATTAATTCAAAATTAAGATATATTAATTCAAATTATTATTTATTAATTTACAATTAAAGTTTATTAAAATAATTAACTTTAATTAGAATTAATTTAATTAATTAATTTTAATTAGAATTAATTAATTAATTAGCGCACAGTGAGAACACCCCATACTTATATACAGAAATCGTATCCAGTAATGGATATTATTTAATTGCCTCTTTTACTTCATTCAATTCGCTAAATTTGAAAATAATGAAAGAAAATATTAGCAATTGAAGATAAATAAAACTATTTAAAAATATATAATTGGAGTCTTGGAGTATTAAACAAATTGGAAGATCAAGCCCAATCTAACACTAAGGGGCCTAATATGGGCTTCACTAAACTAACATCGATTTCATGGGCTTGGCTTCAGATTTCTAAGAATTTATTCTGCGTCACAGTTAATAGTAAATGATCACTGTGAGAAAAATCTCAAATTTAGCGGGAAATATTAATTTTCTTGAAATATAGATCCGTCATACAGTTCAGCCCCCAAAAAGGTTATAAATCTTTGTTTTCAATAATATTATTTAATTCACAAAGATATTAATTATTGAGAAAAAAAATCTAATTTAAATTATATCGGGAAATATTATAAATTTTCATATTGAGGAATATGGGGACGGAGGAGTATAATATGGACCTATAGAATATAGCTTGGATGGGAGATGTGGTTTTAGCTTTATATATGAAGAAGTAAATTTCTACGGCACCTGTATTAGAGTTTTGGGGGTTTTAGCAGTAATTTTTCGGCAAAACGATTAAATGAAAGATCTACAGTTTTGCATATTTCCTGCTGGTAGTGGTACATATGAAATATTGATATACCCGCCATCGCATTCACTCGGCGCTCCCTCTCCCCCTCTCAAACGCACACCGAAATCCGCTTAGAGATTTGCGGATTAACATGGTTATTTTCATGTCTAAGTGCATTTTAGCTATTGATTTTTGTCTCTCATGTACAGATTTTCATCTGGTGTCTCTTAGCTGTTCACTAAATTGCACGGACGATTTAGCTATTGATTTTTGTCTCTCATCAGTTAATCTGGTAATTTACTCTTAGCTGTTCACTAAATTAGATACGGACGATAATGAGCTCGCGATGACTATCTTCATCTATCTACGGCTATTGAATACTAGCTAGACCATTTTGTTTCGTGATTTGCAGTTTTTATGCTTGTAATCAGCCTTCATTTATTTGTTGGTAGTACTCTTGACTGTTTTGGATCATCTTATGTTGCTCTGCGAGTTTGTTCATATGCTAGTTAAGTTAGTAAGGAATGAAAAGGCATATTGGTGATTCACTTCTTCTTTTTTTTATTTGTAGAAGACAATAATTCCTTCTTTTGTTAGGTATTTTTTGGTGAAAAGCTAAACCAAAGAAAAACCAAAAGTAAGGGAAAGTTGTACTACTCTTAGAATTGATCCGTTAATAAATCTGCAGGTTTTGTTGCATTCAGTCGTAGAATACTAAAAGAGGTTAAAGAAGAAAGGTTGCTTAATTGTTGTCTGATTTTTGCTTTACTACGTATTTTAAGGATGATTCTTTTATAGTTAATATTTTCTGCTGCATTTATAAGTTTGTTCGAAATGGAAATTGTAAATACTGGCAAAATGGCTAAAAAAACGAATGAAGAGTTGTTCTGTATGTCTTCTCCAGCTCTTCTATGGCGGAAAAAGAAATCAGATAAATTCTTATTTTCCTTAAAACTACTCGTTAACAGGTTGAGGATAAGCAGACCACTTTGGAGGATGGAACTGCTGTACAAGATCCAGCTGAAGAAAATGAAGTGAGAGCTGTAAATTCTGAACATGTGGAGATGGAGATTTCCCACATCCTCGAAAAGATGAAAACTTCACTGGTAAACAACTTTAGTACTTTTGAATTGTAATCCATCTGTAAAGGGGTGGCTTTGAGGAGGATACCTTATTTCACTTTATTCTTGTACACGATTGATCGTTTCTGCAGTAATTAGATGTGTGACCTGTTATTATTTTGTGAAGGTGTCAATGCTGCTAGACTCAGGGAAGTCGATGATGAAGGAACTGAGCAATGAATTTGAAGAAAGGATAATTTTGTAAGTAGAAGAAAGTAATACTGCAGTACTGCTTGTGATTGCTACTTACTTAACTCCCTGATATGTTAACAATAACAGAACACACAAGGAACAGATTGAGAAGTGGCAGGAGGAGATCAAGGAAATTCGCTTACTTGATACTGCAAATGGGAGATAGATGCTCTGTTGCATAATGCTAAATATCTTCTTCTGAACATTCCTGGTGGCTGCTGAAGTGACTAATGATAAAAGTTGAGCAGAGGATCACATTTAAACAACATTGGTTCTTAGTTTCTGAACAATTCAATCATCGGCTCCAGTATCATAGTAGTATATTAGTATTGTGGTATCAGTAATACCTTATTCTTGTGTTCAGGTCCTACTATGGTGTACTGTTGTGTCTCAGGTAAGTAGGTAACTTGTCAGATTGGAGAAGAAAACGAATTACATCAGTTGTCATTTCTATATCTTAGATTTAGACCTCTTTCTCGTTCACAGTGAGGATATACTCATGTACCACTGAAAATGCTTAGTGCTAGGATAGTGCTTTGATGTTTTACATATTTCAATTATGATATTGACATGCATATAGCTGCAGCTCCTGGATTTATTATAGAATATGGATGATATGGCTTGTACTAATGAGCAAAGGATGCATGAAAATTAAAGATGATAGTTTCTGAGTTGTTATAGCTAATCGCTTTTGCAATTTTTATGCTGATCTTGTGGCCAAGCCAATTTCAAATAGTATGGAACTTTATTTATCGATAGGCAACACGTCATTACAGTATATCTGGTGGTAAGTAGTCTCCTCTATTTAATGGACGTCACATTTTTTGTGATCCTTATGGTACATAGAGAATGTTATAACTAGTACTGTCTATGCTAGGACCACAGTTTCTACTGCAGAGGATTGGATTATTTGCTCCAAATGCTCTCCTTCATCTTCCCATATCTCAGGTAAGGCTTCTTTTATATTATGTATGCTGTTCAAAGCATGATCTGCACCTGGGACTAGAGTAGATCTTCCCACCTGCATTTTTTTTACAAGTTGGTTAGGAAAAGGGGCATAATTGTCATGCTGTGGGAAACATGGCTACTCTAATGCTTGGAAAATCACTGAACTTACAACTACGGTGTGGAGCCCAGCTGCTTTGCCGCTAGCAATGTTACGGATGCTGTCATCGAAGAATATCTGAGTATCAAAGGGAGAGACCTTCATCATTCACATGCTTTTATATGCAGTTAAAGAAAAAAAATGTTAACTAGTATTGTTTCTGTATTAACTGTTTTCTTTGGATCAACATTTGCTATGCGAATGGCAGCTTCCATTGCTTCTACGGAAGGCTTGCACAGGATTTGAGTCTTAAGTCTCAAGTTTCCATTCTTCATTCCAGGTGCATCTTGGGCTTCAACAATCCCATCCATTCTTTTAACTGGCTCTGATGGAGGGTTCAGAGTTTCGAAGCATATAACACCATGGAAGCAATCTTCCAACCCCATCCTACTAAGCACTTGAGCTACGTGTGCTTCGTCTGCATTAGTGAAGATCTGTAGCCAGAAAACCAGAGGTAACTTTAATATTTTTCCATTTACACATCTCTTGGAGTGAATGATTTGCATCCCCCGCTCCCCGCCCCAGCCACTACCCATTTAAAGATATTTAAATGATGATTCGAACATACGATTTTCTGTTGGGGCATGGAATGCAGGAGATTACGTAGCACCGGATCAGGCTTTAGCAACTCATATGGCAATCTTCCATGTACATAAGCATGAAACTCATCATTGTCAAATTCGTACCCCATCACCTGCAAGAAATGACACAGGGGTAAGTCATTCTATCTTTAACTCCATATTGCTTATGCTTAATATGTGTTGCTTGGTTATATTACCTTAAGGCCAGCCATCGTTGTTCCATACTCTTTATATAAATCTAAGCACAGCCGAGGGACCTCACTTTCTTCAATATGCATGTGATGAAGCATATACTCTAAAATTAAGACAAACCATGAATAGGTAATTAGTCATCATAAATTCACATAATCCATCCAAAATCACATTATACGAGAACACAGGACAGGATCCAAGTACCTTCTATATTCTTGCGGCACGCCGCATTGATCCCCAAACTCAAAGGGTATAAAGTGTCATCCATATCTGACGAAAAACAGTAAAATAGACTCAGCCATAATCATGTCCCCTGAATTTTCAATAGTTATTTAGATATTTAGCGGCTTTGCTTTATGAAAAAGTTTTTAGGAGAGAGTAGGATTAGCAACATACCAAAGAGCAAGCACTCATATTTATGACTGTTGGGCCTTCCAGCTTCCATTTCAGTAGACTAAACCACAATCTGAAAAACTTTTCACCTTCACCTTAGTATTTCAATATCGGTATGACTGTATCCGTAGTTTTACTCAAACGAATTAAATTAAACAAAATGTATGTTTCCATAGGTGTCTTGTCAAAACAAATAACCTTGTTCCGAGGTATACAGGATAGAATCTGGCAATAGGTATATGCCTTGATGAAATCCATGCATGGAAATTAGAGGAACAAACTTTGATACGAAAGAAACATGAAAAATAGAAAAAATAACGCACAATGATATTAGTATATTACCTTGAATTATGCTTGAGATTTGAGGAGGGGCTCTTAATTTGTTGCACAATGGACTATAAGCCACAATGGGTGCACATATTTATAGTTGAGGAGAATGAGATCATGTTTTGATAATGGAGTGCCCACCATCATAAAGAATTTTTAGAGGTTACAATTATACCATGCACTTGCTGAGGTGGCGAGCATCTTTTGTGTAACCACTACTTTAGGAGAATTTTCAAATCTATTCGTTATGGGTCGTTGTCTGGTTATTTTTTTATATCAGTCATGATAGAGGAACTACATAAGATATTGCTATTATATTAATTATATCTGAGGATGTGTATTATAATTTATAAAGTATGTGAATGCGCATATTTTGCATTTATATTTTAGATGTTTAGTAGCATGTTTTGGATCTATGTAGAGAGTTTATGGTTCATATATTGATGATTTCTGTTTTTATGATATGTCACAGGGGTGGTGAGCAATATGAGAGTTTTTTGCGTTATTTTGAGTCTTTGACAAATTTTGAAGCATGGAAGCATTTAATTAGAGTTGTTGTCTAAAGTAGGGGTGAGCATTCGGGCGATTCGGTTCGAAACCGAACCGAACCCGAAAAAATCGAAAACCGATTTTTTAAAAAAAATCCAAACCGAACCGAATCCGAACCGAAATATTTGGATCGGTTCGGTTTTAACCGAATTTAAATTATAATTAATATAAATACTATATATATATATATATATATATAATATATATATATATATATAATGTTAACCAATTAAAATATTAATAATATAAATAACATATATATATAATAAAATAAAAAAATTCGGACGGTTCGGTTTGAAAATCGAATTTTTGCCCTCAAACCGAAACCTAACTGAATTAATTTCGGTTTCAAAATTTTGAAACCGAACCGTTTTACTGTACAAACCGAATCAAATCACTAATTTTGATTCGTTTCGATTTTTGCTCACCCTAGTCTAAAGTCTCACAATATGCTCATATTGCACTGTTTAGCTAAGACTGGATAATATTGACGTGAATTATGAGATTTTTGGAGGTTGCATGAGTCCTTTCGAGATTTACTTATGTAATAGGCCTCAAATCTTGAAGTGAGCCTATTTAGTTATTATTTTGGATTAATTAATGATTTTCTAATCATATTAGAATAGGTTTTCCTTTTAAATGGGAGATTAGATTTTGAAATAGGATGAGTCTATCCTATTAGCATCATCTCATGTAATCTCATTCATTTCAAACGCAATTTTTTGTTTAGCAACTACAGGTTTGACTTTGTTTTTACTTTTTTGTTTCTTTCTTTCTCTTCTCCATGATTTTTAGTTTGAATTCATTTATAAGTTCTAGCTAATCTCTTTCATTTCGACGAAGATTAAGGAAGCTATAGCGTGACCCATACCGTGAGATCTAATCGGTTTTATCATTTAATTTATGTGATTGTATGTTATTCTATGTGTTTATTGTCGTTAATTATTTCCTCTCTATTAGGTAGTCGCGAATATTTAGTAGTTCAAAATTAAATAGTAGCCAATTAAGTCGGTCATCCGTAATTGTGGTTGATATTTGATTAGTGGTAAAGTGATTCATCAGAGTCAAGAGTGTAACAGTCTTAATTCGATAATCTTGCGTCAGAGTTTATTGGTTTTGAATCGGATTTCTCTAGTTTTTAATGTTGTCGGCTCATTAAATCTATAGAGTGTCTCTTAGTCTTACGGTTGTCAGTCGATTAGAGAAGTAGTAAGTGAAGCTTCTTTCTAATTACCGATAAAATAAGGAGAAATAAGATTGCGTCAGAAGCGTCTTCGGTGATCATAAATGGTTTGTTTGCATTAATTAAAATAATATTTGCATCAATGATCGGTATTGTCTAAGCTATAGTGGAATTAATTGAAACCGAAATACCTTCACCATATTTGTCACAATCAAATTCTAGATACTTTGCGTACTTTTAATTTTCGAGTTTTTATAGTTTTATAGTTTTGTGGTACATATAGAATAATTGTTTTTGCTCACGAGAACAAGACTGCTATGTGGCAGAGTCTTTTTTTTGGGGGAAAAAGTTGGCCACAGAAAGTAATTAATATAAATAGAAAACTAACTTTTGTTGATTAATCCCTAAAATCAACTTATAATATATAATCACGTATTTATACATGAAAACCACATTATTATCTACATTATGTCAAATATTTGGGCGAAAGAGGAAGGACCAAATCTGAAGTAATAGACCACAAGCAGGGAAGTCATATAAGTATTAGTTAAAATAGACAAATAATGTCCCTCAAAAAAATAGACAAATAATGATTCACGTGTGTCAAAATCTAACGGATGGAGCATCTCTTTCTACTTCATTTGTAGGTTGTTTTTCTACTTTATTTAGGTTGTCATAAATAACTATACACTAAAAAGTACTCTAATATTTACGAGAAAAGAATTATGATGATTGATAGTGATATGAAATGAGTGGATTTAGCAATACCGATTAGGAACTGCTTGCTTGGTATGCCTCCACTTGTATTTTTATTCTCGAAATTGAAACAAAGCAAGTAGAATAGTGGATTTTAGATAAGAATATTTGGGCAGCCGAGGATATGTTCTTTATTGCACGAGTAAGGTAATAAAGTATAATACTGGGTATAAAGTATAACACTTTGATTACACCTTTATCAGTTAAACTTGAGAGATTTCTTAACGACGCCCAAAAACACACGACAGATTATCATTTTGAAATATAAATTAGTGAATCAAAGTAAATCTTGAAAAGTATTGATGCCATATATTCTTAGATAGCCAAGTTACAGAACGACCTTGATACACTAATCTATTAATTAATTGCATGATTGGCATCTCACCTGCTCTTGTATGGTTGTATTTGTATATGATTAACAGGTGCCTCTTCTAATTTTAAAAAACCAATTAAACAGTTGAACTGATTCCTTTTACACTATATGAATTTCAATGACTGATTAGAGCTGTGTTTTTTTTTTGCTTGCACGTTTTGATTTCGATAAACGTTATTGTGAGCACTGAACACTGAACACGGCAAAACTGATTTGATATACTTGTTAGTATATACAAAAAACAGAACATGCATGTATGTAGGTGTATGGATTTACTGGGCAAATTACATCTCTAAAAGTTCATAAAAAAGTGTTCTTTTTTTAACCTTGCCTTCTAATAGATGTTCACTTGAGGATATTTAACCAAATATCTAACAGTTTTCTGTGCACTTATCCACACTCATTCAAAACTAAGACACGTACTCTAATCAACTTAGTGTCTGCCAAGTGTAACCAAAGTCCCTAAGTGCAAAGTCTTTCTTAACTTTTTTGGCATGGCTCAAAGCCCATTTGGTTGGAAATATGAAGTGTAGTTCTATTCACTTTCTAAAACTCTGAAATTTAAACTAAAAATAAGAAGAATTATCCTAAATTTTTAAATGACCTTACTAATCACGACACTCTAATTCTGTAGTTATTAAATGTAGAATAGTAGAGTATAAAACAAGCACTGTTGGTCCCATTGGCCCAACATTTGAAGTGATCTCATCATGTTACTTCTTATCAATGATCGAGCCACATAGGGGTCTGGAGGCCCATGTGCCCCCAACTATTTTATAAAAATATAATATATATTTGATATTTAATAATATGTTTAAAGTTTCTTATAGATCAGTTGATTGGGATTTCACTTCATCATTGACACATGTTCGAATATCTGCATCTGCATTTTTTAATGTTGCTATTGTGTTTTTTTTTTTTTTTTTCCTGAAATCGATTGCCTTTTTCTCTCTTCTTGCTTTCTTTCTTTCTTTTTTTCTTTCTGTAATTTATTCTTTCCTTCCTCTTTTTTTTCTTTGTAATTTGTCACTTCTTTCCTTCCTCTTTTTTTCTGTAATTTGTTGTTTTTCTCTCTCTTCTGTTTTTTTTTCTTTTTTAATTTGTCCTTCCTTTTTTTTTTTTTTTTTTTTGTAATTTGTTGTTTCTTTCTCTTCTTTTTTTATCTGTAATTTGTTGTTTCTCTCTACTTTGTGTTTTTTTCTATAATTTATTTTATCTTAATAAAAGAAAATATATATACAAATAATAATACTTTATATGTGAATTAATATGATTATTCAACTTTTCAAAAAATTATGATAAAATTATTCTAACAACAATCAACTGAAAACATCTAAATCATTTGAATTTTCATTATAAGCCCCTAAAAATATTGTTGATGATAGAACAATTAAAATCTAGATTAATTGAATATATAAGGATTATTTTAAAAATATAAGTGTTGATCATATTTTTATTATCACAAGCCGAGTATACAACTTTTGTTTGGGATCGACTTTCAGATTAATGAGTGTCTGTGATGTCGCCTTAAGGAAGAAGAAGTTGTGTTAGTAGATTCAAGAAAAAATTTCTATTTTTTCTCAAATATTTTTGGGCCCCTAGATTCAAATTTCTGTCTCCATCCCTGCTTCTTATATTCACAAAAAATGTGTGCTTGTGTTGGGAGTAGCTAATAATTGAGTTCAATAATCACATAATTTTTAAAATTGTTTGTTTACTCATAAAAAGATTAGGATTATTTTCTTTTGTTATTACTTGGGCGGAGCGCCCGTTTATATAGAGAGACTCCCAAGAAAGGAGGCCCACCGTTTGTGTATCATAAGGTATAAATAAACACAGCCTTAAACGGTCAAACCTCTCTCCCATTTTATTTATTTATAGTTTGATTAGTGCAAAACTACTAGACATGGAGCTTAATGAGGTATGGATGAACATGATCCTGTGACCCCATCAGGCGTCAACGGATCAGACCAGGTGGACATCTAACATCCTTTTCATACATAACGTATATATATATATATATATATATATATATATATATATATATATGATGTTCGACATGACAAAGTTGTTTGTACTCTATACTTAGGGATTGTTTGGCTAAGCTTATTTTAAAGAGCTTATAAGCTGCAAGAGCTTATAAGATGTAATGTTTCAAGAACTTATAAGTTGTTAAAGTGTTTGGATAATTGATCTTATAAGCTAAAGAAAAAATTGTGAGTTAGAGAGATAAAATTGACGAGAAATGAAGTTGGCAGTGTATATGTAGGAAATAACGAACTATAATAAGGTTATTTCGGTAAATTCATAATTATTTATAAACTTATGAAAAAATAAGTGAAGTTTGAACAAATTATTTTTAGGGGTTTTATGTTCGTTGAGCTTATTTTCATAACTTTATAAAATTTGGAGCTTATTTTGCCAAAGTTTTATTTTAAGCTCCAAACAATTTTAAAACATTAGAGCTTATAAGCTCAGCCAAACACCCTCTTAATATTCTTACTTATTTAGTATATATTCACTGTTTGCTTTAAATTACACGTTGTTGAACATATATGCATATATTCGTCTATCAAAACCCTTTATATAATTAGACGATGCATTAGGCGAAACATGACCTACAATCTCTTAAGGTCACATTCTTGACCCACTAAAATAATCTCAAGTCTCCCTCACGGCTAAGGAGCCTAAACTTTTCCACCAATTCGTCCACTACCACTTAAATTTGAAAGCCGTCATATTTGCTCAAACTCGAGGAGCTTGGAATTTTAATTATTTCAGTTCTTAATAAATAAATAAATAAAATGAAGAGCGTGCACTACTATACATTTGAAATCCATGCTTCCTAAACATTCCGAACTGAGAAGATCTAATATATAGCTTACTCTCTCCGATCACCAAAAACGTTCATTTAATTCCATTTCGATCTATCTACAGAAACCATTCAATTTTCCTTTTTTTTAAACATCAACTCTATAATTCTCACCCTAAATCTATTCATTCATTTATTAAAAAAACACTTATTGCCCACTTTTTTTCTTTAATTATCCATTAATTTATTCACTTATTACTCTCATTACAATTTATTAAAATCTCTTGCAGCAAAATCAGAAAATGTATTAGGTGGACGAAGGGGTACTAAATTAATGAATGTAATTTGAATTGAATGTTCTTACTGAAACCTGTGAGATTCCTGCTAAAATACCCTATTATTTTGGCACTTTTTCAGATTCAAGTATTCGATCCGAAGAATAGCAAGATGGCCCCATACGCACAAGATTTTTTGCAGGTTTGGGAACATTTTGTCTTCTTTTTGTGTCCCCCATTTTCGCTGGTTTGTTGAATATTGAACGTTGAATCGCCAAAGTTTTAGCCCGTTTGATTAGTTGTTCATGTTAAATATCCTCAACACGAAATAATCGAGTGAAATAAAGTATATTTATTCAACTTAACATTCCTTCTACTCTTTTGCGTGTAATAAAATTTTAAAGAATATCGATTGGTGCACCACTTTCCATGGTGTGAATCTTGACAAAGATTGTGGAAGATATGTAGGCCCTTCAAATTTGCGACAGGATAGAGTGAATACGAATTCTTGATCCACATACGATCATGAAAAAGTTCTACTATTTTGCAAGTGTCGCTTATTTTTGGACACACAGCTTCCCTCTCTCTCTCAATTGTTTTATTGTGGGGTTTTCTCTCCACCAAGAAAGAGGAATTGACAAAAACTGTAGAACAACTTTTATCTATTTTTCTGGTTATAATTCACAAAATATAGAACTTTTCAACACTTCTACCCAAAAATAGTATATGGTATGGGTTTCTTGAATTTAGTTTTTCCTCGTACGTAGATTTTAGTTAGGATTCAAGAATGTGATGAGAAGACAGAATTGAGAGAAAGAATCGCACACAAATTTTTTCCTGATACTAGCACAATTTTGTAAAGGCCTACTGTAAATCAAGAATTATGATACTAGATATAAAATAACGATATGCCTCGTATAAGATAAATATCATCTTTATCTTTATAATTGTAAAGGCCAAATAAAAATAATTGTACAAGAATATAATATAGAAACTTGAAGATGGGAGATGTCGACGGTATACAGCTTTTATAACACATTGATTGCCAAACTTGACCCCCACACTAACTACAGCTTTGCCTTTTCTTTTGTCATTAAGTAACAGTTGCTTTCATTTTTAATGGAGGGTGTACGTATTTACACACCCACTTATCCAATTTGTGATATTTAAAATGTCTATCCCACAAAAGATCTTCATATATTCATTCAAAATCTTGTAGGTCCAACCGACTAATTAATTGCTGTATTGCTTTCTTTGAGTTTTTGTTTCTATATGTTTCGTGTCTCATTTCAATTTATATATGTATTATAATCACATGTTATGACATTTTCTAAGTACATCAAAGAAACAAAATATGAATAATGATATACCCGTGAATCGAAATTTCCTACTAGATGAAGTTAGTGAGTTTAGTATTAGGCCTAAAATTGCGATATTCCCTGCAGGAACTAAAATATCCATAAATGTCTGCGGACAGCCAGTCCAGGCCATGCAAGAGCATCTGGCTAACATGTTATAGAGTCAGCATTTCGACGGAAAATTAAATTGCCAAACATATAATATTCAGAAATTCAAGCTTCAGTTTTTACTGTCGGTTGAAACTAACGTGCACTTTTTCTTTTTTTCCCTTCCCTCTCTCTCTCTCTCTCTCTTCAGTTACCCTCTCCCAGCATAAGAAATTACATATTCCTCGTACCTGTAAAAAACCGCATTTGCTAATCCCTGTTTAATTAGGTACACAAACACAAGGCATCTGAAAATCAAGAGAAATTCAGAGATTAAAAAAAGAAGTCCCGATACTAATTTAATCCAGTCAGGTCTGTTAAGATAATCAATAATTTCACAAAACTCATGGACTAACAGAGAAAGGCAAATGTGTTACAGAAGGCAAACTAAACAAGAAAACAAAGCATTTCAGCAGAATCATAGGAGGGAAAAAATATCTTGTTAGAAACCAATCTGCCTTTTGTGACTGTACAAACAGTCACAATCGTCTATTTCAAAAGATTTTTCATTTTCTATTTAAATAATATGTGAGTGTGGGTCATGTGGGAACAGAATAAGGCAGTGCACATTAGCGTAGAGAATTTCATGAACATTAGAGAAGGATTTGCGAAAGCACAAACCTACAAAAAATCTAAGTTGCGAGTGATTGAAGATATATTATCAAAGGAAATGCTTTCAAAGCAAACATTAGTTAGCATGTGAAATTTGCCAGGTTAAGCACTAACATCAACGAAGGCATGATCTGTGAGATAAGCCACTACAGCTATATAGAATATATGGAAGAACACAGAAAATAGGCCACACAGATTCATCTACACCATAACAACGCATAGCAGCAGGTGCCAAACCCGTCATTGAAGTTAAGATTCACAACTAAGACAGATGATAATGATGATATAACTACCAAGTCTAAATATAAAGCAAGATGCAGGAAATGTGATTATAGAAAATTTAAGGATCACCTAACTGAAGCTTCACATAGCAGATTCGTGCAATAACAATCTGTCTCGCAATCAATAAAACTCGATCTCAGAAACCAATTAGAGTAAAATCATGAAATTGGTCGAAAGTTTCATATACTTTTTTTGCTATTTATTCAACCAGTGCTATATAGGTTGATCAACTTTTGAAGTTCGACTTTTACAGTATGATATCAGACACCACCCATAACAGCAATGACAGACAATATAAATAGAAGAAGAAAAATACGAGTTCCTTATTACCCTAATGAACTTACATACCACAAACCAATAATAAGAATTGTAAGACTTGACACTGTAATATAAACTCCAAAGATAAAATCAAACCCACTGCTGCAAAATTTTTCATCAATAACCCAAACTTACCTGCCATTATTGCTGCATAGTCCTAACTTGCTGCTTCATGTTCTCCGAGGAGGCTTGAGACGAAGCATCAGGCGAGACGCCTTGAGGGGCTGATGTCATGGTCTGGTACTGAGCAGAAAACTGCGGTGGCATAGTCTGAGTATAATACATTTGAGCCTGAGTCGGATCAGTGAATTCATACGTATAAGCAGAATTGGATGCTGAAGAAGGCGCCATCATTTGAGAGGGATGATGAATCTGAGTGAACCCGACATATTGAGGTTGATGCTGCTGGCTAGACGGGACTTGAACCATATGCTGAGGTGCTCCAGCTGCCGTTCTGTACACTCCTGCTGCCATCTCGGGTTTGGAGGAAGGCACGTTTACTTGCTGGCCGTAAGCCACTTGAGGGGCGGCTGCTGCAGCAGGAGGCGCCTGAGGGCGACTAGAAGGAGCATTTTGCGCCATTTCACCATAGCCTTGTTGCTGTACAGGCATGTTATATGCTTGGGGCTGTCTAGCAGGGACAAAGTAGAACTGCTGCTGGTCGAGCACAGGCTGCTGGTGTTGATGGTGTTGCTGCTGCTGGGAAGGATAAACGGAGTAGTATGATGCATATGGCATTGCTCCAGCGGGTATATACTGGTTACCAGAATGAACAAATTGTTGGGGGTGATGCATTTGGGGATGATTCTGATCATATTGGTTCGATATAACATAACCAGATTCTTGAACTTGTTGCTGCATCTGAATCTTATTAGCATTTTGATCACCAGATTTCAGATCAGACTGATTAGCAGCACCCATATTGTTTCCAGATTGAATTTGTATGATCTGTTCTTGATACATGGGTTGTCTCTGCCTAGATAATGGATTTTTTATACTTCCTTCACTGTATGAATCAAATAATCAAAAACCCCAATTCAGATTATCTATGCAATTGTACTTGCAGAATTTAAGAAAATCAAATTCTACGAAATTAAGATCACAAACTAAGGAATTATCACGAATTCATTAAGCGGTACCTCGAAACAGAATCTGGAGAAGCCAATTCAAAGCCACCACTTTGTTTCTGCTGAAATTGAGCCTGAGAAATCTGCTGCTGCTGTTGCAGCAGCTGCAGCTGCATTTGTGATTGTACCTGCGGCTGGATTTGCTGTACCCTCCTGTACCCACCAGGATCTGATCTCTCATCGTCTGAAATAACCCGATTGGGGGGATCGCCGCCAACCACCATCGGCACCCCAGCAACCACCCCAGTGGCGGCGACGCCGGCCGCCATGAAACCCCCAGCCTCCTCCGTCTTTGGAGTGGCCGCAAAATTAAGATTCGCCGCCATTCCCACAGTCATCTGCTGAAACTGATCCTCAATTCCCAATGCTCCCATCTTCGGATTCTCATCGAGATGAACCCTAATCGGCGGCAAATTCGCCATCGATGGAGAGCTCGAAGTGGACCCAAACGACGACGTGGTTTCCAGCATTGGAGAATCGGGCACGGAGTGCACATCCTGATTCGTCCCACCATTTCCATTTCCCCCAACTTTCGGCCCCTCAGTTTGACCTTCCGCATCTTTTCCGGCGGCCGTCGTTTTTCCCACCGATTCATCGTCCAATCCGAGGAGACAATTAACCGACGAAGACTCCGAGAAACCACGATCACTCGCCGCCGCCGACAGCGTACTGGCCTTGCCGTTGAGAGCGTTGAAGAACCAGTCGTCCGATTTAGTCGACGCTGTCTCGACGAGGAGCTGTTCGATGTTCGCCGAAGATTGGGGGAACAGGAAGAGGCGGAGACGGCCGGGCTTCATCCCACCGCCGCCTACGGAATTATTGAGGCGGTCGTACTCCTCCACCATGTTCTCGAGATCCTCATCGGTGGTGACCGAAATTAACGAATCCAAATCCTCGCTCGGGAGCTGGTATTTCAGCGAGAACAATTGGTTGTTGAGGAGGGTTTTGGAGAGGCGGTGGCGGAGGTCGGAGAGGGAGGTGTGGCGGTCGATGACGATGATGCGGGTGTCGCCGCCGATGTAGCACAGGGACTTGTCATGGGGGCGGGGGACTATGTGGCCGCCATAGCTGCACATGAGGCGGAGCTTCTGTGGCGGTTGTGGCGGCGGCGGCGGCTCGGTGTCCCAGGAGTCGGTGTGGCGGGAGCGGGGCGATGAGTCGACGGAATCGGGGTAAACGGCGGCCGTCGCGGCGGCGGCGGCGGCGGCGGGCGGAGCGGCGGAGAGCAGAGGTGGTGGGGCCTCCATTGAAGGAGAGAGAGTTGGAGAGAAGGTCGAGTCTAGGCGAGAATTAATTATTTGGGGGAGAAGGTTTTGGTTGGACTTTGGCCTCTTTTTATATTTCTTCCTTGCTCCAGCTGTTTTTCCTATTTTCTTAATCCACTTACCTCTTTTTAATAGTACTGTATTTATGATATTATATATTAATATTTGGCTTTAAATCATTCTATTGTAGTTTATTTTCCTTAAAATTGGGTTATTTCTGGGAAAGAAAAAGTTCGTATACTTTTATTAATTTAAATTTGGTCTTTTCTTGAAATAAGTATAAGGACTTGATTTAAATTAATGGAATTTCGGATGCTTTAGAAAAAAGATAAAATAAATAGACATAATGTTCACAACTAAAAGTATGGAGATTAAATTCAATTTTTTTAAACACGACGTTAAATGTGTTTTTATTTCGATTATTGCAGCATTCAGTTTTACCAAGGAAAATAAACATGTGGAGTTATTACAGACAAATAAATTTTTTAATTAAACAGAATCACTCTCATATCCATTAGTAATATGCTTACTAGGGCTACTTAAATGAGTTTCGAATACCGGTTATTATCGAATCGAATCGAAACCGATCAGTTATCGGATAGCGATAATCGATTAATTCGGTATCGATTAGTGATTTAGAGTTAATTTCAGTTATCTGTAACGGATATACCAAAATAACCGAAATTATAATAATTATTAATTTATTATTATTATTATTGTTAAATTATAAAAAATTAACCTAAATTTAATTTGATTCAATGAATGAAATAACTGAATATGATGATTTTTTTAATTTAATTAATTTCGGTTATCAAATAATCGAACCGACTAACTTATCGATTAATCGGTTAACCGAATCGATTATTGAAATTGACCATTTTCAATTTCGATTAACCAAAACATATCCGATAAACAACCCTGACTGTTAATGCATCAATCCCACATGAAGATATGAATCAATCATAAAATCACTATATTTGACTCCGCCAATGATTGCTGTAGATAGTATCTCATTTAGGAATTTAGTATTTTTAGTCTCAACATTATAAATTATTTATCTTAAATTAATTCACACTCCTCAACGTCCATCCCTTCTCAAGTAGATGAATCTGATTACTTTAATACCTTGAAATAAATTAAAATATTATTTATGAGCAGTAGTTCTTCATGACGTCCACCATATACTTTGGAAATTGGTGAATCTATATTTTTATAAATAAAAATGGCATAAGTAATATACATTGAAAGTGATTACTTCTTCTGTAATTATCATTTGTTTGTATAAAAGCTGAAACAAAAGTGATTTCGTGTATTGCATTATCATGACATTTAATGCAATTAATTCAAGATATTAAAAACAAAAGTGAATTATTGTACCTGTAAATGGTGGACGTGAACTTGAGTAGGGGTGGTTGTTTTTATACATTCAAGTTCTCGAATGTATAGGTGAATTAGATGTATTTGTTATGGTAATTTTTATAATTGTTAAGATTTTTTTATTATGGTAATAACACTAAAAATAATACATTTCTATAAAATGAGATATTATTAATAGCAATTTTAGGTGAAATCAAATATAATATTCTCATGGTTAATGGTACAAATCGGTTTGTTTGGGTTGACCGAATCAAAAATTAATTCTTGATATTTATCGATAACCGACTCAATAATTGATTTTGTTTTTCTCCAAATATCCAATTCAAAAGTTCTTTCCAACACTAAAACCTGTTCCAGATCATTATTCATCAATTCATTGAATCTCCATCCTCACTTCAAAAAATTTGACATAAACAATCATCGATGAAATATGATCAGTTAAAAATTATCAATGATTAGAAGTAAAATTTATAAATCATCCCATAATATCAACTAACTAATTCAACATCATAAAATGCCATCCAACAGATAAATTTGAAGATTCTTCAACAAGTGAAAACATATAGCACAATATATATATATATATATATATATATATATATAGTGGATGGTTCACGTGAGAATGTAAAAATTGGTGAGAAATAAGAACGCAAAGATTTAACGATAAAGTTGTTGACTAAATGTATAAATTTGTTGCATCAAATTCGTGCAACAACTTTATATTAAGTCTACACTTTATATGTTAAATTTGATGCAATAAATTTATACATTTAGTGCAACAACTTTATACATTAAATGCTGATTCTTATTTTCACCAATATTTGCATTCTCACGTGATTCATCCCTATATATATATATATATATATATATATATATATATATATATATATATAAGAAATGAGAACAAATTTGAACCATTGATTTTTGAAGATGTGTGGTTATGATTAAATCAAATTAGGGTATAATGGTAATTAGAATATTACGAAAATAACCGTCTCTTAATTATAGGGAATGTGATAACATCTTTTTGATTAATGGTAAATGGATGATCAAGATGAATTCTTATTTCTTATTTTAAAGGGTTTGTATTATAACCCAACTATATATATATATATATAAGATGATCAAATAAGAACCACATTTTTTTTATGAACTCTGAACTATGATAAGACGTTGAAGATGATGCACAAAAAGTATAAAGTTGTGTATAACGAAAACTTTCTAAAATTATTTTTTTGTGCAACAATTTTAGCAAGTTTTCGTTATGCACAACTTTATACTATTTTGTATATCATCTTCAACGTCTTATGCATGGTTCTCAAGATCAAAAAAGATGAGTTCTCACTGGATCCAACCCATATATATATATATCAACTATATCGAAAATTGAAATATATAAGGAATTAAATTGAATACTGATCCGAAATAATTGGAATTTATTATTCCATTAACTTATAACGGTTTTTTGGTTCAACATTGTAAATATCCAATTAACTGAATCCAATTTTTCTCTCCTAATTTATGATTGATTCGATCATATGATATTATCACATCAACAATGAATCCATCAACTTATGCCCTACAATGGGTGTATATTTTTTCATTGCATCTATGACTGTATGAATTTGTGTTATACTGGTTAGATTTTTACAGGATAAAGTATAAACTATTGTTTACATGTATTTGCAGAAGTTTGTGTGTGATTGTTTCGAATATTTGTTTGTTGACAAGGAGAACTTCTATAAAACATTATATTAATAAAATATTATCATGTGAGAGATGATGTAGTACACCTACATGCTCTATAGAATTTCCTGTTGACAAGTAACACCCACATAACTTGTGACCAATATTTTAAATTGAAAAACCAAGACTTGATACATAGTGAATTTTACGGTCTATATTTGTGATAAATAACTTACAAATTTCCTTTTAGCTCTTAAATCACCTAATCCGGTCGTTGTACATTAACATTTCTCACCTACACTAAAAAAAATGTGTATTATCTTCCGTCAAAGATCTTATCCCAAATTTATAGATAAACATTAATTTAAAGTATTACACGATTCCCAAAAGTTAATATCCTAATCTTAGAACTCTCAATTTTTTAAAATCAACAAGCAGACACTATCCAACAATCTCAAATATATAATAAAAATTGAATTTATATATAATATTGATGCATGCTAAATATTTTTACAGAGAGTACATTTTCCAAATTTAAAATATCTTTAAAGTTATAAAAAAGTCATTATAAGATTATCCAGAGTCACAGGGCCCACGAATAAATATATAGATAATACTATCATTTACTCATTTTAATTGAAAAATACTAAAGTATCGAATAATATGGGCTGGATCATGGAAGAGCGAAGGAGAGGGAAAGTGGGACTTAAGTGTAAAGTTGCGAGTGATGTGGTATAGTATAGCCGTATAGGCTAATAGGCATATGCCCAATGCGTTTGAGAAAATATTTCAAAATGTGGGGACATTCGGTGGGGGTAAGTTGGTTGACAGCTATTTGTCCCAAAAGGATAAGATTTTCTTAGGAGAGTCCGTCTCAATCTTATAAGAATATAAAATAATTCATCAATTAAATAGTTAGAATGATCGTTTTATAGTGTTCATAAGAAATTATCCTAAAGAGAGTATAGCTCTCACACTACGACTGCTAAGACTTGATTTTTAATTCTTATCATAAATCTATTAGTTCTTAACCAATTGAGTTAAGTCGTGAGACAGTTGACAACTCATTTCTTGATTGGATATTGTAATTTGGGTATGGTTTTGTGTAAGACTGTGTGTTGTGTGTGTGAAAGTGAGAGAGAGATTAAATAAATTATTTCATCGTTAATTTTTATCATAGTGGAAAATTCGAAATAAATATTCTTGTAGGCGGAATGGGAAAGAATTTTTAATTGGCATAATCTATTTTTGAGGCTATTGTCCGAGTAAATTTCTTAAATTTTTAAAATTTCAATATATTGTTAATAATAAGTTTATTCTTCTTTTATTTTCAAATATAGCTGCTGGCCTACTAGATTTATTTAAAAACATAAATACTTTAATTTCACCACTTGTCTGATTTTCCTATAACTCTGAACAACTTTATTAATTTAAAAAATTGAGTAAAATCGGATAACCGCAACTTATAGTGAAACTTCTCGTGATTGTGAAAGCTGAGCAAACTTTTGAAATTATCTAATATCACAATCATATCTCCCAACCCTTTTTTTGTCTCGAATTATTCGTATATTAGGATAAGATAATGGAACCATAATAATCTTTTTAATTAGGGTTATGATGTATAAATACATCAACTTTAGGCTCATTTTGGTTTTTTAACGAACTTTATAAATTATCACAAAATACACAAACTTAATCACTTTAGTGATTTTAACACGATTTCAAATTTAAGCCAAATTAAATATGATTATGCATCTCAAAAATTTATTGTAGAGAAAACAGTCGATGATATAAACGATGTTGTAGAGAAATGACATAAATTATCATCATTCCATTAAAATAAATCAGATTTCTTGATTTATAGGGTTTATCGCGTCAACCCTCATTAAAAAAGTATATCTTCTCGTTAGTTTCATTAAGTACTCGTTGGGATCAAAACAATCGATGTCCTCTCTTTATAGTGTCGTGTATATTATTGATCGTTTTGTCTACGATAAATTTTTAAGATATCAAGTCATATTTAATTTAATCTGAATTTGAAATAATGGTAAAATCAATAAATTGATTAAGTTTGTATATTTTGTAATAATTTTTAAAATTCATGAAAAAAACCAAAATTTACCCAAAATTGATCTATTTATACACCAATAACCTTTTTAATTATACCTGAAGATTAGTATTGAAGAGGTGGAGTCGTAGAAAGTTGTGTCATGTGTGTCAGATTTATTTATAGTGGTTGTTGGGTTATATAACAAGTTATTGAATATATTAATAAAAAAGTCCAGTTTGAGAGGCTATCGTTTTGGACTTCATTCATGACTTGTTTATTTCTTAATGATTTACGTTTTTAATATTTCAGGATTTGAGAAGGAAGTGATAGCATGAATGAAATATTTTATTTGAATGAAAAATAAATTCATACTTCAATAATGGGGAGCTAAATGATTATGATGAAATATTTTATTTGAATGCCTCCCTTTAAAAAATATAATTCGATTGTTTTAGTTTCTGCATTAATTGGTTGTGGATGTAAATGATTATAGCCTCAAAGATAATGTTGAAGAAACATACAAATAAATGGATCTATTTCAAAATATTCGCATAACTAAAGTTTACATTCATAAATAGGGATCTTTCTGAATTTACATGTCCTCGTATTTTCTTTAATTAAAGCCAAGGATTAAATTACCAGGATATTTCATGGAAACTATGATGAAGATTATTGGAAAATTCCCTTCCAGAGTAAGATCTCTGATTCAATCTCCATCACTAACAGTTTTCAAATTTTAAAAATAAAAAGTAGAAAGAAAGAGAAAGAAAAACATCAATGGTGGAATTCAAATTTGTAACTTTAACGACCACATAGTATTTTGAAACTTGAAATGACTTACATAGAATTCTGGGTAGCATGCAGAGAGAGAGAGATCACTATTCAAACAAGGGGGAAACCAAGCAAACGGCATGAGTTTTTAGACTACCAAAACTTTAACTTCATGCCAAGAAAATCAGCAATTCCGACAACAAAACATAAAATGAAGGCATACACAAACAAGATAGCTAGAGCTGAGATCGACGATGCAGACAGAGTGTCGATGGACAAGTTAACCAGTCCGGTAAGAACATTAGCCTGCAACATTGAGAAAATGGGTGTAGGTTAGTCTCTTCCATCCACCCAAAACATCATACATTTATGGAAAGTATGAGTAAGGGTGGGCGCTATCTCTAACCAGAAGAAACGATGCCAGCATATTTCGACTAAAAGCTTCTTCCATGGCTGAATTCTTACATCCCGGAACATAGTCGAACATCATCACGATGGCTAACACCTGAGGGATTGATATGTAGTCATTGTTTGATTGACAGCACCGAAGAACACATATAGAAAGTATAAGAGTTACCTGAAGGTTCGAAGCCAAAATAAGAGAAACATATGCCATGTTGCACTGCACAGAAATCTCAAAGTCATTCTCCTTTATCCTTCCAACTAAATTACAAGTGTAGTAATGTGACATTTAGAGTGGCAGTAGGCATTACCATTCGGCGAGACGTTGCCTCAACATACCAGTCTAGAAGCAAAGTCAGTGACCTGTAACAACACAAAGAAGGAAATAAAACGACTTGGTTATTGTTCGATTAAAATAATGAACTAAATGCAGGGATTAAAACACTGCTCTTACCAGAAAAACATGCAAAGAGCCCAAATTCTAGTTCTTGCAGATTTCTTGTTTTTCAACATAGCATCAGCATTGTCTCCAAAGAAGGCATAGCTTCCAATTCTGACACAAATAAGATACATACCCCAATATCCTGAACCCAAGAACAAACCAGTGGCATATATAGTTAAAATAGCGTATCTGTTGAGGAAAAATAATATTTACGTTCACAATATATCCTAAGAGAAATGTTTAAAGAAGAAACAGAAAAGATATGTAACTACTAACGAGGAATACCCTAACTACAGAGAGATCCTCACCAAATATGCTAAATATCCCTTCCTTGTTTTGGCTAAAGATATCCGTTTTCCTTTCTTCAGAAAGGAGATATTTATTCAGCCCACACAATAATGAAGCTTGATAACCTGATATCACATATAAGTCAACACACATGCTAAACCGAATAAATATTATAGTTGTCATAGCTAAAGACCTAAGCTAGAATGCAAAAAGGATTTTTCAGTACCTATTAGGATGAAGGAACCTAGAATGCCACAGTAATTTGGATGAACATTAATAATTAACGTGAGGATAGCCACGGCAGCTAGAGTGAAAAAGAAGTTCCAGTGGACACCATATTCACCAACATGAACCTATAGGGAGAAATAATCACAAGCTAAATTTGAAGGAAAACAAGCGAACACAATTGTTTAGGGGCATGGAATGTAGAAAATAAGTTGCCAAAAGAGGAAATAAATAAATTCAGAGGATGATCTTTGAAAGCAGAAGGCAAATAGCTGAAAATTTTATATTAGGACTCTATAAAAGTTTAAGATCAACAACACAATTGTTCGACCCTATTCAATTCTTGAAGCTACATTGAAGCAAATTAGTAAATGCACCTCTCATCAAGAGATGGAAATTCAGATTGTATCATCGCCAGACTTCTAATTGTGAATCAACCATACCAGTAGACTTCATCAATAACTAGATTTGGACACCCACCAAATACAAGTTTCCCAAATTTACTCCTTGTTTATTTTCCTAACAACAGATGAACAATATCAGTTTTGAAGATCTTAAGCTGCATGTAACATTGATCCAGAGTACAGGTCATAAATTACCTTTCAGTAAAACACTAAAAATGTTATGGAGAATGACATGTTTCTTCTAGACATTTAATAAGGTTCTGTTTTTAATAATCAATCCAAAGACTTAATCAGCCTGACTTGTACCTCATAATGATACAAGTCACCCCTATATATAGTAGGAAAAGATGAATATACAAATTATTGTACCTGGTAGTTCACACTTGATGTAGAGATAAATCGAGCACACCCCAGAATAATTAATGGACTAGTTGAACGAATACCATTACTCAATGTCCTAGATTGTCATGGATGAAAAGATATTAAGAGTACCTGGTCACTCATATAACTCATACAAAAGATATTGAAACAAAATGTAGCAGAAATTGGCAACTAAAAGCTAATTCAACAGCCATTGAGTACACTCACACGGACAAAAGCACTTCGCCACTTACATATTTGAGATGCCACGGCCTGTCGCGAAACCAAGGCATTTGCTACTACAAATGAGCCAACGCCAAGATCCATCTAGCATGCCCAATAGAAAATCAGAGTTTATCACCGAATCAATAGAAGCTCTAACGATGGGCAGAAGAGTGAGAAAATTGCAGATGATGATATAAGCAAACGCAAAAGCATACAATTCTCACCAAGCTAGTCCCGTATGTCTCTGTTTTGCATATCTTCTGGGAAATATCTTGAAATCAACAGCCAAAATAGAGAGGCATGTAACAAACATCTGCACCGAATCATCCTTGTTACAAGAGTAATATGACTATATATGAATAACAAAAGTTTGAACGTGTACCATGGAGACCCTGTAAGATGTAATATTTTCCGAATAGATTCTACACCACCTTCCTGCAAGGATGAAGGCCGATTTCTGTTCTACAACTAGATTAATTCCCAAAAATATGAAGTGCAAAATCTACTTAAGCACAATTAGAACCTCTTATATATCTAAAAGAAGGGCCTATTAAAATCTTCACAATTCACAAGTTTACCTATTGAATGTTATCAGAAAAATAGTAGCAAAAGCACCAAGATCGTGCTCAAATAAGTCCATTCTGCCAGAACCTGTCATCAGTGAGTCACTCCGTTAACTACAACCACCAAAAGAATTTCACTATACCCAACTAGTCAAAATTTCTTTCGTAAATTTAGAATACTTACAGTTAGAAATAAAATATAAGGCACAGCAATGCAGAGAAAATCCATAAGCAACACTGCAACATAAGCTTTGAAACTCTTACCACCACCAGCAACGTTATCATCTTTCTTAGGATAACCTGATTTTAACCCCAAAATCACAAAAATATAAAATCAAATCAAATCATCATCTGAAATTTATGTATCTATAAACTAAACATGAACATCAAAATGAACAAAACAACAAACAAAATCCACAACTTCGATTATGAAAGAATTATAGTAGAGTCCACAACAATGTAATTACCAATATTGATCCAACTCAATTCGATGCAACGTCTAATAAGAACCAAAATCTGAAGACCACGAAAACAATTATGAGCTGACAACGCAAACAACAAAACTGAGAAAACTGTATAACTAAATACTCACCGAAAATTTGTGATCAGCAAGAAAATTTCGAGCTTGAAGATCCCGTTAAGTTGCTCACAAATCTGTAACAAGTAATTATTTTTCACAAGAAATTCCGTAAATTTTTCAAAAGAGCACAACAAACTTAAAAGAAGTGAAGTAAGGATCGGGTTTTCGACTGTTCTCACTGTTCTTTGAGATGCCTGTTGGGATTGAAGGACTCCATGGATGGAGCTTGACAAAGCTTCGAAATGTTTTGAGAATTTTCCAAGAAGAAAAGCTACAAAAAAATGGTTTTGGGCTTAAGATTTGAGCTCAGCTGTTGAAATATATGGGCTGTTGCAAGATATAATATATCATTCAAAAGGCCCAATCTAAGCCCATGATCTATAATCAGTGAAGGAGGAAATGATGTAATCCTGAGAAATTTAAACTTGGATTTATTAATTTATTTACTAAATCGAGATTTGAAATTAGAAAATTATTAAAATTTATAATCATCGACGTTCGATTTTATTTTGAACGAAAAATTTAAAATGAATGCCAAGAACCAATACAATTCGAATCGAACAGGATATTTTTATACAGATAAAATTGTCACATCGTCCACATCACCTCAAATCCTCCAAATCCTTACTTTTCCCTAAATCCTCTACTCTTGTGAACACTTACAATCACCTCTTACATGCCTAAGCCTAGCATGTACCTCATACTTCTCAATATTTCATATCTAGGTTCATCCAGGTTCCACACGTCCCACTTCACAAACTGAGCGGACATTACAGAGGAGAAAAGAAGAGCAAAGCTTCATCCAGGTTCAATACCACTCAAACTCTCTCTACTAAAATCCTTATGCATTACATTTACATAACCAGGAACATAAACACATGACCAACATTGCTGCACAATAACACAATCCATTCACATAGTTTGTAGCTAACTCAATCCATCAACACAAACAATAGGAAAACTTTCACAATTGATAGTGCTATAGTTACAGAGTACATGTTGAACTACATAGATACAGACAAACAATCTAGGTTAATCTTTTGTACATAGAAATTAAGAAGCTACAGAACTTAGAGAACAAATTTCGAACCTACGTCTTCCACTGTTTCGCTTGCGCAGAGCCACTAGTGCTCGGCTGGTGGTTGACAACGGCGAAGCCTTCTGGCCAGAACAGAGGTCGACAACGGCGGCGCTTGCTGTGCACGGCGCGGCTTCAGGCTGCTGACGATGGCGACGCGCCGTCTGGAAGGCAACGGTAGGGGCTGGAACAGAGACGGCGCAAGGAGGGTTCGGGCCGGACCTACCGGCGACGGCGCCAGACCTGGCGCGGCAGCATCAACGAGTTCCCGAAAGTGAAATGGAGTGCACGGTGTGTGTGCGTGTATCTGTATCTAGAGAGATGGGACAGAGGAAAGAGGAATGAGAGAGATGAAGCCAAAAGGCTGTTCACGGCACTCCGACGCAGCAACGGGCTAGACGCCGGGATGAGAAGGAGGCGAAGTTATCGCCGACGACTGTAGGACTAAGGAGGGATGTTGTTTGTGAGAAAACTGAGAGAGAGAGCTACGTGCTCTGTGTGTATTAGCGAAAGAATAGAGAGAATAAGAAGGAGAGGAAGGCGCGGTAGTCGTGGCGGCGGCTCGGCTCGCCACCGACGACGTGTTGGCCGAAGACGAAGGGAAAATCGAAGGCTGTGTGTGTATCTTCCCGCGTGTGTGTTTAGCAAAGGAGAGAAAGAAAGAGATGAGAGGAAGACGAGGTGAAGGGAGGGACGGACGACGGTGACCGTCCGCCGGAGATGAGGGAGGCGGCGGTGGCGCAGCAGGTGGAACGAGGGAGATGTGTATGGTTGAGACGAGAGAAAACGAGGAAGGAGATGGATGAGTGGAGGAGGTCACGACGGCGGCGACGGCTGAAGCACGCCGACCGGCGACGTAACTGACCGGAGACGACGGCGGCGGCACAACAGGGGCGATGGAGAGAAACGTGTGTGTCTGTGTGTGTGAGGCGAGAGAGAGAGATGGGTATCAAAAGGGGCTATGGTTTAGTTCTTTTTTGTGATGTTGGGCCTAATGTTGATGGGCCGAAAAAGGGATGGGCTATATGATTTTGAAACAGGATTTACCTAAGCACCTTTTGTTGAGTTTGAAACAGGATTTCAGACTCACTTGAGCTTGACTCAACCAAAATTATTGAGCTTGTGTTTGATTCGTTCTCAGTTCGTAGATGACTCGTTATGACATTATTAAGCTTGAGGTCATGAATGACTCGTTTAGCAACTTAAACAAGTTCTAAAATGAAAATTTCAAGCTCGATCCCAATAATTGAATTACGGGAATATCTTTATAACTAAGCTTAGATCATTTGTTCTGCAATCGAATTTCGAATGATCTTTTGTTAAATCAACATTTATGAATAGTTCGAGTAATCGAATTAAAGGCTCTTTGAGGAATGGGCAGAAGGATCATACTTGCCTTTGCCTCCTTAAAGTAGTTAAAGGAGTGTAAGGAATCAAGTAATTTTACTTTTGGAATACCTTTATCACATGTTAAAGGAATTAAGGCGTGATACAGAAATCTATCGTGACAATGATGACGCTCAATTTTGAATGAATAGGAAATTTACCAACACAAAATTACCATTTCGTTAAAATTATTGATTGAATTTTATTGTTAATATCCAAGTAACACAACTTTGACGCTAAGGAAGTTGTGGAGTGTAAATCTAATTCACGAATGTGCTCAGTAATGACAATGGAAGTATGGAATATTTTCGTTACACGAGTTAATTTTATTGGTTAAAACTAGTAGATTTGGAAGATCGATGATCGATCAATAACTACAGATGGAGCATCATCTTTAAGATGACTCATTATGTGTCTATGCAAATATCCTCCTATACTTAATCGTTGAGTTATCGTAATTTACCTTTCACATTTTCATGAGATTGTAGTATGGGAGCTTCCTCGAGACAAGGAATATTTTCAAAAATAAAGTGAGTGATCGGGTTCGATATTTAATTAAAATGATAACTAATAGGTAAAATAAAATCATATTATAATTATTTTTATAAAAATAATAACGAAGCTAAATTACTAACAAGTATACTATTTGCTAGATTATGAGAAAGTGATAAGGTGCAAATATATCCACGACGTTTATAGGTTAACAAAAATATGTTTGAAGTAAATTTAAATGTAAAATATAATTGACAATAAATAAATAGTACAAATTTGCCCTTTATTTGAGGAGACTAAAACAACCATAAAAATCTAAATTTCTTTATTTTTATTTTTTGGTGAAATTTCACATCTACTTAATTTGTTATTTTGAAATGGGATAAATGGGCATATATGTATATTGATTCTCAAATACTCTCAATATCATACTTTTATTCTATATTTTTATTATTCTTTGTTATGTATTTAATCTTTTCAAATTAAAACATCACAAACACTCACTCACTCACACACACGCACACATATGAACATGTATTATTTAGTTACATACAATTCAAAAGAAGAAAAAACGTGATTATATATGTACGAAGCAAATGAATTTAATTTTATAATATTAAACGAAACAAATTGAAGTATATTTAATTAGATAAATATGCATTCATGTATGTATATATGTCAGTTTATTATATTGAAAAATTAAATACAATCTAGTATTTTCAACTGTTTATACTGTTTATTTAACATTAATGACACTTTTACACCAAATATTTAATGTTAATATTACTTTTACACCTAAATTTACTTTATAAATACTTTATCCTCTATTATAAACATTAAGAGCTTATTTTGCACCTTATCCCTACAACAAACATATCGGTCTTTGACTAAAAGAATGAAAATTGCCTCGTTTGTAGGTAAGATTGCAAGATTGTTATAGGTTTGATTAGAATCACTTGTTGCGATTTATATCCAATCTGACAAGAATGGGCTAGCGATCGCTACGTATCCGGATACAAATTGGGATCAACGTGTTACAAAACCAAACACTATGACTAATCTGCTACAATCTTACCTACCAAACGAGCATTAGATTTAAAAGTTAAATAATGCTGTATTTTACATTTTTGGATAGAAATATTTCCAATCTTCAGTGCGAGTTCAAATAATCAATTATTATCTATACACTAATACAAAAGTCAGAATATCTGGATTGCATTGGACTGGGGTTGCTTTTGACTAAAAATACAATCAGTAGCCCTCCTCTCTTCACTCTCAATTTGGAATTTGGCAAATGGTCCAGAATTTATGCAGCAGATAACCAAGCATATAGCACCAAAGTATAGATTTGGTGAAGAAACCCCGCGTGTTCCTCCCTGTCTTTGTTCTTTTCTCTCGCGCGTGAACGCTCATTGATACTGTTCCGCTCTTCTCAGGTGAATTCCGTTCTTCTGTTTTTATTTTTATTATAATAAAAAATAAGTTGTTAGATATAGTTCTTCTAGTGTGGACGGTTTTTCATAAACCTGTTGGAGATAATTGTATATTTGGTTGGAATCTGTTATGATTTTCTGCTTTTCGCCGACGCCGTTCATACACGATTTTTCCTTGGCAGTGAGATTTGTGCGTGTTGCTTCTTCACAAAATTTTTTCGGTTGCTGCAAACGTAATTTCGTAGAAACTTTTGCTCATTTTGTTGTTCTTATGTTTGAGAGCAAAGACGAACTCGACGTTCGTACTGTGTCAGTCACGGATGGAAGTATCTGTTATTCAATAATGATTTTTCTTGCGCAGCTTGTTGTTTTATGTTTGTATAGCTAAAGCGAACTCAATCAATCAAAATGTCGGTTTTCGTTCTCTATCAACATCAGATGGAAATATCTGTAATTCACAGATGAAATTTTACTGGAAAATTAGAAAGTCACAAATGAAAATCTCAATGGAAGAAAGGAGTTAACGACTAAGGTGGTGTTTTGTTAGTGTTTGATTTTCGAGCATAGTCTGTTTATTTTGTTGTGCTGCAGGAAATAAAACTGGTTTTACAATGACCTTATTCAGAAGCTTGTTAGCGTATATATAATTTGGTTTCCTCATTTTGCCTGCATGAAACAGTTTCTAAGTTATTGTTAACGATATGTTTTCTCAAAGGATAACAGAGGTCAGAGGAGGTTGTTTTCTTCCGTCTCAAAAGATTTGGTTTAATGCCTGAATCGCTGCCAGTTTCAATTTTGTACTATTTCCAATTTCTTCTAGGCTGTCAAGATGCCGGAGATTCAGTTGGGTGCTCACACATTAAGATCCCATGGTGCTCAAGTAGCCAGGTTTCACATGCATGATTGGCTTATACTTCTTCTGCTTGTGGTGATAGAGATCATCCTGAATGTCATCGAACCATTTCACCGGTTTGTTGGTCAAGATATGATGACTGACCTGAAGTACCCATTGAAAGATAACACCGCCCTTTTGGGCTGTTCCGTATGCAATAACTTGACATTAGTACTGTTGAAACTTTGCATTTAGATTGAGTTAACAACAGTGATACTTTAGATTGACTAATTGCCCTTATATAATTTGTCACAGATATTTGGAATAATATTGCCTCTCACTTTCATCCTTGTCTTCTACTATATTCGACGAAATGTCTATGATTTACACCATGCTCTGTTGGGTATGACTCTTTTCTTGCCTGCCCTTTCCTTTGCCCATCACATTGATCAAAATCTTAGAATTGAAATAATATTAATGGTGTGCAGGACTGCTTTTTCTGTACTTATAACTGGTGTTCTCACTGATGCAATTAAAGATGCTGTTGGCAGACCTCGGCCGGACTTCTTTTGGCGTTGTTCCTGATGGTAAACAGGTGAGTCCTGTTGGTATGCCATAATTTTAGACCCACAACAACTTGCATTGCATTTACAGTGGCCAGTATTCAGTAACTGTACTTCCACACTTCGGTGGATAGTTGTTTCATAATGTGACAGGGGATGTCCAGTGCACTGGATCAAAGAGTGTCATAAAGAAGGTCATAAAAGTTTTCCCAGTGCACATACTTCATGTGAGTGATTCCTTGTGATACCAGATATCCTTTTGTAAGAAATCAGTCTCTTAGTCTTATATGCTGTAGCTGCTATGTCCGTTTACTAATCAGTGAACCTAAAATTTCCGTTTCTTAATATTGTTACACGAGCTTTGGTGTCTTAACTGAATACTGGTTTGATTATTGTGCTCATATAGGGTCCTTTGCTGGGCTTGGCTTCCTGGCCTGGTATTTGTCTGGTAAAATTAGAGTATTTGATCGCAGAGGCCATGTAGCAAAGCTCTGCCTCATCTTTGTTCCATTACTCCTGGCAGCATTAGTGGGAGTTTCGAGAGTTGATGATTATTGGCACCACTGGCAGGATGTCTTTGCTGGAGGTCTATTAGGTATTTCATATACAATCTTTGGTATCCTCGGTTTCAGTTTTGTGGTTTGGGTGTATACTTTCTTGTAATAATCTGTGATTGCTCTACATGCAGGGTTGACAGTTGCTTCATTTTGTTACTTGCAATTTTTCCTCCACCATATGACATAGACGGTACTCTTCTCTGCACTTATTTTCAGTCAGTCACTGCAACGACATTGTTGACTGCACTGAAGTTTGAAAGGAATTATGTTTTCTGTTTCAAGTTATTATCTTGAGAATGGTCGACAACTATCAATATATCTTCTTAAACTATACTGTTAGAGATGTGATAAAGTTACACATCAGTCGCCCTTGAAGTAATTGATCAGCGTTCTGACCAACTTCATTTGCCCGCCCATCTTTATATGTTTTATCGACTTCAAAATCTGGCCTCGTAATGTTTATGTGCCATTTCATCTTCAAAGCTAGAATAGCGAATATTAGGATTGGTGCTACTATTTTCCAGAAACTTGCACCTTCTTATATCCGTGATAGTTTTCATTGGTATCTATTTGTAAATTTTGATCACAGACTTATAGAATGAAACCACAAGGATAAGCGTTAAATAAATGCTCATAAAGTCTCGTTTGACGGCGATGCAGGTTGGGCACCTCATGCATATCTCAACATGGTGGCAGAGTCGCAGACTGAAAATCGAGCATCAACGAACTACGAAAGCCATCTTACTGTAAGACAATCGGAATTTGAGACTGTGCAAGTCTGATATATCAAGCCAATATTCTGACCGAATTCGTTCATAAACGCTTGAAAGTTGGAGAAACCTGAGGTAGTGTTTGTACATAGTAGAAAGAGGTAATACATTTGTCAGATGTATAACTACTCTTACAATGATCATTAGGCTTAGATCAGATCGTAGATTTTGACTAATTCTACTTCTACTTTATGAGATTGTGAAATCTAGCTGCTACTAGTTGTTTCTACTTGCTGAGTTCTATAGATATATTCGATTTAACTACATATTATAATTATAATTGTTATAAGTTGGAATATAGTTATATCTGTTCGATCCGATTTAACAGACCATTTTCCCGCTCTTACATCATAACTTGCGCGACTGAAATTTATAATTAGAAAGTATGACATGAAATCATCAAAATGTAAAGGTGAAATATCATGAGAATTTCAGTTGGGCTTACTCCTAAAAGTTTTGACCAGAAAACTCTATCCTAGCCAAACTTTTACATCGCTTTTAAAGAACTAAAAAAGCTGCTCAAATTTAGGTGAATCTGCAATTCTTGTTTTGATCCAGCTTCCTCCTCTTGGTTTCTCCTGCTTCTAACAAAGCAGGCCTTCTTTTCCTCGAGTTCTCGAGCCTCAGTTTGATAGCTGTTCCAAAATGCTCATTCGAGTCTCTTCGTCGACAACATCAATAATTTTATCTTTTCTTTGCTCTTGAGAGACTGTTTCTTGATCAAACTACTCTTGATTTCTATCTTTATAGTCTTTTTATAAACGTGTTTCCACACATTCTTGAGATTCTTCGAGATATTGGTTTCTTGAGAAAGAAGCATGCCCCTTCACCATGGCTTCCTCGACTACATTCTTCTCGATTCTGCAGAACTTACTGGATTGCAAATGTTGTCAGTATACATATTACATGTATCGATAAATGAACTATGCAATATGAAAATGTAATGGAGAATATCGAACGGGACATCATTATAGAAATCTTACATATGATGGGAAAGTCCATGTTGATAAACTTGAAACAGTCCATTTCTTGCATTTCGATTTCAGCCATGATAAGATCGGATATCTGCTCGATTAGACAGTGCAATTGTGGGCAGTTCATTGGAGGTAACTGTTAAGAAAGCAAGAATGACAAAATTATAATCTTATTTCTATAAAAAGAAAACTATAAAAAGAAAAATCCATACTTTTTGATCATTACTACTCGATTTTCTTTATATGTTTTGTTAGAAAACACAAGAAAGCAAAGGGACATATGAAAAGAAAACTATAAAAGAAAAATCAACATATCCAAATTTTGCATACAAGCAAAGATTTAAGTAAAGTTACAAAATGTGAAAGTTGAAGCTCATACATATTACAATCTTCTACTTTTCATATCTGTTTAATTTCTCCATCCGAAAACTAAGCAAGATTAATGCATTATAAACTATTGAATTAGAGAGAGAAAAGGAATTAAATGTACCTTTATAAGAATAAATTTCCAATTGTGATGCTAAATGTAACAGTGATTTAATGATTTTGTATCACTATAAGCAGAGAACCGAAGCGCCTCGAAATATTATAGGATCCGTAATTTTTTCTTGATCATCTCTGCAAAATTTATCACAAGAACTTTGGTAGACAACAGTTTGACGTTGAAGCCAAAAATGAGAGATTTTTTTCTACATTATAAAGTGGAAAACAAATCTTGTATCTTTAAAATGTTCATAAATCACCAGTATAATATTTTGGAAGCACAAAATCTGTTGATTCTTTGTCGAATTAAACATATGATTTTGCATAATGTACGCAGCAGACTCTATCAATTAAATAAATGTTGCTGAACATCAAATTAAACCATTCCACTTTGAGAAGAATCTGTCTTCATTTTCTTTTATCAGATGCTTTTATTAATTCAATATCCACTGCTCCAGATTACCTCTTCCCAGAAAATAAAGCGCATCGGATGCAGATAATTCAATAATAGCCAAATCAAATATGTTACAGATTCTTGAATCTAAATTATCAGCACAAGAATTCTCGAATCAGATATTAAATAAGTCATATAAATAGAATGCAGAA
The DNA here is from genome assembly GCA_036937905.1 of Salvia rosmarinus. Classification (NCBI taxonomy): domain Eukaryota; kingdom Viridiplantae; phylum Streptophyta; class Magnoliopsida; order Lamiales; family Lamiaceae; genus Salvia; species Salvia rosmarinus. Next base: position 2,868,080 of record CM072813.1, read on the forward strand.
TTCAGTATAAATTAGCGTTTTGCAGATGAATTAGTAAAACTTTTCTTCTTTTGTTGAAAACAGGAAGAATAATTAATTCATAGTCTGCAAACTACGCAATCGTCGTACTAGAATTACATGGATATGTTGAGTGTACATGTGCAGATTAACTAGATAACATTTTAAGTTATTCTCTCATTGTCAATGCAAAGGCTTCCTCAAATTCTGTTGAAACGTCCATATATACATACATGGTACTGATTATCGAACCAGATCAGAACGAGAACCCTAAAGTTGAAGAAGATGAAACTTCTATGTGAAGGTGAGTGAGAAGTAAGTTTAACAAACCTTGACATACAACAAAAGGGACTTTGTAATTGGTCAAAATCAAAATTATCAATCATTGTCAAATTCCACCAAATTTTGTATTGCTGATGCTGAGATATTAAGAGTTAGTTTAATGTAGTGCTAAAGCAGCAAAGTCGCTCGAGCACAATCATGAGTTTTTGTCTGCTCAAATTTGGCTTCTGTCCTAATTTATAACTTTTCTGTGAGAAATAAAATAAAAGTAAAAATGTAAGAATTTGCAAGGCACCAACAGGTAGAGGTTCAACTTACCCAAAAAATTGTAACTTCTAAAACAAGCTTACGAAAAAGGCAAATCAAAATGGGTATTTGCTAACTAAACGTGTGTTGCAACTGTGGTTTTCAACTAACTGCAAATTATATTGAGTAAGATCGATGAAAAGGTTGATTGTGATATGATGGATTTGTTCCCTAACAAACTATTTCACAAATATGTATAGCCCGCATGTTAACAACTCCTTGTTTATCTGATGCTTTTTAAAACTTTCTGTGATATATTAAATAAATATTGACGATCTTTCGGTTAAGAAAGTACTTGGAAGTTCAAGATAATCAGGAGAGGTTCCAAAATTATTAGAAAATCAAACGGGCAATCATCATTTTATCACAAATATATGATTCTTAACCAACTGAGAGTAGCTAAAATTAAAGAATTGAACTTTCGAAGTTAAAATCAATATAAAGATTCGCGATTCTCATTCTTTCCACAAATATATGTCACTTTTGTTCGATTATCTAACAATCCTCAATACGAAGGAACAAGGTATTATAAGCAGGCATGACTTTATCGTATGCCATGGCCAAGAGAAAGTCTATGTTAACGTAATTCTCTTAAACCAAAATTTGACATGTGTCTTGTATCATTTTGAATTCAAACTTCAACAAAAATAAAATACTGATAAATTGCATAAGAGTATAATATATGCCTCAGAGATAGCATAGAGTTTGAACACGAAATTGTTTTGAACCCACATGGCACAGTGAGACCTCTAATTTTAAATTATAATTGAATTAAATTAATTATAATTAAATTAATCAATTTAATAAATAAAATAATCAATCATAATTATGAATTAATAAATATAATTTTGAATTAATAAATCTTAATTTTAAATTAATAAATCATAATCGTGAATTAATAAATTAATTTGATTAATATTGAATTAAAAATCCTAATTTTGAATTAATAAACTCTAGTTGAATTAATAAACCATAATTTTGAATTAATAAACCCTAATTCTGAATAATAAACCATAATTATGAATTATTAAATCTAATTATGAATTAATAAACCATAATTATGAATTAATATATTCTAATTTTGAATTAATAAATTATAATTAAAATTAATAAATCTAATTATAAATTAATAAAATCTAATTATTTTACTCATCATAATTAATATATAATCATAACAAAACAATCACTATGAGATCACCAAGTTTTGTCTAAATTAAATACGTACTTATATCATGTAATCTTGTTTATCATAATTTTCCCGCCGACCACATCTGATCTTCCGGACTATATGACGAAATTACCCTTCATGCAAGCGAAGACCCTTCACCATGCAAAGGGCACGTCGAGTCCAATAGAATGAGCTGAACTCAATGTATAAATGTTCGCCTTCTTCTTCATCCTCCTCACTTCTCAATTTTCCATTTCTCTCTCTAAAAGATAAATCTCTCTCTCTCTCTCTCTCACACACACACACACACATCTCGGAGTAGAAGGTAAATCAATTTGAAGCTTAAGTATGGAGTTTGATTGATAATCAGGTGAGCTAATCTAAGCTACTTCTAGTTCAATCATCGATCGACGGTAGATGATCCTCGATTAGCTTTCAATAATTAGATCAATTCTGCAGCGTTAAGAACTTTTATCTTGTTCGCGGTGCTGCTCGATAAATCTCAGCTTTTCTTCAATACACTAATATTCAATCGGTTATCCGAAGAAAATCCTCCTTTAGTAATTCCGTCTTAGAAAATGTCTGCGCTAGTTGCAATTCTAAACACACTAATCTCGATTTCAGAATATTTCATGAACTCTCATGTTCTTTGCCTTTTTCTTGCTTTCGGTTATTGTGCATTGCCAAATCGCTGCAGAGCTCAGTGCACAGAATTCATATGCACCGAGGATAGGAACTATGCAGAGAGAAATCTCAATCTCAAGCCGTGAAAATTCGGCGGCTCCACTCTGCCTTTCAACGTCGAATACGATTTCATGCCTTCTTTGTACCCCCAATTTTCCCGCCAAAGCATTCGTCGATCCTCGATAATTACGTAAACGACGGCGGATCCTCTAATTTCTCCTCCACGGAGAATGAGAATGCCCAAGCCCGTGCTTGCCTCAATTCCAGCAAGTGCTGAATCAGGACCTGATGAACCGCCACCTGATGGTGATGTCGCACCTCCGCGACGTGGCGGCAGGCCAGACGCTCCGGCAGGAGAACGTCAATCTGAAAATGGCCAAACTTGACTTGAACAATCGCTTGAATCTGTTGCTCAATTCGTCGCCGTTTCATGGCGTGGATGCTGATCCTGATTTGGATAAGTTAGTGGACAGGTTGCGCAGCATTGGCGTGAAGGAGGAGGCCACGAGTGAGAATGAGGCGGTGGCGCAGAGCCCGACTAGTGTGATGGATTCGGGTCAGGATGGACTAGGAGAGAAGGGTTCATTTGCCAAAGAGTATTTCAGTTCGGTCTAATGGTTATCTCGGCGCGGGCTGGTGGCAGTGGCGGCAAAAGTTGTCGAAGCATCAAATGAAAACATTAATGGGACGGTAATTTTATGCTTTGTGTAGCTTTTCTATGGTGGTATGCTACATCTATGTTGGATTATGCTAGCTTCTATTATTATTGATTTGCAGCAAGAAACTGGTATTCTTAAACAGGAATTGTGTCTGAGAAAACTGTGTATGGCATTGTTCATGATACTTGTGAGGCATTTCTCCATTTAATTCCCTAATGACTGATCTATAGTTTGTGAAATCGTCCCAAGATTTTATAGCAATTGTTAAGTTCTGTTTGGTTTTGATTTTCTTGCTGCTATGGTCATGTTCATCATATAACTACACCATGGATTTGGCATGGCTTTTGTTTGGTCCTAAAATATCTTTATTGTCTTTTTATCTGGAATCTAATAGCTGTTCTCAACAAAATTCGTCTAACTGACTGAAACGAAATAGCAGAATCCCAATTTATCTCCTTGAAACCAGAATACCTTCTGAGTTGCTCCTGATTCATCATATTGCTATTGATGTTGGCAAACTTTATTAGGATTCAGCTTGTAAAGTAGGCTTATTTAGTATTCTTATGTTGTGAATGTAGCAAAGGTATATGTAAAAGGTGGTAAGAAGGAGCAACCGGTCGAACTCAAGTGTACAATCAGGGCATGTTCAAGACTGAGCTCTGTAACAAATGGCAACAGACTGGAGCTTGCCCTTATGGAGATAACTGCCAATTTGCCCATGGCATTGCAGAGCTCCGCCAGTCCTCCGCCACCCTCGATACAAGACCGAGGTCTGCCGCATGGTCCTGAACGGCGTCCATTGCCCTTATGGCCACCGCTGCCACTTCCGCCACACTCTCACCGAGGAGGAGCAGCTCGAGGGCCATGAATTCCAAGCCTCTCCAACGTATGAGCTACCGGTAACATCTTATGTATAACTACTCTTTATCTTATGGTTAAACTGTGTTTTGCATGAAGCGTATGTTACTAAGCAGAAGGGATTATGTAAGTAAATAAGCATCTGATGTGGTAGTAACATCATGAGAGGCTTTGTATAGAATTTAGAATGGCTTAGCATCTGAAACAGAGAATGTGTGCTTTCATCATTTTGTGACTTTGCTTTACGTTTAAATGTCATTATTCGAAATAATGCATTGCCACACTGATATTTGTTTAGACAATTCGTTTGCAATTATGTAATCATTTGCGGCCACCGTTTGTTGTTGTCACATTTATTAGTACAAATTGATAGTTTGTACTATTTTAAGGCATGTTATATAAATTATTTAGATATAATCTAGAAATAAATATTGCTTTGCTAATCTAGTGGGCCGATAACTTGATTCATAATTGGCCCAGTAGTTATAGCAAGCTTCTAAAGATGAGGCCTATTTTAGATTTGTTTTGAAAGGGCCCATATTAGATAAGGGAAATAGTTGACAGGGGATTGTCTGCCATATTAGATAAGGATAAGATGTTTTTTTTTAAAAAAATCAATGAGGCTAAGATGTTACATTTTCCATTATATCTTTTAGGGATTTAGGGATATTTATATTATAATTTTGTAGAATCATTTATCTATTACTGGATATTTACGTTACGTGTGGAAAATACATCTTGAATCATAAGAAGAAGAAAAACAACCATTAGTTATATAAAATTAGTTGAAAGAAATTAGTAACTTCAGAAAGGAAAGGAACTACTTTCAATTTTGAAACCCTCTCAAGAAAAGGAAAAACAAATTAAAGGAGTGCCGCACAACTAGTTGAAAACATACATCAAAAGTACGTCTAAATTGCATTTTGTGGGACACCTACATATCCTATCATAGCATATGTCCTCCATGAAATGAGCCAAACTGTTGAAGACAACTGCTCCAAGACAAATGAAATGAATATTTGGGACCCACAAGACCAAAATTTGTAAAGATTACCCAATCATTCTTCCTATAATTGATTTTGCATGAAATGATGCCCAATGATTTACCAGGTGGAAATGATGGTCGATTAAAATGTATTTCTTATTATAAAGGAAAAAGTGGGTTACTTATGACCTAATAATCTTCTAGTGCCGTTTATCTACAAAAATTAAAAAACACTTTTATGAAACTGCAGAACTGTTCAAACCTTGTTTCGAGTGAAAACATAAAAAGAAATAAGTTAAAGGAAATTTAAGATGAGATGTCCTATATTAAGGAAAACTTGAACAAGTAAATGTGCATAGTTCTTTTTGATTTTATTGCAATATTGTAGGTAATTTCACATTTATTAATATATCAATAGTGATTGTGGCGTTGTGGTCGGATCTATTTTGTATCTATTATTCATCGGATGACTTATGTAACACATTGTGTAAAACAAAGGAAAAGGCAATTGCATGGTTACCAAACTTAACAGATGTGTTATACTATGTATATAGTTTCCTGATTGTTCTAATCAATTCTGGTGTACATTAGATGTTAGTATCAAAGTATATAAATGTATATTCTTTTATATGTGTTTTCGAGATCCAAATGTACAAGAGAACTTTAACCTAACTAGAATCGAATCCATGCAATCAAAATCATCAAGACAGAACCGATTATAACATAACTAAGATAGCTAAACAAGCAATTGCAACTTGTTATATATAAAACAAATATAACATGATCGGTTAGTAATATCATGCGTCTACGATTCACGAAGTAAGGATCAATGATTGAGTTCGTATCAGTTTTGCTAATCCACCTATTGTTTAAGTTTGTCTACAAATGATATAATTGGTAAGAACTAGAAAGAAGCGATAATCAAGTATCGAGTTTTAGATCAACAATGGAATTTTATCTTTTATAGTGACTACTTATGGATACTATAGCATCATTCTAGTTACTTACTTTCAATCATCATGATTTATTTCATTATAAATTTATGAAATTAGAGTGTGAGATTATGGAAAATAGACATTTCCTTTTGGACAGTAAAAGTAAATTCTCAAAACTTCTACCAACTCTCAACTCGTCCAAAGTTATGCATCCAACTCTTCTCCGTGTAACTATATTAGTCATTAATGATTTTCTCAAAATAGAAAAGATAAATAATACTAATTTTTCACTATAAACATCTAAATGCTTTTGGATACATAGATTAAGATTCTGTTTATAAAACAAATTCATGAAATTAATACATGTTTTATATAAAATTATTAATTTTAAAATGAACCACTTAAAATTGAATAATTTTTTTAAAACGGAACATTTAGATTAAAATGGGAAGAGTAGTATCAATTTTATAGAGGAAATAAATGGTGTGTGATGGTGACAAGTGACAGAGTCCCATGCCCTATTGTTATAGATTTGGAAAATTAAATAACAAATTAATGTCCCAAGATTTGAAAGATTTGGAAGCGAAGTGAGTGGCTTCAAACGGCTAAACATGGAATTTTGAGCGGCGTCTCGATGCTCACGCGCCGCTATCTGTCCTCCCATCACCCGACATTGATTAGACACTCTATATATAGTTTTCCTTCTCCATTTTCCCAATCTCACATCTCTATATTTTCATTCTCTACCTTCTATATTTAACTATTTTTATATTTTTTCTAATCTTATTATCATTTTACATGATACTATATATAACATATAATTATATTTATAAATAGTTATGATCGAAAGATAAGAAGATCTTATTCTGAAAAGTCATTATCTCAAATGTTATAGAAAATAATAAATTCTATCAATAAATTGATTTCTAATTATATAACTATTATAAAAGGTTTTAATTTGACATAATTATAATGCAACTTAGAATAAAAGCTACTATATTTGGTTAATACTATATAAATAATCGAGATAAAACTAGTAATAAATGTCCCGTAACTATGATAATTAAGTAGCTTTTAATCCATAACATATCAGTTAGGAAAAACAGTTGTTTTCAAGTGCCTAGTTTTATCATAAAATCCGCCGAAATTTTTGAAATCAAATATTTTTGACTTAACATGTGGCAATTTTGGCTAGGGTGATGAGTGGTTAGTCTGAGGTAATCGGTTATAATTGATACTGAATCGAAAATCGTTGATCATCAAGTAATCACAGGCGACATTAACGGGATTGTTTTGAGTAATATTGAATTCCTAATATTTTGGTTATGGATATTTGATAAATAACTTTTCACACATAAAAATTGAATATTGAGGAATTATTAGTCAATTTTGCCTTTATCTGTGATTATTTTATTAAAATCAATCACAACATTGTTACACAAAATCCTAAAATATAAATTCAGTGAAATTAAGGAAATTGGATTAAATAATAAACATTTGAAAGCTAAAGGAATACAAATGATGCACAATATAAATTACACCATACAATTCCTATAAGATTTGCTCATAGACTTAACTCAATTAAATAAGAACTATGAGAATTGGATCATTGAATATGAGCACTTAGTACAAGACTAAGATAACCTCACGCTCACTCAAGCAAAATTAGATCAAATTTTGTATGTTATATATCACATATATATATATATATAACGCATCATTGACACCAAAACAACTAATCGAGACTTGTACATCCTAGATCCAAACATAGCTATAGTTCACTAATATTATTTCTTAAATTTAATCTATAATTGATAGAATACGAGAATGCATTTTCCATGCAATCACATCAACTCAAGCACTTCGGATGCTTTTAATTGCGAATAAGTGGTAGAAATAATGCACAGCTGTTCGTTGGTCATTACGAGCACTCCAATTCTAAGTGGAAATTAATTGAATAAAATAGAAAGTAAACAGAATTTTCCTTATTTAAAAATAAAAAAACGACATCAGAATCTAATATGGCTGACTTAGTGGATCGATTATTCAGCTTTTAGAAATTCTGCTTTTCTCACTATGTGATTGACAAATCCTGCAATAAAGCGATTTTAACTACTCCCATTCATTAATTTCTATCTTTTCAATCTTAAACAGTCTAGCAATAGGAAAACCCATTTTCAATCTATTGTTTGACAAAAGGTACAATCGTACACAACCGTATTTCTCCTGTCTTTACATATTTATTATCGCTTATAAATCTATATTCATTCTTTAGTAACTAGGGATATCTAAAATTAGGATCGGTATTCGAATTTTCACCGAAATCAAATATACACTATGGATACATACGAGGATATATACCGATAATCGAATCGATCGGATTGTTAACCAAATAACCGATCGTTTAACCAATCGGTTATTTGGTTAACGTTTTTAAAATATAAATTTCTAAATTAGGGTTGCTAAAGTGAAGACGGAGGAACCGAGAGGAAGGAAAAAGTTTAAGTGGTAATTACTAATTTTTTAAATATATAATTATAAAATAAAATAAATATTATATATTTATATAATTATTTTTAATTTTTAAATATTAATTATAAAATAAAATAAATAAATATATATATATATATATATTATTGTTATCGATACCCATACCGATAACGAATTTTTAAAAATTTCATATCGAATACCGAATCAGATCCAATGAAATCGGTTATTCGATTAACCGATATTCATTAGTTTGGTTGTTATACAATACCCAAATATCCAATACCAAATACCCACCCTATCTAAAATTATGTTTTAAATAATTTTATATATGTGTAATAACTTGAAATCTCCCATATCCAAGGACTATATATATATATAATGCATCTTACTGATTTAATTTTCATAGAATATTAATTAATTTCTCTTTAAACGCATCCCAAATAACTATTAGTAATCAAAATGAGGCATCATGAGCATATCATAATCGATCGTGAAGTTATAATCTAAGTGCCTACTTGATGATAACCTTAATCAATTCATTGCTATGTATACACATCGTAAAAAAATATAATCACTTAATTTGTTTTAGTGGTCATTGCTATATATATATAAAGAGAGAATGTTAACGAAAACATTTTATCATCGACGTGAATCAAAATGATGAATTTTATGTGAACTTGATGAATCCATGAAAATTATCGAATCCAAAAAATAAAATTTTCCATCTCATAGGATTCAACCCAGGTGAAAATTCAATTTTGGATTCAAGAATTTCACAACAATTCATTAACTTTCATAAGAAATTCATTTTATTCGTAAAGAATTTTCGTGTTTGCTCACATTAAAATTGGACATTAAATGAAAGATAACGAAATATTAAGGATTTTAGTAAGATTGAGACTCTAAATGAATTATAGAGAAATGTTGGGGTATAATCTTGTACCCTAAGTAAAAATCCACAAAACAATCACACACACATGACACATGTGTATATATATATAATTGGCAATAATACGGTAATAAAAGTAAAAGTGGTCCATGCAGACTTTTGTCTTGAGGTGAGAGCGATAGAAACTCACATAGACATTTGCACAAAAGCGAAGATGTAGTAATTTGTCATAGACAAACCAACCACATCAAGTGCCACTTTTTCTTCTCGCACTAAGTTAATTTACATATGTATATGTGTCTTTATAATTTATAACCGGGTAAGAAAATTTCAAGGCCTTGGAATTCGAGCTAGTGGACATTTCTGCATTTCCCACAAACATGCCCTCAACACTAATCTCAGCACCAATATATATATATATATATATGAGAGAGAGAGAGAGAGAGATTGTGTGTGTGTGTGTGTGTGTGAGGGAGAGTTTGTACAGTCGTCACACACACAAGAAGGAGTCACGCTCAGCCTAAAAGCTTGCAATCTTGCCTTTATATACGACTGGGTTCTATTGCTTCACCCTTGTACCTATATTTTACCTTCCTTCTACAAAATCTATTTTTTGCCATATCTTAGCTGAGCTTAATTTGCTCGCATTTCTCTCGCTCTACCTACTCTTACAGTTAAGGATATGATTGAGGCTCACGCGGTGGCTATGGCGGCGGAGTGAGCCGGAGACGGCGGCGGAAGCAGCTCACTACGTAAACTAAGAGCATAAAAGAGCCGTGCATTTGGCTCTCCCGAATTTCTAGCAGGGCAGAATCGGAGATCTATATTATTGCATGGCGGGAATTGAGGTACCGGTCCGAATTTTATCATGTTTTAGTTGTTTTTGTATTTTATCTTAGTTTATGTTTTCCTCTATTTTTCTTCTTAATTTTGTTGTATTTTCTTTGTTTAATTTCCCCTTTGTAGTGTTTGTATTTAAGAGATAAGACATGGGATGTAAGAGATGCATACAAGGTAGCCGAGTTTGGAGATGTTGAAGGTAGATTTTAGGGTGGATTTTGGAATTATCCGAAACTTGGGGGGTCTTTTGGAATATTTGGTTCTGCTGCTGGGCATGCATCTCTTACACCTCTCAATGTAATTTTCTCACTTTTATTGGATATCAAAAAAGTTAAAGTGTTTACACTGCTTGCCTTTTGACTTCTCACATCTCCCTTCCTCCTTTTGCTTTTATTTAATTAATAATAATCATTTTTTAGTGGGACACTTCATCAGTTTCTTTTCTTTTCTTTTACGTATATTATACAAACATATTTTCGTTCTTGTGCGTGTGTATGGTTTTCGAGATGCTGCCAATATAGAGGACGTATTATAATATCTTAAAAACGTAAAAGATTAGTAAGCGTAAATGTGTAATATACACATATACGGGCAAATTGAAAAAAATAGTATAGAATAATAATTATAATATTTCAAGAAAAAGTATAATGTGAATGTAGTAGCGTATTGGATATATGATAGGCCATTCTCTCAATTCCTAAAAAGTTAAAGCCTACTATTAAAATATATTTAATATACACACATGATATATATTGAGCTTTAGTGGTTTATAAATTTCAAGGCCTGATTCTATCATTAATTGATGAATCAATCACGGCCCAATTATAAGATTTCTTAAAAGACATGATTCTACCATAACGCTGGACTTTTATGCCTTTCAAAAGTAAATTATAAGCTTGGGCTTTAACTTAACTTTTGTATTTGGATTGAGCCATGTTAACACTCCCTTTCTCCATCATATATGGTCTTAGTTTTTACCCGAACGAGTTTTAATAAATGAAATGAGTGCAAGTGAGAACGAGACTCACATAATAAAATATATTAAGTGAGTGAAAAATGTAGGCCATGAGCCATTTTTTTTGTAACGAAGTGAATTGAGTGTGAATAAAAATGTTGACTTTTGGATGAGGTTTATGTATGTAAAAGAAAAATGAACGAATATTGTAGATGTATCGAAATAGAATTAAATGAACAAATACAAATAAAAGTTCAAATAAATTTAACCATCGACGATCCAAAGTATTATAGTTTAATTACATTGTTCGTTAGTTATAAAAAAATACCATAGTTGTAGTACAACTGAACAATCAAAATTCATTTTCTCTCTTTCCTTCCAAGAAAGACGATGCAAGTTAAATATAATCTGATATGACCCCTTATTTCCTTGTGAAGGAAACTACCTCCCACCTTTTCGAATGTTTGAAGCATCTCATGCCAACAACAAGCTAAGTATTTTTTTTTCTTTAATTCAAACCACAATATCTTGCAAGTGGAAATTAATATTTTATGTTAGGTTCCAATATAAATGTGAACCCAATCTTACAAATTATATTATTTAAGTTCCATTGAACGTTCATCAAGTAGATTAGATATATATGTTTTTACTCAATCTAGCAAGAAGATAATGTATCGCCTGCAATTCCTGCATAATATTCATGTTTTTCAATGAAACAAATAATAGAGAGCTTCAAATGACATCCTTTTCTCTTCTAGAACTGCTAGTGGTCCATTTGTGCAAATAGAGACAAAAAAAGAGATAAAAAAATTTCAATATAATAAAATTATTTATTATATTATATTGGGCCGGTTATTTCCCCAAAAATCCTTTTAGCGAGACTTTCTCTTTTTTTTAGAGCTTTTGTCCCTAAGGTGAATTTGTACGAGAACGTTCATTATAAATAATATTAAAAGAAGAGTAAAATTATTAATATTATAATGTTTGTGATTTTTTTTAGATTTGTATCTCAATACATGTAAGCATATTGGTAAAGTAGATCATAATCTTTTCAACTTTTAACAAATGTATTTTACTGCTCGGAATTGGACCTATTTTGCCTAAGTGGCATAATGAATTCTGCCATCTTTACTAGGTGACGCACATGAAATAAAGAAAATTAAATAAATGATGCTATGTTGTGCTTTTCTGTTTTTCTTCAACTTAGGTTTTTCAACCCTAAATCACACATCACATTCTGTATGGGGTTTTGAGGCGAAAGCTTGAGAATGCACAAATTACGTCAAGATGGTAAGGGCGTGGCTTCGTTTCCAATCTTGCACGATCAGCTAAAGAAATTTCAGATGGAGAGCTTCAACAAGAATAAAAAGGAGGGAGACGATAACAGCAGCAACTTGTTCGATTTGCCAATATGAATCCATTTAACATGTTAGAGTTCGATTTGCCGATATATTTATGTTAGGACACTAAAGTAAAAAATCGTAGTCGTCGGTGTGTTCAGTGGTATTTACCCTAAAAAATGAATGACATTTTTTTCTTCGGTATTAATGACCCTTTTATTTAGAATAATTGACACTTTTAAGACTTGCTAACGTGAAGTTTTCTTTTTATCTTTTCACTATCTTCTTTATCTCTTTTTTTCGTCCATTTTTTTTCATTTTGGTATATCTATATAGCATTCGTTTTATTATAGTTTATTGGGTGTAATTTATAACTTCGCAAAATCATTTATTACCTATAATCTGCATTTGCAAATTTGCATCATAGATATACCAAAATGAAAAGATAGAAACCTATGCTTTTGTTTGGTTCCAATATATATGAATTTTCATATAAATATTACCGATAAAATCATAATCATTTTTCTCATTTATGTTTCTTTTGATTCGATGTCGTTACCTTGATTGGATTGTTTATGATTTAACACTCAATAAGGCTAAACTGTAACTCCAAAATGCTATTTATTCATGAAGAAAAAAAGATTAAGATTTTGTACAGCAGCAGAAAAGAGCCTTCCATGCGACTCTTCAAAAGATGGAAATACTCCCAAAAAGAACAAGAAAAAAAGAAAAATTAAGAAGTGAAAGGTCAAAACTACGCATAAAAAAGGAAAATAGAAATGTAAAAGGGGGACTTGATCACCACGCGCCACCGCTAGATGCGTCATTGAAAAGGGAACCATGCCAGGAAGTCACCGGCCACGCGCCTCCGCGTGCACTCCACACGCTCGTCCGGAACCAGCGGCGCGCGGCAGAGGGGGCAGCTGAAATTCAGCTGGCCGAGCCAACCGTCGAAGCAATCCTTGTGGAAGACGTGGCGGCACGCTAACTTGCGCACGTTGTCCCCGTCGGCGAACCGGTTGAGGCACACCACGCAGTCCGAGCCGAACCTGTCCGCACGCTCGCCAGACCGATTCGCGTACGAGCAGGCCCGGTTCAGATTCAATTGCTCGCAGAGGAGGATAACTCCGGCCAGACCGAACCCCACGATGTATAGCGAGCCGCCGGAATGGGGATGAGCGGGGTCAAAGCGGGTGGAGAAAACGCCGATTGCGCGCATGATAGTGGAGAGTAGGGATCGGAGATATCGTACGCTTTTTCCAATTAGCACCACGGTGAGTATGATGATGGATTCCGATGACACGTCGGAGAGCTGGTTTTGCAAACCCATTTTCTTCTACAAGTTAGGATATCATGCAATATGAGTAAAACCTTTGGGGGCGCATCTTTATATATTTGTATAGAGATAACTTTATGTATGTATATGTGTGGTGTATTAATATATATATTTTCATTTGTCCATCAAAAGCTTGTATTGCTTTTTATCACGAATTTTAATATATTATAATGAATATAAAGTAAGTGAAGATAATTAATGAATATATTAATGGTTAATGAGAGTAAAAATATGGACTATGTGTTGGGTTTTTTATAAATAAGTTGTAGATTGAGGATAGTTGATATTTCTAAAAATAAAAAATGTAAGTTTTTATGGACTTTTAATAAGAAATTAATTTTAGTGCAAGCTTTTAGTGGTGGGAGAGAAATGATGGTAGGGTATATAGTATAAGGAGAAAGGCCTAAATAGTTGGATAAATTTTGGGGGGTGAAGGCCCATGTGAAAATTGGTCCAACTTGGAGCAACTTTTATGTTCTGTTATTACTTATTATTACGCATTTTGTTTTATATATATATATTTGCCATTATTACTTATGGATGTGTACGAAATATTTAGATATAGAAAATAATGATAGATTTGAATTTACGTTACCGTCAAGTAGATACTTATAAGGTATTTTAACCCAAAAGATAATGGTGAGATTAAAATTATGATTTTCGGTATATTATTTAATTGTTTGTTCAATCAATACCTTAACCTAAAAAATGATGATGATATATGAATCCAAATTGATAACCTTTTTTTGATTTATGTTTTTTATTTCATCAACAAAAGTTATCAATGTGCATTCTCCATCCTGTCTTTGAATAAGTGTTCCTAGCTACATTTAATATTAAATGTATGATATCTAGACGTAACCAATTATCATTGAACAATTTAACTAGTCCAATCACCTAATTAGGCTAACGTATGGATGTCAATTGGTGAGTTTTACCAGGATCGATCCGGAATCGTTCAAAACTCATTAAATTTAAAAGCTCAGCCACCAACACTTAGCTCTATCTGTTTCTAGTTATGAGCCAATACTTATTTATTGGTTCGGTCCGTATGATATCTAGACGTAACCAATTATCATTGAACAATTTAACTAGTTCAATCACCTAATTAGGCTAGCTAGATATCAAAGCCATTATGTTGAAGTCGAGTTCATTAATCACTTCTTAACTATCATGATCTGGGCTTTTATGACATACTGTGAAAGAAACCCTCTCGTGTTTGTGTGTGTATGTTTTTTCCTAGAAGGAGATTAATATATAATATAGTTTAAGCTACTTCGTGTATGATGTATGGTATATTTGCATTGTTGGAGTTGTTATTGATGCCTCATGACTAGATACATAAACGTTTCGAATTTGACAACTTCTTTGTTAAATTGGTTTTTTTATATATATTTCTTTAGAAATAACAAGATATTTGTAGCATCGATGATGCAATTTTCTTTTCTTTATTTCAAATCTCTTCCCTATATATATATAGGGAAGATATCAAATAAAAACATATTTTTCGTAAAAACCTCAAAAGTAATGCATATTACCTTTAAAGTTAATGCACTTTATGTATAAAGTTACTGCATTAAGAAATATTGATGAATAATATTATCTTTTACTAGAATTCAATGGTGCATTATATGTAAAGTGCATTGATTTTTATATAAAATATATTTTTATTATAACTCAATCTTATATATATATATTAATGTCAATTTGAAGTCATTTATTGTCAATCACGTCGATAACTTTGTATATTGCACAAGTTATAGAAATATTATATTCAATGTATTTTTGTTATTTTTGATGGAAAATTATAACTATTCATTTCGAAACTTACGCGCATGGCATTTCGAAGATGTCGAAATTATGCTTAATCAAGCACATAACTAAAATAATATTATATAAGCTAATTAAATTGTACCGAATTTAATTAGTTACAGCTAATTAATATTTGGTATCTTGTGTGAACGGCATGAAATGAACCCCAACATCCATTTCATCAAATAAAAATTATATGGCTACTTATTAGTTTTAGATATAAGACTAATTGTGTTAAATGTCATGTTGTAGATGTCATTACTGGATAAGGTGGCAAAAGACTAAATTATATTTCTCTTGTCCTTTTATTTTTATTTTATTATATTTTATTTTTGTTGCCGTTATTTCCTTTTATGTTTAGAGAAATTAGTAAAATTGGAATTAAAATTTAAAGCAAATGAATGAATGACTTTAATGATACATTAACCACATCGAATGACTAAATCCTAAATTATACAATAGCACATTATATTCTAAGAAATTAGTGAAATTTGATTAAAAATTAGAAAATATAGAGGAATGACTATAATCGTGAGAATGTTTTCATATGTTGACCATATCGATTCATTATTCCTAAAATTATATCAAAGTACATTACATTATAAGATATTAGATGAAATGGAAATATAAAATATAAAATTGAAAACAAAAAATAAAGTACAAAAGGAAATAGCAACAAAAGAAAAATAAAATAAAAAAGGTGCATCAATCTGTTAATTATATCCATTCCATAATTATTATCAAGGATAATGGTGTAAAATGTACAATGCAATTAAAATAAGTTAATCCCTCAATTTTTGAAAATGTTGGATTTGACAAAAATATCCAATTATGTATGTACACATTATGTACATTCAGCATTTCCCTAAAAATTACTCCATCCGTCCCACCCAAGATGTCTCGTTTTCCTTTTTGAAATTGTCACCCAAGATGGCTGCTTTCCTTTTAGGAAATATATCACTTCAAAAGTTGTGGGACCTACCTACTTTTTATCACTTTATTCACTTTATATTATCCACATTCAGTAAAAAAATTCTTGGGTAAAAATTATGATTTTGTATCTAGAAATGAAAATAATATTCAAACACTCTTGAAGTATGTCGACATAAAAGATGTTAAACTGAATCTCATTAATTTTGTCAGTATAATAAATGGAAATATTATATACATTTCACAAATAATGGCTATGAGTAACAGTCCATTTGTAATTGCTAGCCACGCAAGATTTTTAGATACTCCAACATTGATAAAAAAAAAATGTACTTGTTTCACAAAACTCGAATTAAGAAATAATTAAGAAGGAGATAATTACGCTTTAGGCCGGTGACAATAAGTGGTTTAGACAACGAACATCTGACTAAAAAAGATATGATAAGATTTCCTAAGGTAGAGGCTGTGGGTTCCCCATAATATAAAAAAAAGATATGATAAGATTTCCTATACAACTTGCAACAATAAATTAAGCAATATTGGCACATGAAATCATAAGACTACTATACTAGCAAGAGTTTAAGATAAACTAAGAGGGTGTTTGGCTGAGCTTATAAAACCCAAAACAACTTAATTTTTAAGCTAATTTTGGAGAATCAAAACACCCTCTAAATCTGTAATTTGCTAATTGGAGAATAAAATATAAGCAAACCATCTGTTCCAAAGTCTTCATGTCCGCCGACCACAAATTTATATGTCCCAAACTATATTAAATATTACTCGAGTTGATCCGATTTTTATAACAAATTTTGGTTACTAAAACGTAAATGAAACAAAATTAACTATTTTTTTTTTGTTCTTCAGTAGTGGACCTCTCCATGCCACCTTCAGCTTCTTTGATTCTTCAATGCTTTTTTTTTAATACCGAAAAGTGTATTTTATTCAAGTATTTTTATTTATTTAAACCATCATATACTCAACATCATCAATATCATGATTTAATTGACGCTTATATATGATATGGGTGGGTGTAGGTGAGTAGATGGTCATGGTCAAATTCTATTTCTACGTATGTAACATAGAGTTTATTCGAGAAAATACGTTCTCAAATTATATTTGAGTCAGTGTGAAAATCATCATTTTGATTTTTGAGGTAGTGTCATCCTTATTTGCTTAGATGACGAATTTTGAACTTTGGTCTAAACTCTCTCGTCTCATGAGAATTAGGCGTGTTTGGGTACGAAACTATATTCCCCAAAACAAATTTATTTTAAACTTAAAAAGCGATTTTATAAAATTTGTTTTGAGAACTTTTAAGCTCAATCAAAACATACCTCATAACTAATTACCTCATCCACTAAACTTTAGAAGTCAAGACGTGCGGTGGAAATCCTTAGTTTTAAGATTTTTTTTTCTAGTACGCAATATGGGATGCATATTGTAAGAAAGACTACCATTTATAATATAATATTCATATGTCAAAATACATATCAAGTATGCATAAAAAAAAGAGATACATGAATCCTGATATGATATAATTAAAGCTTACGAAAAACAAATCCTGACAATAATTTATATGAATTCGTGAAGCTCGAATATTAATATCATTAACAAATAAATAAAATACTTAAACTAATTCCGGTTCATCAACCAACTATACAATTGTTGCGAAATAAAGTACACAACAAGTACGAAAGCAAGAAAACCACACACGAAAATTGGCTATCATGTTCGTTTCTACGAGACTGCCTCTGGGGACGCTGCCAAGCTAGGGATCTCAACTAGAAAGATGTTCTAATGAAAATATCATGCACACTATAATTATAATGAGAAGACTATTTATACTATTAGGCAGAATCCTAATAAGACTATAATCATCCAAGTCCATAGACTTTAATTTTAGAATTACTCCAAATCCAATGAATAATCCTATCCCATCAACCTCCATATCCCAACAAAATTACCGCTATGATTTAAGAGGAATCACTACTCACAAATTAATTATTCAAAATCCTGTTGAGAAACAAAGTAACAATATTTGAAAAGCCCGATTAAAGGTAATTAAGAAAGTAACCAACCACCTAATCAGAATTATATGAAAAAAATAAAAGCTGTTGCTGAAGTGGGATGCAAAGAGATAGAAACATATATAATTGCAATTTTAATCTCTATCTTTTTCCAGTAACTTTTAAATAATTGGGTATTTAATATGATTGTTTCTATAGATGATTAGAGAATTAATGGAACATTGAAGATGGAATTCGTGACGTGGATGAATTTTGACAATGAGTGACAGTGATAACTGATAAGTGACTTAAAATATTTTAAATGTGAATTGATAAATGAGACATCAAAAACAGCATAATATATGAGCATGATCTCACCACCTACATTGAAATGGACAGGTTCGTGCATTCAATTTCAAGCCCAAAAAAAAAAGTTAATAATATAAAATGGGCCCATTGTATTGACTTGTTGGGCTATATTGGGCTTTGGCCCAAATGGTTCAAATTCACGTAATAGAATGAGTTGATTTGGTAATGCTCTAAGAGAGAGTACTAATTTAGCTGGCAATCTGCAATGTCAAATTGTTATGATATGATCCATATCACAGGACACAACACGACATGATAAGAACCTGATACAAACATTATAAGGATATGCCACAAATATCATACGGAATTATCGTATTTTTGTCATGTCAATACGATAAAAGCATATGCATGAACATGATAAAACCTTGATATAACTCATTAAACTTAGATAATAAGAAATAAATAAATAAAATTTATATGTGAAAAAGAATAAAAAGAGTACAACATTCTAGAAGCCTTTTGGGCTTAATGTAGGGCCTCAATATTAATGGTCACATTGACACAATTTATTTTTCAATTGGGCCGGGGTTTATTCCACTACATTATTTTGGCTGAAGTGTGAATATGTAATTTTTTTTTGAGGGGTGAATATGTAAATTTTTGATATATTATTATGAACAAGATTATTCTCGTCATAGTCTTAATTTACTCATTATAGCACCGTTATTTATTAAATAATAATAATAAGTTACTATTACATCATTTTTAAAAGCATAATCGTAAATGTATTGACTCCCAAAATCCGTCGAATGTATAGCCCAATCTGGGTGATGATAATTGCAAAAAAAAATCTCTATAAATTATGTACAAAAATAATAATGTTCTCTCTCTCTCTCTCTCTCAAAATTTGATGTATTCTTTCCTTGCACTGTATTTTTTATAGCCTCTTTCTTCAAATCTTAATTGCAACCCCCTTTCCCCCTTAGATTTCATATTTTCTAATGTCCTTTATCGCAAAAAAAATAAAATAAATAAAATATCTGTGTAATGTGATGTGAAATTCTTCTGGGTTTTGATTCAAGCCGTAGAAAAATCAAATATATTGGAACGTTCTTGGAACCCCCCTTCCTTTCAGCTTCATTTTGTGAAAGATATGAGGCCTCCTTATACGATATTTACAAAAGGCTATCTTATCTTAAAAATTTGAAATTGTATAAATTTATTTATGTCTGAAAAAAATTTCAAGTTGATTTCTTTGAAATGATTGTATATAAGAAATTAATGTAACAAGTAAAATGAGTTCACTGTGACTAATTTTTCTATTCAATGGTGCATAAAAGAATTTTTTTAATAAGAAGATATGAAAAGAGCAATAACACTAATAATTTCTGTCAAATTTAAAAAACAATAATAATTGAACCAATTTTTGTTAAAAAAAATATGCTTTTATTATGAAGGTGGATCTTTTTGAGATTTTAGTTTTACCGATGTTGTGTGTGTATGTAGATAGAAATTGAGGATATATATTTTGATTTTGCGAAATTGTGATTCTGATAATGATGTGGAAATTGTTGTGATTCTGAATGATGTGAAAATTGTATTAGTATATGAATGCATATCGTACAATTAATTATCTTCTTTATTAATAAAACAAAGGAAAATGAGAAGTCATATGTTTTAATTTTCTTCTTAAAGATAGGATATAAATACAGACAGTTTCACACGAGAGTTAGGCTTTACTTTTGGTTTCCATTAGGTATACATGTTGTTGCATTATTTTGAAGCCAATCGGCCTTTTCTCCTGGGATTATGTTAGCTCAAATCACAAGGAGAAAGGAATAGGTTTAAGAATATTAATATTTTAAATTATAATTACAAATAAATAATATTTTTTTTCGGTTATTGATTATTCAGTTAAAAAAAATTAAATAGGTCGAAAATTGAATTAAACGAAATTACATTGAGTCGAATTTAATTTATTGAATTGATTCATTCAATCATTTGATTAAAATTTTGTCATTAACAATATTTGTACTCTCTGCAATTATATATTTTATATTAATGAAAAATGTTATCAATTGTGAATGAGTTGATGCAGAAAATGGCAGTGAAGACCCAATTCCCAGTGTTTGCGCCGCCTCAGGTCCGCCCCCAGCCCCACCGGCCGGCCACCGAAATCCGGTTCTCCCGCTGGAACAACGCCAACGCCCAGAAATTCATCCGCCGCGAGAGGTCCCAGAAAGAGATAGAAGACCAGCTCCGCCTCGAAAAACGGTTCGACTCTGCCCTCACCATCGCCCACAACTACAACCCCGCCCCTCCCCACCCCACCACCTTCAAATCTACCGGCACTCCCTCTGCCCCCTCCGCCCCTTCCATCCCTGGGAAAAAATCCAAATACTCAAAAGACCCTTCTTCCCACCCCGCCTTCAAACCCCTCGCCAAACCTCGACATATCCCCGTTAGAGAAAATGCTCAAAACCCTGATTTCAGAATCGATGAGAACGGAATTTCTTACGAGATGCCTGAGGCCCCATTTCTGTACCAGTATAGTTACACAGAGGTGCCCAAGGTGAAGCCGATGAAGCTGAGGGAGCCGTTGGTGTCCCCATTTGGGCCGGAAACGATGGCGAAGCCGTGGCTGGGGCGGAGGCCTCTGCCGCCCAGCAAGAAGAAGCTGCCGGAGTTTGATTCGTTTAAGCTGCCGCCGCCGCACAAAAAGGGCGTGAAGCCGGTGCAGGCCCCGGGCCGTATCTTCCCGGTTCTGGGCCCAAGCATGTGAGATCCCGCGAGGAGATTCTTGGGGAGCCATTGACGAAGGAGGAAATCGAGGCGCTCATAGAAAGCTCTAGAAAGTCATCTCGACAGTTAAATATGGGTAAAGATTGTATTTTTGTTGATTGCTGCTATATGTTTTAATCTTATATTACTATGTGGCTTTGATGATTGGTTTATTTGATTTTGTTTAATCATTTTTGATAATGATCTAGTTGTATCTGTCAATGTGGAAGTGAAAGTGGTTCATGGGAGTTGATTCTAGCTTGTTCAAATAAATTAAGTGACTATGGTCTTGCATTCTGCAGTTTTGACTTGAATTTAGATTTAAGGTCATTGGGATATATGGCTAATTGGCTATACATGATGTATTGATTCTGATTTTTGTGGTCGATTGTGTGGCCTGTACTTGTGTGTCTTGGCATCTTAGAAGTTTGTGAATGCTTTTCCACTGTTGTCAGTTACCATTCCATTGTTCCTCTGCAGGAAGGGATGGCCTAACACACAATATGTTGGACAATATACATGCTCTTTGGAAGCGAAGACGGGCCTGTAAAATAAAATGCAAGGGTGTGTGCACTGTAGATATGGACAATGTGTGCCAACAATTGGAGGTTGGTATGTTCTCCTTGCTCTTCTCTAAATTCTCAAAGAACTTGTTCATTTGAACATTTTGTCAGAAGATTATATGTTCTCCTGCGCTTAGATATTAATCTAGACGATTTTTATGATATGAAATCTGCAAAAATATCAGGAAAAATCAGGAGGGAAGATTATATACAATAGAGGTGGTGTCATTTACCTTTTCCGAGGCAGAAACTATAACTATAGATCCCGACCTCGTTATCCTCTCATGCTGTGGAAACCTGTTGCGCCAGTATACCCAAGACTGGTTCAACGAGTTCCAGATGGTTTGACTTTAGAAGAAGCATCTGATATGCGGAAAAAGGGGCGTGATCTGACACCAATATGCAAGCTCGGTATGCAATTGTTTTTATTTACTCAATTTTGCCGTGTGATGAATCTACTGATCAATGTATACTTGTCTTTTGCAGCGAAAAACGGTGTTTACTGTGACCTTGTAGAGAATGTTAGGGAGGCATTTGAAGCATGTGAACTAGTGCGGATAAACTGCCAAGGTTTGAATCCAAGTGACTACAAAAAAATAGGTGCCAAACTCAAGGTATCTTCCTTTCAAGCCTTTAGGGTGACTGTGATGTTTGGGTTCAAATCAAAAGAAATATTCACTGTGTTATATTGATTCCGTGTGTTTTTTAATGCAGAATCTTGTCCCATGTGTGCTAATATCATTTGAACATGAACACATACTCATATGGCGAGGGCAGCACTGGAAGTCCTCGATAGAACCTCCTAAGATTCTGAAGGGCTCGGAAGAAGTCCAAACTGATATAGCTCCAGGGGTGTCAGCTGCTCCATTGACAAGTATCCCGAACCCCTCGAGCACCAACGAAGACAAACATGATGATATTGAAAGTACAATATCTCCCACTTACACCAATAAGAAGTCCCAACGAGACAGTGTATCAACTGACATATCTTCTCATCAAGTCTCAACTAAAGATTCTGTGACATCTCCTGTTTCTCCATGTGTGGGTTATGATCGTTCCGAAGCAGAAGCATGCAATCGAATTGCTGCAAGAGAAACAGAGTTGGATGGTTCAGTGGATAGCACTGCAGCTGTGTCAATGCCTTGTACTGAGGAAATTATGCTACTCATGAAGCAAGCAGTAGAAAACGGGATGGCGGTTATGCTGGATCGCGATAGCTTGGATGCTGACATTGTTTTCAAAAAAGCTGTTGCTTTTGCTAAGACTGCTCCAGCGGGCCCTCTCTATCGACAGCGAGCTAAGGAGTTACGAGAAGAGAAAAAGAAGCAACAACAATGTGAGGATTCGGGGTGAAAAAAGCTCCAGTGGATATAGTAGCACCAGAAATAACGGTTCGTAGCCGGAGAGGTGAAAGAAAACTAACGAAAATGGAAGATATTAAAGCCGACTATCTTAATGTTGTTCCACGGGGAAACCTCAGAGTAGATGAGCTTGCCAAGTTGCTATCTTAATTTGATGCAATGGCATAATTTGTATTTTAGGGGATATTAATATATCATTTTGGTCGCTTTTGTAAAATGTAGATTGTTTGTCTAGAGATGCTTACACACTTCAAAATTATTATTTAGTAACTTTTTCAGTACTATTGCAGTATGAACAACAACATCGAACTATCTCCAACATTCTGTAGCTATACAAATATTGCATAACGACTGTCAAATCAAAGTTCATGGTAATAAAATCAAAATAATAAAACTATGTAGGCATCACAATGTCTTTTTCGATGTCAAAATCAAAGAAACGAGAATACACTCTGAAACCCAAGAAATGACTTCTCTTTCTTGATTTGCGCCATTGACAGCGAACAAAGCTGCCTTTTCTGTAAACTTGGGGACAACAGCTTATCACCAGAGCTTATAGGGACTTGAGCATTGTTGCTGGCCAGATGGAATGAGTGCGCCTTCTCCTGCGTGTGAGATGTTGCTTTGCCCTTGGTAACTTGTCCAAAATCAGTTTTCATACAGTCGAGAACCATGAAATTTCTTGGTCTTTTTCTTGCATGATCAGAAATTGTTGCTTCTGTCGATGTTCCTGGTTTGGTATTATGATACTCAGTAGCTGCTGCACCTTCTTCATTCCAAGTTTCTACATTGTATTTATCTTGAATGAGTAGAACTAGTAGTAGGGGTTAAAAGTCACATAGTAGAAACAAGACAGCTAATCGTGTATGTGCAATTTTATCATGGCTCACCTGCATCGAACATGAGTATTTGGCCATCTTCGTCTATGATTTGTATTTCCTGTTCTGTTTCCGTATGTCGTGGACGTTGCAAAGCTATCCTGCTTTGTGGAGTTCTGTAACTGCCTTGAATCTCCAATACCTCAAAGTCATTATCGAGCTCAAGATGCATCTCATGTGTGCGTTTTTTGATGAGTGTGAAGGCCTCTAATGATGGTGAAGAAGTTGTATCATTTGACATGGGCAAAACTGGTAAATTTTTTGCCTTTTTCCGGATGTGGTCAAAGACTGTCTTTGCTGTAATAATTCTGCAGTCATCATCTTCCGTTTCAGCAACAGGATTGTCTGTGAGATTAGGAAAACAAGCAAGCAGAGGTAGTGAGTTGCTGGAAGACGAGCATGTATGATCTGGAGAAGCAATAGTTGTTTACCATCTTCTGATTCTTCATCTATAAGTTTGAAGCTGGGCCTTGAAATCAAAAGTTTAAGATCGATCATTTAGAAATCAGAATATTCTATAGTTTTATACTAGGATTAATCATAAGGGATGAACATGAGTCATACATGGAAGATGACATCTCTTTTGATTCATTGGTGGCAGGAAGAGAAGTATGATCATAGTCGTCTTTTATGTTGTGGACATCCTTGGGAATAAATGAGGAAAGCTCTTTCTGTCTAAATTTAGGAACATTCGCTTCACATGGTGGTGTGACAATAACCTTTTGATGGAGATCAATGCCAACTGCAATAGCACAAAATTATACTAGATGCATTCTTGGCCAGCCTTAAAAATATAAAGCGTATATGGGAGGAGATAAAGAAAAAGAAGTTACTGAATTCTTCGAATATCAGATCCGCCATAATCGTCAGCTTTCCTCGATCGGGGCTTGAAAAGAACACTGTTGCATGATAAGGGCTGCATAGAAGCCATATAACATCAGGTGTGGGAATTGGAAATCGACAGACAAGGCATCAATTATGGAAGCAAAATGCATCTGAATTTGAAAAGAAATTCATGTTCTGCTCTCATTGAACTCAAATATGTTTGAATGTTGTTGGTTCATACCTTGAGAAATCCTCCAATCTGGGCACCAGAAAAGAAGTCAGAAACAAAAAGGCAGAATAGGGTCCAACAAGCAAAGATGTGCATTAGTGGATGTATCTAAAGCTCAAGCAATCACCGTACCTTATTTTTTCATGAAATAGAATATGGTTGTCTTCTTCTACACCAACAATCTGTAAGGAACTATTTCAGTTGCATGACGTTATGAAAATGAAAAGCCTCAAGACCAACATTTATACAAGAAATAAATAAAAAAATCTGAAACATTGCATGTTTTGAAAATCCAAGATATGTAAAGATATAGTAATCCTTGCATACCGCATCAGCATAATGTCTTTTAGTTGACGGTGCCACTGGCTCTGATAGCCTGGTTATCGTTATTAGTAGCTTGGACTTCCCTATTCTTTGGACCTCAGGCTCTTTAATTGTCATCTCAATTTTCGGGGGAAGTGACAGCAGAGACTCTTTGATATGGTTCCCGAATGGGTATTTTCTACTGGTCATCAACTCTATCTTTCTCGGGTCAGCCTCAGAGAGGGTATCAAATGATGTTACTCCCATTGAATGCAGTGCCTAATTAGAATTACACAGGTGTATAAAGAATTTTATATCATATCTTCATAGATGAAAAGGTCAGATCTCCAAAAGAATTTCAAGTAAACTGACCTTTGCTGTCACCATCCCAATGCCTGGTAATTGTTTCAGCAAGTAAGGGCTGTCATCCCATAATTTCTGATGTAAACATTTGGCTAGAAGAGTTGAACTCAAAGCTCCTTTGTAACTTTTTTTGTACATAAAATACTCTTTCATGCACTTGGCTATCCTAGATCCATTTGAGCATATAAAACTCGTGTCCTACAGCATAAAAAGTTGGTCGTAGTTTAAAGAATCAATTAAGAATCCTCAAATTGCACATAATTTTAAACTATATGCAGAGGCAGTGAAACCTGAGTCATGGATAAGTCCCGGACTACAGGATCGCCAGTCAAACAATCATTCACCAGAATAAATATTTTCTCTTCTCTGCTTTGGATGCGTTTTTTCCGCTTTCCTCTATCATCAAGGGCGTGAAAGCGCAGGCGGCCATCTTTGTCATTGTTTATGTCATTCAGCAGCTTCTTTTCATTCCGCCTCAGCTGTATCCCTTCATTATCAAAATGATACGTTATCCAGAATACATAGCTTGGAAATTAATTTTGAATAGAATAAATAGTTACATGCAATTTCTTCTGCCTTGCATATAGTACGGAGAGTCTCATCTATGCTGCAGTTGGCGGGAGCCTGTATAATGTGCTTCATCGTGTCAAACTTTAGATAGTACTTTGTCATCAATCTGCCAGGCTCTGGATACAAGAGAAAGAATCACTGTCTCGTACTACACTATAATCAGAAATTTGCAGAACCAGACTGAAGACATACCAAGTGGCTTTAGAAGGAAACCATCATCATCAGTCCAGACCATTTGATATTTTGACAGTTCATTAACCTTTTGAACACAAATTTCTGGCAGAGCATATAACAAGGTGTCAGTGCATGAAACACCAGGATTGATATCTGGTTATCATGAATCAAGTTACCTTGCAAATGCCTCTCAATTCGATTACCAGCCAGCCCTTTGATTGAATAATTCTCAGGATTCTGGTCATTGCATAAAAACTCTCAGAAAACCTATCTAATGAAGGAATAGTCAAATGTTTTCCCCCCTTTTGACTTAGAGAACCTGCCTTTTTCATTCTCACATACAAGTACGAGCATTTTATCCATTCAATTGCCCTTGTTATATCTGATACAGTCGATTGAACTATCTCTGCTGTTAGATGTTCTGTTACACATGGAAGCAATCTGTGGAGAAGCAAACCAGCAAACTGTCAGCTGAGGCATGTTTAGCATCACTTTATCTGAGGGTAAAGAGAAATCAGAGGTAAAAAGTGAGCATACTGTGATTCCACCAGTTCACATCCACCTAATAAATTCTCATACAAATGAACCTGAGATATGATCCAAATGGGTTGTAAACAAGTTCACATTAGATATCTGTAGTATTTTCATATTAAGAGGGAATTCATACTGTTTCTTTTCTGGTCATAATTATGACCATTCCCGTGTCATCAAATGGAGGACGCCCTGCTCTTCCACACATCTGCATAAATTAAGGTGGCTATTATTTCAATAAGGGTTACTCACATGTGAAAATCATAATTGCCTCATTTGGGCCACCAAAGTTCAGTGTTCTAAGTTTACCCTGATCACCTACCAATGAGTTCTCAAGTTCAAAAAGATATGATAATATTAATATTTCTTTGAATAATCTAAGAAACAATAACATACCTGGAGTATCATGGATCGTTCATATTCCATGTACATCCCTTTCTCCTTGTTGCTGGCAGAAGATCAAATATTAGAGCACTGTGATTTCTTTAAATTTCTAATAATCTGAATCACCTCCAACTCAAAAATCAAAGGAAATTGGGTTTCTGATAGATGGAAAAAATTACTAGCTTCTTCTCCATGTCTATAGTACTGATCGTACATTAATACCCTCTTATGATAAGGTATAATTAAACCACAGAATTATCTGGGGAAGACCTTAATATTAAGCATAAGTAATCCCAAGAATATGTAGATCACATGGTTTTCTGCTGCAATCAGATACCTATTAAAACTGATAAGTAATTCGTAAATAATTCTAAGACATACAAATATTGTGTGGATTTGATGACGACAGTATGTGCTGGTAGATTTATTCCATGGGCCAGGGTATTTGTGGTGCACAAAATCCGCAGATCACCATCCAGGAAAAGACCTTCCATAAGATTTCGATCCTTCATAGAAAGTCCACCATTATGGTATCCAACTGCAAATGAAACAACTAGCAGATCCTTCAACTATGTTCCAACCTCTCTCCAGGCCTGACCATGGACCTCAATTTTCACATGAAATTAAAAAAGAAGGATCCAATACCACCATAAAGTATATAAGATTGCATCTGTTTGTCGCTACATGATAATGATGCTTCTCTTAATCTTTCCTGCTGTTCTCTGCTTTTGATGAAAGGACTTGAATGACCAAACGTCATGGCTATTTGTGAGAGGCATTGTGCTGCTTCTTGTGCTCCTTTTCTGGTTGAGCAAAAAACCAAGGCAGATTTTTCTCTTGAAAATTGCATGAGAAGATCTGCAAATTAGTGGTTTAAGTTTACTGTATCACTGTGGTCTCTACTATACCATACAAACAAGCTCTATACATAAATATTAATTAGATAATCAATAGGCAAGGTATCAGGCTTACCAAAGATGTAGTTCTGAAGACGCTGATTAACCAAAACAAAGCATTCATTATCAGGAAATCAACAAAAAAATTGATAAATGATGATTAAAACATTTAATGATTTATTAAGAAATAATAACCAAGAATGTCGATTGTGGTAGATCAAGAGTACCTTTTCAAATAAGAAATCATTTTTGGCTGGTGTGTATCCTGCAAGCAAAAATAATTTTCTACTTTATATCAAGAGAAAAATAATACAGTCTGCTAAGGTATAATTTGTCATAGTATCAATTCTTAAAATATGATGTGCTGCATTGTGTCTTCTATCATAATAAGTTGGTGGTTAACTATAAGAAACAGTCAGTGGAACTGATCTTTAAGGAAACTGTGAGTACCAAAAACTTTGGTCGTCAACTTTACAGGCCTCATTTCTTCTCCAAACCTGTGAAAAGGAGTACCATAAGTTTCACAATAACAAGCTATGTCATCAGTTTACACACTTGCCATGTGATAAGATTTAACCATACTTTTTTATACCCTGAGTTGGAACCAAAAGCCACTCCGCTGCAAATGCAATTTTTTGTTATGCCCCTCTGCTTGAAATTTCAGAATGCAAATTATTTGATGAAATGTATCTTGAAGACTACCCAAGTCGTTGATATTTGGTATTGTAGCAGAAACAGCTAGGAAACGAACAAGGGATAAAGGACTTGATTTCATTTCAGGGTTGCAAGCGAGCATTTTGATTCTGCTGACAATTGCTTCTAGAGCTGCTCCTCGGGGGTCGTTCAGCAGATGAACTTCATCAATCAGCACAAGTGATATATCACTGAAAAAGCTCAAGCCCCCATCTTTTATGCGATAACGAGTCACAGCATCGAATTTCTGTGGGGAGGAAGGCCAGATCTAAGCAAGGATGAGGTAAACCAAAGATAGAAACAAACCCCCTATGTAACTACCTCAGGAGTCGTAAGAATGATGTCAGCATCCTGCATACTCTTGGCACTGTAATACTCATTGTCACCTGTTAGCTCAAGGCAATTTATTCCCAGTGTTCCAAGCTTTTGCGTCCAATGCCGGAGCTTCTCTTGTACTAAGGCCTTTGATGGTGCAATATAGATCTTCACAACACAATATATTTACACCAGTAAGCAACAAAATGGAAATAAATGGATGCAAAAGAAACAATAACATCAGATAAGTGCCAGGATTTGCATATAGCACATCTATTAAAAATTATTAGATAAAATTAGGTTTGATTTATGAAAAGAAATGAGCAAAGGCTTTCATATAATATTATGGTTCGTATATTAGATTAGTGAAGTCTAATAACGGTAGAATTCTAGATTTCTTGACTGCATAAAGAAGAACAAATTTAGTGGGCTCTGAGAATACTATTCACATAGTTGCTACCATGAAAACTTCTTCAGGGTTAATAAACACACTAATCCTAATCCATCAGAAAACCTACCGTCTTACGGGTCCCTATGTGATGGGTGAAGTTCCCATCAACAGTGATGAACTTGGAAAAAAGCCTCATAATGCATAACTCAAAAAGTACAGTCTTCCCACTTCCAGTGGGCGCTGAAATGACCATGTTTAAGTCGGACAGGTAGCATGTGGGAAAGCATTCACTCTGCAGTGAGTTGAAGTATCTGCATGCATATTGAAAAGATACATTAGAAGTGACCTCGCTGGTTTCAGTCACAGGAGAAATTACAAACACTTTTAGTGGCAAACTGTTAAAACTACAGAACACTTCTATTTTGATTTATACAAAACTAATAAAATTTATGCATGCCCTTTGAGTGAGAGCCTTTCTGAATGCTGCATTTTTGCCTAAGAATTTACGAAGAGCAATCTCCAAAGGATCTAATTCTAGAGTCGCATCGACAAATAAACCGATAATATAAGCATCTACCCTTGCTCAAAGAACTTATTCTCCTGTATGTTTAGCAAATTCAGGCCATGAAAATTATCCTTCTTTCATTGTATCGGATTTTAGCAATAATGAAGTAATGCATTAAGTACCTGAAATTAAAGGCTGAGCGAAATGGAGCAGGTAAATCAGTCACTGCCTTCAGTGCATAGCTATCCATACATGAAGTCATGTTTCTGATGAACTAAGTTCTCAATATACTGAGATTACAACAAAAACACCAGGTTATGCAACCCAGCAGAAAGAAGTAAACAGCAAATAAGAATGATTCACTGTAAATTAATAATTTCAGAACCTAACACTAATAGTTAGTTATACAACAACTTACGTATCATATATTGCATGAAATTTGTAGTAATTTTAATTAATACTGCACCAAAACTAGAAGAACATAAACATTATATTACTCAACATTGAAAGGGTGATATAGC
Source organism: Salvia rosmarinus (assembly GCA_036937905.1). Classification (NCBI taxonomy): domain Eukaryota; kingdom Viridiplantae; phylum Streptophyta; class Magnoliopsida; order Lamiales; family Lamiaceae; genus Salvia; species Salvia rosmarinus. The sequence goes on from CM072813.1 coordinate 2,899,144, forward strand.
AAATCTCAGGTTGGATAAAGTTCATACCCTATGTAGCGATGACAGATCCACGATCGCAAAGTCAATTACACTGAAAGATCGAAAAACAAAATCTGCACGTTCAACTTATCGTATTGATCCGACAGCTGAAACTGCTCACTCGTACTTCAAAATCGTCAGAAACGCAATAAAAGCAGTATATTGCCAAATGTGATAGGAATAATTATTTTAATCTCGTACGAAACCAGTATAATCCTGATAATAGGTCTCCGTTACTGAGATTTAGCTGAAAACAGATCGACGAACACAAACCCCGCGCGCGCGGCCGCGCTCGCACACACACACAGAGAGAGAGAGAGAGAGTATACCTTTAGGCTAGTAAGTGGAAGAGAAAACGGAGGTGTGACTGTGCGATATCTTCCCTCAAAAATTGAACGGAAAGTATTTATACTCGGTGGCTTTACCGTGAAGCGGGAATATAAACGGATCACCTGGACCGACTTGTTGCCGTTACATTAGAAGGAAGTGAGATGGATCGCCTGCAGCTGCAGCTGCAGCTACAGCCACGTATTGATGTTAATAATTTCTCAAATTAAAAAAAAAGTAGAAATTAATCAATTACAATGAAAATCCTCTATATGTTTGTTGAGTAAATGTACTCTTACTCTCCGAGTCGTATAACAAATAAACTTAATACACGCGCATTATTCTACAATATATATTAAAAAAATATTTACTATTTTTTAAGACATTTTGAAGAGATTCTACAACTCTTTCAAGTTAGAAATATAAATATAACTAACTTTTCTTTCCAAATTGATTACATATATCATATAAGACCTGGTATATTACTTGATACATTCTTTGATTTGTTATTAAGACAACAAAAAGGTTATTTTACTTCCATAATTATTAAAAAGCTTTAGTTTATATAGTTAATTCAATTGTATTCCTGCATTTAATTCTTTTTTAAGACGTCTACTAAAAGCTTACATTTTTCATTTTTGAAAACATGAACTATCCTCAATCTATCATTTATTTATAAAAAAAATCACAATGACCCACCTTGTTATACCTACTACCCATTAATATTAATTTGTTATCTACACTCATTTTACATTTCATTATAATTTATTAAACCCTTGTCATCAAAAGTAATACAAGCTTTTGGTGGTGGACAGAAGAAATATATATTGTTTCAAATATATTATTACGGACATGACATCATTTAGGAACAATATAATAATGAAAATTAGTATCATATTTAAACGGGAAGAAGATGAAAGCATAAATAAACAAAAGTAGAAACATACAGATACAAAAAAATGCTGGTTTTTAATCACATGAATGAACTGTAGAGCAGGTGAGCACCAATCCAGATTTCTTGCACCTAAATAATTTTCATTTATACATGTGCTTGGATTGCAAATGAAACAGACAACAAAAGGATCATTGTTACATGCTGATGATTGTGAAGATTTGCTTGTCCAAGGATTGAGTTGGCATGTAATCTAATACAGCTTCAACAACACATACAAGGAGCTCAGCTCAGGTAGCAGTTTGCCCCTCCCTCCTCAGCAAGTCCTGCAAAAAAAACATTTTAAAACTTATCGTTCGAGTCAAGGTACATGAAATATCATTGCAGTTTTATCTACTAAATAATGTTCGTAGATAGCATTGCGATCATAATATATTTAACAATGGCAATCTCTATTCAATTTTTGAACCTATGATCTCGTTCTCAGAAACCACATTATCCCATCTTCTCATAGAAGATAATCCAATCACGTAACCCTTGAAAAGGATCTATAATTTAAAGCCTTGGCATACCATCAAACGACGTAAATCGTGCATAGCTAGATTCTGATGACACTATTCTCTCAATCATGTGCCAAAATTAAAACAGCAACAGCCACCATGTAGCTTTTGAACCAATTTTAAATGGTTTGTTTTATAAGCTTATTACAGTGTATAAATGGTTGGTATTGACGAGGAAACAGAGCAGTCTTGTCCTTCACATATAAAAAACAAAGTAGTAGACCACGAACTACGGATTTTAGAATACCATTTTAATAGCAGCGACTGACTGGCGTTGTCTTTCTTTCTTCTCGCGTTGGCACTCTGCACACCAGCTGGAGAAATCTTTTTGATATTTTCTGGATTCTCTAAATACAGAACTGGAGAGCAAAGATGTCAGAACTAAGAATCAAACTGCAGGAACTTCACCTTTATGATAAAGATGACCAATTTAACCAACTACAGTATATGTTTTGATTCAGATCAAACAATTGTTGTAATAAGGCGAAGGAAAGATCTAAACATCTCATTATTAAGAGTACAGAAGTTTTTTTGATTTGGAAATTTATAGTGAGCAGAAGATTAGCTTTCGTTCACCAGGATAAAAGTACTATGTCCTTAGAAGTCAAAGGCATGACAGACATTAAGCGAAACAGAATAGTAGTCGTACCTTCTACACCATAGCAATAAGTTTATCCTATTTCCTGATGTGGTGGCTCTAGCACCATGCCTATGACGACCACGATGAAGAACGGCACGTCCTGGGACATGTGAGTAGTCAAAAATCTCCTACAAAACAGCCAAGACAAAGCCCTGCTGATGAAGCCTATTTTCAGTTATTACAATCAATCCTGAAAGGAAATCTTTTACAAATATCATCCTATGAAATGAAGATTTTGGCGTTTGAAGAAGAGTTTTTCAGGGAATAAGGAAGAAACTGCCCCTCAAACTACTTACCTCAGACTGTGTTTCTGTATTTACATGTTTATCACACCGCACACCACGAAAAAAGAGTTCACCCCCAGAAAATTGTTTGCCCACGCAGACATTCAAGCTCACTTCCGAGTCATCCACATGGAAACCTATGAGTTTTTATATAGAAAGAGAACTTTTACAATCAAATCACATACAACTTACAAGCAGCTGAAGAGGGTATGTTGTGGTTAAATTGGAAAGAAGTTCACAAGGCATCATAAAGGAGGATAGGTACTTAAAGAATGGCTTCTGACTCCAAAAGAAAGTCATTTATACCGATTCAGTATAACATAATACCCACTGGCAAGGAAACAATATTTACTTTCAGAAATGATTGAACATACAAACTGTAACATATGTAAATCAAGAACAGACTTGAACACAGTCACTAACCCAGGTCAACATCTCTATCAATCCCATATTCAAGGACAAAACCATGATGACTATCAAGATTTGATCCCCCAACCTCAGGAAAGAAAACTGCAAGAGATTTTTGCCGGAGCTAATTAGTATCAAACAAAGCACCAAGAATGTTAGATGTATTCAAAATTATGGCCAAAAAGCGAACTCACCTTTTGATATAGGGCGTATAAAATCTTCCATGAGCTTCTCAAGCATGGTTTCCATGCCAAAATCATCAAGAACAGCACCATACTTATTCATTGTATTGGGTCTCATGATTCTGAACTTTGTCTCGTGGACCCATTTCTCAAAATTTTCCACCTGAGCAATTGAAACATTGCAAGAGAATATAAACACTAAACTAGTTGGCAGAATAATATTAAGATGCTGAATGACAACTGAAACTGAGGAAATCACCTCGGCCAGCAACATTTCGCAGAACCGTGGCTGCAGCATTTCAAATGTAAAGATTCCAGGAGAGGGTTCCGACATTATGTTTCTAAAAGCCTGTTCAGTGTTCTCATTGATAGCCTTGAGGAATGAGGGTACAAAAAAGTTTGTCGGATGCATATTATAAAGCTCGAGGTGAAGACGCTGAAAAGAGAAAGATGGTGCAGTTATTTGTTAGAACCATAGCTAGACTTTTGCTGGCAATTGCATATAAATATTTTTAATACATTCCTCCATTTTTTAATCAATTGACAAGCAGCCATAGTTAATTCTTCCAGTGAAGAAATAATTATATCTTTTATTGTTTCAACATGCATTTCCTCCCAGGGCAGGGGTCAACCATATTGCAGCATAATTATCCTATCACTATAAAATCGACTAAATTCATTTTATGCACACCTGGATAAACTCGACTAAGTTCATTGATTAATTGTTAATGAAAGTGAAACTGCATTTAAGAAAAGAATACCTGATAATTGGATATAATCTTCTGCCTGTATTCCCGATGCTTTTGAAGCTGTTAAAGCAGAAGTAAAAGTTCAATGTCATTATTGAGTGAGAATGCTTATGAACGCAGGCTATTTTATAGACTAGGTTTTCCATTTATATAGATGGACAAACAAATTGAGTTAGAGGCGAAAATCAGATTGTTCAACCTTGTTGGATTTCTATCAATATCTAGCTTCAAGTTTTTGTATAATCTTGGTTTGCACGTTAATTGATTGAATGTAAACAAAATTTAGTGACGATATGAACAAAATTCAAACTCGAATAGATAAATCTTCCACATATACCATCCTTTTTTTCTAATTGAATAATTTTTTCCCTTCTAAATCATAAGCTAAATTTTCAACAATGGTTTTCGATGTTACATCCTCGTCAAAAAAGCACAAGAGTTCACTCCTCTAAGCTTAACAGCATGATGCCTCACGCATTGGCCGTTGTACCTCGCCCAAAACTCACACCGTCATCTCGATACACACATTCAGAACACCACGTGTCCTGTTTTCCGAATTAACACTCTGCATGCATATACAACACACACACACACACACATATACACACACACTAAAACTAACATCAACACCAACACCAACACTAGATGAAGAGAATGGCATTGGAACAGTTACCCTGATTCGCTCGCTTTCGGGATAGTATCGGAGAAGAATCTCACGCATGTAATTTACTTTCACATCGCGCGTCTGATGCAGCAGATTTGGCGGGAGATACCTCTCCAGCGAGCTGAAGATCGAGGGGCTGAATTCGAGGTCCAAATCCTCGTAACTGTCGGGCTTGTGATCCGAATTGGGGTTCAACCTCAGTCTGTGCGTCAAGTACGTCGGCGGCGCCGCGGCGGCGCCGTTCTGAAGCACCGGGACAATGGCACTCCCGTTGGCGTGGACCGACTGAGGCCCGATTGCTTGTTCAGGCCTCCCGTCGGGTCCCACTGGTGTACGTGCACCGTCGAGAGACATGTATGATTGATAAACAAACCTTTTCCGCCGGATTTCTGCGAAATGTATTTGGACGGAAGGAGCAATTTAGAAGCTAAATCGGCATTTCTGGGAGGGTGAGAGAGCTAATTAGGGTTTTTTCTGGGGTGAGAGTGCAGGTGATGTTCAAGGGGATGATGAGAGCTAGGGTTTGAGGTTGTGCAAAATTTAGGATTGTATGAAATTAATGTCCACCCCAAGGTAATAGTTGAATTTTACTTTTTCTTTTTCTTCATTTTCTTTGTTACACAACGTGATTCCTTCGGAAATAAATGACTTCATTTTTACGTTACACACCAATGCTTATAAATATTATTATTGTAAGGGGTCTCATATAATTAATTAGTTAATTAATTAATTAATCCTAATTAATTAATTAAATTAATTCTAATTAAAATTGTGTTAGTTTACTAAATTTTAATTGTAAATTAATACATAATAACTTTGAATTAATATATCTTAATTTTGAATTAATAAACTCTAATTATGAATTAATAAATCTTAATTTTGAATAATAAACCCTAATTTTGAATTAATAAATCTTAATTGTGAATTAATAAACCCTAATTTTGAATTAATAAACCCTATTTGGAATTAATAAACCCTAATTTTGAATAATAAATCCTAATTTTGAATTAATAAATCCTAATTGAAAATAATAAACCCTAGTTTTGAATAATAAATCCTAATTGTGAATTAATAAACCCTAAATTTTAATTAATAAACCATAATTATAAATTAATAAATCCTAATTATGAATTAATAAACCTCAATTATGAATTAATAAATCATAATTATGAATTAATAAATTTAAATATAAAGTAACAAAATCTAATTATCCTTACTTCATCATACTTATATACCAACTAATTATTCAAATACATAAATATCATTTTATTTAGTTTTCAATTGATGAGTTCTCAACAATAAATGATGCGTTTCCAAATAAAAACATAATTTCTCATTAAAAAAATCTCATATTTCGGAAATCTTAGACTTTTAAAATAAATAACACAAAATCTCCTAATTAAGAATGTATGTTAAGTATCCAAGATAAATAAGAATGAAAGAATATAAGAGATGTCATATAATTATTTTAACAAAATGTGATCATATTATATAGAATGTGTAATTCGGATATGTCTCAAACAAGATACACAAGGATTTTGTCGCTCGTATCAAACCAGATGTAACACTTAGGATTGCATGAAATTGATGTTCCTCCAAGGTAATAATATATTTTTATCTTTCTTTTTTCATTTTTTATTAAATGATATGTGTAGTTGTGCACAATATGATTTTAACTTATTACTAGTGTGTAACAAATCGAGTCTTGATGGGAATTCACTTTACGTTATAAGTTACACTATCCGTTCTCATCCAAAGCTCATATATTAATACTCACCAATTACCTAAACATGTAACCATTTTATTTAGATAATGTTTTAAATATGAACTTTACAATGTTTTACCTAATAATAATTACACAAAAGATTAGAAAAATGAAGAAAATTTCACTAAGGCATGTTAATGTTTAGACCTATTTAGAATTTATATACTTGTACTTGTCCAATTCCAATTAAAAAAATAAAATGTCTGCTCAATCTTGTCCAAACTCATATATTAATACTCGTTAATCACCAAACACACAAGTATCCTTTTATTTATGTTTTTAATATTTATAAAGTCTCATGAAACATCGACAAGGTATTCCAATTTTTTATAATAAAAAAAGATTTGGAAAATAATTATGAAAATTATGTACTATTATGTTTTTAAAGGAAAACCTACGAATATTAAATGAATAAAACTTAAAACATAATGAGAAATAATTAGGATAAATAAGAATTGAGAATGCACAAAGACCGCATAGGCACGTGTTATGTTGGTGCTTCCAATATGTTATAATATTATAAATTGATTAAAATTACCTTTTACATGTCAATATCAATATAATAATTATATATAATTATATATGTATAATGACTATAATTCAGAAGAAATAACTTTACATATGGTTTCATTTGATTTTGAGATATAATCAAAACATATTGATCCTAAATTCCCAACAAACATTAATATGATTATCAAGAATGATTAATAATGGAGAACTTTTCATATAGGCTTTTCAATAAATATTCAAACCCGTTTAGAATATACATGTTTCGATGTAAGCTTATCAATAAATGTTAAGACTCAATTGTTGTTATCTACTCAATTTTATTTGTCTCTCGTGCATATTTTGTAAGGATTGAGAAGAAGTCATTCCGATAATCTTCCGCTAAAATAGAATACGTAAAAACAATAAATCACATGACATAAATAGATCAATATTTTTATAAATGTGGTCCAACATCAAATAGAGCAATATTTACGGAAATAAAAAATCAATAGATGACATATAAGAGTTTCATAATCATCCACATAATAGACCACCAAAAGGCCATATCCTAATTTCAATGAATTGATCAATGTGAACAAAAGATTTTTCAACCTACTTACAAATAATTTCAAAATAACAAAATGGAATAAACTCATTTAAAATTTAGATTAATCAGAAAACAAAATGCCCCAACTAACTATTATACCGTTTATACACTATAAAAACATTTTACTTTTCAAAAGCAGTTCCATGAGAGTTTACTCGATATCCGAAAAAGATGGATCAACACCGAAAATTATTTCGGATATTTCGCGGAACATTTAAAATTCAATTGTGCAATATGATATCATTTATACATCTAATATATACTCCTCATTACCAATAATTTTCATAAGTCCAAAAACATTTAAATACGAACAATCATAAAAATTACAATCTTTTGGGCCAAATTTAAAGTATTTAGGAGATATTTTATAAAGTAGTTAAAGTGATAAAAGTTGGTAGGGTCCACACTTTTACCCGAAGGATAATTACTACTAAAATGGAATGAGACATTTGTAATGGGATTTAAACCAAATTAGATATTTCGAAAGTAGGACATTTTAAATGGGACGGAGGGAGTATAACTTTAGTCTTGATATTAGCTAATTGACTTAGCTTATTGTCAAGAGTAATTATAGACAATACTTTATAAGATTAATCAATCACAAATAATAAATGCATAAGTTACGAATAAATAACAATGATTTAATCTAGTTATCCATATTTTCGTGAATGGATTTTCAAAATATTTTTCAATATAAATAGGTTTATAAGTAGAAACTAATGCCTATTGATGGAATGCAACTACTTTCAGCTAACTATCACAATTCGAATTTCATATATCTTATAGGTCAAATTTAAATTTTAAACTCTTCTAAATATTTATTTTTCAAAGAGATTGTTTTTGATTATTTAGTATAACTTGATTATGTAGGGAAATATGATTTTACCATATCCCGATGATCTATCTTGGATGTTTAATTCACCATATATTGATTATGTATGTAGCATACGTCTATATAATTAATTACAATACGTTGGTGTTTACTCGTGTTTACCTGCGAATTTATCTGATAAAGAACGATGAAGACTTGTGCTTTGATCTTCTGGATTGTATCCCGTTTACTAGAACTCCAATGTTGAGTGAGAGCAATCTATGGAGAATACTGCAAAAATCGACTCCTACTTATTCCTTGTAATTTTGAAAATCACACAAAATATGATTACTTCTGATTTTCTCTCACCTTATAGTTATAATGCATCCCTATAATCCTATTAGGATAGGACCTCTGCATATCTAATAAATACAATCATATCTTTGTAGATAAATCATATCTAGAATAATATCTCTTGATATCTAATTATATCAGATAAAATATATCTAGATATAGGAGATCAGAATAGAGTCCTAGTGAGACTCTGCTAGGGAGGGGACGGCCTTGATGGGCCAGCCCATGGATCAAATGCAATGAATAAAGACGGGCCTAAAATGAATTAATTATCTTCTGCTCAGCCCAGAACATAAATTAATTCATAAACATTTATTCATGCTACTAGAGAATGAGAATAAATGTTGACTTACCCCATTATTTTCGAAGTTGAGTCAGACTTGCACTTAGACTTACGAATCCTAGTATTTAAGATATCGCACGTCCATTAATTATTTATAGCATTCTGATTACTTAAAATAATTAATCTCTTTAATTCCTTAAGTAGTATCACTCAACCTTATTATTGTACTTGAGCTAACTAAACCTGCAGGGTTTAGTATAATAAACCTTTTGAGCTTCTTAAGAGGACGTCATTATCTTAAATGGATACGGTTGTTCCGACCAAATTGTTCTACTTAGTCGCTCGCAATAGCACGAGGTCCCTATAGCGTGGTAAGGTCGACCCAAGTCGAATCTCTCGAGGAAGACTTAACAGGGCTTATGATGTGTTACGATAAAAGCAATAAATCTAAATCCTAAACTTGATTTGGGGTGATGATTAACTAAGATTAACATGTAAATTAAACATGCAAACGATTCAACGATAGTTCAAAGCAGTTCAAACGCACAGGAATAATTCAAGAGTGTGAGATAAACTAGGGTATTAGGGTTCTTCGCCTTGATTAATCGATTATTGCTTGATCGAAAATCTACCTATTCATGCAATATTCAAACCTCAATCCAAACACTCGACTTTCGTTCCGTGGATTAAACCTAGGTTATCAAATTTCACAAATACATAAACTACTAGAGTCCCGTTTCCGGTAACCTCTAATCCAATCTATTCCTATGATGCAACGTATCTATCTCTCGATAATACACGAAACATACAAATAAAATAATGATTAATCAATTACAAATTCTATCATGCACGTATCATCTCTCGATAATACACGAAACATAATTAATTGATAGAGATCAATCACTCAACAATAAACCCTAGGTTTGATTGGTATTCTCAATCAAACAAATCATCAATTAATCAATTTGAATCACCCAACCCTAGAAAGGAATTAGTTCATGCTCGTCTCACGATTCAAACAATTAAAATCGATAGAAATCATTATCCAATAATTCAATGAAGAAAAATCGAGTAACAAGTCTTACAATCGTAAATGTCGTTGATGGATTTCTCCAATCAAATGTCTTGAATCAATGCCAAATGCAAAGAGAATTACAAGGAAAACAATCTGCTGAACAATCGCGTGGGAGAGAAAAATGAAGAAACTGACGAAAGAAAAACTGAAAGCGTAAGAATGTGTCTAGGGTTTCACGCGTTACACTTATATATATTCGCGGAAATTCACGCCCAGCGCCGGACGGATTCCCAGCGCCGGACGCGAGGTCTTCAAAACCAGGCCAAATAATGAGAACCCAGCCGGACGCGGGCGCTTGGAACGGAGGCCGCCCGGACGCATGCGGCCGGACGCCGCCCTTCTCGACGGACTCGCGTTGGCGCCAGTGCGGGGCGCGATGCGTCGCGGACGCGATGTCTTCTGAAACTTCAACTGACGCCTTGGCCGGGCGCTTCCCAGGACGGGCGCGCGTCTCTGACTACATCACTCGGGGCACCCAGCGGACGCGCATTCCAGCGCCGGACGCGAATGTCTCTGGCGATCTCAACTCCGCGCCCGGCGGACGCGACACTGGCGCCGACGGGCTGGCCTTGCTGGCGCTCCACTTTGCGACGCACCCGGCGCCGGCTCGCCGAGTCCGGCGCTTGGGTGCGTTTTAAGCTCCAAATGTGTAAACGCGACTTTCCCTACACAAAACAAAACAAGCATGATTCCAATAAAAGATATTCAAACTTAATCATATAGGAACCAAAACGTAACAAACAAACAAAGAAAAACACAACAAAAACATGCAAAACAACTCCCCCACACTTAACTCTTTGCTTGTCCTCGAGCAAATTTAGTTTCTTGAAAAGAGTGGTACACATAGAATCAATACTTCAAATAGAATCAATCTCATATTCACATCCATTCAATGCATCTTAATAATATAGTTCTCAATATAATGATCCTCATTCATCAATCAAAACATGTGACTAATCATAGAATAGCTGTGCTTCGACTCAATATGATCTCAAAAATCAATATGCGACTTATATGGTTCCCTTTTCATGTAAGATATCCCAATGACAAAATCAAATAAGAATTTGTGGAACTTAAAACCGATTATAGGACAATGATCGTTAGGTGGAAACTTCAAGTTATACACTCGAGTATCCTAACGTAGATATCTATACCCATAGCAAATAGTCTCCATTCGAGAGACAACACAAGCAAGAGGGGTAGAGCCCCTTATTCGAATTTTAAGCTCACTTATTTCATACAATTTTTTTTTATTATTTTTATTTTTTGTCCACTTTTCTAGAAAATCATACAAAAGACAGTTCCATTTACTGAAGCATATGACATCCGATCACACACTTTGTCTAAACACGACTTCCTAATTATGTCCCACGTTCAAATTGACGCCTAAGAATTATCAAACTAAAACCATATACCAAGATGCAAAGAAATTCAGATCAAAACGCAATCAATTCAACTTAAAGCATAATTCTTCATACACCATTGATTTCAAGAGAATAAATTCGTCTCTAATCCAAACAAAGAGTTAAGAAACGATGAAACACAACGACAAGACGCAACAAAACGGGAAACGACAAACGACAAAACAAAAACGACACAAACCAAACGATATCCCCCCCACACTTAAAACAGGCAAGGTCCTCATTGCATATGAATATAAAAGTATAGTAGTGGCGACTTCCCTGAAATTGACGAAACAGAGCGGCGGGGCATCAAAATCGAAACAAACCTACAAAACAAAACACAAAAATAGAACGAACAAAGAACAAAAACAAAACGAACAAAGAAAACAAAAACAAAATGACACACACAAAAACGGCAAAACACATACACTCCAATAGTGAAGAATCACTATTGGTCAGACGGCGGTGGTGGAGGTGGATCGCCATGAAATGAAGTCCAAGCTTTCCATTGAGCCTCGAGGCGGCCATGCGCGATTATGCTCACCCATCTGCCGATTGTATTGGTTCCAGTAGCGGTTACGCTCTCTCCAAAGTCGGTTCATTCGTCACAAGACGTTCATTTTGTTGATCGAATCGAGAGGAGATGTCTTGACGAAACTCGTCCATTGACCGCTAATTCATTCTGAATCGTCCAAACTCCTCACGCATGGAATAGTAGCCACCTTACGATGGACCTTGCCGAGAAGGGAACCGTGGGTGATCGGGATCGGCGTTGCTCGAATAGGCTCATGTCCTCTCCTGCGAGGCATGCTGATCGCCTTCTTCATCGATCAAGAGTGGTATCAAAAATCATCATGTCACCGAAGGGGATGGGATGGTCCTGCAGCCTCTGCTTGAGCTTGACGAGCTGCGCATGCATGTATCTCCTCGCACGCCTCCTATCATGCGGTACAAGTGGTCGTCTCATTATAAGCAAGCGGGCGCCTCGAAGCTCATCGAGGTCAATCTTTTCGGCCTTATCAAATTCATCCGTGAATATCGTGCCTCATTACTAATTATCCTCAAATGCACTAGTCCGGTGGGGATTTGGCATAAGGTGGCCGACACTTCTTACGGCGTTGAATTAACTGCAGATGCTCCCAAATGAAGAAGGTTGGACTAACCTTCGTTTTCTTAACTGCTGCAAGTGAGGAGGAAGACCTCGGTAGTATTAACTTTGTTAGCTTTGTTCATTGCGAAGACATTGAAGGCAATGAATTTGTGCACCATTACCAAAGTGGATCCTTGATAAACCCACTCGGTATCCCAACCGATGACCAATTATCAAACCACAAAGCTCATGCCACGCCTCCTAATATTAAAGATTGAGGTACACCACGTGCACCCGGGTCGAAATCCAAATACACCCTTCATAACACGGTGTAACAATATACTCATTCCCCAACAGACGACAGGTCATATTATCTGATTCATCATCAAAACTCATTGTACAGTAGAATTCAACCAACAACGGAGAATAACCAGGCAATTCCATCATAGCATACTGAAGTAAGCCTAAGTTCTTTAATATTTTTATTTTATCTTCGAGACCCAAACTTATCATCAGTTGCCAATTAAATACACGCGGAGGAGTAATATCTTGATGGATAAAGCGGCGATGAAGAGTACCTTCCACAAGATTATAGATAGGGAGGTCACTGAATACATAATATTGATATCTTGATGGGTTCCTCCATAGAATGTCATCATCTCGTGGATGGCGTGAGCTAGATCTCTTTGGATTCTTCGTACGAACCATATCCGTAAGGAGGTATTTGGGCAAGGCAAGTGAAACGCCGGACGGGCGGCTGCAACGCAGCGTTAGCGCGGCGTTGGAAAGATGGAGCCGGACGGAGCTTGAGAAGCGCCGGACTCAGTGAAAGAGGTCGGATTGCGCGAAGTCTTGAGGCGGCGGATGGCGCATGCTGGCCAGGGAAATACCGGACGGCGGAGCACGAGCTGGCGGCGCTATGATGGAAACGCCGGACGGAGTGGAGCAAGCACCGGGCGCTGGGCGAAGGCGGCGTGGGCGGCGGGAGAGGCAGGCGTGGCGGAGGCCGCGCCGATTCGAAGGAAGAAGCGATAAACGCCGGGGCAGCGTGCGAGCTTGCCGACGAAACAGCGGCGTCTGTGCCGAAGCTTAAAGCGCCCGGACGGAAGTCGGCGCAGCAAGAATGTGGAAACGCGGACCGAGCTTGAGCGCGGACGGAGGGCGGAATCAGCGGTGAGAGAGGTACGGACGGAGAGAAATGGCGCGAGAGAGAAAGAAAGAAATTAGGTTGAACCCACACATAAGAATTTAATATTATTTATTTATTTTAATCTTTTTAATTTTTTTTTTTTTTTTTTTAAAGAAAATCGGATCAGCCACGGTTGAACCCGTCCGTACTGGGTCACACTCTCTGCCTGAAAATAAATTTCTCCAGTACGGGTTTGGGCGTCCGTATTGGGTCACACTCACCTCAAAATAATAAAATCTCCACCAGTAGCGGTTTGACCGTCCGGCCTCTGGGTACCTTCTTGATAACAAAATCTCCACCAGTAGGGTTTCGCCCGTCCGCCTGGGGTACCTTCTCTCGCTTAATAACAAAATCTCCACCCAGTAGGGTTTGGGCATCGTCGTACTGGGTACCTTCTCTCGATGAATTTGAGTCTTTTCTCTTTGTATCCAACACTCTAAGATATTAAATTCCAACCTGCACCACACAAACAAAACAACATCAAAAACACAAACGAAACAAAAACAAAATAAAACGAGCAAAACAAAATAAACATGGGTTGCCTCCCACGAAGCGCTAATTTTAACGTCGTTAGCTCGACCATTGAATCCTCATTCTGACATTGCTTCTTGGAGTCTTATCGACTCAGTCTCCATCACATTCGATACTCCTTCAATGTACAACTTCACCCGTTGTCCATTAACTTGAAAGGACTTCTTCATCACATTGTATAATTTCACCGTTCGTAGGAAACACCTCTTCTATCTCATATGGACCACTCCATCTACTTGAAGCTTCCGGAAACAATCTTAATCGTGAATTGAACAAAAGCACTTTCGTTCCGGTTGAAGATCTTTTCTCACTAATTTCTTATCGTGAATCCTCTTCACCTTTTCCTTATAAATTCGAGCATTCTCATGAGCTTCATCACGCAGCTCTTCAAGCTCGCACAACTGTAAAGTCTCTCTTTTCGGCTTGAGACAAATCCAAATTCACATTCCTTATCGCCCAAGATGCTTTATGTTCAATCTCCACCTAAGATGACAAGACTTACCATAGACCATCTTATAAGGGCTCATCCCTAAAACGGTCTTGTAAGGTGCTCGATATGCCCACGAGCCTCGTTCAATTTAGTTGCCCAATCTTTCTCGACGGCCACCATTTTCTCGAATCCTTGATTTGCTTGTTGCTCGTCTCGGCCGTCACAAGTTTGAGGATGATACGGTGTTGCAACTTTGTGGGAAACTCCATTCTTCTTCATCAATTTCTCAAATGATTTATTACGTGTGTTTTCCCCATCATGATTATAGCTCGAGGAATCGAAACCGCAAAGAATATTATCCTGCACAAACTTGATGACAATATTAGCATCACATGTCCGGGTAGGAATCGCTTCACCCATTTGGACACATAATCTACAAGAAGAAGAATATACTCAAATCCACAAGACTTTGGAAGCGGACCCATAAAATCAACGCCCACACATCAAAAATCTCAGCGGTAGATTAGTATTCAAAGGCATTTCATTTCTAACTCCTATCGCACCCACCCGTTGACACCTATCACATGCTAAATGCGAATTATGTGCATCCTTAAAGATTGACGAATAAAATCCGGATTGAAGAACATTAAAAGCGATCTTTCGATTTCAAATGTCCTCCACAGTTCGAAGCATGACACAACGTCGGGATCTCTAATCTCTCCTCTCACTGGAATGCATCTCCTTATAAACTCATCCTTACCAAGGCAAAAAGATGAGGATCATCCAATAGTAATTCTGCAAGGCGACAAAACCTTTTCTTCTCTGAGAAGAAATATCGAACGTAATTTTCCACTTGCAAGATAGTTACATATGTCGACATACCAAGGAATAATAGAAGTCTCAAATGCATGCTCAAAGGGAAACTCATCACTAATGCCAGATTGATGCAAGTCATCTGCTTGGGAGCTAAAGGGAAGACGAGATAAATGATCCGCTACTGCATTCTCACTACCCTTTCATCCTTAATCTCGACATCAAATTCTTGCAGCAACAAAATCCACCTAATCAATCTAGGTTTGGCCTGAGGTTTTGACATCAAGTACCGAAGAGCTGCATGATCACTGTGTACAATTGTTTTAGATCCTAGAATATAAGACCTAAACTTGTCTAAAGCAAAACACGCCAAAAGCTCCTTTTCGTAGTCGTGTAATTTGCTTGTGCAAATTTAGAGTTAAACTTGCATAGTAAATCACACGCAACATTTTATCAATCGTTGACCAAGGACAGCTCCCTCTGCGGTGTTCGATGCATCACACATAATCTCAAAGGGTAATGACCAATCTGGGGCAACTACAATGGGTGCAGAGATAAGTTTTTCCTTCAAAGTATTGAAAGCATGCAGGCAACTTTCATCAAATAGGAATTGAACATCTTGGGCAAGCAGTTTACACAAAGGTTGACTTATTTTAGAAAAATCCTTAATAAATCGCCTATAAAATCCTGCGTGCCCTAAGAAACTTCTAATTCCTCTGACATCAATTGGTGGAGGCAATTTTTCAATTACATCAATTTTTGCTTTATCAACTTGAATCCCTTTTTTGGATATCACATGCCCTAATACAATCCCACTCGTCACCATAAAATGACTCTTTTCCCAACTCAATGTAAGATTGCATTCAATACAACGTGCAAGAACCACATCTAACTTCCTAAGACAATCATGAAAGATAATCCAAAACTCGAAAATCATCCATAAAAACCTCAATGAAATTACCAATCATTTCTGAAAAGATAGAAGTCATGCACCTTTGAAATGTTCCAGGGGCATTGCACAGACCAAACGGCATCCTCCTCCACGCGAAAGTGCCAAACGGACAAGTGAAAGTTGTTTTGGCTTGATCCTCCGGAGCAATTGCTACCTGATAATAACCAGACAGACCATCAAGGAAACAATAGTATTCATGTCCAGCTAGCTTATTGTTTCGCATGTTTTTGTTTTGTTTTTCTTTGTTTTGTTGTCGTCGCTTTGATTCCTTTCGGTTATATTTGAATATCTTTTATTGGAATCATGTTCGTTGGTGTTTTGTGTAGGGTAGGATTGCGTTGAGCTTTTGTTGCTCGAAGAGCGCACTAGCGCCGGACTCGGCGTGGCCATTGTTGAGTCTTGCCAGCGTCGCCCGCCTTGAAGACGCGTCCGGCGTTTCGTTCGTCCGTGCTAGGCACGCCTCGAGAGCATTCAGGTCCGGCGCCTCGTCTCCGTCCGTGGGGTTGCGTTCGCAGATTGGCCCGAGTCCTTGCGTCCGGCGCCTCATCGCGTCCGTGTTGTGCTATTGAATTTTTCATCCGGAAGCTCGGCGAGTCCGGCGCCTCATTCGTCCGTGCGGCTAGCCGATCCGAGGCTTGCGTCCGTGGCTGCATGAGTCCGTACCCGGAGTTCCTTGTTCTGAAGCCGCGCGTCCGTATTGATCGCGTCCGTGCTGCGCATTAATTTTGGGCGATATATATACGTTTTCAACGTTGAAAACCCTACCTTTTATTATTTTTCCTTTGGCCGTCTTTAGGTTTTCGAGAGAATGAGATTTCAATTCTTTTCCTTCCATTGCTTTTCTTTCTTTTCTTTTGATCGATTCAAGAATATTATACGGATATTGGATTCGGATCGAAGTTTACATTATCTATTCCATCGTTTGATTGTTCGTAAGTTTCTTCTATTGCTTTATTCCGTTAATCGTTTCGTATTTTATTATTATTGATTTCTTCGTTGGATTATGATTTATTTTGATATTTGTCCGAGTAATCTTATCTTCGTTCAATTATTTTAGATTCATGCCTAGGGTTTATAATTTCAATTTCATGTTCTTTGATTTAGGGTTTAACTCTTGCTAGATAATTTATCCGCTTATTCAATTTCGCCTAGTTAATTAAATCTTTCTTTCGTTAATAATTTCTTGCCTAGGTAATCTATCACCCTTTTGAGAGTAGAGTGTTTAGGATTTTATTTGTTTTAGTGTTGCAACTTAGTAGCATACATTAAGTTTTCCTTGAGAGCGACTAGGGTTAGCTTTCCTATTACAACACCTCATTCGATTGTGAGTCAATTAAGAGTATACTTTTAGTTGAAACAAATTTTGGCGCCGTTCTTAGGGATAACTTTAAGCGTTTATTTATGTTGCATGTTTTCGTTTTATTCTTCTCCTTGCTTTCTTATTTTGTACCGCATGATTCGTTTGATCTCGTTGTTGAGTGTTGTGTATGCAGGGGCCAAGCTAAATCTAGATTGGCATCCCGTTGAAGTATACTTGCAAGTTGAGCAAACCGCGATCGCCTAGTGTGGCGACTTTGATCACTCGATTGTGATAGTTTATGTGAGACGATTCTCTCCACGGTTGAAAGGGATTTACTACCGTCGATAATTTTTATTTGAAGAGTTCCTTCAGGTCATGGGTGATCGAATGAACAACAATCATGGCGGAACAGCTCCTCGCGATGGGGATTACTTTACGCCTAAGATAGGGAGACTACAAATCCGATCGTCTATGCCCGCGGCACGTGGGTATGAGTTGAAGCCAAATCACTTCAACCTCATTCCTACTTTTCATGGCATGACAAATGAAGGCATACGAGTTTTATCGAGAATATAATCAAGTGGTGCGATCGTTCCTCGATGGAGTGCGAGCGAAGAACAGTTGAAGATGCGTTGTTTCTCTTATTCTTTGAAGGATAAAGCCAAGTCTTGGCTTATGAGTTTTCCCGCCGACTCTCTGACAAATTGGAATTCTGTGGTGGAACAGTTCATGTTGAGGTTCTATCCGCAACAGAAGACGAAGGATCTTCGATCAAAAATTATGACATTCAAGCAAGATCTAGATGAGCCGTTCCATGAAGCGAGAGAAAGATTCAAGGAGCTTCAAAGGCAATGCCCACATCACTTCTTCCCGTTGGTTTTGTTATGCCAATTCTTCTACGATGGGATCCTGAAATCCGATCAGGAAAAGGCCGACGACGCAGCAGGGGGCAACATAGCTCATATCACAGCCGAGGCTCTTGGCGAAATCTTTGGCGTCATGGCGAGCAATTCCTCCGAAGGCATCGAGTGCGCGTCGATCTTACATCAACTCATTGAGCTGGATCGGTTGGCGAGGCAAATGGCACATTCATGAGAGAAATGAGCGAGATGAAGTTGAAGCGGTGAGCTCCTTCACCTCCCGGGTTATTCGCCGCCTTCTCGAGTTCGGTACCTCCACGAAATTCTCTATGCATCCTTGTGGAATTTGCATGGAAATGGGACATCTGCGGATATTTGCCCTAATATGGGGCGCCGTCTATGAAGGCGGAGTTGAGACTTATGCTATGCAAGGTTTTCACCGACAACATTATGAGCCGAGGCCGACCTATGAGCAAAACCAAAGAAGAATACAACTCAAGGTGGAAGAACGAGCCAAGGTCGTGTTCGAGTTCAAACTCACAAACTCGACGCCTCCTCGCACAACAAGACCCACCGCAAGAAGACACACTCGGCCAGTATCCTTGAAGCGACAAGCTTATGGTCGTGATGTCGATATCCGCAGCGACCATATCGGCGGCACGTCTTACCCACGATATTCTTACCGGCAGCAGCAGCCTCCGCCGCGGTACCACCCACCTCCGCCGCAACAACGGTTTCCGCGGTCCCCGCAATCTCAGCAGATTCTGCGAGGATCCTCCGAGCCTACATCGCTAAGAACAATCGGAGGAATGAAAGTACGGAGGCGGCGATGAGGTGTCTCGAGGAAACTATGGGTCGATTGCCACTCTCTTAATGAGATGAGGCGGCGAGTGAAAAGAACAAGTTGCCCGCAAGCTCATCAAGCTCATGCCGTGACGGTGCTCGAAGTGGAAAGGTTATCGACAACATGGTGACTATGCGGATCCTGTACCTTCTCCCAAGACCCATCGTTGTTGAGGAACCTCGTGTTGAAGAAGGTTCACGAGAAGAAAGATGAGAGTGAGTTGCACAAAGCCGCCGATCCATATGTTCGCGGACAAACTTCAAAGAACTTTGTTCAAGCCCGGTCCCTTATCCCCATCGGTTGACGAATGCCAGCGGGACCAACAGTTCAATGATTTCTACAAGTTCTTTGTCTCAAGTACACGTCAATCGCCTTTCTTTGGGCGTCATCCGGCCGTCCCGCCTATGTGAAATTCTTTAAGGAGCTCACCTCGAAGAAGAGGCGGGGAGACATTGCCAATGTGGTCGCCTCGAGGCGGCTAATTCAATCATGCAACTTCCTTCCACCCAAGCTTCGCGATCCGGGTAGCTTTATCATTAAGATTGCTATGGGAATGGGAAAGAGGCCTTAGGTATGCTTGATTTGGGGCGGAATTAATTTAATGCCTTATTCTATCTTTCAAGAATTAGGTCTTAAGGAATTGAAACCCACAGGCATGACCCTTCAATTAGCTGATAGATCTATGAGATACCCCAAGGGGGTAGTGGAAAATGTTATGGTTAATGTGGGGGGTCTGATAATTTTGATGGATTTTGTGGTCTTGGAAGTTGGGGATGTACGGGAGGATGGTAGGTCTCACATCGCTCTCCTCGGTGAGCCGTTTATAGCCACCACTAATACCATGATAGATGTTAAGAGTGGTCTTATTAAGATGATTGCTTTAGGGACCATTATTACATTTTACGTGAGAAATAGTCTTAATGCCCTACTGCTCATTATATTGATGATTGTGCTTTTGTCGATGCTATTGAGCCCTTGGTCGAGAATGTATTTTTGCAGGCACACACAATTGAAGAGGTCTTCATGGGATCGGCCGACGAGCAAGAAGTAGCACGTGGTCGGCAAGCTTCCCGAGCCATCTGTTGAACTCGAGGAGCTTCAGCGATTTGAGTATGTGTTCTTAGAGGAAGGAGATCGAGCCGGTGATCATCTCCTCGACTTTGGCGGTATGAGGAAGATCGTTGATTGGAGTTTTGAAAGGAACAAGCTTGCCTTGGTGGAGTTTGGGCGATATCCGTGGCATTAACCCCGCCACGTGTATGCATCGCATCACCTTGGAAGAAGGAGCTCGTCCAACGAGAGACGGACAAGGAGGTTGAACCACAGTGATATCGGAGTAGTGAAGAAGGAGATCTACAAACTCCTTGGCGAAGGCCTCATCTTTCCTGTCGCCGATAGTGAATGGGTGAGCCCGTGCATGTAGTGCGAAGAGGGGGCATTATTCTTGAAAATAGCAAGGGAGTTGGTGCGGTCAGAGCCACCACGGATGGCGCATGTGCATTGACTACCGAAAATTGAATGCCGCCACCAAAAGGATCATTTCCTCTACCTTCATTGATCAAATGCTTGATAGGTTAGCGGGACACGATTTTTATTGTTTTCTTGACGACTTGTCCGGATATTATCAAAGTTGCCATAGCTCAGAAGATCAATCCAAGACGGCGTTCACGAGCCGCATGGGACATTTGCTTACCGCATGCCGTTTGGTCTTTGCAATGCACTGAACCTTCCAACGGTGCATGATGTCCATCTTTCGAAATGATCGGCGACTACATGGAGGTATTTATGGATGACTTTTACGTGTTTGGCTCTCGTTTGATATTTGTTTAGCTAAGATTGATCATGTGCTTAATAGATGTGTCGAGAGTCATTTGACTTTAAGTTGGGAGAAGAGTCATTTCATGGTTAAAAGTGGTATAGTACTCGGGCACTTGGTTTCACATGATGGAATTGAGGTGGATAGGGCCAAAATCGATGTCATAGGAAGTTGCCCCACCGCTGACGTTAAGGGGATTAGGGTTTCTTAGGGCATCTTGGCTTCACCGTAGGTTTATTAAGGATTTTTCGAAAATCTCTCAACCCTTATGTCGTTTGCTTGCCCAAGGCGTGCCATTTGTGTTTAATAATGATTGTATGCATGCTTTCTACGTGTTGAAGAGAAGTTGATTAGTGCCCCGTGGTTGTAGCCCGAACCGGAATGAACACTTTGAGATTATGTGTGGCCTTCTAATCATCTTTGTAGGGGCTGTTTTAGAACAGCGTGTTGATAAGATGCTCCGTGTAATTTACTATGCTAGTTCTACCTTGAATCATGCGCAGTGAATTACACGACAACCTAAAAAGAAATGTTAGTGTTGTTTTACTTTAGAAAATTTCGTTCATATATCATAGGTTCTAAAGTGATTGTTCACAGTGACCATCTGCTTTAAGGTACTTGTTAACTAAACCTCAAGCTAAGCTAGGTTGATCCGTTGGGTTCTTCTCCTTCAAGAATTGATTTGGAGATTAAAGATAGGAAAGGTAGTGAGAATTGTGTGGTGATCATTTGTCTCGTCTTCAATCACCGAGTGTTAAACTTTTGCATGAGGCATTGCTAATGATTTTCCTTATGAAAATGCTTTTCGGTCTCATCTTCCCGTGGTTCGTGACATTGTGAATTATCTTGCTTGTGGGAGATGAGACTGGTCTAACCTTCGTGGAAAGGCGTTTTCTAACCTTGTGCGAGCAATATTTACGGGATGAGCCATATCTGTTCAAATTCGGGAAGGATGATGTGATCCGTCGATGTGTGCAGAGAAGAGCAATTTCAAGTGTTGGAAAAATGCCACAATGGTGATTATGGAGGGCATTTCGGCGGACAAAAGACTGCGTTCAAGGTCCTCCAATCGGGATTCTACTGGCCATCATTGTTCAAAGACGCCCAAACGTTCTACCGTACTTGTGATCGATGCCAACGACGGGATCTATAGGTGTTGGAATGAGATGCCTCAACAATATTCTTGTGGTAGAAATTTTCGATGTGTGGGAATCGATTTCATGGGACCCTTCCTAAATCTTCGGTTTGAATATATTACGCTTGCCGTTGACTACGTGTCCAAGTGGGTGAGGCTATCCCCACTAGGACATGCGATTCTTACATCGTTTTGAAGTTTGTGCGGGGAGATATCTTGTGCAGATTGGTTTTCCCAAAGCGATCATTAGTGATGGAGGAAAGCATTTTTGCAACAAGTTGTTCGAGAAGTTGATGAAGAAGAGTGGAATTAACCACAAGGTGGCAACGCCTTACCACCCACGTACATCGGGACAAGCCGAGACTAGTAATCGACAAATCGAGGGGATCTTAGAGAAATGGTACAACCTTCTCGGAAGGATTGGTCCACCAAACTACCCGATGCACTATGGGCGTACGCATCGCATACAAAAGCATTCTTGGAATGAGTCCCTATCGTATGGTGTTTGGGAAGGCGTGTCATCTTCCTGGAGATCGAGCACAAGGCCTTGTGGGCAATAAAACCATTTCTTTGGAGATGCAAGATGCTTCAAAACGCGGATGTTACAACTCGGAGCTTGAAGAATTACGTAATGAGGCATATGACAATGCTCGAATTTACAAAGAAAAGTGAAGGCCATCCACGACAAACATATAGTGCACAGGATTTGAAGCCCGTATGAAGGTTTTATTGTTTAATTCCGATGAAGTTTTTCCGGAAAATTGAAGTCTCGTTGGAGTGTCCGTTTATCGTCGAAGTGAAGCCGTATGGTTCGGTTGTGCTCGATAAAGAAGGATCGACGAATCGTTAGAATCGATGGTCAACAGTAAAGCTCTATGTAGAGGGGTCCGGCCTCGCTACGGTGGAATCTATTTCCGTTCATCGATCCTTGATCATCAAGTTTGTCAAGCTAATGACGATGAACGAGCGCTTCGTGGGAAGCAAACCCACGTTTCCTTTCGTTGTTTTCGTGTTTTCTTTTTTTTTTTTGCGTGTTTATTTCGTTTATGGTTTATGTGGTGCGGGAATGAATGTAAAAGTGATTGCAAAGAAATTCCGTCGAGGAGGTACCCAGCGCGGACGCGACGCGCCCGGACGCGGGTTGATAAATTTGAACAATGAAGTCACCCCGTGGCGGACGCGACGAAGCGCCGGACCTTGAGGTTGATAAATTTAATAATGAAGTCACCCCGTGGCCGGACGTGACGGGTCCGGACGCAGTGATATCATTTGTTTGGGCGATGGTGACCCGGTACGGACTTGATGAAACCGTACCGGGTCCATTCTTTGCTTCGTTTTAAAAAAAAAAAAAAAAAAAAAATAATAATAATAAAATATATATATATATATATATATATATATATATATATATATATATGTGTTTTAGGTTTCATTCTTTTATTTACGCTTCGCGCCTCTCCATGTGAGCTTCTCTCCCGTCGCGCTTATCTCCGCGCCGCTCGGGTCCGCGCCTCACTCCATTCAGCTCCGCAAGCTCAGTCCGGCGCCTTATCTCCAACCGGCGCAGCGCTCATTCCATCCGTCCGACGACTCACCTCCGTCAGACGCCCGCAACTCCTCCGCGCGTCTCTCTGTGTGCGGTTTCATCTCTCGGCTCGCTCGGTCCGGCTACTCACCTATTCATTCATGCAGCTCGGTCCGCGCCTTAACTCCAACCGGCGCTAATTCTTTCCGTCCGACAATTCGCCTCTGTCGTGCCGCACAACACACACCGCGCACATTCTTGTTAGTCCGTTTTCCTCGAGCGCCCGCACGCCATATGATTCATCACCGTCCGTGACGCGCGTCGCGCCCTAGCGCCTCGCCTCGCTCCGTCCGCGCGCCCTAAGCCAGCGCGCTTTTTCAATTTCAGCCACACTCGCCTCCGTCGGGAGGCGCTTGTCCGTCCGGCGACTCATCTATTCCAGCTCGCTCGTCCGTACGGTGCCCTATTGCACACAATTGATATGGTTCGCACTAAAATGCACTGGATCCACCTCTCGCCATCCTCGAGCCGATGATGTTCGATGGAGGAACAACAGGGCGATATTAGCGTTATGTACTCGCAACCTTTCCATTTATAATGCGGTGGAAGGTACACACTATCGTCGCTTTGCATTTCAAGAAATCACACCTCCGCGTCGATTCATTGGCAATTGATGCAAAGTCTAGGTCTTGAGGATAGGGTTAAGAAGTATTTGAAAATTTGGGTTTGCTACAATATGCATTGATGGACTTACAGGTTATACCCCATTGTTGCTTGAATTCTATTATACGATGTGTATTGATGATGAATCGATTCTTTGTCTTGTCGTCGGGCATTGGGGCGAGTATGTTATAACGCCTCGTATAATGAAGCGGGTTTTGGTTTTCCGACTTACGGTGCACGTGGTGTGCGAATTCTTTCAATGTTAGAGAGGCACGGAAAGAGCTATCGAGTTTAATAATCGGTCATCCGTTTAATGCCGAGTGGGTTTATCAAGGATGAAGCTTTGGCAATGGTCCACAAGTTCATAGCTTTCAATGTTTTTGGAAATGAGCAGCGAATAAGGTGAATCTTCTTTGAAGTCTTCCTGCTAACATGTCTTTGTAAAGAAGGCGAAGATTTCAGCGATATACTTTATTTGGGACCACTTGCAACCGATCCGGTAGCGCAAGAAATGTAGGCCAACCACATGCCAAATCCCTCTTGGGTGGCGGTGAGCTTAAGGATCATAAATAACGATGGACGACCGGTTCGGGCAAGATCATATCGACCTAAGATGATTGATCTTAGTGAGTGCGGCGCTCCTTTGCCTACAACGAGACTACTCGGTGCCTCGGCATCGGAGGAATTGCGTGAAACGATATATGTTGGCACGAGACGCAGGCCCAAGGTCGAGGCAGCCCAGCGGCGGTGCGGGACCATCACATGCACCTACGGTGATATGATCATCTATGATACCACCGTACCATCGGATGAAGACCGTGACCAGCAGCGGATGCGGGAGGGATCTGAGCCCTTTGGCGCGGCGATCCTAATCGGCCGCGGCCCTTCCCAAGCAATACGCGTCGGGCGGTATAGTTCTTTTCGTGAGGAGTTTGGTCGGTTTAGGAATGAATTAGGCGGCCCGGACGAGTTCCGTCAAGACATAAGTTCTCGGTTTGATCGGCAAAATCAACGTCTTGACAGCGAGAATCAATTATGGCGAGAAACAAAACCGGTAATACCGGAGCACATATAACCAACAGATGATTGAGCAAAACCAATACTGGAGCACATTTAACCAACGATGATTGAGCGAAATCGGCGCATGGCGCCTCGAAGCCAGTGGAGCGCTGGACTACCTTTCATGGCGCCTCCTCCACCACGCCGCCGGACCAATAGTGATTCTTCACTTATTGGAGCGTTTATGTTTTCCTTTTGTTTGTTTTGTTCGTTTCCTTTTTTTCTTCGTTGTTTTGCTTCTCTCTTTCTGTTTTGTAGGCCTTGTCTTTTGTTTCTTCCTCGCCCGTTCCGTTCGTCGCCTTGGAAGTCTCCTCCTTTCTCTAATATTTTATATGCAATGAGGTCCTTTGTTTTTAAGTGTGGGGGTTTTTACGTCTTTGTTGTGTTTTGTCGTTTAACTTTTGTTGGATTAGAGCGATTTTATCTTCTTGAAATCAATGGTGTATGAAGAATTATGCCTTAAAGTTGAATTAATTGCGTTTTGATCTGAATTTCTTTGCATCTTGGTATATGGTTTTTAGTTTAATGAAACTTAGATGTCAATTTAAACTGTGGGACATAATTAGAAAGCTGTGTTTAGACAAGGTGTGTGATCGGATGTCATTTGCTTCGTAAATGGAACCCGTCTCTTGTATGATCTTTCAAGAAAAAGTGGACAATAAAAAAAAAAAAAAAAAAGAAAAAAAAGAAAAGAAATGAAAATATGTCGTTCTTGTGTTATAAGTGGGCTTAAAATTGAATAAGGGCTCTACCCTCTTGCATGTTGTCTCTCGAATGGAGACTCTTTGCTATGGGTATAGATATCTACGTTAGGATACTCGAGTGTACAACTTGAAGGTTCCACCTAACGATTATTGTCTATAATCTGCTTTTAAGTTCCACATGTTCTTATTTGTTGTTGTCATTTGAGATATCTTACATGAAAGGGAACCATATAAGTTGTATATTGATTTCTGAAATCATGTTGAGTCGAAGCACAGCTATTCTATGATAAGTCACATGTTTGGATTGATAAATGAGGATCATTGTATTGAGAACTATATTATTGAGATGCATTGAAGGGATGTGAATATGTGATTGATTCTATTTGAAGTATTGATTCTATGTGTACCATTCCTTTCAAGAAACTAAGATTTGCTCGAGGACAAGCAAAGAGTTAAGTGTGGGGGTGTTGTTTCGCATGTTTTTGTTTTGTTTTTCTTTGTTTTGTTGTCGTCGTTTTGATTCCTTTCTGGTTATATTTGAATATCTTTTTATTGGAATCATGTTCGTTGGTGTTTTGTGTAGGGTAGGATTGCGTTGAGCTTTTTGTTGCTCGAAGAGCGCACCCAAGCGCCGACTCGGCGGGCCGGCATGCCAGTGCGCAGCCGCGCCGCTTGAAGAAGGAAAGGCAGCGTCCGGCGTTTCGTTCGTCCGCGCTAGGCACGCCTCGAGAGCATTCAGCGTCCGCCGCCTCGTCTCCGTCCGTACCGGGTTGCGTTCGCAAGATTGGCCCGGAGTCCTTGCGTCCGGCGCCTCATCGCGTCCGTGGCGTTTATTGAATTTTTCATCCGAAGCTCGACGAGTCCGGCGCCTCATTGCGTCCGTGCTGCTAGCCGATCCGAGCCAGCGTCCGTGGCTGCATGAGTCCGTGGGGTTCCTTGTTCTGAAGCGCAGCGTCCGTGGCTACCGATCGCGTCCGTACAAGCGCATTAATTTTGGGCGATATATATCGTTTTCAACGTTGAAAACCCTACCTTTTATTATTTTTCCTTTGGCCGTCTTTAGGTTTTTCGAGAGAACAGAGAGATTTCTGAATTCTTTTCCTTCCATTGCTTTTCTTTCTCTTTTCTTTTGATCGATTCAAGAATATTGTACGGATATTGGATTCGGATCAGAAGTTTACATTATCTATTCCATCGTTTGATTGTTCGTAAGTTTCTTCTATTGCTTTATTCCGTTAATCGTTCGTATTTTATTATTATTGATTTCTTCGTTGGATTATGATTTATTTTGATATTTGTCCGAGTAATCTTATCTTCGTTCAATTATTTTAGATTCATGCCTAGGGTTTATAATTTCAATTTCATGTTCTTTGATTTAGGGTTTAACTCTTGCTTAGATAATTTATCCGCTTATTCAATTTACGCCTAGTTAATTAATCTTTCTTTCGTTAATAATTTCTTGCCTAGGTAATCTATCACCCTTTTGAGAGTAGAGTGTTTAGGATTTTATTTGTTTTTCGTGTTGCAACTTAGTAACTGTTAAGTTTTCCTTGAGAGACGACTAGGGTTAGCTTTCACTATTACAACACCTCATTCGATTGTGAGTCAATTAAGAGTATACTTTTAGTTGAAACACTTATCTAACATTTGATCAATAAATGGAAGAGGAAAATGGTCCTTTCTAGTGGTGGCATTCAACTTTCTGTAGTCGATGCACATCCTCCATCCAGTGGTAGTCCTTGTAGGCACCAGCTCTCCTCTATCATTCTTCACCACGGTTATACCACCTTTCTTGGGTACCACGTGAACTGGACTGACCCACTGACTGTCTGCGACGGGGTAGATGAGTCCCTCTGCAAGGAGCTTTAGAATCTCCTTCTTGACTACCTCCATAAGGTTAGGATTCAACCTCCGTTGTCCTTCCCGAATTGGCCTAGCCCCATCTTCAAGTACTATCCGATGCATGCACATTGCTGGGCTTATCCCTCGAATATCAGACATACTCCATCCAAGAGCTCGTTTATTCTTTCTTAGGACCTCAATGAGTTGTTCTTCCTCTACCTTGCTTAACCCGGCAAAGATTATGACGAACTTCTCCACTTCTTCAAAGTAGACATATTTGAGATGCTCGGGTAACTCTTTGAGGTCTGGTTTCTCATGAAGGTAATCTTTCCACTTCTATCTCCTGGTTCTCCTCAACCTTGCTCTCCGCAGACAGCTTCTCTTCATTCTCATCATAACTGCGAGGAAAGTTTCTATCGATCTTCCCGCAATACACATGTCTCGACCACCAAGCAATCAATAGCATCTATGTAAGAACAATTATCAATTGCATCAAGATGGTACTATAGTGCTATCTCTAACGAGAAAAGGACAGTTTCTCCCAACACTGTCATTTCAATACACCATTTTAACATCAATCAAAGTGTTGGTAGTAGCCATAAAAGGCCTTCCTAAAAGAATTGTGTGCTCTCTACCATTTTCTTTAATGTCACCCACATCAAGAACAACAAAATCAACGGGAATGATCAATCCACCCACTCTAACTCATATGTCTTGATAATCCCACAGGATAGCGAATTGATCTATCGCCTAACTTGTAAACACATGCGAGTAGGTTTTAATTCCCTAATTCAAGTTGCTCAAAAATAGAGTAAGGCATTAAATTTATACTGCACTGAGGTCGAGCATGCACAGTAGCTTCTTTTCCATTTCCCAAAGCAATCTTTATCACAAAGCTTCACGGATCGCGTTGCTTTGGTGGCGATTGATCTTGAAAATAGCAATGAAACCTCGGATACAATCACCTTCTCATCATCTACAAACTTCCTCTTCTTCGATGCTAACTCTTTAAAGAACTTGACATAGGGTGGGACGTTTGAATAACGTCGAGGAGAGCAAGTTCACATTCACTAGATAGCATCTTGTAGAACTCTAAGAACCGATCCTTCTTTTCACTTCTCAATCTGCTCGGAAAGGGAATTGGAGGTTTGTCACGAGTCTCGGCTTTGTGAAGCCTCGGATGTCTCTTCTTCCTTCTCTGCATGCTCTCCTTTGCACTTCCTCAGTCACCTTAGTCAATTCGGTTCCTCAGTGGAATTTCCACTTTATTGTCAATTGTTTTCCACTTCTAAGAACTGTGATTGCTGTGCTTTTCGGGTTGACTAAGCAATTTCCTTTTGTCCTTGTTGTGCGGTTCTCCAGCGGTCCCGACCAACCGTCCTACTTGAGTCTCTATCCTCTTCATTGATGCTTCCACAAACTCAAATCTCGATGACTTGCACGAATGAAAGTGTGTAGAGAATCTTCAAGTGTTGGCTTCCGGAGCACCCATTGCTGTTGGGTTTGTGGAGGTGGGCTGCTTTGCAATTGTTATTCTTCTTCTTCTTTGGAACCACGCATTCTTCTTGAGGTTCTTTATCTGAATGAGCTCCTGACTAGATCCTCCATGATTACGGTTCCGGGAGAAATTAGGATGATCTCTCCACTGGATTGTATGAATTGGAAAAGGGATCATATTTAGGCCTCGGTTAATACCTTGTTGATTTCTCTTTGGAACCCTTGCTGGAACCCTTGCATTGCATTCACTTATGCTTATCATATGCCATCTCATTGGCTCGTTGGCATATGTTGGCCCCATGTCCCGCTTACACCACAAATCCCACATGTCTCCATCGACATCACTTGTTGTTGTTGAATTGGGCGGTGGTTGAGATTCGTTCACCCTCGTTAGTTGAACTTGGCGGTGAGCTCATGATTGTTTGTCACTTCATAATTGGGTGTAATCTCTTTAGGCTGCTGCGGCAGTCTTATCTTGCACTTCTCCTTTGAGAGTTTGCAGCCTAGCGTCTCAGTAATCTCGCTAACGTCCTTAGCGGTGTGGTTTCCATGTCTCCTCCAGCCGCATTATCTATCATATATTGATAGTCCATCGTCAATCCATCGTAGAAAAGCTGATTGAGAAGCTCACCGGGTAATGATGATGCGGACATTCTTCTGTGACTTGAACCGATCCCATGCCTCGTGCATAGGTTCTCCACCATCTGCAGAATGTGGCTATCTCGAGCCCTCGGCTCTTGTGTCTTTTCGAGTAGTACTTTCCCATGAACTTATCATACACGGCTTGCCAACTCGTCGATGAACCGGGTGTAGAGACATCAACCATGTCTTGGCTCTATCTTTCGGGTGTGGGAAAACACCTCATTCTCGGCCAGTATCCTCGGTGGCCCGTTCGGTGGAAAAGTGTGAACCACCGCATAGAACTCCGGATGAAGTTGAGGCATCCTCGCTAGGCATCCGTAGAATGGCCAAGCGGGTTGAAGTGAATGGGCTTCAACTCATAGTTCTGGGCCGGATCCCCAGGACTATGCATGGCGTTGTCACCCCAATGACGGTCGAGCAAAATCACGCATCCTCGGGTTTCCTTCTTCATGGGCTCCTCCATTTGCCGCCATTTCTTACGCACAAACTCCTCACTGGAGATCTACTTCCCAAACTCTCGTACTCTCACTTCTTGCACTTGCCTCGCTTTCGACAAGCTTTCTTGGGAGTTCGAAGGATAAAATTCTCCTACCACAGAATGTTGTCGAACACCGTGCCAACTTCCTTTGAGACTTGACGACCTAGCATACACAAACACAAGACAAGAAAAGCGGATTACGCGCACTGTGGGAAGAATTAATCAAACAAAATAAAAATAAACCAAAATAGAAGATAGATGGGAAAATAACACAATCAAAATGCTAAAAGCCTTCCCGACAGCGCCAAAATTTGTTCCGACCAAATTGTTCTACTTAGTCGCTTCGCAATAACACGAGGTCCCTATAAGCGTGGTAAGGTCGACCAAGTCGAATCTCTCGGGAAGACTTAAGGGCTTATGATGTGTTACGATAAAAGCAATAAATCTAAATCCTAAACTTGATTTGGGGTGATGATTAACTAAGATTAACATGTAAATTAAACATGCAAGCGATTCAACGATAGTTCAAAGCGGTTCAAACGCGGGAATAATTGAGAGTGTGAGATAAACTAGGGTATTAGGGTTCTTCGCCTTGATTAATCGATTATTGCTTGATCAAGAAATCTACCTATTCATGCAATATTCAAACCTCAATCCAAACACTCGACTTTCGTTCGTGGATTAAACCTAGGTTATCAAATTTCACAAATACATAAACTACTAGAGTCCCGTTTCCAGTAACCTCAAATCGATCTATTCCTATGATGCAACGTATCTATCTCTCGATAATACACTAAACATACAAATAAAATAATGATTAATCAATTACCAAATTCCTATCATGCGTATCTATCTCTCGATAATACACGAAACATAAATAATTGATAGAGATCAATCACTCAACAATAAACCCTAGGTTTCATTGGTATTCTCAATCAAACAAATCATCAATTAATCAATTTGAATCACCCAACCCAGAAAGGAATTAGTTCATGCTCGTCTCACGATTGAACAATTAAAATCGATAGAAATCATTATCCAATAATTGATGAAGAAAAATCGAGTAACAAGTCTTACAATCGTAAATGTGGTTGATGGTTCTCGATCAAATGTCTTGAATCAATGCCAATCTGAAAATTACAAGGAAAACAATCTGCTGAACAATCGCGTGGGAGAGAAAAATGAAAGCGTGAAAGAAAAGCGGCGTAAGAATGTGTCAGGGTTTCACGCGTTACACTTATATATATTCGCGAAATTCACGCCCGGCGGGACGATTCAGCGCGGGCGCGAGGTCTTCAAAACCAGGCGAATAATGAGAACCAGCGCGGACGCTGGCGCTTGAAACGGAGGCGGCACGGGGCGCATGCCACGGACGGGCGCCCGCTCCTGGGCGGACTCGCATTGGCGCCCGGCCGGACGCCGCGATCTGCGCCGACGCGCAGCGTCTTTCTGAAACTTCAACTGGCGCCACGGACGGGCGGCGTCTCTGGACTACATCACTCGGGACACCCACGGGGACGCGAATGTCTGGGCGATCTCAACTCCGCGCCCGGCGGACGCGACACGCGGCGCGGCTGGCCTTCACGCGGGCGCTCACCTTTCAGACGCACGCGGCGCGGCTCGCCCGTCCGGCGCTTGGGTGCGTTTTAAGCTCCAAATGTGTAAACGCGACTTTCCCACACAAAACAAAACTAGCGTGATTCGATAAAAGATATTCAAACTTAAGCATATAGGAACCAAAACGTAACAAACAAACAAAGAAAAACACAACAAAACATGCAAAACAACGGTGACTCGATACATGTAACTAGCATGACATACAAGCACTGCCACCACCCAAGATGCGAAGAATATTGGATTTATCTCATATAACCCTCACCCATAACAAGTCAAAGTGATGGTCAGGAACTCATACTCACCTAAAACCTACGTAAAGTCACTGAGATCTAGGTTCTTCACGACGGTCAGATAGAAGAAATCATTTCACTGTGATCCATCAATACGTCAAAGACATATCAGTATAGACAAACAATCAAATCAAGTCACTTCTTATCTATACTGCAGCCTATACCAACAACTCGTCGTCAAGTTGTCTCAACTGTGATCCTTTTTATATCTTATTAAGCTTAACCAATCATACAGACTTCTATTATCTTCTACGTACTGTATGATCTAACTTATATATGAGATAAATGGACATATATATGCAATCAAGTAAATAATTCAGATAAGATATTGTAATAGTGGTAACATGAAACAGTGCATATAAACTCAATCATGCTACTTTCAGTATACAAACCCAACATATTAGTTAATAATTTACAATTTATTTTGTGTTACATATGATGTATACGACCTTTTAATTGTATTTGAAAATTACTAATGTATATATGTTCATAATATCATTCTTCATAAGAATAAAGTGAGAAATATCATTATATATAAATAATATAAACATAGTTTTGGTTACATAGTAATCAATCTATATTCAATGAGCCATAGTTTTAGAGAGTATTTATGGTAATCTAATTAATCTATATAGTTATACATATTTTGTGAAATAAAAAAATATGAAATATGAAATATGAAAAAAAAAATTAAGATAAATAATGATAGATGATAGAGATGGTGCCACGTAAACGTATGAATGAATGTGATGCTCTGAATCCGTAATGCTATTATGAATATATAGATTATTTAAGAATATATAGGTTCTAATTTGGTGCAATTATGAATATATAGATATATGTCTTGTATACGTGATATTTATTACACATCAGATGCAATTTTAATCATTATTGAAATTACGATTTAAAATATTATTGTGGTTATGAAATATTATTAGTGTAGAATCCAACACTTTATTATACGTTGAATGTAATTTTGCTTATTGTCGAAATTATGATGTGAAATGTCTTTACAATCCAATTTAAACGGGATCCTTTATTGCATATGTCAAATATAATTATGTTGGATATCGAATTCATGATAAGAAATTTGACTTAGATTTGCTTAAGTATGTTATAAGTCGAATCATTGAATATATAAAAGACAAAAATTTGGGTGAGCTCCGCCTCACCGTGATTTCACCCTTGTTTTTTTGTTAAAATAATTATATATTAATTATGGTGAGTAAAGATAATTAGATTTTGTTAATATATAATTAAATTTATTAATTTTTAATTAGAATATTTTATTTAAAATTATAATTTATTAATTCATAATTATGGTTTATTAATTTATAATTGAGGTTTATTAATTCACAATTAGGATTTATTAATTCAAAGTTATGGTTTATTAATTCATAATTAGGGTTTATTATTCAAAATTAGGGTTTATTAATTCAAAATTAGGGTTTATTAATTCAAAATTAGAGTTTATTATTCAAAATGAGGGTTTATTAATTCCAAATAGGGTTTATTAATTCAAAATTAGGGTTTATTAATTCACGCTTAGGATTTATTATTTCACAATTAGAATTTATTAATTGAAAATTAAGATATATTAATTCAAAATTATTATTTATTAATTTTTAATTAAATTTTATTAAAGTAATTAATTTTAATTAGAATTAATTTAGTTAATTAATTAACTAAAATTAATTTAATTAATTAAGGTTAATTAGTTATTAATTAAGGGTGGCCTCACTGCTGCAGCATGCAGAGACCACCCTTTAAGATAAAACTTGGGTAGCTCACCACCGTGAGCTCACTTGTTTTGATGGAAATCTTATTTTAACCTCCCGAGGATCTATCTTGGATGTTTAATTCACCATACATTGATTATATTCCTAGCATGCACCTCATAATTAATTGCAACACGTAGGAGTTTTCTCGTGTTTACTGCGAATCTGTCGGGTAGAATGGATCGAGACTGCGTGCTTTGATCTTCCGGGTATATCCGGTTGCCCGATCTCAAATATCGAGTGAGGATAATCTATGGAGAATGCTACAGGAAATCACCCTCTTACTCTCTACAATTTTCGAAAACCCTCACCAAGGACTATCATAATTTTCGAGGATAATGGGATAAGCATTAACCTTGATTTTCTATCTTACCTTATATTTATAATGCATTACCAAATCCTATAAGGAAAGGATCCATGCATATCTCATAAATATAATAATATCCTTTTAGGATAAAGAGAATAAAATCAGTATCCATAGAGAGGGAGGGGGCGCCGATTTCTTCATAGCCACGGGCCTGGATGGGCCAGCCCAGGGATCAAATGCAATGAATAAAGATGGGCCTCAAATAAATTAATTATCTTATGTTCAGCCCAGAACATAAATTAATTTATAAACATTCATTCATGCCACTAGAGAATAAATGTTGACTTACCCTTTATTACCGAAGTTGAGTCAGGCTTGCACTTAGACATTCGAATCCCGTATTTAAGATATCGTCGTCCATTAATTATTTAGAGCATTCGATTGCTTAAAATAATTAATATCTTTAATTCCTAAGTAGTACCACTCAACCTTATTATTGTACTTGAGCTAACTCAACCTGCGGGGTTTAGTACAATAAACCTTTGAAGCTCATTAAGGGGCGTCATCGTCCTAAGCGGATCTGGTGACTCGATACAAATAACTAGCATGACATACAAGACCGCCACCACCCAAGACGAGAGAATATTGGGTTAAATCATGTAACCTCACCCATAACAAGTCAAAGTGATGGTCGTGAACTCATACTCACCTAATACCTTATCGAGGTTTAGATCATCGTAAGTCACCGAGATCTAGGTTCTTCACGACGGTCGATAGAAGAACTCATCTCACCGTGATCCATCAATACATCGAGGCGTGCATCAAAGATAGACAATCAACCAAGTCAAGTCACTTCTTATCTATCATAACCTATACCGAACAACTCGTCCTCAAGTTGTCTCGGTTGTGATACTTTTATATATCTCATTAAGCTCGACCAATCATACGACTTACGTGATCTTCACACAATCGTATGATCTAACTTATATATGAGATAAGGGGACACGATATATCAATCAAGAATCAATTCAGATAGGAGATTGTAATAGTGGTAACGAGAAACATTGTATCTAAGCTCAACCAAAATGCTTTCAATATACAAATCCAATGCTTTTTTGTTAAAATAATTATATATTAATTATGATGAGTAAGGATAATTAGATTTTGTTAATTTATAATTAAATCTATTACTTTTTAATTATAATTTTTAATTCAAAATTAAAATTTATTAATTCATAGTTATGGTTTATTAATTCACAATTAAGGTTTATTAATTCAAAATTAAGGTTTATTAATTTATAATTAGGGTTTACTAATTCAAAATTAGGGTTTATTATTCAAATTAGGGTTTATTAATTCATAGTTAGGGTTTATTATTCAAAATTATGGTTTACTATTCAAAATTAGGATTTATTATTCAAAATTAGGGTTTATTAACTCTACTTAAGGTTTATTAATTCAAAATTAGTGTTTATTAATTTCAATTAGGGTTTATTAATTTAAAATTAGGATTTATTAATTCAAAATTAGGATTTATTATTCAAATTAGGGTTTAGTAATTTCAATTAAGATTTATTATTCAAATTAGGGTTTATTAATTCAAAATTATGATTTATCAATTTAAAATTATTATTTATTAATTAATAATTATGATTTTATTAATTTACAATTAAAATTTATTAAATTAATTAATTAATTAATTAATTAATTAAGTGGTCTCACTTGTATGTACAGGAGACCACCCCATAGTTTAATCCTCATTGTTCCCCTTCCCCAATATAAAATAAATAAATAAATAAATAGAGTCAAATTTCATATCATAAATTCAACAATAAGAAAATCTAATCTAATATGTTATTAAGTATCACGTTCACTACAGAAAATATACAATGAAAATAATAATGAGATTGAGTTTTATATTTCCATACAGATTGAGTTTAATAAACCCTAATTATAAATTAATAAACCTTAATTTTGAATTAATAAACCTTAATTATGAATTAATAAACCTTACTTGTGAATTAATAAACCATAACTATGAATTAATAAATTTTACTTTGAATTAAAAATTATAATTAAAAAGTAATAAATTTAATTATAAATTAATAAAATCTAATTATCCTTACTCACCATAATTAATATATAATTATTTTAACAAAAAACAAGGGTGAGCTCACGGTGAGACGGAACTCACCCAAGTTTTTGTCTTAAAACTATAGACGTTGCTCTTACATAGAAGAGGTAACTCCGCTTGGATGCCCCGATAGTACATATAATCTATTCATTTCAATACAATATTAGCCATTCCAACCCGATAATGTCAATATGTCGTTAGAGGACTTTAGTTAGTCAACAAGAAATATAAATGACAATTGTTTTCATAAAATTGACAATTGTTTTGATTAAAAGTCATCGTACTCATGAATAAAAGTGACGATTATTCTTAATTAAAGTGACAACTCTTATGAATAAAAGTGACAATCTTATTTAACAAAAATGACAATTGTTCTAAAAAAAATTGACAAATATTTATCAATTATCTAGTATATAAGTAACATTGTTGTGAATAAAAGTGACAATTATTGTGTGTGTGTGTGTTGGCTGAGTGGTAGAGTGGTTAATGCTTGCCAAAGGTCCCGGTTCGAGTCCACCGTGGCCTACTTTAAATTCGATATTAAATTGACAAAAAAAAAGTGACAATTGTTATGAATAAAAGTGATATTTCTTGTTAAGAAAAGTGATAATTGTTTTTCTTTGTATTTTTTTTATCCTTTATCAATAAGATAATATTCCAATAAAATGATAATTATCTTGAATAAAAGTAATAGAGTTCATAAATTAAAATGATTGTTCTCATGAATAAAAGTAAATGGATATGATTAAGTCGGATCCGATCTGTGCTCATTGTGGGTGAGAGCGCACATGAATGCGCCTTATGTTACTGAACATTGGTATAATGGTGTCAAGTTGCCCAATAGTATAATAAAAAATTAAAAATTGTATGCATATATTGGTATAGTGGTAAAATGAAAACTTGAGATCAAATATCTTAGTTTCGAGACCGTCCTGATGCCACCTTTAAAACGTATGTATTAGTTGACAAAATAATTTGAAAAAACTAATATGATAGTGGTCAAGTAATGTGTGTTTCCTTTTTGAAATTTGAATCATATTCAATAGACTCATATAGCTAAGTCCAAACGGATTTATTTTGAATCAAATAGAATCAAAAGTAACAAAATAAATAACTACTATAAATCAAATAAAATATTTGTTCGGATTTCTAACTCAATTTTCACTCCATTTTGCATGATCCATTAGTATATCGTGAGGTAAAAGGATATCATCGTAATTTTATAAACAATTGGAGGATAAAGAAGTACTGGCCGTACTGCGAAAGAAGCACAAAATTTGATATGTGAAATTTACAAAATGAATTAAAACAAAAAAAATTTATATAAGATTTAAGAATTTTAAACAAGACTAAATTAAAATGACTAGTTTTTTATTATTAAATTACTAGCTTAGATCTCTAAACTTTTATTTTATATTCGATTACGACGGGCCGACGCTATTAGGCAAGGGGTAGCAACGTAATTTAAGTAGCAACCTGAGAACAGAGACGTACAATGGCGTCGTAGTTTGGTAGATCCGCAGCCTTACTGTCCAAGTACAGCTCTTTCTGTCAACGCGCGGACTCTCCAAAGAAAATAAGAAAACAACTCATTCCCCATTAATTACTACAATTTCTCTTCATAAACCATCTCTCCTTTCCAACTTCCCCACTCCCCCTCTCCAACTACTCGAAAAAAACGAGTGATGGCTTGCTCCAGTTTCGTGAAATTGAACGCCGCCTCCTCATCGTGGATCGGCGGCCACCAGTCCGTCAATTCGCGCCCCGGATCGGCGCCGAGGTTCTCCAACCGCCGCGTGTCGGTCGTCCGCGCCGGATCGTACACCGATGAGCTCGTCAAAACAGCCGTAAGCGATTTCTCCATCTGGTCGTTGCGTTTGATTAATTGAAGTGATGAATTCTAGCTGGTGCGGTGTCTTTTATCGCCTGGACATTGTAAAACCGTTTGTATAGTTTGTGACAAAGGAAATAGGCAGAAAACAAATATACTTATGATCTGTGTTCTTAAGTTTAAGACAGTTAGATTAAAGGTTATATAATACTTGCTCATTTTATGTTTCAAGTTTTTCTTTGAGAAATTTTTAGCTGTATTGTTCCGTTTTGTGTTAATTGCTTTACCTTTAGATTAAATTGAGCTGGATGTATTTCTCTTTGAGAGTTTCTCGGAGTCCATTGCTGAGATTTGCTAAAGCGTGATTAAGTTAATTTGCAATAAAGAACAATTTTCTAATATATGATTGTTATGATTCACGCTGCCGCACTACGCTATGACTGTTAATAAAGTTAAAGTTGACTGCAATAGTTGATTATATAAATATCTTAAGATTCTTTTTGTTATTATTATTACTATAAAATGGGTAGATGAGGAATTGTCACGTGCTTGCTTTACTTTTGTGGTTGCCGAGTATTACTGTTTTTTCAATAGGCTTGTAGAAGGCGTGCTGGTAAGCCTGGTATGTTTGCAACTACATTCATAGCCACCTAACCTTATATATTCTCTTTGACAATTGTATAAGTTCGTTGCAAAGTAAAAACACCATGCACTATCTCAGCAATGCTTCCTCACTTGTATATTCATAAAAGTTTTCATTTTGGAACCGTGATTTTTCATAGTTTATATGAGCTTAATTAATTTAGAATGCTTCAGTTTATGTATACCTTAGTCCTTGAATCCATTTGGCCATCTTTCTAATATTGTTTCATAGTATTTTTGAAGAATACGCTGTTTGTACAACAGTAGCATAGTTGTTAACTGGTTTATAGGATTCTTGATTAAGTCTGTTTCTACTATATGTTGGGAACAGAAATCAATTGCATCACCTAATAGCACAACAGTAGCATAGTTCTTAACTGGTTTATGGGATTCTTGATTAAGTCTGTTCTATTATATGTTGGGAAACAGAATCCATTGCATCTCCTAATAGCAAAACAGTAGCATAGTTCTTAACTGGTTTATAGGATTCTTGATTAAGTCTGTTTCTATTATATGTTGGGAACAGAAATCAATTGCATCACCAGGCCGGGTATCCTTGCAATAGATGAATCAAACGCGACATGCGGTAAGAGGTTGGCATCCATTGGACTTGACAACACGGAGACGAACAGGCAGGCCTACAGGCAACTCCTTCTGACCACTCCTGGTTTGGGTGATTATATTTCTGGTGCTATTCTATTTGAAGAGACACTTTACCAGTCCACCACAGATGGAAAGAAGTTTGTGGACTGTTTACGTGATGAGAATATTGTACCTGGTATCAAAGTTGATAAGGTGAGGATTAGGATAAACTTAATCTAATTTCCAAGCTTTACCGTGTTACTCAAGTTTTGGTTATCCTCATTCCTCATTGACTATCAAATTGCTTGACATTTTGTACTTATGAGGCCCTGACATCTTTTGGTCCCATTTTGGCAGGGTTTGGTTCCACTTCCAGGATCAAGCAATGAATCTTGGTGCCAGGGATTAGATGGATTGGCTTCCAGATCTGCTGAATACTATAAGCAAGGGGCTCGTTTTGCTAAATGGTTTGCTAATTTTCACAAGCTATATTTCTTTCATATATCAAGTATTACTGAATCATGACGTTGCCTTTCTGTCCGTGTAATTTAGGAGAACTGTTGTAAGCATACCTTGTGGTCCTTCTGCTTTAGCTGTTAAGGAAGCAGCTTGGGGTCTTGCTCGTTATGCTGCCATTTCGCAGGTATTAATTTGGATTTTGTCGCAATTCTAGCCCTTCCTCTGACAATCTGTTCGTCTCATTTCCGTGCTCTTACAAGTGGTGTAGTGAACTTGTTTGGTTATGTTTTTCAATTTAGGATAACGGCCTCGTGCCTATTGTGGAGCCTGAAATTCTTCTCGACGGCGACCACCCAATTGAACGGACTCTTGAAGTGGCAGAGAAAGTGTGGGCTGAAGTTTTCTACTACCTGGCCGAGAACAATGTTTTATTTGAAGGGATCCTGCTGAAACCAAGCATGGTAACACCAGGAGCTGAACACAAACAAAAAGCTTCTCCAGATACCATTGCCAAGTATACTCTCACCATGCTTAAAAGAAGAGTGCCACCTGCAGTCCCAGGAATCATGGTACTAAATATATAATAGCCTCTAATCAAATTATATTTACGCGTCACTGTGTTGTTACGGTTACTGTTATTCAACTCTCTTTTCTGGTTTTAGTTCTTGTCAGGAGGACAGTCGGAAGTTGAGGCAACATTGAACCTCAATGCGATGAACCAGAGTCCCAACCCGTGGCACGTGTCCTTCTCGTATGCACGAGCACTGCAGAACTCCGTGCTGAAGGCGTGGCAGGGTCGTCCAGAGAGCATAGAAGCTGCACAGAAAGCGCTTTTGGTGCGTGCAAAGGCCAACTCGTTGGCGCAGCTCGGGAAGTACTCGGCCGAGGGAGAGAACGAGGAATCTAAGAAGGGAATGTTTGTGAAGGGCTACACTTACTAAGGCGGGCAAGAGAGCTTCGTTCTACCGTAGTTGTGACTTGTGATTGTTATCTTCCGGTGTTGCTTCTCTTTCTAGGTTTCGAGGACAGGAGAGCTTTTGATTTACTTAAATTTCACCCCCTTCTTGATCCGAATCATGTAGTGCTTTGAATAATACCGGTAATAAGTTGTGTTACAGTATCCAAATGTTAACCTGTATATGGTTGGAGACGGTGATGGGGCTGAATTACCAGTTTTTTCGTGAATGCCAAGTAGTTGCGATCAGAACTGGCTGTGTTGCTGTAGTGCGTTGGCTCGGAAATTTTAAGGTTGTAATGACTCTCGCTGCATGCGTAGATGATTAATTAAAGATTGTGATCGTTTGTATATTGTGGATGTTGGAAGTAGAATCGGTTTCCTTGTTTCTTGTGTTCGTTCATTAGACCTATTACTGAATCGAATTCTGGTGATCTGTATTATTGTGCAGCTCCTAAACCCCACGATGGACATATACTCGTATCACGAACTCATGTCTGCAATCCGTCTACTGATCTCAGAAGATCAGTGTTTAACCGTCAGCCTTGAAATCCACCCCTCGCAGCAGTGGCAGAAGCAAAAACCAACTCCAATACACATGGCAGAGAGAGGTGATAACTCTTTAAGAGCCAGCTACAGACGCCGCTGACATGAGACCCACCTACAAAACTAAGCAGCAAAAGAAGAAGCAATTCCGTTCAGCGGTTGAATTCAATGGTAACAATAAGAAGCTAGCGTAGAAAGATGCAGCAGCTGAGGCTCTGCAATATCTGCTCGGAGGGAACGAAGGGTGTCGTGAACATGTCGACCATGTGTCAATGATGCTGAAAAGAAGCAAGAAAGATAACAAGTAGTCTTTTGCATGCAGGTGGTGAGATGCGACAGAAATCAGCCATAGCCTCCCTAGCTAAGAAATGCTTTACTGCAACGTGAATTCTGAAGGTGGTCATGAAGCATCAACCGAGAAAGTTGCAGGTTCAAGATGAGGTAATTTGCTGTCTTCTCCATACCTCAACTTCCATGATCAAACCTGGATCCTGATGTGGGTGTTGGAACAACTGTGGTTTGCTATATCTACTCAGCTGCACACGGTGCTTCTTGACCGACAAAGTCTAGGATCTCGCCGGATTTGGAAATGCCGACGCGTTCCGTGGTGGAACCATTGGCGGAGCCACATTGGGGCCTGGGGGGCCCAAGGGCCCCCCAACTTTTCTGAAAAAAGTAGTTATATATTTGATATGTTAAAACATGTCAAAAACGTTTAGTGTAGTGTGATGGTTAGGACCTTAAAAAGGTTTGATGTAGCCTGGGTTCGAATCCCAGCTCCACGTCCCTTTTCTTTTTCCTTCTTGTTACTTTTTCCTTTCTTGTTTCTTTTTTCCTTTTCTTTTTCCTTCTTTCCGTCTTTCCTTCTTGTTTTTTTTCCTTTCTTGTTTCTTTTTCCCTTTTCTTTTTCCTTCTTTGCGTCTTTCCTTCTTGTTTCTTTTTCCTTTCTTGTTTCTTCTTTGTAGTCTTTCCTTTCCTCTTTTTTTTTTAATCTTCTCTCTTCTTTTTTTTCCTCTCTTTCTTTATTTCCTTTTCTTTTTTTTTTTTTTATTTCTTTCTTTTTAGTTTGTGCTTTTTTTTTCCTCTCTATTCTATTTCTTCTATTTATTTTGGGATCTTTTTTCCTTTTTTTCTTTCTTATATAATTTATTTTATGTTGATAAAATAATATGTATGTAAATAATAACACTATATATGTGAATTAACTCTTAGCTAAATATGTGTGCTCTCTCTATAGATATTTAACATTTAATAACTAAATATATTGTAGTCTAACAGGTTATGATTTTCATCTCCCATTTAGGAGATCTTGGTTCGATATCTCTTAGCTACATATTTTCCTTTTTCTTTTCCTATACTTATTTTCCTTTATCTTTCTTTCATTTTTCTATAATTTGTTTATGTCGATAAAATGTTATTTCTTTTCTTTTTCTATAATTTATTT
This sequence comes from Salvia rosmarinus, assembly GCA_036937905.1. Lineage (NCBI taxonomy): Eukaryota > Viridiplantae > Streptophyta > Magnoliopsida > Lamiales > Lamiaceae > Salvia > Salvia rosmarinus. The sequence goes on from CM072813.1 coordinate 2,942,610, forward strand.
TATATTGATAAATAAAATATATTTGCAAATAATAAAGTTTTATATGTGAAGTAATATTATCAATCAAATTTCTAAAAGGATTATAATATACTCATTATATTATTTAAATTATTATTATTATTATTTTATTATTTTATTTTAAAATTTTATTTTATTACCTTTTAAAATTATTATTAATTGGGCCCCCAGGAAATATTTCCTGGCTCCGCCACTGGGTGGAACGACGAAGTTTCGCCTATACTCGAGAAGTGTTTGACACTGCTAACCCCCTGGATCCTGCTTTTTTGTAAATTAAATTTGTAATGGTGCTCTTGGATATATGGAGTCGATTGTATTTTGCTCCGTCAAACAATAAACTGCTTGTATATTTGTCATTTGACGGGCTTGAAACCCTATTCTGAAAATTCCGGTACTTATTACCTACTTTGGCATATGAATTATATAATGGTTTTTCCATTTCTTCTATGAAAAGTCAGCAACTAAGTTGAGCTCGTGGCAGGGGTGGATTCAGAATGGGTTGAAAATTAATCTCGTCTGCACACTTTTAACAATTTTATTTTAGTCTTTTTAATTATTTTGGGCTGAACTAATTTTAGATCAGGCTTAAGAAATATATAAAATGTAAGATTTTTTTTTGTCGTGCACTGAACTCCAAGAGCCCAGTTCAGGGCATGAGTACATAGTAGAAAGTAGAAACACCCCTGGCTCTTCGCATACAAATTTATTATTTTAGCACACACGAAAAAAAAAAATGTGAAGTGGGCCATGATTGAGTCCCACTTTTTCATGGGTTCGAAAGCCCACTTATTTTGGACGGTGATAAGCAGGTTTAGATTCGATTTGATGTTATTTACTACTCTATGTCCCATTATTATTGGTATATTTTTTTTTTTGGGTTGTTCCATTAAATTGGTCCGTTTTCAAAAAAGGAAACACTTTTTACACTAAAAAGTGTCTCGAATTTCGTATCACCCACTACTTTACATATAAAACACAATTCTCCTTAATCTACGTGTAAAAAATAAAGGAGACTAATTTATTGGGACGGAGGAAGTATTTAATTATATAACCTGTGCATGTATATGTATTGTAATAAATTTGCATGTGACTTTTAGTCTATCCGAAGTCAATCTGAGTTATGGACCACTCCACATTTCTGTAAATTGCACAGAGGTTACTGTAAGAATTTCAGATTCAACAATAATAAAACAATAATAAAATAAAATGTCTTTAAATTGTCTCGAAATGCGACATTGATCTGGCTGTCGGAATCATGCAATTGATTAGGTAAAATAATTTTGAGAGAAATCGAATCTTCCTACAACAATTCAAGACAGCTTGGGAACGTATGCTCGCCCTTGTCATTCTTTTCCTCCTAAAAAGATACTCATTCTCTTGGCTTTTCTACTTTTTAGTTTTTGTTTTTATTTACTACGTTTTTATGCATTTTAGGGTACTTTTTTCATGCATTATTAGCAACCTTTTTATTGCGTTATGATTATTGGTTTCCTTATTTATTTGAGAAATTGGATACACTTACTTATTCTCATGATGTGACATATACAGAATGAAAACTGATGGAAAACTACAAACTGAATTGTTAATTTGGTATTGTTGATGATCTGTTTTGGATATTTAATTTATTATATATTGATTATATTTATAACATGTTCTTATATAATTAATTGTATCATATAGAAGTTTTCACATGTTTTTCCGACGTCTGAATTTCGTTGCTAGATGGACAACAATCTTTGAAGAACACCAAAAATCGTCCTCCCTACGATCCCCGTTATTTTCAAAAATCACAATCGTGGTGTAAAAAGTTATAATTTTCTCTTTTCTCTAGATAATGCTCTCCAAATTAAAGTTTAATTAGGATCTGAGCATATAATTGGCCCAATCCAACTTGGCATCATCATAGGGGACGAATTTGTCAGGCTACAATTAGAGCTATTCTGTCAGTTCATGGATCAAATATAAGGAATAAAAATAAGTTTAATATACTAATTTCTTATTTTAGCCCATAACACAAATTAAGTCATAATAGATTTTAATCGATAATTTTAACCTTCTAATTGAATTTATTTACATACTATTATGCTTTTATACATAGTAAGTGTGATTTTTTTTTTACGACCGATTCAATCTCAGATAAAAAAGATATATATTGGTTATACTTCATTCATCTCTTCAACAAACTTAATAATCACTATAACAACCCTATTATTTCGATGTGGAGAAGAATTTATGATTAACTTTTTTGGGATATTTTCAAATGAACAACGTCAATGAAATCAATCAATTTTTTTTAACAGTGGTGAGTTCTATGATTTGTTAGATATACGTAACATCGCTCTAATAGAACATGTGAGACTCCAACCTTTGTCTAGATAGTGAGTGTATGTTGGGATGTTGGCCACCATTAGTGTCTTAGTCACAGCTTGCAATAGCTCAAAGTTGGTGTCACATTTTTCGTTTGAAATGAAACTAAAGTTCTGGGGACCCCTTTTTGCTTTATATATTTATTTATTTGCTTGGAGACGTGAAAAGTAATTTGTGGTCGGGGATAGGATAAGCCCAAATTTTCTTTAACTATTTTATTCAACTTGATCTTGGATCTTAGATTTCTGAGTTCAATATTAAAAAGTGGTCAAAATCTCAAGATTCATATGGATTTTGAAAATCTTGTCATATGGAAACAATAACTAGGCCTTTGATCTTTTCCAAGGAGATCACTAAAAAAAAAGATTGATTGCCCATTTGTTAAGCTCCTATTTTAACTACGCTGCAAATGTACCGTGTAATTATAGTAGTCGTGAGTAACTTCGTATTTCAGATTCCAAACTAATTGTTACTAATAATAAGTTGTCCTAAATTTATTTATACTAAACATTTTCAAAGGAGATGTTTACTAACTACTTCCTCCTTCTACTAAATATTTGCATTATTTTTTTATAGTATGAGTTTTAATAAATTATAGTAGGTATAAAGTGAGTGGGAAGGGTCTCACATTTACAGTTTTAAAGGATGTTTTTTTTTTTTTTTGTAAATAAGTGGGTAGATTAGGTTAAAAATTGTGAGATTTATGTGAGGGTCGTGTTCAAAAGAGGAAAATATAAGCTTTTGATGGACGGGCCAAAAAAGAATTGAATACAAATTTTTGGTGGACGAAGAGTGTACTTTTTTAAATAAAGAACTTGTCTAAATTAGAGAAAGACAAAGGTGAACGAGAAAATTAATGAGGGAAACTATCATAGGGATTAAACATCAATTGGTAGTAATTGGACTTCACCCTAAATGATTGACTCTTGAATTGATCATTATTTTCTAGGGTTGATCTCTAAATTAGTTTTAGCCCTTACTAAACGACTAAAACGGTAGATTACGGACTGATAAGGTGGGCATCCCTAACTTCACCCCAAAAGCGTGCTCAAAGGGGAAGGTTTGGACCCAGCCTTATATCTAGCCCAGGATAAGCTTCCGCGGGCGATGTGGGACGCATCACGGACTAAAATCGTCGTCCCCGAACAATTCTGGCCTATAACTCCTAAAAGCACCTGATAACCAAGAACCTAAGATCACCAAAAACCTTCACTAAAACTCTTATATCCGAATTCAAGACAACATAATGGATAAATGTATAAATGATGACCAATCATTCAACATACAAACAAACCAAATGAGAGAAGTGTGTGTTGTGGAAGATATAGTTTAAAGGTCCAAGGTAAGTTGTATTAAATGAGAGAAGTTAAAGCATTTTTAGTCTTGGTGGACCATGCGCTTGGAATGGCCGAAAATGAGCTAAAATATGAGAGAAAAGCTTAAAAATCGGGACATTTCGTAAGTTTCAGGATACCCGCGGCTAGGGTTGGCAATTCGTGCGTGTCGGGTCATTATCGTGTCGACACGACCTGATAAGACCAAACACGAACACGACCCGTTAAGGATCTGTCCGACACGAACATGAACACGACACGAACACGAATATGACACGATTTTTTTCGTGTTGACACGACACGATAACGATACGACACGACACGAAATAATAAATTTAAATTAAAATTAGAAAATAAATAAATAATAAAAATAAAAATATATAAAATATAATTAAATTAATATTAAATATATATAAATATTATCGAATTATACGAAAACGACACGATCCGACACGAACACGAATGCAACACGAAAATTATCGGGTTACACGAACACGACACGGATCCGACACGAACACGACACGAAATTATCGTGTCGACACGATAAGGATACGAACACGATAAGGCTGAACACTAATCCGTTAATTTCGTGCGTGTTCGTGTCGTGTTCTCGTATCGTGTCGAAAATTGTCAATCCTACCCGCGGTCGTGTCTTCGACCGTGGGCTGACAACTTGAAATTGGTCTTCTGGGCTTCGTGAACCCGTTGACGCGGGCTGGTTCACAAAATTTATTCTTTGGCTCGCGGTCGCTTGTCACTTGCTCCGGATGCGTAATTTTGTCATTTCGGTTCGTTCTCACTTGTTCGAATTGCTCTCAATTTTTTTCTATCTTTGTATCAAACTTTTTTCACTGTGATAATTTTTTTCTTTCAAATTGGTCTCAGTTTCCTATAATTTTCCAAAATAACCATAAAGTATCAAATTCTCACAAAACACTAGATTTTACAATATAACTCCTTACAATTATTTTTTTTTAGTAAAATGACATCAAAAGCATCCTAAAAAGTCAAAAGTCATATTTGTCACCATTGTCCATTTCTGCATTACTATATAAGTTTGGTACCATTTAAAATAGTAGATGAAATATTTTCTTAGGTCATATGTATTTATTTCTTGATACTTTTTATTAATTTTAGTAACCCGAATTCCGTCAACACACTATATATAGTATTATAAACCAAGTTATTGATAGTACAAAATGATTATGGGTAACTAAGACAAAAATTTAGACATAAAAACTAATATAATATAAAATATATCCAACAATCAGTAATTATTACTTTAATCTCTCTCGTCCTCTAATATTAACATACTTTTTAGGACTAGGCATGTGCTCTAATTTTAAACATGTGATTTGATGAATGTGAACCTAAAATGTGCCGTTTTGCAATTGACGAACATTTTGAGGACAACTAATCTATCGATATATGTATAGTCATTAGTCATTACTTTATATGGTCAACCATCTCTATCTTTAATCACATGGGATGAAATTTATTTTCCCAAAGATATCCCTTTTTTTCTGATATGCAATATGCACCCGTTATTTACAATATGTACACAAAATATACAATGGTTGTGTGTGTTTGGCTAGTGGTAGAGTGGTTAATCTGGCGCCAGCCGCCCTTGCTCGAGTCACCGTGACGTGTGACCTTTAAAATTTCTTTATTAAATTACCAAAAAAAATAAAAAATTATACAATGGTATTGGAATTCATGATATTTTTTATTTATAATTTTGGTGCCATCATAAGGAAACTTCATGGAGTGCACTTTTCTTGATTTCTCAACCTGTTGGCATTTATAAAACTTCCAATCATGAAGTACTTATGCATTTACTGTTTCCAATTATCACTTCTTTAAGGGAAATAAAATTAAAATAGAATAAGAAATAGGTATTAATATTAAACAAACAGATTATACTGCCTCAAGTTAATTAAAATGTAACTTTAAAATTGAATCTCATTATAAATTAGGAGCCATTTCCGGCTTTATTTTATACTCAACTTTATAGTTTACATCTACATTGTCAACTCATAATATAATTGCTTTCTTTTACATCGTAATTAGTTATTTTCAAGTATTATTAAGGTAAGTCATTTAGTTATCTCTTAATAATTATGAGTACATGTAATTGGTGAAGGATTATAGGAGCTTATCCGATCAATCTGTCAATGAAGAATGTTCAATCATACACTCTCCAAATTATATTCCAATAGATACTAATAAGTGTTAATGTACTATTCTATCTCCAAAAAAAAGTAGTGTACTATTAATCAAGTATAGTGGTATACAAGTACACTGTGCACACATCATCATACATTATTCGTAATAAATACTGAAAGTGTACATTTATATATATTTGTCAAACATAGTAGTTATATAAATACAAATTGGGCACATATCATTAAATGAAAAACAGAAAAGGACCGTGTCATGGTAGCTTCTATTAAAATGAAATTGAAATTAAATAACCCCCACCCCCCACACAAAAAAAAAAAACCCAAAAAGGAAAAAAGAAAGAAAATCCCCATCATTAATGTGGTGTATAAAATCATGATGAATTCTTAAATAAATAATTGTCACATGAATGGATAATTGATTCATTGTTGCATCTCACAAGGCTTTTTATAGTTCAGTAAATACTTCAAGGCCCAATTCATTATAAAAACCCGAGTACAATTTGACATTCCTTATCTTGGATGACTATATAAAAACTTTTCTCATAAATGCATAACATAATTCCTTTTTTTTTTTTTTCAAGGTTTCTTGATACGCAGGAAAGGGAAATATGATTATATTTGTGTAATGGATGGAGCATATTTTTATCCTTAAATGATGATTTCTCCTGTCACTTTTTCCGTATTTTGTGGGGAGGTCGAAGCTTCAATTTGGATTAGATACTACGTAACAGTAATAATTACTGTTTTTTGCAGCGCTTATTATTATATAGAACGAATTTAAATTTAGAAAGCAAAGATCCTGCAGACAAGAAACACCCGAACCAGTAGATGTGACTGTGATTAAACTTTGGACCTTTGTTGTTGCAAAATGAGTATAAATTAGACATGTCATATCCAAAGTTGGAGAAATTTCGAGTGTTTTTGCAGATATACCCCCCACTCTTATTATAATTCCCCATTCCCCTCAAATCTCATCTTAATTTCATAATCAGTAGCTATGAATTCTTTTAATAATTATTCAGATGACTGTTTTTATACTATATAATTTTTATTTTATCTATCCTTGTGCAAGATATTAAGTCATGAAAAATATTGACGGAAAATGCAACTTAACGAGCTTCTAATCATGAGATTGCATGATTCTTAATTACATTAATTGTATGATTATGTTGTTTATGAAAATTGAAATCTCAAAATCATTAAATAACCCCCAAAAGGGCAAAATCGTCATTTGGAGTACTAGCTACCATGTACATTTGGGGCTGCAAGTAAATTGTATCGAACTTGTCTCTCCACCGTCGTCACCACAAACCAGTACACCACCCCAACCCTCACACCTGCAAATATTTTTAATTTTTCTGCAACAAAAGCAAGTACAAAATAAGAAGCCCAGAATTTCAAAAATCGTGATTCTCTCTCTACCTCTCTGTCCCTCACCCTCTCTATCTCCCTCTCTGCTTTTGTTCTGACCGTCGTACATACACACATCAACGCCGCCCTGCCGCCATTGAAATTTATAAAAGCTCGCACTTTTCCTTCCCTTTCTCCGAGTCTAAACAATACCACAACTTTTTTCCTGATCTCAGAAGAATCTCGCATTAATTAAACAGATTGTATTTCAATCACGCACACGCACACGCACGCACGCGGGCGGGCGGACTCGGTTTCGGTGTTGAAGAGGGAGTCGTCTTTTTCCGTAAAAGCTAGCAGCACCTTTTCTTTTCTCGCAAATCGATAAACAGTACATCTATCTGGAATTTCTGATCGGACGGCTGAGATTCCTCCCTGTCCAGTCGTGCAGCTGGGATCGCCTGTCAGCCTTTCAGTGCCTTTAGTTACGTGAGTAAGGAGGAAACAATAAAAAGAATAATTTTGATGTGTTTTCTCACACCAAATCATTTTTACATCCTTTAATCATTGCCGCTAATCATTTTTGCACGCATTCATGATACATAAATTCTTCACATGTTATCACATTTTCAGCTGAATTACATTTGTGTTTCTGTTAAAGGGGCTGCTTCTCATGCACCGGACGTGAAATTACGGTTTTTTGGTTTATTGGGTATTGGTTATTTTTTACAATTGCATCGAGTTCAGTAAAAGTTTGAGCTTTCAGAATTTTGGATCGGTGCTTCATTTGGAGTTTTGCTGGCGGTTTGGTTTCCCTTTTTAATTAATTTGCATGCAGTAAAGTACTTTACCAAATCAATGTTGGGGATTGTTTAGTTGGGTTTGATGGTGACATCCATTTTGCTTCTTTTTTTTTCAAAAAATAAAAGGATGCGTTTATTCTGTTGAAAAGTTGGTGTGTTTTGTACAGATAGATCGTTACTATTCTGTGATCCACGTTTTACTTTTCATGGAATGGAGATGGCAATTAGGGTTGTTTTCAAGGCTGTTTAAATTGAGAGGATAATTTGGTTGCATATTGAGATCAACTATTTTTTCTGGGCCTCTAAATCTAACTTTTGTTTGGTTGTCACCTTTTGCCACACAGGCTTGGATCCTTTTTGTATTTTCTGCATCTTTTAGCTAATGGTTCTACTTGATCATTATAATTGTTTTTTCTTTCTTTCTTTCTAGTTTCTTTAGTGGTTTTGCAGACTCTTTTACAATTAAAACTAGCGGTAAAGTTGGACAGAAGTGCAAAGTCTATCAAGCTAGATGATATATTTTGATATGGCTCATTGCATATATTTCAGTTGGTCTATAAAGGTGCTTCTTCTTCATTTTTTTTAAGTTCTAGACCATTCAACATTGTCACAAATGTTCAGAGGTTTGACTCAGAATTGTATTTTGTGATATACTGAAGAATTTTCAGATTTGGCTATCGGTATCTGGTTAGCTTTTAAATTAGCCTGCCCCGGAATGGAATCAGATGGAAATGTCGCTTTCATTTGGATAGTAATTAATTTTATTAGTTTTAATTGTTTAGTGGTTGATGGATTATAATTCTTTTCTCTTGTAGAGTATCTTAGCATATGCCATTCAGTGGAAACTTTTGATAAGTTCATATATGCAATTTCTACCTTCTTCTCTTTGTGAAATTCTAAAATATCCGAGGATTGTGCTCTAACACCATGGGTCTTCAGACATGTGTCTTGTAACTTTCTTTATATCTTTTTTTAGAAGCTGAGGTCCTACGCAACGCTGAAAAATGTAAAGAAAATCAACAATTCAGGATAGGAATACATGAGGTGGCATGGAATCTCCAGTTTCATTCATTTCCTGAAAAAGAAAATTTCTGATGTCTTTTATCTGTTAAGGAGTCTTGGGAGAGTAATTTTCCTTCATGGTTAGTCTATCCTGGATTGCAGGAGGGAGCTCGGAGTACTAGCTAATTCTGTGTGGAAATGAATGATCAGAGGAGAGGTAAACGGAAGGATCTTGTCAGCCATCAAAATGGTGGCCTGAGCACATCGAACATTGAAGATGAGCTCGATCCGTGGACTGCCTGGGCTTACAAGCCTCGTACTATTACACTATTACTTATTGGTGCATGCTTTCTTGTGTAAGTTAATCATTTCACTTTGTATTTAGTAATTCTGTAAAGTTAATATTGATATAGTTACTGACTTGGAAAATCAGAGCCTTCCGTATTTTGTTTTCTTTATATAAATTGCTTTTGTTTGTTGACTTTTCTGGTTCTGAAAGTATCTGTATCCTCATCTTTGTATTTGAAAATTCTGTCCAGATGGGTAAGTGGAGCGCTTGACCCTGAAAGTAGTTTGGAGGGAGATTCTATTATGTCTGTGAAAAGGTGTGTTCTAAATAACTTCATTTAGTGCATGCTGAATGTTCCTTCTGTTCTCACACCGGCTTCTTAAAAACTTCTTCTTGTTGCCTTGGTAGGGGTGTGTGGGCAATGATTGCAGTGTATCTCGCTTATAGCTTGTTACAAGCCCCTTCCACGTAAGTTTAATGTAATAGAGTTCATGTGTCCTTATTCGTCTTTGGAGACATTCTTGATCTCCTGTCATCTTTGCTGTCTTGTGTGTTAGCTTTATCATGTGTTAAAGGATGGATCTGAACTTTTTGTTATGTTTGTCTGTGTTGCATTGTATTTGTTATTTTGTCTCGGTTTTATCTGTTTTAGTTTAGTGAGAACTCTTAAATTCTTAATCTGTTCCAATATCTTTTCTTATTGTCAGAGTGCTCATCCGGCCACATCCTGCAATTTGGCGCCTTGTTCATGGAATGGCTGTTATTTACCTTGTTGCTTTAACATTTTTACTCTTCCAGGTCAGTGTATATGCAGTCATTTAGATTTTATTTGCCTATTTTAGCTTGAGATTGTGATTTATTAGCCTTATGGGATGCACCAGTGTGGTCTGACTGTTTTGGGTTTTGAGTCTGTTGACTAAACTTACTTCTCCTATGAACTATGTAGCATTTAACAGTTGTTTCAGTTGATTCTGATGCACGAATTTATTCCTTTCCTCCAGAAGCGAGACGACGCTAGGCAATTCATGAAATTCCTGCACCCTGATCTTGGTGTTGGTAAAGATCTCATTCTATTTGTATTTTAATTTGGGAATGCATATCAGTCATCCTAGTTATTATCAGCATATTTTTCGATAGCTATTAATTCTAATCAATTCCTCTGTGTAGAACTTCCTGAAAGATCATACGGTGCTGACTGCAGAATTTATGTCCCTGAAAATCCAACAAGCAGGTTTAAGAATGTTTATGTACGTTATTTTAAAATTCTCAAATTATTATCTTTACTTCAACAATTAAACATGCTCTGAAGCTAGACAATTTTGTTGTATTTGTTTCTAGGACACACTTTTTGACGAATTTGTTGTGGCTCATATTCTTGGGTGGTGGGGAAAAGCTATAATGATTCGTAATCAGCCTCTTTTGTGGGTACTGTCTATTGGGTTTGAGTTAATGGAGGTCAGATTTACAATCCTTTTTCGATTCTACTTATCTTCATTAAGTTAAAAGCAGCTGCTACATACGGGCCTTTCTGTTTTCCTCCTTTTGCCTGAGGTGATTTAATGGTTTTTTCAGCTTACCTTTCGCCACATGTTGCCAAATTTCAACGAATGCTGGTGGGACAGCATTATTCTTGATATATTAATCTGCAATTGGTTTGGTAGGGATCGAGCTTTTTCCTTTAATTACAAGATTGTTGTTGTGTCCACTGTCACTGCTAACTTCCATAACAGTGACTGCCCAAAAATATTTCTTCCTCCCTAAACTTCCATGACGCTCTTTACAAAATCCTCAGATCTTATATGTTTCATTGTGAAGCCCCCTTCATGCCCAAGCAATTTTTGTTTCCCACAGGTATTTGGGCTGGCATGCGTACTGTTCGATATTTTGATGGCAAAACTTATGAGTGGGTAGGTATAAGCAGGCAGCCAAACATCATGAGCAAAGTAAGTTTTTTTTGCCATGTGTTCTGTAAAGTTTGTTCCATTTTCCCTTATTTGCTATGACAGGTGTTCTCTATATTACTGAGATCTTTAATTTCTTCCTCTAGAAAGTAGATGCCTTTGATTTACCGACACTGTGGCTAGGAAGAATAACATAACGTATTCTTTCTCTTGTTAGGTCAAAAGAACACTAGGCCAGTTTACGCCTGCTAGGTGGGATAAAGATGAATGGCACCCTTTTCTTGGTCCGTTCCGATTCATACAGGTTCTCAGTCTTTGCACTGTTTTCTTGACTGTGGAACTGAATACGTTCTTTCTCAAGTTCTGTCTTTGGATTCCTCCTCAAAACCCCCTTATAGTATATAGGCTGGTTTTCTGGTGGCTCATCGCAATACCAACAATTCGCGAATACAATTCCTACTTACAAGACAGGTGATTCCTATTTCTTTGAATCTTTGGACTGTATGCATTATCGAGTTGCTTTCTCATGGAACAATCTTTTGGTTTTTGTCACTTTTTTGCTCAATTCCTATGCTACTTTCTAGAAAACCTGTGAAAAAGGTGGGAGCATTTTGTTGGCTTTCCCTCGCTATCTGCATTGTGGAACTTCTCATTTGCATCAAGTTTGGACATGGTTCGTTTTCCTATTCAAATCCTACTTCACTAGCATTTCCGTGGGCATACCTGTTCGAGTTAAACTTCTCACTCACTTCTTACTATTTAAACTGCAGGCTTATTTCCTCACTCCATGCCTAAATGGTTGGTTATATTTTGGACTCTTGTTGGGCTTGGGCTCGTGATATTTTTGGGCGCATGGTCCTGGCAACTGCATCGATCAATGAGGAGAAAGAGGCAATAGGTCCGATTTTTATCACTTTTCTCGTTGTTTTTTAAAGGGACCTCTATTTTTTCTCTTTTAGTTAATCACCCTTGTTGTAAATATACTTCTATAGCTGCAATTAAATTCTCTTCTTGGTTATATCTTAAGATCATCGATGTAGACAACCTCGATTCTTTTTACTACAGGCTTGGCCAAATGTCATATTTTGTCCACTTAAAAGTTGCAATCTGAGTATTCTCTTCAGGGTTTGTTGTGGCAAGCAATTTCAGTCTGTTTTACTTATAAGAATCCATAGTCGTTATGGAAAATACTTCAGTTATGATATGAAATCGCATTTTCAGCTCTACTGAAAGCAGCAGAAAACCAAGTTCTCATCTAGTAGTCTTGAACGAAACCGTGTTTCCATCTTAGGTAGATCCGCTTTGTGAAGTAAGAATATGCAAAAGGAGACTACAGAACCTAGGCGAAGAGCTCGGTGTTTTAAGTCCCTTTCTTCATAACAGAATATCAGAATTCACAGATGCTACTACATTGTATTTATACAACTCCTATGCTGTCTTAGTCATGTTTCATAACTAGAAACAAATGTTTTTCAGTTTGATATATTCAGATGTTTACATCTACCAACTTTTCGAACACTTCTTGCTTCATTTTCTCCCCTCGTTCTCATCGAACCTTTTCGTTGTCTACCTTGTGATGTTTTTGTATTATTGTACTCTCTGTTGCTCATGTCTTTACCTGTGAGCAGACATATCTGTGCTAATACTTTAATGAAATTTGACAGTGATCATCAATACAACAATGAATTACAATTTTCCTGTGATCCTAACTGCACTAGTATCTCACAACACAAACACATATTATTAAAAAAATATTTGCTTGTAATAATCACATGATTCTTGAGCTGTGTCTGCTTCACTGCCTGCCTCCGGAAAACTTGAATCTCCGCAATGGCACACTACACTTATTTTTGCACACAGTTTTCATTCCGATTTTCTCACCAGGTGAAACGACGCGTTTTAGGTTTATGCTTCTCGACATATATTGACTCATGAGAAAATTGTGACGATTCCTCATGAAGGGAATGGTTTAGCACCATGTTTCTTCTCCCTCCACATCGTCCTTCCCCTCACTATTTCTTCGTTTTTGCTCTCCCCCTTTGTCTGGAGCAGATGAGTGTAGCTGAGTGGCCTCTGATTTAGGGTCCCTAAAAATCCATTTCCTTCAAGAATTTGTGATGACACCGAGTGCCCGTTGAGACCAATGTTTTTGTTGAACTGAGGCTCACACAGAGACTGGACCACATCTGAACTCCCACATTCTCTTCTGTATTCTAGTATTATGTCTGATAGCTGGTGCTTCTCCAAGAATTCATCTGGGATTGTCTGAAAAATCGAAACAGTTTTACTTTTAACAACGATTTATCACCGGGTAACTAGAGCTTGCATTGGTTTTACCTCGAGCATCCATCGGAGGTACTTCACGTTGTTCACGTGGTGGTTCATGTCCAGATCACTTCTCTTTGGCTGCAGGCAAGAACATGAGTTAATTTCTTACACTGGTTTGTCAAGTTGAAAAATGCTAAAATTTCCCAACCTTCAAGTTCGAGTGCACGTAGCGCGCATTGGTGTCCAGTTTCTCGATCTTTTCCGGGCTCTCTTCTTCTATGGCGTACTTCTCGATGAACCATGGCGCGATCTCGGCCCTCACCTCATCTGGCATCTTCGACAGGCGCCTCGTCTGCTGGTTCATCATCACCCACGTACTGTTCCACACAGCATGTATGGTCTTAGTATTCTTCAAAACAGGTTGAAAAACAGAGGTATGAACGAACCTAGTACCTCGTTGCTCGTACAAACACGAGGCCGGTGGCTTTGCTTCTCAGAAGCCAATCTCTCCTCATCCCATTCTTGCCCGATGCTCCAACCCACGTGTCGATTTCCATCACCTCTCCCCTGTTTACACAGATAGAGACTACGTCACCGACTGCTCTCATGACTAAAATTTCACGAGAGAGAGAGAGCTCTACCAGATTGGGTAATGATCAACTTGAACTTGCATTCTGGAAACAACCCAAATGAGATTGTTCCTCATCATTCCATGAGTGGCGCCGAATCCATCGCTCAGCAGCCCCGACATCCACACATGATTCAGCGCCGTTTCCTGCAAAAGATGCAAATAAATAATTAAAATCAGCATTCAAACACAACAGCTATTTCCTTGAAATCACCGAAAACATCGGAATCTCCAAAACATCAATCATCACCTGAAGTAAGTTCATAAGGCTCTCGATCGTGGCAGTTTTGTCTGGCCCAACTTCATAAGACCTAACCACCACAGTCTGCCTGTATCCAACTCCTTCTTCCACGATCAACCCCTGCCGGTACGGATCCACCATCTGCTTCCTCGTCGGAATATTCTGCCGGAAATGCTCCTCCAACACGTCCACGTCATCATCAACTCGACCGATTGAAGGAAGAGCTATCGCATGATCCTGCCTCAACAAGTCCTTCTTCGCAGCAGCGAAGCTCTTGCTCCCATTGACCTTCACGCAGTTGAGCTTCTGCTTGTTCGATTCGCCTCCGCCACTTCCGCCGCCGCCTATATAAACAGCGGTTACAGTTACAGTGACGTGGTGCAGAACACAAGCCATTGTTCTGTTCCGCTCTGCTGCTTTGCTTGCTATAAACAGTGGAAAAATGTGGTCGAAAACTTAATTTCCTTGTTTAGTATGATGGTTATATAAGCTGTCGGGCGGAACAGACTAAATCTTTTATACTATTTAAAAGCGCAGCAAAAAAAAAAAGAACATTGTTCTAATATATGGTTGTTTTCGAAGGGGTTTCTGTGTCTGTTGATTGATGGTTTTTTGTGGGGTGGGTGATGCGAGCTATGGCGTCTGTACTTAGCAGTAATCGTCAGGGTTGAAATGGACATAGCGAAACATTTAATTAATTAACCTTTTTTTATCTAATTAATCGTCTGAGTTTTCTCTGTTTTTCCCCTAAAAGTAGGGCTTGGCGTTTTCGATTAGTCCGAGATTTGGTTCTTTGGTTTGCATGAAAGTTGGGGCTGCTTTTTGCGTCTGCTAGCTTCTTCCAAGTTTTTCTCTGTGCTGAAATGTGGCGTTTGATGATCGAGTAAGAGTGAAGCTGGAATTGAATGCGGTTTTTAAGCAAGATTTTAAAAGAAAATTTGAAGAAATACCAAATGTCAGTGAGCAAAGTTCTTATTGTCATTCTTGATGAAAAATTGAAGAAATACCAAATGTCAGTGAGCAAAGTTCTTATTGTCATTCTTGATGGTCAAAATATGATTGTAATCTTTTGTGGTAATACAAAAATGATCCTGAGAGTCATGCGTGCTTATGTTATACTCCCTCCTCCATCCGTCCTGTTAATATTGGTTTGTATATGTCCCAAGGAATATTGGTTCATGGTAGGAGGGTCGCGGTTCAAACCCCATCAAACGCCCTATTACTTTGAGCCATCACCCTGGTTTCATGTATTGTGGTTTGCGGCTATTGCATAACAAAAAAAATGGCTACGGTTCCCACTAAATAAAAAAAATATTGGTTCGTATATTACTTTGGACTGTCTCATTATTGTTGGTTCATAACAAAAAAAAGAAATACGTTTCCACTAAAAGTGCTCAAATTTAGTGTCATACACATTATTTTATCTGTAATACAACTCTCATCAATCTACGTATTCAAAAGCAACGAGTCAACACTAACGGGACCAAGAGAGTATAATATAGTGTAACTGTATTGTAGTATGTAACACGATCGAGTAATGATTATATAATTGTGACATAATCCCATGATCGTGTTACCCAATCATTATATGCATAACCCAATGCGTGATGTGTAGCAAGCTTATTAAAAGTGTGTGTCAGAAAATGAGATTTGTGCAGCACACTGTATTTCTAAGTTTAACTAAACTAACGACTTTCTTAGTGAAGTGGCTATGGAAATACTTTATCTCAAGTTACTATTTTCAAAAGTTTACCGAGAATAAATTTCATAAGTCCATCCGTCAAATGCTAAACTTTTACTACTATTATGGCAAGATTTGGTGATGTGGATAGCTGTTATTCCATGTCTAGGGATGCTATTGGGCAAGATCAAGATAATGGAATCCACCGTGTTCACATTGTTATTTAGATAGTAACTATATAACAAAAGCATTTGGGAGGCACAAGAGGTAGATGAATTTTATTCAGAATGATTCAGATTCCATAGTAATTTTCTTCAATTTTTTGGCTTTTCTTGTTAGTGCCCTTCACTTTTACTAATTCCCTTAAACCTCCTACTTCCAACTCGAAAGCAGTAGCAAGTAGCATCTCGCGAACTAAACTCGACTCATATGCATGTTTAGTGAATTTGACTATAAAAGTTCTAATCGAACTCAAGTCCGACCAATTACTATTAAGCTTCTTTACAATTTAAATAATATGTGCGTATGTCAGTTAACCTTCATATTCGAGGTTTTTATTTTATTTTATTTTACGAATGATAAAGAAGATGAAAATGGAAAAAGTGGAAGAATATATTTTACAATAAAGCTATGCGGCCACATTATGGCTGGTCACACACCATTTTCTCATATATTCTGAAAAATATTAAATTATTAAATTTAAATTTAAAATTTTCATTCGATAGGTGCAAAATTATTCCATAAGATGGTTTTAATGTAAAACCAATTTTTTAATGGATCAAAAATTAAATAAATGATTTTTTTATTTAAAAAGTTGATTATGACCGACTATATTATGGCCGAATAACATCACTCTATATTTTATATTGAATTTTCTTGTTGGAAAAAAAAAGAAAGAAGAAGGAAGAAAATCGGTAAAATGGAAGCGCTCGATTTTCACCCAAAACGAAACTATTACATTTATATATGTGTTAATGCATAAAAATAACTAAATCCATAACTTGTATACTAAATTTATCAAAGTTTTAAATTTGCTATCAAAACTAACCAATTGATAGAAAAACTCTTGTATGTATCATGAAAAGTTGATTAACTAGCGGCCAATGGGTTTTGGGTGGGGTGGGGTGAGGTTGGCCGTTGGGTTTTGAGGGTAGGGAGGGTTGGCCGCTGGGTTTTGAGGGTTGGGGGTGGCCGCTGGGTTAGGGGTAGGGAAGGGGTTGGCCGTTGGATTTTGGTTGGCTCGGGTGGATTTGATAGGATACGGTGGGGGCCCAATTGGCTACTGGGTTGGGGATAAAGTCGGAGAGCAGAAGCTCGGCCCATATCTAAAGAATCCTATTCGAGAGGGATAGGATCTCGAATCCTAGTTAGAAGACTTGGATTCGAGATCTAGGTCAATACATTGTGTATAAATAGAGGCTAGATTAGGCGATATAGATTCATTCACTCTCTTTGTAATCACTTCTTATACTCTCAATACACATACTCTCTCTCGCCCGTGGACGTAGATCTTATTCACGATCGAACCACGTAAATCTTTGGTGTTCTTGCATTTATTTCCCTTACGAAATTAAGATCGATCATCGGCGCCGTGCGTGGGAAACGAAATTTTGTGTTTTCGATCAACCACCGTTTGGAAATAATCATGACCGGTACACCGAAGCCGTCGCATCCGGACCGTCGCCGGCAACAACAACGGACGGCGAAGGGAACGCCGAGCTCAACTCGGGAAGAGCCCAATCGAGAAGAAACCCCGAGGAGCATATCCAAAGTCTTGACGAGCACGGACACCCGTCCTGCGGGAGGCGGTTACCATAGCGAAGGCAATCGTAGCAATAATCCGGGGAACCTCCGCTCATAAGTAAACCTCGACGGCGTCGTCGAGGATTTCGAGAAAAATAAGGAGCTTTCTCCGGTTCCTCGGTGAAGCGTGGTCGGCCACGTCCCGAAGAACGGAACACGAAGCCTCATCTAGATACAGGGTGTTGGGTTTCACAAGAAGGCAAAAGCAAACCGACCAAGGTCCAAACCATTTTGGAAATGAAGATGCGAAGACTATCCATGACGTACCTGGCGACAGTGCATAGCCGCACTAAGCCGCTTCCTTTCAAAAGCCGCGGATAAGCGTACCTTCTTCAAGGTACTCAAAAAGCCCGAAATTCTCATGGGATGAGGTGCACAGTCCGCCGAAGACCTCAAGAGCTACCTCGCCGAGCTCCCCACTCTATCCGTCCGAAGAGGAGAGGTCCTTTCCTCTACCTCGCCGCCTCGGACGAATCCATAAGTCTTGCATCCTGATGCGAGAAGAAGGACGTCGACTCGGTGTATTTCATCACCGAGCACTAAAAGGCCGGAAGCGAGGTATCACCGGAGAAGCTTGCCTTAGCATTGGTAAATGCCGCGAGGAGACTACGTCCGTATTTCCATGCACATCGCATACAAGTCCTCATCGACTACCCACTTGCAAGTATTGACCAGGCCAAGCATCGTGGAGAATCGCGAAATGGGCAATCGAATCGGGCGAGCACGATATATCATACCCCGCCAGCCATCAAAGGTCAAGCCACAGCGGATTTCCTTACGAGGCTAACCGTCGGCAAAACCGCAGAGCCCGTGTCAGACGACGATGCCAAAGCCGAACCCGTGGTTGAAACACCGAGTCTTGTGAACTCTACGTTGACGGGCTTCGGGAAAACGAGCGGCGGAGCGGTATCTTACTCCTAGGCCGGACAACCAAGAATCGCTTACTCACTTCGGTTCACATTCAAAAATACGAACAACGAAGTGGAGTCTGAGGCACCGATCGCGGGACTTCGCCTCGCTCAAAGTCTCCGGATCGAGCCGTGCAAGTTCACGGCGATTCTCAAGTCGTCGTAAGCGAATGTTGGGAAAATACGAGGCAAAAGCGGAATGAAGAAGTATCTTGAAAAAGCAAAAGCACGCAGCGGACTTTCTCACACTTCCAGATAGTTCGCATCCCAGGAGCAAAATAGCCGGTGACATCTTAAGTAAATTGGCCTCGTCATCAACGAACCCGCCAAGAGAGAGGAAGTCCAAAGCGGGAGCATAAGCGATGCGAAGGCGGGCCGAGGTTAACATAGTCTCGGATGAAGAACCCAATTGGATGACTCCCATTCGAGTACTTGGAAGGCGAACCGCCCACGACAAGTTCGGAGGCTAGGAGGATCTGAACAAATCTGCGATATACAATTGAGCGAGGAGTCCTATCTGAAAAGTCATATCTCCAACCTCTCTTAAGGTGCTTGGGGCCGAACCGAGCTAATTACGTTCTACGAGAAATACACGAAGGTTCGTGCGGAAGCCACATCGGACCCCGAGCCTTGTCAAAGAAAGTCATGCGATGGGGATACTATTGGCCAACAATGTTCCAAGACTCAATGGACCTCGTAAAAAAGTGTCCGAAGTGTCAAATCCATGGGAACGTACCAAGGCTACCCCAGACCGACCTCACCTCCGCATGAGCCCTGGCCGTTTATGCAATGGGGGATTGACATTGTGGGCCCCTTTTGTAAAGCACCAGGACAGCTCCAATTTTTAATTGTTGCGATCGACTACTTCACGAAGTGGGTAGAAGCTGAGCCCTTGGCGAAAATCACAAGCAAGAACGCCCTCAACTTCGTATGGAAGAACATAGTGTGTCGCTTCGGCATCCCCCATATCCTCCTTTCGGATAACGGAACACAATTCACGGATAAGACATTCAAAGATTGGTGTCAAGAGCTTCGGATCCAACAAAAGTTCACCTCGGTGGCCCATCCTCAAGCAAATGGTCAGACCGAAGTTACCAACAGGACCATCGTAAAGGGTCTAAAAACTCGTCTCGACCGAGCTAAAGGCCTCTGGGTGGAAAATCTACCACAGGTCTTATGGTCGTACCGAACAACACCTCGGACCTCAAACGGAGAAACACCATACAGTTTGGTGTATGGAACCGAAGCAGTGATCCCTGCAGAGATCGGAGTACCGAGTCCTCGTACCATTGACTTCTCTGCCGAAGCAAATGGGGAAAATCTACGAGCTGATCTAGACTTACTCGAAGAAAAGAGACCTCGCCTACATCAGGAAGCTCGTGCAAGCAACAAGTAGCTCGGTATTACAACCGGTAGCGTTAAAACCCGACAATTCCAAGTGGGCGACCTCGTACTCAAAATAATGAAGTCAAAAGCCGCAATTTCGGCAAGTGGAAGCCACATGGGAAGGACCTTACCGGTCGACGAAGTCCTCGGCAAAGGGCTATAAGCTCGCTCAATTGTCCGGTGAGCAATTACCCAACGATGGCACATCATCCATCTGAAGAAATATTATGCATAAGTGTCAAGGGTCGGGTCTTGTTCGGTCATATTTTTAAAGTCCTGTTTAGAGTCTGAGTCTTATTTGGTGGTCGCGTCGTCTTTTATCAATAAAATATTTATTTTTACGAGTTCTACTTGTCACTAATGCATAACTAATCTTCACATTATTTTCCCTCTACGGAGGACAAATTCCCTCGACGGAGGTCAGATTACATTCGTTTCATACGAATGTAAATCTAAACGCTCGCATGCCTACATACGAGATCAGACTACCTTCGTTTATTTGGAAGCGTTCTCTATGTAGATGAAGGGACCACCCTCCCGATGACCTCGGCAAAAAGCAGAACCATTCCTACATACGAGATCGACTACCTTCGTTTATTTGAGCGTTCTCTCTATGTGAGCGAAGGGACCACCCTCCGACGACCTCGGCAAAACAGAACCATTCCTACATACGAGATCGGACTACCTTCGCTTATTTCAAGTGTTCTCTCTATGTGAGCGAAGGGACCACCCTCCCGACGACCTCGGCAAAAACAGGAACCCTACTGCCCGTGCGAGACGATTTCTTCGAAGCGGAATTCTCACGAGACGAACTACTTTCGTATGTTACTCTTGTTCAAATACAAAGTCAACAAGAAACCATTCTTATTAAATAAAGGTGTACAAGTTACATTTTACGAGGACGGAGCGGATCGGGAAAAGTCGAGCCAATCCCAGAAAAATCGAATTGAGCTCATCTATGCTAATCCTACCTCTACCTCGTCCTCGGTCTATATTACGGGCCCGCCAGCGACCTCGGTCACTTGACGATGCGACTCTGCGGGCTCGGCCTCGACCACTTGATGACGTCCGGTCTCGGCGCATGGAGGGTCCACGACGTTCAAGGAAACAACACGCCTCTCTTGCGCGCCTCCGGATCGTCATAATTAGGTTCATTTATTCTAGGCGAAAGCTCCGTGAGAGAAGAGGCCTCTGCGTCCCGTCGAGTATTACGTCGAGTTGTGGTTGTCGGCGATGACGATCTTGTATATGCTCCCGAGCCTTTTCAATTCAGCGCATCGCCCGAATTGCCGTGAGGTCCACCATATTCGCACGTGTGCCCGAACAACGGCGGCAGCCTCGACAACCTTGGCTTCAACCTCCGGGATCGTCATCCCACCATTTCGTGGATAACCTCCTCGTACTCGGCATGCTCCTCGGCTATCACCTGGCCTTCTCATGGCGACCTCGAACGCCTCCTCCATTCCAAAAGGCGAGCACGGAGCTCGTCGCGGCTCTCGGCGGCCCTATGCTTGACATCGGACTCACCGCATGCGTGGCCAAGCCGCCTTTATATGGAGGAGTTCGACCTCTTTCAACTCAAGAGCCCGCGATAGGTCTTGATTCGGTTCAACCAAGGAGAAGCATCAAGCATTTCGAGACAATCGAATAAAAAGATAAGTTTCTTAACATAAACTTGTCATTTTATTAACATGCCCTTAGGCAAAATCAATGTACATTTACATTCAAAAAAAAAAGGGTAAAAAGATGGGGATCAACCGACCCTCCGGAAGCTTGACCACGTCCACATACGCCTCCGACGCCTCGATAGCCGCAGCCTCTTCCGCCTGGCTCGGCCGCGTGACTTCGCCTCTTCGGGAACCACCGAGTCTCGACGCCTTTGAAGCACCAGTGCACCCCCAACCCCTGCATAATCGGATAGTAAAGCTTGTCGGGGATCCCGATCCACGGACAAAGGCGAACGGACTCAGCGGACGAAGAAGCGAGGAGGAGGCGAGGTTCGCAGCACGGGAAGCTCGCCCGGGCCGCGGACGATCACATCAAAATAGGCCCGTCTCAGACATTGTCCTCGGTCCCTCGTACCCATACTTGGCTTTGTCCAGTGCAGGTAGTCCTCGGCGACATCTTCGATTGCATCCGAGGGCGGCGCGCTTATTAAGCACTTCGCCGCGTCAAGACCATCCGGGCTTCACCGACATGAACGCCCTCTCGCAAAGGCGCGGCGTCTCCCCGCGAGCTCGCCATGTCCGCCTCCCGACGGCGAACACGTTCCACCTCGCCTTCATCAAGGCAACCTCAGTTCGCCGCCTCGGCCGCCGCCTCCGCCAAAGCTGCCTCACGACCGCCGCCCGCGCCGCCTCGATGGCGTAGCATCCGCCGCTTTTGTTTGACGAGTTCCGGATCTTAGCCTCGGCCTCGGATATTTCTTGAGTAAGGAGGGTATTCACCTCCTCCACATCCCGAGCATACCGGCCACCCGTCAAATCTGCGTATGCGGCGCCGCTTCAAGTAATCCGATACAAGATCGACATTTTGACACCTCCGCCACGTCCCTAACCCACATACATTATATACATCGAGTCGAAACACGGTTTTATCTTTAACACAAAGTATAAGGACAGTACAAAACCTCGGGAAAGAGACGGCATGACTTGAACCGACGATTCGACTCACCGGCGGCGAACAGAGGACTCGGGACTACATCCTTCCGCCTCTTCAACTTGAGTGGCTGCGCGAAGGGATCTCGAAGTTTCGGCATGTCCTCGAAATCCTTCATCGGAGACCTCGGCTCGACCACGAGATCGGTTCGATCGGCTCCTTCCTTTCTTCTTTCTTTCCTTCAACACTACCAAGCGGTCCAATAATCATGGAAAAAAGTTCCTCACCCTGGGTAGGATCATAAGGTGCCTGGCTACTGGGTTGGGGATAGGGAGGAGATGGTTGACAGTTGAGTTTTGGGAAATGAGGGGTTGGCTGCTGGAGTGCTGGGTAGGGGTGGGGAGATTGGTCGTTGGGTTTTGAAATGTGTGTGTATGGGGGTTGGCACTGGGTTAGGGTGAGGGGGAGGTTTGCCGTTGGATTTTGAGGGTTGGGGATATTGACCGCTAGGTTAGGGGTGTGAGGGAGGGTTGGCGGCTGTATTTTGGGGGTGGAGGGTTGGGTTTTGGAGAGATACAAATTTCTCTATCATTTAATTTAATTTTGAATAATTTTGATAACAAATTAAGGATTAGTGATATTTTTAATATATATATATATATATGTATGCGATTAGAAAAGATTTTCTCCTTTATATATTTAGCATTAACAAAGAGAAGCGCACAATAGCAGCCCCACGTGCGCCTCGACTATAACGCGCCACGTCTGCACCAGAAAAAACTGAAAATTATCACCGTGTAAGCCAACTATAACCAATCATCTTCTCGAAATTTCCCTTCTGCTTCTGCTTCCGCTTCCACGGCCAAAAATGGCCACCGCCCTCATCTACAATCCTCATCTCAGCAGCAACACGCTTGATTTCAAATGCTTGAGCTCGTTTTCTCTCTCTAAAACTCTCTCGCACATCAAGCAGCCACAGCCCAATTCTCAGAGTTTCTCAACTGCGAAGTGTTTTAAGCGATTCAGCAGATTGGCTAGCTCTGCTGTTGAAGATGCCACGCAGAAACAGCGAGAAATTAGTACAACCGGCAATTTTAATGGTGCGCAGAAATTCTTTTATTTTCTAGCTGTTTTCCTTTCTTTCACAGATTCAGTATGAATTGGTGAGTTGAAAGGAGTTAATTTGAATGTTGAATCACTAAAAACGCTAGCTCTATGAATAAAAATCCACTCAGTTAGAACTCGAATTTCTGGCCTATTCTAGTTTGAATAAAAAATTTATTAGTTAGAACTCGAATTCCTGGCCTACTCTAGTTTGGAAGTTTGATGTGGAATCTCTTTCTTCATGTATTTATGGAATATGATTATGCAAGTTGTTATAATTTAATCTATTGTTAATTAGAGAATAGTTCTGTCGCCTTGATAGAGATGGTTACATCATTGCATTTTTTGTTCGAGTATCTTGAAGACGAACTAAATGAAGAAATATTTGAACTATGCTTTATCTATAATTACAGATTCTAGCGATGATGCAAGTGAAAATCCTTTTCTGAACAAAAAGTTAGATGATGGTGGAAATTCTATCTACGACATCCTTTATCCGAGCAAAGAGCTTCTCCCAGACGACGTAGAAATGAGCGTGTACGACCATTTGGAGGAACTGAGGCAGAGAATCTTTATCTCGGTTTTGGCTGTGGGGGCTGCCATAGTTGGCTGTTTTGCTTTGTCAAAGGATCTCATCTTGCTTCTTGAAGCTCCAGTTAGTGCACAAGGCGTTCGTTTCCTACAACTTGCTCCTGGAGAATTTTTCTTCACATCTCTTAAGGTTTGCATCCCCATTTCCTTTGATCAGTTTAGTTTCAGTACCGCTACCGATGTTCTTGAATTTGTGTAGCTTGTCATGATCATGCACTACTGAAACTTGCTCTTGGAACTGTGCTGGCACTTTTCTTGTGTTATGTGCTTGTGATTGAAATGATGAGATCACTGTTTCATTGATGCTTCAAGGAAAATTTTTAATGTAATAGCCATTCTTGAGGTCTTGATTCATCCAAGAAAATGTGACCTACTAATCCGGAAAGTGTCAAACAATGTCCATCGTTGTCTGAGAAAACTTAGAAAAACTAGATAATGGAATGATTAGGCGCGTTTTTGGACTAAAACTGAAGCAATATCATCTTCTTTGCAGGTTTCTGGATACTGTGGCCTTCTAATAGGTATCCCAGTGATTCTCTACGAGATCATAGCTGATGGCAGAAAGAAGATTTCTGGGGCCGATTGTCCTGGGCTCATCTGTCCTTTTCTATGCAGGCATCGTCTTCTCCTACCTCGTTCTCACTCCAGCCGCCCTGACATTCTTCATTAGCTACTCGGAGGGGGCGGTTGAGTCTCTGTGGTCAATTGATCAGTACTTTGAGTTTGTGCTTGTGCTCATGTTCAGCACTGGCTTGTCATTCCAGGTGTTTTTTGTCATTCTTTTATATCAATTTTGCAAGTTTCTCAACTCTTCTTGAATTCTGTGCAGAATTGTCTAATGTTTAATTTCCATTTATGGAATTTTTTTAGGTCCCTGTTATACAACTGCTTCTTGGACAACTGGGGTTGGTTTCTTCAGCCCAAATGCTGTCAATATGGAGATATGTGGTGGTAGGCTCAGTGGTTGCTGCTGCTGTGCTCACACCCTCGACCGATCCTCTAACTCAGATGCTCCTCGCCGCCCCCCTTATGGGTCTCTATCTTGGTGGTGCGGGGATGGTTAAAGTTCTTGGGCGGTAAACTTGCTAGCAAGAATCAAACTCTTCGAATCTTCTGGCGTTTCTGGCAATGTTCTTGTATAAAGATTTTTTGGTTAAAAGCCGGTCACTGTGCTGTAGTAGAATATGTATACGTCCATTTGAGGAAATCTCGAATTATGAGCTTTAACGAAACATAAAGTTGTGTTCATCTCAACTGTTTACTCTAGCTGATAGCTTAATTTGATTAAAAAAATAATAATTTTGAGATTGTTTAATCATTTTAATCTTTCAAATATTCAATCCTATATATCATCAGACAAATCAAACTGATTAACTGCTTACAACAAGATTCTCCAATTTTGGGACAAGATCACCTACGTTTGAACCACCTAGTTCAGTTTCCAATTGTCTCAATGAATTCCTCAAACCGGTGCAAGCTTTACCAAAATCTTCTGTAAAACCTTTAAGGTTTCGAAGCTCCGTCTCCATTTCATTGGTGAAGCTCGAGATCTTCTCCAGAGCCACCTTGATTGCAGAGATTTCTTGCGGCGGGTAAAGGCATGCTCCGAGCTCATCAACCTGTACTCCGACTTCTTGGCATAGCTTCAGCAGTTTTTCCAGAGAATCTATTGAGATGGCACCACCATTGGTACTTTCCTGCTGAAGCAATGCAGTGATGGATCGAATTAGTTCCTTAACTACCGCAAGAATTTCAGACATGATGCTGGTTGTTAACTGCACAATTTTCATCTCTTCGGGTGACAAATCGTTGCCCAAGTCTCCATCACAGGAATCATCATCAGAGTTGGACTTGTCTTCGCCTTTTGCAGAGTCGTGAACAGAAGCTTCATCTGCTGAATCAGGGGAAGCTGGCTTCAGTTCCTTCATTTCGCGAAGCACATCCTTCATGGAAACCGTGGCTTGTGTCATTGTTCGTCCAATAGCTGTGACGTTTGTGGATGGAGTCTTCTTTAGGGCAGAACAAGCATTCCATACTGCACCTACGAGTTGTGGGATTGAGAGTTTCTGGGTTTTGTTTGATGATGATCCTGTAAATTCATTCAAGAAACACCTCATCACGATTTCAATCAATACCATCATGAAGACTCAACCCCCTCACATGGGAAAACTATGTACTTCTTCGTATTTTTTTTCTTCCTAATCTTACATATTCAACAGATTAGGAAAAGCAAAATCTTATCTTTAAGCACGGGAGTATTTATTCCAGGTTGGATCAAGTTATGCTTCAGCAAAAGCATTGAGCTATCGTAGAAGTACACGATATTCATGTTCTAACTTGAGAAGAGATCATACCATAATACAAAAGCATAATTTCTTATGTTGTAGGGTAGGCAATTAGGCATCATTAAAAAACACAGAACTTACTCTCAAAATGTGTGTGTGTGTGTGTGTGTGTGTGTGTGTGTGAGAGAGAGAGAGAGAGAGAGTACCATATGAAGAGACAGCTCCCTGCAATAGCATGAAACTGCTGTCAACAACTTGCCTTACAGATCCATGAATGCACGAAGAGAGAGTGGGACCAGCACCGACTGAACTTCCATGGGCGAGTAACAGGAAACCTTGTAGAGTATTGAAGTATGCAGACATATTTTCTTCAAGGGCTTTAACTTCAGGAGTTTCTCCAGTATACAGCATTCCAACTACATACAAAGAAAAATAAATGCAGAAGATTAATATTACACGCAGCATAACTGAAAACTATATTTCCTAAATGTGGCTTTTATCTAAATGAAATGATGTATGTAACCGAGCTATTAACTCTTCACAAACAACAAAAGAAAAGAATGCTTCATGTTCTATCACGGTCATACTCAACTTGTCACAGAAACTGGTTCGACTTATTCGTCACTACGATAGCTAGTTACTCAGTGACGCATAGGCTTGGCATAAAGATTTACATAGAGGTCAAAAGATGCTAGAAATCAAGCAGGAAGAAACAAATATTTAACTAAGGTAATCTTTTGAAGAAATTTTAGCTAATTACATAAAATCAAAAATCAAACTTCTTACTTGAGCACTATATCAGCCTTGATAAGATAAATATACAATTGCAGCATACATACTTAAATCTATTTAATTATTAAATCCTAAATTAGGTTTAAGGAGAACAAAAATATCAAAGAACCAGAGTACTCATAATGAGAGAGAGAGAGAGAGAGAGAGAGAGAGAGAGAGACCCATAGTTGCTTGTTTGGAGACTTGTTCACCAATCTGAATGACCTCTTTCCAACTGACTTTATCAAGAGAGGAGGCCGGCGTTTGATCCAACATCTGCATTAACAGATCTATAAAAATCACAAAACTACAACCCAACAGCAACGCCAAAGAGAAATCACACAAAACTTTCTCTCGAAACTGACAAAATCTCAACAAAATTTCTAACTTTTGATGAGAAAAGGAAATTCCTTGAAATACCTGAAAAGTTTCGTGTACGGTATTGAGATGCTCACTCAGAACTCGATTGAGCTGCTCCCTGGCAGCTTTCCCCATCTCCAAGACGCGCACGCTGTGTAGAACTCCTCGCTGCTGATTTCAATTTTGAGGGTTTCTCTATTTTAACCGCAAACTAATTGAACAAAACACACACATAATACATATTATGTGAATTGTTTTACGACAAATCCAGAATTTCTGAGTCATGTGCATAAATGGGCCGATCAAATGGGCCAACTAAACCCGGATCCAGATTCTTTATGGTTGTTCCGATGAAAAATAGATAAATATATTATTGGACTGAATATTTGGGGTAGCTAATACTTCAAAGCAATATTTATAGGTAATATCTGTTTTGTTTTCTTAAAATAAAATATTTAATTTGACCTGTGTTTAAAATTAAATATCTTTGTTCTCTTTCAACTTTAACCAAAAGCTTCCAAATTTATATTCAATCAGAGATTATTATGATAATCCATCAATCAGAACACACACATATATATAGATTCTGTCACTTTATAAATACATCAATCAGAAAACATGTATATCATTCTGTCACTTTATAAATCCATCAAATATATCATTGATGAATCTAAGCATGTGAGTGTGCGAGATTTATATAAAGAATAAAGAACACCGAAGCTTTTACGTGGTTCGATCGTTAACGAGATCTACGTCCACGGAGAATGATTCCTCAATACTTTTACTAGCGCTTTTAAATGCAGTATTGATTCTGGCCTTTGTATTCGATGAAATTCTAACCCTTCTAACATCGCTTTCCTTCTATTTATCAACTCCGAATCGACATCAGAAAGGCGCCGACCTCTCCATTGGTCGTGGTGTGACTCTTCCTCCGCATGCCTTCAATTGGCGGGCCCGGACCTTTCGCCTTACGCGCGCCACGTGGAGGTGGCGCACGACCTGGTTCCGGGCGTCGTCTCTATCGGCGAGGGAAGCGGTCCCGGGCTGGGTTTTGGCGATGATTAAGTCGTCGTGGGCTCGACCGCGTGGGCTCGCTACCAACGTTAGGCCCGGCTCGTTTGGGCTGTTAGTGGGCCCGGTCGGTTGGGCCATATCCATCATAGCCACGAATAGCCGAGGCACGCCGAGTCAGGGTGGAGTGAAGACAGCGCTTCGCCGAGGTGAGGTGTGGCTTGGCTGAAGTTGTTTGTTTGATGTGAGGGTCTTCTGGTGCCGATCTGAGTTGGGTTGTTTGTTGTCCGTCGCTTGGAGAAAGATGTGGCACCGAAGGAAGTCGAAGTCCGACCTGGATAACGCGCCTCTGCGTTGGTTATGCCGAGGTGCGGTCTGAAGTGGCATTACTCCTGTGGTGGCTGCCGGTGTCCGACCTGAGAGACCGTCTTTTAGGGGGATTTCGTGGTGTGCCCCGGGCCGCACCGAATCTGCGGCCTGGTTATACGAGGTCCGATCTGGATGTAGGCTTTCCGTAAAGGCGGCTTAGATGACGAGACGCCGGGTCCGACTGGTTTCCACGGTATTTGTGGGAAGGTATGAAGGTGGGCGGCGAGGTCGGATTGGCGCTGCAGGAACTTTTGAAGTTGTTAGGAGATCTGGGATTCCGGCGGGCGTGGTGGTGTCTGCCGCGTCCGGACGATAGGGTGATGGCCCTCCGGAGGGTTTATTCTTGTCTATGTAGGCAGTTTGAGGCAGTCTTAGGTACCCTTTGTCCATTTATCTTAGCCTTCAAGAGTATTTCCGGATCCCCATTTGTCGATTGACCGAATTCCGTTAGGTCGTTGGTGGGTGGGGCTCTCTTGTTATGGCGTTGCTTAGAGTTGTCCTTCGAGGTGTTGATCTTTTTCGGTGAAGACCATAGGAGGGTGTACTATCCGTCACCCCTATTGAAATTTAAGGTAGCCGTCCTCCAAGGTGTCCCATTGGCGGAATAGGTATTTCTTTTTGCGGTGAGGGGCCGAGGTATGAGTGGGGTATCGGCACGTTGGTGGACCCAAAATCAAGCCACTTGGGCCACATGGAGGAGATGTTGAGCACCTTGGTGAGATCTTATCCATAAGTTACACCGAGGCGACTGAAGAAGGCGGTTTGAGTGTTTTCGGTCGGAGCGTCGGGACCGGTCAGACGGGGTGAGGCATCCCCTTTCTTAGTCCTTATTCGTTCTATTTTGTTGTGCTAATGTGTCTTTCTTTTTGATGCGGTGAAGTTGAGGGATGAGGTGGGCTCACCATCGCCAAGGTGAGCCCGCGAAGAAAAAGCAGAGGCGGTGGACCTAGTAGGGGCAGAAGAAGGTGGACAACATGGGCGGTGATGAGTGGGCTCGAGTGAGGTCCACCGGCATCGAGTCTCGGCCTCGGGGCCGCCTGAGTACGGGTACCGCCCAAGCTTGGTCGCATCCTCCACGAGGTCGTGAGCTTCTTCATATTAAGATTTGTTTGCCATGAATCGGTCATTGACTTGTGCATCTCCTTTTCGGGTGGGAGGTCGGTGATGGGGGCCTGCAGCCTTCTTCGGGAGGCTAGCAGTCGCCACGGTCTGCCGCCGAGAGCTCGGCCGCAAGAGGCGCTGAACAGGATCTTGCCGCGAGGGCGGAGCCGAGACCGCCGCCCGCCGCGAGGGCGGAAGCCGAGGCCGCCAGGCTTCGAGGCCGGGAGGGTTCTTCTTGAGGCCGCCTCAAGAAGAGACCTGGCACCGGAGGCCGCCGGGAGGGTCGAGGAGCTCAAAGAGGAGCTGGCCGGGCGAAGGACCTCGCCGACGAGAGAGGAGTGCGGTGGCCGACTCAGGACCACTGTTGAGGGCCTTTGCCGGCCGGCTCATCAGTCGGAGAGCTTCTCGGCTTTCATTGCCGATCTCGCCGCCGTCTTGGCCGAAGGTGGTGTCGGATCACACAGGGGCTGGCGGTGCCATGCCCGATTTTGATAAGGTCGAGCATGGGTGGACCGAGGTCGACCCAAGAGAGGTGGACAAAGCTTACGCCGGGTGATCTACTTGGCCGACTCTTCCCAAGTCTTGGAGGCTCGCATCCAGCCTACCCTCCCGACTGGCGAGGTCGTCGCCCGGTGTAAGGAGGGCGAGGATCGTGAGCTTGAGGAGCTCCTTGTCGAGGTCCGGCCGAAGGCGAGGAGGAGGAGGCGGAGGGAGGAGGCGGTGTTGGAGCTCCCGTACCGGAGGTGGGCAGCCGCAGAGCATCGAGAGGTCGTCGAGACCGGCCATAGGCCCGAGGTCGATGGACTGATGTAATAGCGTGAATCGCCGGGTCGATAGGACCACAGGCCTTGTAATAATTTTCCTTTTTGAGTAATAAACGCAATATTTTGAAGATTTGTGTTGTCTCGTTTATTTTCGATCTCACCTAAATGGATCGGACTTGACCATGAATTGTTGACGAAGTTAAAAGAAGTCCGAGGTGCCTTGGCTGAGAAGGACGAAGAGGTGCTTTCCTGGAGGAGCCGGTGTGCCGACCTGACCCAAGTTTTGGCCACAATGGAAGTCAGCTCGGCTTCGTCTGCTGATCTGAAGAAGAAGTTGGACGAGGCTGATCGGGAAGTGGCCCGCCTCCTGGCCGAGAACGAGGCGCTGAAGTTGAAGGTCGCGCAGGGCGGAGTCCAGGGGGCGGACATATCTGCCGACGCTATCCAAGGACGTTTGATGCAGTGCGAGGAACAACTTGAATTGACTGTGGAGAGGCTCGCTCGGTTGTCGGAGGAGCATGCAGAGTACGAGAGGGCAGTCCGCCGAGCTGGTGGGACTACCATATCCGAAGCTGACGACCGAGTCCAGAGCTTGCTGGCGGAGGCATGGTCTTGAGGATGAGGAGGGCCCAACGGCAAGAAGTTCAAAGCTGCGTCGACTCCGTGGTGAAGTTTATGGAGATGTATGACATCGTCAGGAACGTCGCATGCCCGGCGAGCGGCGAGGCAACGAGCTCTGCCGACCGATCATAGAAGAACCCGCAGAGAGGCGGCTACTCGATCATGCCGAAGTCTTGAGGTTGATGGGTCCGGCGGCGGATCGTCCGGGGATCCTCGGGAGCGGACGGCGACCGAGGACCTCAGTCGGCGGGGAGAGCTTCGGGTGGGGGCGGGTCGTACACGGCCCGGTGTCCGGTCGGGGGTCGGTGTGACCTCGAGTCGTCCCTACTCCCCGAATGCCGTGCTTGCGCTCGCCACTTGTGTCCTGGCGGGTGAAGATGACTCTGAGTCGCCGCTTCGCTCGGCCGCCTCAGAGCCAGCCGTGACGCGGGAGCAGCCGTGGTGATTCCGCCTTATCGATCGGGTCGAAGGCACCGAGTTCGTTCGAGCATACATCGTCGGCCCGGAGATTTTGTGAAATTGGTGCGACTTGGCGAGGTCTGGCGGCGAGCCGGAAGCCCGAATGAGGCTATGTATAGTATAGGACCTTGTATGTAGATATAAATGTATTTAGACTCGTTTCGAAGTGTATATTTTCCCCCTTGAGAGGTACAAACATAACTTAGGACTTCGTTTTGGTCGTAAATGTATTTATCTTGTATACATAGGTGTGTATTTTCCCAAATAAAGGGGTATAAACGAGCTCTGAAGCCCGGTTGTCTTGTATATGGCTTGGTACCTTGTTTGTAGTCGTTAATGCATTTAGACTTTGTACCGGAGTGCATATCTTCCCAAATAAAGGGGTATGAGATGGCGAGATCGGTCTGGATGTCGCTTACATGTAGACGATCAACTTAATGGGTAATCAGATGCTTTGCGTGTGAGCGCCCAACTTAATGGGTAATCATGCGCTTTGCGTGTAGGCGTCAACTTAATGGGTAATCAGACGCCACCCTACTTGGTGGGATTTTCATCTTCGTGAGGCGTCCCTCGTGAAGGTTTAAATGTGGTGTATCCAAACAGATGTTCACATATGTATGAGGCAGTGAAATATTCATTATAAAAGCAGTGTTTTATTGAACATGTAATCAACATCGCACTTTTGGCAAAGCAATTAAGGAACTAACATGATGCCGACTTTAAATCGAAGCTATGTAAAATACCTCCAAATGCATAATGTGCAGTTCGGAGACAAGTGCACCGGACAAGTGAGCCGACTTGTAAGCCCGCTGCGAGGTCCTCGTGAGCAGATGCAGGCCTTCCATGTCGGATCCAACTTGTTAAGACGCTCGGCTCTCTGGCTTCATTATTTCTTAGGGCGAGGTCGCCCACATGGAGCCGGAGGCTTTGACCCGTTGTTGTGATGCCGTGCGACTGGGCCTCAGATTGGCAACCGTTTATGAAGGCGAGCTCATGCTTCCTCGAGGCGTCAAGGTTGGCCAGGTCTTCCTCGTTCCGGCTTGGTCGAAGTGGAGAGTGCGAGGGCTTGGCGCCGATCTCGGCCAAGATGACGGCCTCGTGCAGTGAACCCGGGCTAAAGGGGTCTCCCGTCGCCGTCGAGGTGTGGTCTGTGGGACCCGAGGACTTGAGGAGATTTTAGCCCATCGCTTTAGCTCGATCCGACCTCTTCTTCAATCCTCATGCGATCGTGCGGTTCGTCACCTCGGTCGACCATTCGCTTGCGGGTGTGCGACCGAGGTGAAGTGTTGATCGATCCAAGCTCTTCGCACCACTCGCGAAGTTTTGTCGACTAATTGGGTGCCGTTGTCCGAGACCGGGATGTGTGGTATGCGAGCGGCGGACTATATTTTCCACACAAGGTTTGAATCATACGCTCGTGAGGCTCGAAAGTGGCTCGGCCTCGACCCATTTTGTGAAGTAGTCTATGGCTACGACTAAATATCGGTGACCGGTGCTCGGTCGAGCAGACCAACGATGTCGATCCCCACCGCATGAAAGGCCACGGACTCTGCGGGCCGCTCAAACGGTTGAGGCGACTTTTGGTAATGGAGTGAATCTGGCACTTTGGGCACTTCTTGACGAGCTCGGCCGAATCTTGTACGAGGGTGGGCCAATAATATCCCGACCTCAGCGTCTTCTTTGAAAGTGTTCGCGACCGATGTGGCTTCCACAAGACCCCGGTGAATTCGTTGAGCACGTGGTAAACTTCTTCCGCCCGAGGCATCTCAGGAGGGGTTGAAGGTAAGACTTCGGGTAGAGAGCGCCCTCATGCATGAGGTACTTCTGAGATTTTGCCATCATTTTTTTGGCTTCAAGCCGATCTGAAGGTAGTGCGCCGTGTTCCAGGTAGGCCTTCAGGGGAGACATCCAATTCGGCTCTATCTCGGTGATGATGTCGACGTGGGACTCGCTATACTGGAACGAATCTCCTCCATCGGTGGACTTGTTGACGACGCACTAACTTGTCGGGCGTCGCCACCATTGCTTTTCCCTCGGGGATTCGGTGGATCTTTGAAGTACCGAACAGGTCAACATCTCCTTTGCCTTCTCGAGGTATTGTTTCATTCGGTCCTCCTTGGCCTCGTATTTGCCTAACACTTGGTTCACGACGACACAGGAATCGCCAAGATTTGGATCTTATCCACCTCGCTCCCGTGGCGGCGGAGTCCAAAATTGGGCCTCATACTCCACCTCGTTGTTGGTGGTTGGGAAGGTAAACCGGGCGTGGGTGACTTCTTGCTTATCGGGCGAGGAGGAGGATGCCCTTGTTGCCGTCTTGCACGATGCTCCGATCCACGACATCTCGCCAAGAACCATCCGGTGGTGTCGGGGCGGCCTCCTCCGTCGTGGGCGGGAGTTGGAGTTACTCGCCGGGAGAGCCTACCTCGGTGAATTTGGCCTCAACCGGAAGTCGGCGAGCTTGCCCTTTATGGCCGGCTGGGTGAGTACGAAATGTCGTGCTCGCGAGCTCCAGTGCCCACTTAGCTATACGTCCGGACGACTCGGTTTCAACAAGACTTGTCTCAAGGTAAGTCGATTAGCACACAGACGGAGTGAGCTTGGAAGTAGGGTCGGGCGTCGCTTGGCGTTCACAGGGGCAGTCTACTTTTTCGAGGCCGAGTACCTTGTCTACGGTCCTTTGAGAGCTCGGTGATAAAATAGATGGGGAGTTGTCGTCCCACCTCATCTCGCATCAAGACTCTTGATGGCCTCGTCCGAGGCGCCAAATATAGGGAGAGAGATTCACCTTGCTTTGGGCGGATAGGGTCGGCGGTCGGCAGGTACTCCTTCGATTCTTGTGAATGCGGCTGGTGTTCTTCCCCGCGCGTAGTCCCGAGCTCTCGGTGATCTTGAAGAATGGGAGCTGTTTCTCGGCTCGAGAGAGAATCTGTGAGGCGGCTAGGCACCCGGTGAGTTTGTGGATCTCACGGATGGTCCTTGCACTGCATGTCGAGCACCGCCTTCACCTTGGTGGGATTGGCCTTGAGCCCTCCCGAGAAACCCAAGATCCCAAGAACTTGCGGTCTTCACCATAAATGTACATTTACGGGGTTGAGTTTGAGGTTGGCCGACACGAGGAGTTGGAGGATGGTGCCGAGGTCGTCGGCAGCTCTCCGTTTTTGACTTTTGATTACTATGTCGCCGGCGTGACCTCGGCGATCTCCCGATGTGGTCTTTGAATGTTGCATCCACCATCCTCGGTAAGTAGCCCCGACGTTTTTGAGGCCGAAGGGCATCTTCCGGTACGCAAAGACGCCGAAGTCGGTGATGAACGCGGTCTTTGGTGCGTCCTCCTGACTCATCAAGATTTGGTGGTACCCTTGTATAGATCCGTGAAGTCGAACATCTCGTGGCCCACCAATGCCTCCACCTTCTTGTCGATATCGTGGAGGGTAGCAATCTTTAGGCGATCCTTGTTGAGGTCGATATAATCGGCGCACATCGCCGCCCTCCGCCGACTTCGGACCACGATGGATTAGCCATCGGTCAGTATTTGACCTCGAACAAGATCTTGGCCTTGAAGTTGAGTCACCTCGTCCCTTATGACCGGCTGCGCTCGCGCGAATATCCTTTTCTTCTCACGGATGGCTTGGTAGCGGGTCGATGTTGAGGTGAGTTATGAGCTCGGGTGACATTCGGTCATATCGAGCGGGGACCAAGCAAACACGTCCTATATTCTCTCGAAGTCGTATGACGTCTTTGCCGACGTCCGCAGGGCCACAGGTGCCGACACGGATGACCTTGAAGGATCGTCGTCGTATAGTTGGAGGCCCCGGTCGGTCGTCCAGGTGTCGGTCTCAGGGGCTCGAATTGCTATGCACAGGGCGAGGCCGCATCTTGGGTTGAGAGTCGTAGGCATTCTTTTCTTTGCCGTTTGGTCTCCTGGATCTTGAGCACTCCACCGGGGTGGGAATCTTGACGGTGGTGGTAGACCGAGCAGACGGCCTGGTGGAGTCTGACCAATCTCTCCGAGGATGATGTTGTATGCGGAGAGGAGCTCGGACCGGGAAGAATCGGATGGCCACAGTGACCGACACAGGAGCCCGCCTACCGTGACCGGAAGGTAATGACCCCTCAGGCTGGTGCCTCTTGAGTGAAGCTCAGTGGCGGGAGGCGCGGGGAGTACACAATGCCTCCGACCTAAAGCTTGTTCGAGGCTACGGAAGATGATCTTGACGGAGGCTCGATGTCGATATAGACCCGGTGGGCGTTTTGTTGCCCACCGCACTGTATCATGATGGCGTCACAGTGCGGCATGATCTTGGGCACGGGTCCTCCTCGAGAACGTTATGTTCTCACCATCCCGAGTCGCTTGTTCTTGGCTCTTGGGGCCGGCCTCGGCGTCGTTCTTGAGGACGACCTCGTCGTCGAGGCGATCCGAACAACATAGACCTGCTCCATAGCGTTGGGACCTTCGTCTCGTCGTCTTCAGTTGGGTCGCCACTGGGTCGGCCCGCAGCTGTTACCACCTCCGCTCCTTCGCGCTTTCGTTCTTGGACCGGCTCGTCCGAGGTATTTCTTGAGGCCCTCGCTGGCGAGCTCGTCGATCCGTGAGCCTGTGTTTCGCAATCCTCGGTATCGTGACCATACCCTGGTGATAGTCACAATACTGCCTCTGTGGACCTCTTCTTGGATCCCCTTTCATAGGGGCGGGTTTGAGGAAGAGCTCGTGGAGCTCGAATATTTCCGCCATTGATTTGAGTAGGGGCGCCGCCGCGAGGTTGGGCGAGTCGAGCCTGAACTCGATGGCCCTCTCTTGATTACGTCGAAGGCGCCTGCGATCGGCGCCTCGACTCGGTCATCCGCTTTTTCTCTCGGACTTACGCTCGTCCCAGTTCCCGCTTCTTCCGATCGACTCGTCTCCTCGACGAAGTTGTCCACCAGTTCCAAAGCTTACTCGCCGTCTTTGGTTTCTCCCCGGTGATTTCTTTGTTCGGTAGCGGGTCGGATCCCATTTTGAGCGCTGATGATGTAGAGGTCGTTCTTGTCGTCGATTTTGAGCGACTCTTTGATGAACCTCGAGGCGAAGTTTGACATCGTCTCGTCCATATGGCGGATTGTGAGCAGTCGGAGGAAGGGCTGGGCGGCATCTTCGATAAGCGCCATTTGAACGATCCATGAGGTCACAGGCGGTGTATCTTTGCTCGACGGCGGGCGAGTGAACCAACGCCGTCGTTGGAGACCAGCGCCTCGGGAAGATTTTGCACATGTGAAAATCTTTCATTCCTTGATTCGCCATGTTGGTGGTGTGGCGAAAAGAAAGTCGGAGGGTCTCCGAGGCCATCGTAGCCGCTATATTGGGTGCCGTACATCACGGGGCGGGCGTGTCTAGAATCTCCACGGAGAAAGGGAGATGATTCTCCGCACAGTCGAACCCCGGAGATCGTTGCCGTCTCTTTCCGGAGGGTGGGGATCGGTAGCGGCCTTTGTCGTCCTCAGGGGAGTTCGACTCGCCTTTCTTCCTCTGTTTTGCTCCGCTCTCGGTCGGCATGACGAGGTGGAGATCGGCTCACGACGGCGGCGGGCGATGATGATGGCGGCTCGCCGCGGTGGCGGCTCCGTGAATGAGGCGGCGGCTCGGCCGCGGCGGCGGCTCCATGCGTCGAGGCGCGATCGCGCGTTCTCGGCTATCTCGCCGAGTGGGATCGCTATTTCGGATGGGGGCGGCAGGCGGCCGTGGTGTTGATCAGGGGCCCTCGAGGGCCCGCCTTTGGTCCTCTGGTTGAGGAAGCTTTGGAATTGGCGGGATGGCGTGGAGGAACTCGCTCACGGCTCGGCCGAGGACCTCCCGGACGACGAGGTGTTGCTCGTCCTCGTTGAGGTCGACATCTTCCCTACGTTGGG
This sequence comes from Salvia rosmarinus, assembly GCA_036937905.1. Classification (NCBI taxonomy): domain Eukaryota; kingdom Viridiplantae; phylum Streptophyta; class Magnoliopsida; order Lamiales; family Lamiaceae; genus Salvia; species Salvia rosmarinus. The sequence goes on from CM072813.1 coordinate 2,980,692, forward strand.
GAGGCGGTCCGAGGGTGTATGGGAACATTTTCCATGTTGCCCTCGGGAGTGTGGCGCTCGTGGCGTCCGCGATCTCCTTTCCGCATGACGGAGTGACCACAGGTCGTCCCTCGGCCGGTTGTTGCCGCGGCGGGCGGCGGTTGTGCGTGTTCTTGCCATTTAGTTGTAGAGGAAGCGAAGCTTTCTTGTTCGCTTCCCACGACGGCGCAATGATGAATCTAGCTATGTGAGTGTCGAGATTTATATAAAGCAATAAAGAACACCGGTGCTTTTACGTGGTTCGATCGTTAACGAGATCTACGTCCACGGAGGAATGATTCCCAATACTTTTACTAGCGCTTTTAAATGAGTATTGGTTATGCCCTCAGATTCAATGAAATCGCTAACCCTTCTAACATCGCTTTCCTTCTATTTATCTGACTCCGAATCGACATCAGAGGCGCGCCCGACCTCCATTGGTCGTGGTGTGACTCTTCCTCCGCATGCCTTCCATTGGCGGAGCCGGGACCTTTCGCGCTTCACGCGCCACGTGGAGGTGGCGCGCCGCCTGATTCAGGGTCCCTCTATTGGTCGAGGAAGCGGTCGCGGAAATTGGGGTTTTGAGCGATGATTAAGTCGTCGTGGGCTCGTGGCGTGGGCTCTTCAACGTTAGGCCAAATTGAAGCATTGAGTGGTGGTACAGTCGGTTGGTATATCCCATCAATCATATAATCAATACTGATTCAAAAACATATTAATACAGTATTTCACTAGAAAAAACCCGACGTACATCCAAAGAAAAAAAATTAGAAAACCGCAGACTTTTAAAATGAAAAATTATAAGCGAATTATTTTTTTCTATTTTGAAATTTACACGAAAAATATAATAGTTCCACTAATTTCACTGCAGGCCGATCATTAAATTTAAACTTTTAGTCCTTTGATTGAAATTTAACATTCAACAAATAAATAAATTTATTATTACAAAATTATAAAAATCTTAGCGCACCAATAAAAACATTAAACCCAAAGACAGGCGACAGCAGCAGTAGGCTTTAAAAAGAAGACGGCTGACGACTCCACAAACAATCGGTCTCGAAAAACAAATATTCTTGAGAGAGAGAGAGAGAGAGTGAGAGAAGGAGACGATGGAGGAGGGATTGCTGGACAATGAAAGGTTATCAGAGAGGAGCAGGGGATGGAGGGAGATAGGGGAGGAGATGAAGAGGTTGGGTTATTTAGCAGGGCCGATGGTGGCCGTCACGCTATCACTCTACTTGCTTCAAGTTATATCACTGATGATGGTCGGCCATTTGGGCGAACTCGCTCTCTCCAGCACCGCCATAGCCTTTTCTCTCGCTGGGGTCACTGGCTTCAGCCTTCTTGTATGCACTGCTCTGTCTCTCTACCATAATCCTCTCTTTGATAATTGCTGCATATATTTTGCTTTGTGAGTGTGATTAGATGCTCTGTTTACTATTTTTACATTCTGTTAATTTCTTTGATTTAGTTCTGCTGTGTTGCCTTTGTGGAAGTTTTAACCATGTGGATTAGTAGTAGTTTTCCATTTGTATTGGCTAAGTTAGTTGGGAGTTGTTGTAGTTGAAGCACAAACTTAATTTGTGAACTAACTCATTTATTAAAACATTAATGGAAACAAACCTAATTTTATACAAGCTTTTTAAGAGTCATTGCCAGTCATGCTATCAGTAAACTGTCCTTGGACACTTTTGTTTGAGTGAAAGTTGCTGCCATCCATACTAGCTAGCTGTCAGTGTCTGGCTTTATTGCAACTATTATGCTTGTGTTTCATAGATTGCTATATAATGGTACAAAATTTATAATATTAGGCTTTTATTGACTCGATTTTCCTCCAAGAAAAACTGTGTGGAGTGATTATGACGATGATCAGATTAACTGGTTCCTGTGTAGTTAAAACCAAGGGTGTTTTTTTCACTCATCCAACATTGAAAATTTACAAGTTTGTGTTCTTTAACAATTTAGATGCCCTTCAATTTCAACGTAGCTCAATTTTAATTTAATCTTTTCAATGAGCTTGCAAGACGAAGAATACATTATTCACTGGCAGTGAAAGTTCCAACATTCAATGATTTAAGACAATATTTTCGTGTTAAAGAAAATCCTTGTTCATAGGCGACCTTGATTAGTCGGACCCTTTATAAGTCTGGTTAATTCTTCTATCAAGAAGAGATTCATCAGCCATAACCATAATTATTGAAAATCATGCATGACCTTTCCTCTCATTGTCTGATTGTGAATTACACTCACATCCTCTTTGAGCAGATCAGATTATTATTAGTTGTTATAATCTAAATGCATAAACAATAAAGCCATTTAGGAGAAAGAAATAAGTTATATATATATATATATATATCATAACACCATATATATAGGGAGTAGAAAGCTAGAATTACAATAGAATAGGCCTAGCTAGTATTGGGCCTATATAATATTCTCTAACAAAGCATATAAATGAATTGAAAAAAACTTAAAATAGTGAAATGATGTTTGCTGACTGTTGTTCTGATCTGTGGTGAAACAGTTGGGAATGGCAAGTGCTCTAGAGACAATAAGTGGACAAGCATTTGGAGCTCAACAATATGAGAAAATAGGAACTCAAACTTATACTGGCATTGTTTCTTTGACCATTGTTTGCATTCCTTTGTCCGCTTTGTGGGCAAACGTGGAGACTTTACTCAAATTTTTGGCCAAGATCCTCAGATTTCTCATGAAGCCGGAAAAATGGTGATGTGGCTCATTCCTGCACTCTTTGCCTATGCACTTCTTCAGCCTCTTATCCGGTATTACCAAATGCAAAGTTTAAGCCGTCCCATGCTCATGAGCTCGTGCATCACGCTGTGTTTCCACGTACCACTGTGTTGGTCACTTGTTTATAAGTCGGGGTTGGAGAACATTGGAGGTGCCATTGCCATGGATCTTTCAATGTGGTTGAATGTGGCCATCCTTAGTTTGTACATGAAGTACTCCCCTCATTGCAGAAAAACACGTGCTCCACTTTCAATGAAGATATTTGAAGGCATGAGAGAATTTTTCCGCTTTGCAATCCCTTCTGCTATCATGATTTGGTAATAAACTTTTCAGTTCTCTCTAATTGCACTTGCTACACATACACTTTTATTACATTATGATTCTAAATCTCCTAAAACAGTTTCGTTTTCTGAAATTTTGTAGCCTTGAATGGTGGTCGTTTGAGCTACTAATCTTGCTTTCTGGGCTATTACCAAATCCACAGCTTGAAACCTCAGTTCTTTCGGTGTGGTAAGCATTCATGAATGCTGTAAATACTACTTATCTTAGTACGATTTCAACCATTGATACCTCTTTTTTTGCTCGTGTTCTCAGCTTAAGCACCATTGCTACACTTTATGCAATACCATATGGTTTGGCTTCTGCAGCAAGGTAAACTCATAGCTCAATTCTGTGTTCTGTGCCTTGTAATCAGACGTGCTTATCTTTAACTCTGGTTAAACTTATACTCCAATTTTCAGCACTCGAATCTCAAACGAGCTAGGGGCTGGGAGGCCACAGGGGGCACGTCTATCTGTCACTGCTCTAATGCTCCTTGCAGCAGTTAATGCATTCGGTGTGAGCCTTATTATCTTTGCGAGTAGGAATGTTTTTGGCTATGTTTTCAGCAACGAGAAGGAAGTCGTGGACTACGTGACAAACATGGCTCCTCTTGTTTGTTTATCCATTATTGCAGACTGTCTACAGGGAGTCCTTTCAGGTGGGCTTCTTACTCATCATATATTTATATATATATGCATCAACAACTTGCTTAACTCTCTCTCTCTCTCTCTCTCTCAGGTGTTGCAAGGGGTTGTGGGTGGCAGCATATTGGTGCTTATATAAACCTTGCAGCATTTTACCTCTTTGGAGTTCCAATTGCAGCTGCATTGGGTTTTTGGCTAAATATGAGAGGGAAAGGTCTCTGGATTGGAGTGTTGTGTGGCGCAACGCTGCAGTCTTTGATGCTTGCGGTTATTACAGCTCTCACGAACTGGGAGAAACAGGTTGTCTTCTTGTTCTTCCTTCTCCTCCTCTTCTTCTTCTTCTTGGATGATCGTGATATATTTTTCACTCTGCAGACAGCAAAGGCAAGGGAGAGGCTATTTCATGAGGAGGCTGTGAACGATGATGATAATAGGCTTACATGAAGAAGATGAAGTCAAATTTCCAACTCAAATGTAGTAGTAATAATTTTTTGGGGATTGTTACAATTTTGATTTGGGCATTTAAGTACAGACTCTAATTCATGTTTTCAGTTAATTCAATCTAAGTGAAAAAACATTGTCCCAGATATTGGAAGGACGAGATTCTCTAATTCATGATGGTATGTCATATTTTATTTTAAACGTAGCATTGCCGTCAAGATCATGAAGTTTGAAAAGCCACAGTACCTTATTAGCTCAAAATTATCCTATAATATGTGATTATTGACTTAAGCTGTTTAAGATGTATAACTAGCCAGAAAACTGGCCTTGGATTACAAAGAAAGATTAAAAAAAAGATAATTAACTCAAGCTGTTTGAGATGTATAATTAGCGAGTTTTCAAAAAAATAAATAAAAAGAAAGACATATAACTAGTGAGAAAACTGGCCTTGGAGCAACTTATATAACTTATATGATGTAGACAAATCGTACACATGCTATTTAGTTGACTTGAGAGTCCTATCGCAGCGGGACTCCTCTGTTTTAAACAATATCTAATTATCTTTTCCTGTATAATAATAATAATGTCAAAATCGACACGGACTTATATACAACAATAACCTCAAATCTTAAAATTACTATATTTACATATATATAAATCTCAATAGAAATTCGTGGACGTGCATGCACCTGTGAAAACTGCAGGAATCTAAAAAGTAAAAATAATAAATTATGATTTGTGGCGGTCATCCCAAATTGGCCGTATCTGAAAAACGGCACTAGAAAAACAGTTTACTTGTTACTCGAAGTCTCCATTCAAACTGAGAGAGAGAGAGATGGATGAGGGATTGCTGTTGAAGGAGAGGTCGTCGGAGAGAGGAAGAAGATGGAGAGAGATATGGGAGGAGATGAAGAAGTTGGGTTATATAGCAGGGCCGATGGTGGCTGTCACCCTGTCATTCTTCTTGCTCACAGTCATTTCATTGATGATGGTCGGCCATTTAGGAGAGCTCGCTCTCTCCAGCACCGCCGTAGCCATTTCTTTCGCTAGTGTCACTGGCTTCAGCGTTCTTGTATGCATTTCCCTGCCACTTTACCTTTTCTTTTTCTTTATTAACTTTGCGTGAATGATTGATAATTTAACATTTTGCTGCATATTTTGGTTTTGCTAGTAGCTGTGCGATAAAATTCTGTTTACTATTTTGGGATGCTAAATTTAGTAAATTATTACTATGGTTCTTGAATTTTCTCGGCTATCTGTCTTAATAATCACCACGAGAAATGCTACAGTAACCAGCTAGTAAGCTATTACTCTTGATTTAGTATAGGTTTCTGCTAAGGTTTTGCTAAATCTGATAGCCAATAAATCCCAGAGATTCAAAACTTTTGGTTGCAAAACTGTTAGTATGTAGACTGACAATTTATTGATGCAAAGTTGGTTGCAAAATTTTGGTGTTGTAATGATAAAATCGAGCACATGTTTTTATCATCGATAGATTTCAAGTTATGTATCTCTGGTTCAACTCAAATGATTTCATTATCAAGCATATGTTAGAAGCATCAGCACACTAAATTTCAACTTCATAAATACTTTTTTATAGGCTGAGAAAGAGGGAATCTCAGTTTGAAGTCTTGCTACAAGTTGTTGCATTTCAAGGGTACAGTGAACTAACTGCATTCATGTTTCTTGAAAACTGTCTGAATTCTCTTCTGTGGTGAAAACAGTTAGGGATGGCCAGTGCTCTAGAGACGATCAGCGGGCAAGCCTTCGGAGCTCAACAATACGAGAGAGTTGGGACTCAAACCTACACCGCCATCATCTCTCTGCAATTCGTAAGCATCCCCCTCTCCGTGTTGTGGATATACATGGGGGACTTGCTCAAGCTTGTCGGGCAAGATCCTCAGATTTCTTACGAGGCCGGAAGGTTCTCAATATGGCTCATCCCCGCCCTCTTTGGGTATGCAGCTCTGCAACCACTCATCCGCTACTTCCAGATGCAGAGCTTGATCCTTCCCATGCTTGTGAGCTCCTGCATCACGCTCTGCTTCCATGTGCCGTGTGTTGGGCGCTCGTTTACAAGTCGGGGTTGGAGAATGTGGGAGGTGCTGTTTCCATAGGCCTCTCTATGTGGTTGAACGTCACCATCTTAGGCTTGTACATGAGGTACTCCCCCGACTGCAGGAAAACGCGAGCTCCCATCACAATGAAGATATTCCAACTCCAAGGCATGAAAGAGTTTTTCCGGTTTGCAGTTCCTTCTACTGTTATGATATGGTGAGTCACTTCTTGTACCATCTTTATCTTGTATTACAAGATCGTCGTTTGATGAAAATTTGGTAATTTTGTAGTCTTGAGTGGTGGTCGTATGAGCTGATGATCTTGATGTCGGGACTATTACCAAATCCTCAGCTTGAGAGCTCAGTGCTGTCAGTGTGGTATGTGAACACGATTGCTTCGATTTTTGCAGCTCTAGCTTCGTGTGTATGTTGACTCATTATCCCCTTTTTCATCAGCCTGAACACTATTTCTACGCTCTATGCAATGCCGTTTGGATTTGCTGGTGCAGCAAGGTAATACTGACAAGAACCAGAACTTTTCAATCTCTGGTGATATTTTAGGTTTCATGCTCTTACAAGATGGTGATTTTTAATCTTCAGCACTAGGATTTCGAACGAGCTAGGGGCCGGGAGGCCGGAGGGGGCGCGCCTCTCTGTTAGGGCGCTGATGCTTCTTGCTGGTGTGAACGCATTGGTTATAAGTTCGTGTGTGTTTGCTAGCCGGGATGTTTTCGGCTACATTTTCAGCAACGAGAAAGAGGTCGTGGACTACGTAGCGCACATGGCTCCTCTTCTCTGTCTGTCGATTATAACGGACAATTTCCAAGGATGCCTTTCCGGTAATCATCTTCTTCATCAAGGATGTTATTTGTCCTTTTTCATCTTTCGAGCCACTGTCTTTTGCATCAGCTGCGGGAAAAGATATGGTAGTGATCTCACTCGTTATTCCTTCAATCGATAAATTGGCGTCGCGTTTGTAGGGGTTGCTAGGGGCTGTGGGTGGCAGCACATTGGCGCTTATATCAACCTTGCATCGTTTTATCTCTTTGGAATCCCTATCGCGATTGCATTGACTTTCTGGTTGAATTTTAGAGGGAGAGGTATCTGGATCGGAATATTGTGCGGTGCAACGCTGCAGACGATTCTGCTCGGGTTAATAACACTTTTCACCAACTGGGAGAAACAAGTAGGTTTTTCTGTTTTTGTGTGTGTGATAAACATGTCTTTTTCTTTGTTTGTTTGTGTGTAATATATGTGAAAATAATTGCTAACGGGTCTCGTAAGATATTTCTTGCCATCTTAGTTAATATTATTACATTGACAAAATTTTGTTACTGTAGGCTGCTAAGGCAAGAGAGAGGCTGTTTCATGAGGAGTCTTCATTTGTTAATGGGCTTTCCTGAAGAAAGGAATTTACATTTTGTAACCGATCATAAGACAATTGTTTTGGGCCTCCGACTCTTTTCTCACAAAGGAATTTTAAAAATTTGTACCACTAGATTACATTTTTGAGAGCACCGTAACTGTACATGATTACTTGGAAAAAATAAAGCAATCTTATTGATTTTAAGTTAAAATATTATCATATTATTGTGTTATTTTTATAATATTCAAAATATTGAACTGTTACTTATATTATTTATTTAATTTGATTTGATTTTTATTCCATCTTTTGTTCGATTTTGGAGATGGTATACTTTGATCGTGATCAAACATTGATCCTAATGATTGTAAAGAATATTTTGTTATTTTAACAAGACTGAAATTGAATATATGTAAAATGTAAAATACACATGTTTTTATGTGATATTTAGGGAATACGAAGTGTAAGAATAAAATCTAAATGCTGTGAAATACCATCATAATTTTTATATTTCTTATTATAATATTGGATGAATTTATTAGTGCATGTAGCACAGGCTATGGAACACAAGAGTTAATTGTGTGATAGGATACGGTCCAACTACTGGGGCGGCAAGATCGCGCCCAATACAAGTAAGCCCGACATCAAGCTCGGCCGGACAAGTTCGGCCAAGAAGACTCCAAAAAGGTGGGAGCAGAGAGGCCGGCCATATCTAAAGAATCCTAATGGGAGAAGACTTGAATCCTAATGGGAGAAGACTTGAATCCTAATGGGAGAAGACTTGAATCCTAATGGGAGAAGACTTGAATTGAGTCAAACTCATTATATTTGTGTATAAATAGAGGCTAGATTAGGCGAAATAGATCATTCACACTCTTTGTAATCGCTTCACACATTGATACACGAATCTCTCTCTCCCGTGGACGTAGATCTTATTCATAGATCGAACCACGTAAATCCTGGTGTTCTTGCGCATTTATTTCCTTACGAAATTAAGATCGATCACCGCGCCGAAATCATGGGAAACGAAATTTTGTGTTTTCGATCAACCTTGTTTACAGGAATCAATCACGACGATGAACACCGAAGTCATACATCCGTCGTCGCCACGCAACAACAAAGAACAACGGCGGCGGTGCGCCGAGCTCGGCTGGAAGAGCGGTCGAGAACTTCCTCTCGGTTCAATACAACATGATCAATCGGCGCCTCGGCACAATCCACATGTGCAAACTCTTCCCGAGTTATCGATCGACAACGCCTGGTCGGTGGTTCGACGATCACCTCCGGCAAAGATTGGATCTTCAGAGACCTAATGGAAGCCTTCCATGAAGGTTCTTCCAAAAGCGAGTCCAAAACCACCTCGGCGCAGCTCCTCACCGTGAGGCAAGGCCGAGGTGAATCCATCGACGACTTCATGACTAGGTTCAATAAGGAGAGCCTAAAAGTCGAGTATGTAGACGACCTCCTCATTATCTCGGCTTTCGAGCGGCATCTTGTCGGGGCCCTATCTGAGAGATCGTCAATCACGAGCCCGTCTTGCGTTGGAGCCGTGGCGCGCATAGCGGATCGGTTCGCCAAGGCGCACGAAGCGACAGAAAGAGCGTGAAGTCGATGATCGAGGGAACCGAGGCAAGAATCCCAGTAGAAACCGAAGAGAAGAGACCTCGCCTACATTAGAGAGCTCAGACGAGCAACAAGTAACTTCGGTATTATAACCAAAGATGTTAAATCCCGACAATTGAAGTAGGCGACCTCATCTTTTGATTTATTTGCTTCGTGTGCTTGCATATTTCATTTGTCATTTATGCATGCTACCTCTTCCCATCATACTATACCCTCTTCGGAGGACGAACTATACCCTCTTCGGAGGAAGAACTATACCCTCTTCGGAGGACGAACTATACCCTCTTCGAAGGACGAACTATACCCTCTTCGGAGGAAGAACTATACCCTCTTCTGAGGATCTAACTATACCTCTTGGAGGATCTAACTATACCTCTACGGAGGATCTAATTCCCTCGACGGATGTCGACACCTTCGTTTCATACGAAGATGAATTTAAGCGCGCATGCCTACATACGAGATCGATTTCCTTCGTTTATGTCAAGACGGTACTCTATGTAGATGATAAGGACCACCCTCCCGATGACCTCGCAAAAACAGAACTATTCCTACATACGTGATCGATTTTCGTTTATGTCAAGACGGTACTCTATGTAGATGATAGGGACCACCCTCCCGATGACCTCGGCAAAAAGCAGAACCATTCCTACATACGAGATCGATTTCCTTCGTTTATGTCGAAGACGGTACTCTATGTAGATGATAAGGGACCACCCTCCCGATGACCTCGGCAAAAACAGAACCATTCCTACATACGAGATCGATTTCCTTCGCTTATGTCAAGACGGTACTCTCTATGTAGATGATAAGGAGACCACCCTCCCGATGACCTCGGCAAAAACAGAACCATTCCTACATACGAGATCGATTTCCTTCGTTTATGTCGAAGACGGTACTTTATGTAGATGATAAGGGACCACCCTCCCGATGACCTCGGCAAAACAGAACCCATACCTTCGTGCGAGCGGATACCTTCGTTTAGTTCAAGACGGATACTCTACGAGGATGAATTACCTTCGTTTAATACGAGGACGAGCTACCGCCTCGGCCCCCGTCTTCTCGGCCTCCCGATACATGACCATCTTCGCCTCGACCTCCACGGCCGACCTCGGCGCGCCTTCACCTCGGCCTCCGCAGCCGACCTTCGCCTCCGCCTCCGGTCCTCCAACGGCCGACCACGGCCGTCGCCGTCGCCGTCTCGCCTCCGCCTCGGCCTTCCGCAGTCGACCTCGGCTTAACCGACCTGGCCTTCGGCCGCCGTGAGCCCCGGCCTCTTCTTCGCCGCATCCCGAGCCTTCACCGGCCTCGACCTTGACACGGTTACATATTCGACCGCAGGTGAAGCCAAGCGACGTACAACTTTGCACAACGCCGAAAAGGTGAAGCCGGCCAAAGACCTCGGCATAACGCCCGTCGGTGAAGCCCGTCGAAGACCTCGGCATAACGCCCGTCGGTGAAGCCGGTCGAAGACCTCGGCATAACGCCCGTCGGTGAAGCGGTCGAAGACATCGGCTTAACGCCGACGGTGAAGCGGTCGAAGACCTCTTAACGCCTCGTCGGTGAAGCGGTCAAGACCCCGCTTAACGCCCGTCGGGAGAAGCCGGCAAGAAGACCTCGCCTAACGCCTCATCGGTGAAGCGGTCGAGAAGACCCGGCTTAACGCCCGTCGGGAGAAGCCCAGAAGACCTCGCCTGCGCCTCATCGGTGAAGCCGGTCGAAGACCTCGGCATAACGCCCGACAGGTGAAGCGGTCGAAGACCTCGGCATAACGCCGTCGGTGAAGCGGTCGAAGACATCGACTTAACGCCGACGGTGAAGCCGGTCGAAGACCTCGCTTAACGCCTCGTCGGTGAAGCGGTCGAAGACCCCGCTTAACGCCTCGACGGTGAAGCCGGTCGAAGACCTCGACAACGCCCGCCAGTGAAGCGGTCGAAGACCTCGCTTAACGCCCGTCGGTGAAGCGGTCGAAGACCTCGCTTAGCGCCCGTCGGTGAAGCCGGCGAAGACCTCGACAACGCCCGTCGGTGAAGCGGTCGAAGACCTCGACTTAACGCCCGCCGGAGAAGCCGCAAGTAGACCTCGCCTAACGCCTCATCGGTGATGCGGTCAAGACCTCGACAACGCCCCGTCGGTGAAGCCGGCGAAGACCCGACGCGCGCGCCGTCGGTGAAGCGGTCGAAGACCTCGCTTAACGCCGTCGGTGAAGCCGGTCGAAGACCTCGGCATAACGCCGGCAGTGAAGCCGGTCGAAGACCTCGCTTAACGCCGTCGGTGAAGCCAAGAAGAAGACCTCGCTTAATGCCCGTCGGTGAAGCGGTCGAAGACCTCGCTTAACGCCTGCCGTCGGTGAAGCCAAGACCCCGGCATAACGCCCGACAGTGAAGCGGTCGAAGACCTCGGCAAGATAACGCCTCGTCGGTGAAGCGGTCGAAGACCTCGGCATAACGCCTCGTCGGTGAAGCGGTCGAAGACTTCGCATAACTCCCGTCGGTGAAGCGGTCGGAAGACCTCGGCATAGCGCCTCGTCGGTGAAGCGAACACCTCGGCAAGAGATACAAACAAGACACGTGACCTCGGCAGACGCCTCTGCAAGCACGGCATACGATATCGACGTCGGAAGCATTGACACGCACAAAGTCGTGCCCGGAGAAGAATGTCAACGGATCGCTCACGCCCGCCGTCGTAAACAACCCCAATCCAAAGACGACCTCGCTCAAGGCGTCTTTTGGGGGGTTGTGATAGGATACTGACCAACCACTGTGCCCAAGCATCGGGCCCAATACAAGTAAGCTCGACATCAAGCTCGGCCCGGACAAGTTCGCCCAAGAAGACTCCTAAAACCGGTGGGGCACGCAGGCCTACCATATCTAAAAGAATCCTAACGGAGAAGACTTTGAATCCTAATGGGAGAGACTTGAATCCTAATGGGAGAAGACTTGAATCCTAATGGGAGAAGACTTGAATCGAGTCAAACTCATTATATTTATGTATAAATAGATTTTTAGATTAGGCGAAATAGATCATTCACACTCTTCAGAATCGCTTCTTACACATTCAATACACGAATCTCTCTCTCTCGTGGACGTAGATCTTATTCATGATCGAACCACGTAAATCCTTCAGTGTTCTTGCGATTTATTTCCTTACGAAATTAAGATCGATCATTGTGATTTTAAATTTCCTCTAGAGTAATAAATGCCAATTTTTAACATACATGTTTGCCTATACTGTACTTGGATTTGATAATTTGTTTTAAAAAATTTAATTTCGAAATGTTGTATTCACTATCATCAAAGAAAATTGTGGTCATGAATGGGTAAAAAAGGGTCAAAGAAAATTGTGGTCGTGAATTTTAAATTATCAAGAAATCAATTATCATGGAAAAGAGATCAAGAGGCACATAGTCAACGATCCTTTGAGCGCCACGTGTCAGCTTTTTACCCATTCCCATTTTCTTTGACCCTTTTTATCTGCTGAAAGCCCAAAAACGAAACTATGCCCCGTCGCAACAGGATATGCTCCAGCAAAGTAAAAAAAGGAATTAGTAAAATTTTAAACAGTTAAAAATTAATTACCCATCTACTTCTCTCTCTAGATTATAACCCACTCTCACACGAACCCTAGACTCATCCACTCCTCACCATTTCTCCACTCTCTCTCTAAATCTCTATCGTCAACTCCTCCGCCATGGCTTCCCGGAGGCTCCTGGCCTCGTTCCTCCGATCCTCCGTCGTCCGCCGCCCCAGATCTCCAATCTCTTCGGGCCCGAGGCCCAGCCCTCGCCCGTCCCCCGCCGGCCACTTCCTCCACCGCATCGCCAACCACTACGCCACCTCGGCAGCTCCGGCTGCTCCTCCCTCCAAGGCGCCCTCTAACGATGGGCACACTGGGAAAATCACTGATGAGTTCACTGGCAAAGGCGCGATCGGGAAGGTATGCCAGGTTATCGGTGCCGTCGTCGATGTGAGATTCGAAGATGGTCTGCCCCCGATTTTGACGGCGTTGGAGGTTCTGGATAACCAGATCAGGCTTGTCTTGGAGGTCGCTTCTCACTTGGGTGAGAGTGTGGTGAGATGCATTGCTATGGATGGAACAGAAGGGCTTGTTAGAGGCCAGCGCGTGCTGAACACGGGGTCGCCAATTACTGTGAGTTTTAAAGGCTTCACATCGTACTGGATTTAAATTTGGATTTTGTTTTTGAGCTTCTGTTTTGTTGGATTCTTCATTGGATTGTTTGAATATGGGTTTTGTTCCTTAGAACTATACCGACATCGATGCGAATTGATTTAATTGGATTGGTTTTATCCTGTTGTTTTATATGATGCTTAGATCTGAGAATAATTTACTCGTTTCTCTTGGTCGCTTGATGCTAAATGGGAATTTTTGAATGCTTTGTTTTAACATATCGAGGCTTTTTATTCATTTGTGTACGTGTCTAAGATTAAGGCTTTGTTGACTTGAGAATTTCATCGAATCTAGTAGTTTGTTGTTCTGATTATGCATTTTGTTGCTTGACTAGGATTATTTGATATAATTTAACTGTTTATTTACTAACAATCGTGTTGGTATTGTTGAATCCTTGTTCACTGACTCTTGTTTCCTTAGAATCCAGTGCCCTTTTGAATAACTAGTTTTCATTTGTGCCAATTCCTTGCATGTATAGTGAACTTTATTTTTCTTAATGTTATTTTACATTTTGAGTTTGTTTGTATTTGACAACAATATTTTCCTTTTGTAATCATAGGTTCCTGTTGGTAGGGCTACTCTAGGTCGTATCATCAATGTCATTGGAGAGCCCATTGACCACAAGGGCGATCTTAGTAAGTAATCTTGTATTTTTTCATTGAAGTTTCTTTTGTTTAGTGATTGGAAAAGATTTGCAGCTTTACTAATGAACTATCACTATGCAGAGACTGAGCACTACTTACCCATTCACCGTGAAGCTCCATCCTTTGTAGAGCAATCTACTGAACAAGAAATTCTTGTCACTGGTATCAAGGTACTTTCTTACTAGTCACTGCAGTGATCCTGCTCGAACAACCACATTTATCACATTGTCTTGATTTGTTATTCCAGGTCGTCGACCTACTTGCACCTTACCAAAGAGGAGGAAAGATTGGGCTCTTTGGTGGTGCTGGTGTCGGAAAGACTGTGCTTATCATGGAACTGATTAACAACGTTGCAAAAGCTCATGGTTGGTTTCTGTTGGATTGCTACATTCTTAATGATGTATCTGCTCGACACATCTCATTGTTTTTGCTGGTTTTGTCTGTCAGGTGGTTTCTCTGTCTTCGCTGGTGTGGGAGAACGTACACGTGAAGGTAACGACTTGTATCGGGAAATGATTGAAAGTGGTGTCATTAAGCTAGATGAAAAGCAGGTCAGCAACTCAGCATCGCTTATTCTTATTTGTGGATGTTTACTTTTATCTAGTATTCTATTACCTTTTGGCTGACGTTTTCTCATCCTACTTGTTCAGGCTGAGAGCAAATGTGCCCTTGTCTATGGTCAAATGAATGAGCCCCCTGGTGCTCGTGCTCGTGTTGGACTTACTGGATTAACTGTGGCTGAACATTTCCGTGATGCCGAGGGGCAGGATGTGCTTCTCTTCATTGATAACATTTTCCGTTTCACCCAAGTAGGCTTGCATTGTTATAACTATTTTGTTGTTAATCACTGTGTTTTGCATGTTATTGAAATTGTCCTTTGTGTTAAATACTTTTCCAGGCCAATTCAGAAGTGTCTGCTTTGCTTGGACGTATTCCTTCTGCTGTTGGTTATCAGCCTACTTTGGCTACAGATCTTGGAGGTCTTCAAGAACGTATTACTACGACCAAGAAGGGTTCTATTACATCAGTCCAAGCTATTTATGTGCCAGCTGATGACTTGACAGATCCTGCTCCTGCAACCACCTTTGCTCACTTGGACGCCACCACTGTGTTATCACGATCGGTATTTATATTTGTTTTTAACTTTCTTCAAGAAATGTATCTATTATCTCAAAAAAGAATTTTTTCTATCTTGTTTTTTATTTTGGTATTTCTGTCTGTTTTTTGTAGATTTCTGAGCTTGGAATCTATCCTGCTGTTGACCCTCTGGATTCAACATCTCGCATGCTTTCCCCTCACATCTTGGGAGAGGGCCACTACAATACAGCTCGTGGTGTGCAGAAAGTTTTGCAGAACTACAAGAATCTGCAAGATATTATTGCCATTCTCGGAATGGATGAGCTTAGTGAAGATGACAAATTGACTGTTGCACGTGCTCGTAAAATCCAACGATTTTTGAGCCAGCCTTTCCATGTCGCAGAAGTTTTCACGGGTGCCCCAGGAAAGTATGTTGAGTTGAAGGAGAGTATCACCAGTTTCCAGGTAAAAATTGTTTATATGAAACTCATCACGGATCATCTTTTCTTTGTTATACTATTAATGGCTTCATTAGCTTAGAAATATCTGCACAAGTCTTCTGTGTACCTTCTGGTTTTCTTGTTTTAAGTGTTGAAACTTGGATTATCTCACTGCCTATTACCAACTATTACCATCAACGATCTTATGTGAATGTATTATATGGTCTATTTATTCTCGTTTCTTGCCAAACGTGATGCATCTCTTGATTGTTCTGCAACAGGGAGTCTTGGATGGAAAGTACGATGATCTATCCGAACAGTCATTTTACATGGTTGGAGGAATCGATGAGGTGATTGCCAAGGCTGAGAAGATTGCCAAGGAATCTGCTGCTTAGATATAGGTCAAGCCTTTCCTTTTGATGACTTCTTGTTCCTCGCTGCTGATAATTGCGAAAATAATTTAGCTCTTGGGACTGCCCACATGAAAGATTTTTCTATTTTTGGGGATATTACATTTCTGTTTTTGTTCCTATATATATGTGCGGGAAATGTAACAATGGCTCTCTGCCAAGCCCCCATTTGTCTTATCGTGTGACATAATAAGGTGGGGGTGATGTCGGCGGAATTGTATATTTTTGTTTCTAAGTTATTTCCTGAGAATTGGATTCACCCACTTCTATGTTGTTTCGTTTTGTGTTTGAATATCACATGATCGTTGAAGTAATTCCGTTTCTGTTGTCAAAATGTTGGATTTCAGTGTTAGAACCTTAAAAACAAAGTTGACATT
Source organism: Salvia rosmarinus (assembly GCA_036937905.1). NCBI lineage: Eukaryota > Viridiplantae > Streptophyta > Magnoliopsida > Lamiales > Lamiaceae > Salvia > Salvia rosmarinus. Next base: position 2,997,043 of record CM072813.1, read on the forward strand.
TAGCTGTTTTTGATATAGTTCTAATTGGATACGACGTAGTTGTTTAGCCTCTCTCCTCTTGCTATTTCAGCGGTTTTGGCTGTTCCTCTGATTGTGGGGTAGGTGGAATTAATTTAAATTGAAAGGAGAATTCATGAAATAAGTAAAGAGAATCTTGGTATTAACCACCCCTTTTGGATTTGATTATCTGAAATGCTGTCATTTGTAGATATTTTGGTAGAGGTAGCAAGAGGTTGGACGGGGCTGTGTCTGCTGGGCAATTCCTCAAAAGTGGATTGGGTCAGGCCAGCCCAAAAATCATTCGGGCTGAAAATAATGGAGACCACTTGGGCCTGAAATAAAATTTTCGTGCAAAATTCTGGGTAGGCCTGAATTGGCCAGAGGCATTTCTTTTAAAAATTTGGGCCAGTCCAAACTTGTGTCGGACCTCAAATCTCTTCGCCCAACCTGATGCAAAACCGGATCGGCTTGTTGGGCCAGGTATGCTGGGTTTTTTTGCTGGCTCTACTACTAGGTATTACATTTATTTAACAATTAACTAAAGAAGAGATGGTCATTTGCAAGGATTATGGAGGACAATGGATCGGATTTGGATCGGATCTGGTTAGATTTAGATCTAGATCCAATTTTTTTTGCTTGGATCCAATCCGATCCAGATCCATTGGATCCAAAAAAATGAGATCCAGACCCAGATCCATTGGATCTACAGGGTTCAGGGTCTAGACCCAAATCCATATGTTTTCTCTTTTAACTTAAATCTTGAATTTATCAATCTATCATCAGCATTCCTAAAATACTCCATAAATTCTCGAGCCAATTCGATCTCAACCATGTTTGGTTGATTGTAGGGATTTCTTCCACTATTTATGAGTTTTTTCAAATGAAATTATGTCTTGTGTCTTCATAATCAAATAGAAATCAATATTAAAAATATAAAATCAAATTATACCACAAAAGATGAATGAAACTGCAAATATATCATTCACACAAACAAGGTCCAAATTTGAGGATTTGTTGCTGTTTCAACTGCATAAAATTTTATGGTCTGAGAAATGAAGAGTGTTGTCCCAAATTTTTTATTAAATCATAAATAAATAAATAAAATAAAATTGAGAGGTGGAATCGAAGTAAAATGAAGAGGGTGAGAGTAGATTTTTGAAAGAAATTCCATCGAAGTAAAATGGAGGAGAGGAAATGTTTGGAATTGGAAGAAGACAGAAAAGAATACTAGAATTGCATATAGGGTTAACTAATATTTAATTAAAATAAAAATAAAAAATATATATTATATTAAATCGGGTCTACGGGCCGGATCTGGATTTCAAAAATTAAAATCCAGATCAAGATCCAAGATTTTAGAGTAGGATCCAGATCCGTCGGGTCTAAATTTTTAATACTCCAGATCCTAAAAAATAGATCTAGACCGGGTGCAAAATCCATTGCCATCCCTAGTAAGGATGGCCTCATGTGCAAATGTATGAAGATCATATCCTATATTCGAAATCTTAATTAAAGCGTTGTTTATATGCATGTACATCACATTCTAAATCCCAATTAGAATGTGGTCTCTACGACTACTATTTTAAGCGGAATCTCAAGTAAATATTTTCTCATGCATTTTTATGTAAGAAGTCCTTATGGAAGATTGTCTATAAGGAAATGAAATGTTCAATTTTATGCGCATAAATAATAGAAACCAAGCCCAGTTTAAGTCTGATATAGACTCAAAGGAAGAGTTTCATCGCCACATTTCATCAAACATGTTTTGGTCTTAGACATTAGAAAGAATCTATCTCAAGAGCACGAGAAAGTATTAAAAATCAGATTTGATTGCCACACAGATACGTAATAATGTGAATTTAGAAACAATAAACTTATGAGACATGAATATGATCCCTGATCGATCTTAATTTCGTAAGGGAAATAAATGCGCAAGAACACCAAGGATTTACGTGGTTCGATCTATGAATAAGATCTACGTCCACGGGGAGAGAGAGAGATTCGTGTATTGAATGTGTAAGAAGCGATTACAAAGAGTGTGAATGATCTATTTCGTCTAATCTAGCCTCTATTTATACACAAATATAATGAGTTTGACTCCAATTCGAAGTCTTCTCCCATTAGGATTCGAAGTCTTCTCCCATTAGGATTCAAGTCTTCTCCCATTAGGATTCAAAGTCTTCTCCGTTAGGATTCTTTTAGATATGGCCGAGCCTGCGTTCCCACCGGTTTTAGGAGTCTTCGGGCGAACTTGTCCAGCCGAGCTTGATGTCGGGCTTACTTGTATTGGGCCCGATGCTTGGGCTCGTAGTTGGGTCAGATCCTATCACAACCCCCCAAAAGACGCAGGCGGTCGTCGGCCGGATTGGGGTTGTTTATGACGGCGGGCGTGAACGATCCGTTGACATTCTTCTCCGGGCCCGACTTTGTGCGTGTCAATGCTTCCGACGTCAGATATCGTATGCCGTGCTTGCGAGAGGCGTCTGCCGAGGTCACGTGTCTTGTTTGTATCTCTTGCCGAGGTGTTCGCTTCACCGACGAGCGTTATGCCGAGGTCTTCGACCGGCTTCACCGACGAGAGTTATGCCAAGTCTTCGACCGCTTCACCGACGAGGCGTTATGCCGAGGTCTTCGACCGCTTCACCGACGGGCGTTATCTTTGAGGTCTTCGACCGGCTTCACCGTCGGCGTTATGCCGAGGTCTTCGACCGCTTCACCGGACGGCGTTAAGCCGGGTCTTCGACCGCTTCACCGACGGGCATTGCCGAGGTCTTCTTGCCGGCTTCACCGACGGGCGTTAAGCCGGGGTCTTCGACCGCTTCACCGTCGGGCGTTATGCCGAGGTCTTCGACCGGCTTCACCGACGGGCGTTGTCGAGGTCTTCGACCGCTTCACCGACGGCGCGTTAAGCGAGGTCTTCTTCGCCGGCTTCACCGACGGGCGTTGTCGAGGTCTTCGACCGCATCACCGATGAGGCGTTAGTCGAGGTCTTTGCCGGCTTCTCCCGACGGGCGTTAGAGGTCTTCGACCGCTTCACCGACGGGCGTTGCGTCGAGGTCTTCTTCCGGCTTCACCGACGGGCGCGCGTCGAGGTCTTCTCGACCGCTTCACCGACGGGCGTTAAGCGAGGTCTTCGACCGCTTCACCGGCGGGCGTTAAGTCGAGGTCTTCGATCGCTTCACCGCGGTCGGCGTTAAGTCGGGTCTTCGACCGCTTCACCGACGGGCGTTAAGCGAGGTCTTCGACCGCTTCACTGTCGGCGTTAAGTCGATGTCTTCGACCGCTTCACCGACGGCGTTATGCCGAGGTCTTCCGACCGCTTCACCGCCGGCGTTATGCCGAGGTCTTCGACCGCTTCACCCGACGAGGCGTTAGGCGAGGTCTTCTTGCGCTTCTCCCGACGAGGCGTTGCGAGGTCTTCGACCGCTTCACCGATGAGGCGTTAAGTCGAGGTCTTCGACCGCTTCACCGCCGAGGCGTTAAGCGATGTCTTCGACCGCTTCACCGACGGCGTTATGCCGAGGTCTTCGACCGCTTCACCGACGGGCGCAGGCGAGGTCTTCTTCAACTTCTCCCGATGAGGCGTTAAGCCGAGGTCTTCGACCGCTTCACCGACGGCGTTAAGCCGGTCTTCTTCGCCGGCTTCACCGACGGCGTTAAGCCGAGGTCTTCGACCGCTTCACCGACGGGCGTTAAGCCGAGGTCTTCGACCGCTTCACCGGCGGGCGTTGTCGAGGTCTTCGACCGCTTCACCGCCGGGCGTTAAGCCGGGTCTTCGACCGGCTTCACCGACGGGCGTTAAGCGAGGTCTTCGACCGCTTCACCGCCGGCGTTAAGCCGATGTCTTCGGACCGCTTCACCGACGGGCGTTATGCCGAGGTCTTCGACCGCTTCACCGCCGGCGTTATGCCGAGGTCTTCGACCGCTTCACCGATGAGGCGTTAGGCGAGGTCTTCTTGCCGCTTCTCCCGACGGGCGCGTTGGAGGTCTTCGACCGCTTCACCGATGAGGCGTTAGCCGAGGTCTTCTTGCCGCTTCTCCCGACGGCGGCGTTAAGCGAGGTCTTCGACCGCTTCACCGACGGGCGTTAAGCGAGGTCTTCGACCGCTTCACCGCCGGGCGTTAAGCCGATGTCTTCGACCGCTTCACCGACGGGCGTTATGCCGAGGTCTTCGACCGGCTTCACCGACGGGCGTTATGCCGAGGTCTTCCGACCGCTTCACCGACGGGCGTTATGCCGAGGTCTGGCCGGCTTCACCTTCCGGGCGTTGTGCCAAAGTTGTACGCGCTCGGCTTCACCCCGCCAAGTCGAATATGTAACCGTGTCGAGGTCGAGGCGGTGAAGGCTCGGGATGCGCGCGAAGGAGGCCGGGCTCACGGCGGCAAGGCCAAGGTCGGTTAAGGCCGAGGTCGACTGCGGAAGGCCCAAAGTGAGGCGGAGACGGCGACGGCGACGGCCGTGGTCACCGTTGGAGGACCGAGGCGGGCGAAGGTCGGCTGCGGAGGGCCGAGGTGAAGGCGGCGCCGAGGTCGGCCCGTGGAGGGCGAGGCGAAGGTCGTCATGTATCGGGAGGCCGAGAAGACGCGCGGCCGAGGCGGTAGCTCGTCCTCGTATTAAACGAAGGTAATTCATCCTCGTAGAGTATCCGTCTTGAACTAAACGAAGGTATCCGCTCGCACGGGGTATGGGTTCTGTTTTTGCCGAGGTCATCGGGAGGGTGGTCCCTTATCATCTACATAGAGTACCGTCTTCGACATAAACGAAGAAATCGATCTCGTATGTAGGAATGGTTCTGTTTTGCGAGGTCATCGGAGGGTGGTCCCTTATCATCTACATAGAGTACCGTCTTCGACATAAACGAAGGAAATCGATCTCGTATGTAGGAATGGTTCTGCTTTTGCCGAGGTCATCGGGAGGGTGGTCCCTTATCATCTACATAGAGTACCGCCTTCGACATAAACGAAGAAACTGATCTCGTATGTAGGAATGGTTCTGCTTTTTGCCGAGGTCATCGGGAGGGTGGTCCCTTATCATCTACATAGAGTACCGCCTTCGACATAAACGAAGGAAATCGATCTCGTATGTAGGCATGCGCTTAAATTCATCTTCGTATGAAACGAAGGTAATCGACCTCGTCGAGGGAATTAGTCCTCCGTAGGGGTATAGTTAGTCCTCCAAGAGGTATAGTTAGTCCTCCAAGAGGTATAGTTCTTCCTCCGAAGAGGGTATAGTTCGTCCTCCAAGAGGGTATAGTTAGATCCTCAGAAGAGGGTATAGTTCTTCCTCCGAAGAGGTATAGTTAGATCCTCCAAGAGGTATAGTATGATGGGAAGAGGTAGCATGCATAAATGACAAATGAAATATGCAAGCACACGAAGCAAATAAATCAAAAGATGAGGTCGCCTACTTGGAATTGTCGGGATTTAACATGCGGTTATAATACTGAAGCTACTTGTTGCTCGCATCGAGCTTCTCTAATGTAGGCGGTCTCTCTCTCTTCGGTTTCTACCGGGATTACACCTCGGTTCCTCGATCATCGCCTTCACGCTCTTTCCGTCCGCTTCGTGCGCTTGGCGAACCGATCCGCTTATGCGCCACGGCTCCGACGAAGACGGGCTCGTGATTGACGATCTCCTCAGATACGGCCCCGACAAGATACCGCTCGAAAGCCGAGATAATGAGGAGGTCGTCTACATACTCGACTTTTAGGCTCTCCTTATCGAACCTAGTCATGAAGTCGCCGATGGATTCACCTCGGCCTTGCCTCACGGTGAGGAGCTGCGCCGAGGTGGTTTTGACTCGACTTTTGGAAGAACCTTCATGGAAGGCTTCCATTAGGTCTCTGTAAGATCCAATCTTGCCGGAGGTGATCGTCGAACCACCGACGGGCGTTGTCGATCAAGAACTCGGAAGAGTTTGCACATGTGGATTGTGCCGCGCGATTGATCATGTTGTATTGGAACCGCGAGAGAAGTTCTCGACCGGCTCTTCCCAAGCCGAGCTCGGCGCACCCCGCCGCGTTGTTCTTTGTTGTTGCGGCGACTCTGGATGTATGACTTCTGGTGTTCATCGTCGTGATTGATTCCCCGTAAACAAAGGTTGATCGAAACACAAAATTTCGCTTCCCACAGACGGCGCGGATCGATCTTAATTTCGTAAGGAAATAAATCAAGAACACCAAGGATTTACGTGGTTCGATCTATGAATAAGATCTACGTCCACGGGGAGAGAGAGATTCGTGTATTGAATGTGTAAGAAGCGATTACAAAGAGTGTGAATGATCTATTTCGTCTAATCTAGCCTCTATTTATACACAAATATAATGAGTTTGACTCCAATTCAAGTCTTCTCCCATTGGGATTCAAGTCTTCTCCATTATGATTCAAAGTCTTCTCCTGTTAGATTCTTTTAGATATGGCCGAGCCTCGCGCTCCCACCGGTTTTAGGAGTCTTCTGGGCGAACTTGTCCAGCCGAGCTTGATGTCGGGTTGTATTGGGCTCGATCTTGGGCCAGTAGTTGGTAGTATCCTATCAATCCTCTCGAAAAAAACTTAATGACATATGAATTGACATAAGTGGTTAAAGTAGCAATTGAAATGTATAAGTTTTTCAAAATAACACTAAAAAAATGATTGGTACTGTGTGCGTGTGTTGGCCTAGCAGTAGAGTGGTTAATGCCTGAGATCAAAGGTTTCGGGTTCGAGTTCATCGTGACACTGCCTTTAAAATTTCTGTATTTATTGACAAAAAGAAAGAAAGATTGGTACTATTAAACCGTGACTATAAATTAAGTTGCCAACTCTAGCCTGCCTAATAAGAGAGAATCCAAATGACCAATTTTCTATGAACATAATTAGTAAATTAATAGAAAAGGAAAAAGAAAAGAACAGAAAAAAAAATGAAGGCATCCGAATCACCACGTTGAGCGCACCGTATCTACACTGAGCCTGCGCACATCAAAACTCTCCACCCCACCGCCTGCGGCGGTGCTTTCTGGTCCCATCTACCAAAAACTTTCCTCCCACCCTCAACTCCCATGATCCGCAACCCAATCTCTCCTCCACCCACCCATGACCGTCGTAAAATTCAACGCCCTTCGCCATCTCTCCTCCACATCCTCCGCCGCGGCCTCGCTGTCTCGGCCGCCGCCCTCCGCCACGACACCACCGTCTGGACCCCCACCCCGCTGATTAAAGTTTCCCCCGCCGCCGAGTCCCTCTTCCTCGTCACCGTCGACGTCTCGAGATCGCCCGAGCTCGCGGCTTCCTATACCAGCGCCGGCCAGTACTTGCATCTCCGCCTCCATGACCGCCGCGCCAGACCTACGGTCCTCGCCATCTCTTCGCCTCCATCTATCGCAGCCTCCAGCGGCGTGTTCGAATTTTTGGTGAAACCTATAGCCGGCTCCACGGCGGAGCTCCTCTGCGGGCTGCAGAAAGGCGATCTTGTCGAATTGAGTCCCGCGGTTGGTAGCGGTTTCGACATGGATCGAATCTCCCCGCCAGAGAAATATCAAACTGTGCTCATCTTTGCCACAGGATCGGGAATTAGGTAAATAGATGCATTTATTAAATTCTACTGTGAATGCAACTTACATTTGTTTTAGCAGTGCCAATTACTTCTTGTCAGTTATCTCGCTGCATTTAGCGCTAAACAAGAGCTGATGCTGCCTTTATTGCTTGCTCATCAATTCCATTAATTGATTGCCTGGTTTTCTTTTTGAATGATTTCAATGTTAAACTAGCATCTCAAACATTCAAACTTTGCTTAGAAGTTATTGGAGCTTATTTTCAGTTTATAAGTTGTTTAGGAGCCAAACACGTGCAAGAGCTTATAAGCCCCTAAACAGCTTATTAGCTTACCCAAACACCCTCTTAGCTGGATTTGGCATAAATTTGATTTTCCTTTTCTGAATGTATGTAGTTTATAAGAAGTATTTATTTAACTTTGCGTGTATTTTCTTGTATGACGTATTTTGTAAAAAAAAAAAAGAATTTTCATAATTAATAATGAGAAGTAGCTATTAAAGTGTGCCTGTGTTTTCCTGTTTGCTGAGTTGCATGCATTCGTTCCTTATGTTGCTTACTGTGTTCACTATATATAGTCCCATACGGTCCTTGATCGAGACAGGCTTTGATGCTGATAAGAGAGATGACGTTAGACTCTATTACGGGGCCACAAACCTCAAAAGAATGGCATATCGGGTACCTCTATTGCTTATTATTATTATTATTGATTTGAAGGTTCAAGTTAAAAAGCCGGTCCAGTTGGTGTTGTCTTCATTCTATTTATAGTTTTTTTCTTTTGATCTTTTCTATAACTTATGTAGGAGAGGTTTCGAGACTGGCAATCGACAGGAGTCAATATTGTGCAAGTGCTGTCGCATCCTGATGATACTTGGAGAGGGGAACAAGGTTTTGTGCAGGTTGTTACAACACTTGGCTTCCATGGGTTGTATATATATCTCCCTTGTTTGTGTTATTCACGATGACATTTGTGCAGACTGCTTTTGCTAGAGAGAAAAGAATCTTGAGCCCGGAGTCTACTGGTGCGGTGCTTTGTGGCTACCGAAAGATGGCTGAGGTTTGTAGTGGTTTCTTTTGTCAACTTTTGGTATGCAGCGTTGAATGATACGAAGTGCGACTATAGACACCATAGCAAATCATGAATACTCAATACTAATTCAAAATAGTTGTAACATATCAAATTTCATTAGATGGAAATTTTAGTTAAGGTGGCCTAGAAGAATAGGGTGACTAATATTGGCACGTAATGAGGTGACTCTGGGATTCGAGCTGCTTATTACGATTTATTTCCTGATGCCTTGAAAAGGTATCAAACACTGTCTTTGGCCTCTAACCTGTAGATTGGTTGTTCAAACTATGAATCTTGTGGCTATCTCGATTCGAGCTGGTTATTATGATTTATTTCCTTATTCTTGGCTGCTTGCAGGAGGTAACCTCTATTCTTGTATCCGATGGAGTAGCAAGTGAAAAGATTTTGAAGAACTTCTGACATACCTGATTGGAGAGTCATACTTGTAACATTATGTTACCAAGTCATTCATTTTCTTGTGCTGAAAATCAGGCATGAGACTGGAACTTATAGAATAAAACCAAGTTTGTCATACTAGAAAGTCTAGAACGTCTTCCTGCGATTGTCGATCTGCATTTTCGCACTAGTCGACGTTGAGACATGCAAGGAGGCATTGTAATTTAGGAAGATGCTCAAAATTTTGTTTTTGTATACACAGTTGCTGTATTCTAGGCTATTTTTGTTTCTACATCCGGGTAACCTTATTTGTAAACCCATTTATATATGACTGAGGAATGCCAAGTTTGTTTAGAACTATTGATCATCGAGTTATAAATATGTACCATTTGACCGCTATAATATTGAGATATATAGGTACCATAGTCGAGCACTTGAAACAAGATCATAGTCAAAATAATTACAAACGATAATTGAGATATCAATCAGAATGCAATCCCAAAAGCTATATAAAGTGCAGTTTCTTGCTAGCAGATAACAGTTACAAAGTTGTTCAGATACAAACATTCAACAATCAATGAACACTAGATTTTTGCTAGCAAAGAATAGTTATATAGTAGTCAACATAACATGCAGAACTGGATAATCAATTTTATGGATTCCATGAAATCTAATCCTTCCAATTCAGATTAGCATTTTCTGGTGCATTATTATCTTCAATATGCCCTGGTTTCTCCAGCTGCAAGGCTTCATCACGCGATCGGTGGAGACCATTAGTGCAGTGACGGTGGTTTTTTCTGTTGTCATCATCATCATTGGAGGATCTCTCTACCGATCTTCTGCTCCTACCACGCCTGTGCCCATCAGAATCAGATGTGTGGCTGTGAGATCGATGATGGTGTCTGCTGTGCTTGTCATGACGTTGCCTTCTGCCTGCCTCCTCACTCGAAGAATCAGAATCACCAGAACAAGCTCGTCCATGGTGGTGGTGGTGTTGGCGGCGATGTTTATGCTGCTTTCTATTGTTTTTTCTTCTAACAGAATGCTCATCCTCATCACTGTCGGAATCAGATCTTGAACCTGAGAGAGAAACATGCCTGCGGCATTTCCCATAGCCATGGCACCTCATTTTCTCTTCCAAGTCACTGCCATAATCATCACTGCTGTCATCATCAGAACCAGAGGATCTTCGCTGTGGCTTCCTCCTCAGTTTCCTGTCCCTACTCTTTTCGTGGTCTGGGTCGGAATGGTGGCCACGCTTCTTCCTCTTCTCCTTTTCCAAATCAGATCCATCGCTGCTTTCATTATCAGAATCATATGGTCTTCTCTTTGGCTTCCTCTTGGATTTCTTGTCCTTCCTCTTCTCATGGTCTGAATCAGAATGGCTGTGCTTTCTTCCTCTTCTCCTTTTTCTAGTCCTCCTCTCCTCACGACTATCACTATCACTGTCACTATCGGAAACCGATACAGACCTTCTCTTGTGCTTGGCAGCTTTTGCCTTCCTTGCCTTGGCTTCAGCATCAGCTCTTGCCTTTGCAGCAGCTTCGAGCCTTTGTTCCCATTTCAGGGGTGCTTCCTTCTTCGCCAAAACTCTCTTTTTCTTCTCCTCGACAAGCTGCATGAATTTCTTGGCATCCATAAACACAAGTCTCGCTGCATTTGGTATGATGAAGACCAGAGGTGCATCTCAAAGAGAGAAGGAAACAATGTTAGTTCCTCCAGCACGAAAACCAAACTATCAAATTATGCAAGTAAACAAATGCTAGAAACCAGATTCTGCTTGAACATATACAACTACCAGAAACTATCATGTCTATGGCTATTAAAATTTGGACCATAAGTCCTCCCTTCATTATAGTTGAAAAAATTCAACCAATCAACAGTTTAAGATAATAGAAACGTAGTAATATTCTATAATTCATGTATAATACTAAGGTTAATGTACCAAATGAAAAATATAAACTCATCAGCAACCTAAAGATTCTTGAGGTAAAAAAATGAAAATTAAAATAGGGTTTCTTACCTTTTGAAAAACAAGGGAAATCACAAAAGCCCAAGAGTAAGAGCAGCTCTCCGCCCACCACTGTTCAAACAAGAACATAAGCTTCAACTCATTACTACAAGCTCACAATTTTTAGGGGGGAAAAACAATCAAAACACAAAATTTAAGAGGTTAATTTCATACAGTGGAAAAACGTCCAAATGGAGTAACCGGCAGTTCAAAGATTCAGTCTTTCCATAACAAAACCCTAAATTTAATAATCCCATAGATGGATAAACTACAGATCCAAGAAAATATTACGGAATGTGAACAACAATATAAACTCAGGAAACTCTCAATTTCAACCCTAACAAGAACCCAAAGAATCGATCTCACAAGAATTAACAGTCAATTAAACTCAAAACGCGAATCAAAGAGAAGGAAATCAAGAATCCAAACCTGCAAAACAGATCCCAAGAAGACTTTGGAGGAGGAGGCGCTGACGTTCTTGACGAATCTTGTGAGCCGACCGACCTACTCTTTTCTCTAGAGGGTTCCCAAATTTGATATATGGACTGCGTATCTGTGTTTATATCAGGTTGAAAAAGTAAGACGCGTTTTAAACGAATAACTAGTATTGTACCGTGCGATGCACGGTATCAAAATTTAGAAAATTCTAGATAAATAAGAAAATATCAATATCTCAATACACAAAATACAATATATAAAATAATATACTAAATAATTTTATATTATAAATTTTGAAAAATTTCCCGATACACATCATTCTCAGCGTGAACATATAATCTCCCATCGTCATCTCCACAAAAGTAATTTTTAAACCGCGATAAATAGTAATCCTTAATACAACAATATAATACTGACCATCAGTAAAAACATGATTTTTGAAATACAAACTACTTGTAAAGAGATTGATCTTGAATTTTATTGATGATCATCGCACATGACACAATCCATGTAAATTTTCGTCTTTGAAACTTAAAAGTCAATTTTAGGTTAGAAGGTGTAAGTGAAAACGAGGGATCAGAACAATTTGTCTAGCGTTATGTGCACTCAATAATTTTTCTTCTATAACATGACAACGTAGCTCCATAATAATCAATCTTGTGTAAAAGCATAATTAGAGAGCCAACTTTAAAAAATTCATAGTTAGATATACTAGAACACCTCTATCCATTCAAAACTCAAGGATGTGAATTACATCCAACAAACAACTACTTGAATAGAATTTACAGATATCATCTAAATTTAAATATATATGACCATTAGGTCCATTCAAATTAATCATATATTGATTAATTGAATCAACAACATAGAAAGTAGGGACATATATAGCCCGATCTTACAAATAAGAAGTAAAATCATTGCAAAAAGAATGATTAATTTTGATCATCCATATTCCAATATTAGGTAAAATAATACATATATATAACAAATATTATGACTTCAACCAAAACTCCTACCCACATTGACTTTTTAATTTTGATCACCATGTTCCAATATGGCAAATTACAACTCATGTAAAAAGCTTCAATGTTGTGCAAATTACAACTAGGAAAAAGCAATGGGCCGGGCCTACCCGAGCTTTGCCTCTATTGAACCCTAACCCTTATCCCAAAACATGTGCGTTTTTAGAACTTAACCTTTGGTTTTTGTTCTATATTTGAACGATTCTAAAGAGGGATTACCTCTTACGTTGCGGTTTTTAGTACTTGATAATGGTCCTCGTCATATTGTGATTATAGGACTTGATCCTTGTTCCTCGTTATATTGCGATTACTCTAAAAGAATAAAACGGTAATCGTGCTAGGATTCGATTCTTGATCTTGCTCTTAGGATTCTTGATCTTGGATTTGATCATCGGTCCTCGTCACACTCGGTTACCTTAAAAAGGGTGAAACAATCATTGTCACACTGCGATTACCCTAACAAGAGTGAAGTTCTCAGGCTGCTATTCGGCTCTTATGATTCTTGATCTTTGTCCCATATTATGGCTACTAGAACTCGACCTTGTGTGGTTCGAAGATGTTGTTGCTTGGCACGTGTTGAACACGGCTATGCGCTAAGTAAATCTTAAAATTCTTGACACAATATAATACATGTATATATAAGAATGTTTGCCCAAGCCTTGATAATGTTGTCGTAATATTTTATCAATTAGACAATAATTTTACCGATTCCTAAATACTTCGGCAATGTTTTGGCGTATTTCTTTTCTCTCAGTATGAAACTAATTTTGAGTAGCTTGTTGATGGATTTCGCAAAAAGTTATTGATGGAATTGAATGTTTTATTTCTTCAACGAGTATCTAATTGATTTTTAATATTTTAATAAAATAATCCTTAAGGATTGATATAAAATGATAATATTTTTATTTTTGATTTTGAAAGAGTTTCATTAATTGATTCTCCAGATAAATATGTAACTACTTATATATGATGTATTATTGTATCTAATAATCATGTTGCGTTGAATTTCTAATTCAAGTACTCAAATTATTATCAAGGCATGGATATTTGGTTATCCTATTTCATAATTAGTGCATGATTAAAATACCCATAAAAGAGGATTTTCAATTTGCTAGTTCTTTTATCACCAATAAGAAGTACCTATATGGGTTCTACAAAAAATAATTTGTATACTCTATCAGATTACTTATCTAGAGCTAATATTTGGGGATTATTTTATCAACTGGTATGTTGATATAATCCAACTCAAATTATTTTAGGGGAAAATATAAATATGATTGAGAGAATGTCTCAAAGTTCTCGTCGGATTAATTATTGTGATAATGTCTCAAAGTTCTCGTCTGATTAATTATTGTGATTCACGTACTATGAACTAGTCAACAAGTTATTGAACTAAATTTCATATACCTATTGTGTATACACCAAGATAGAGTTAAATTCTTCTTAGACGAAATCGATAAGTTTTTTTTATCAATTAATCTGAGAAATTTTAAGTGGACTCGAACCCGAGATCTTTGGCCTAAGACATTAACCACTCTACCACTGGACCAACACACATACAACGAAATCGATAAGTTGGTGCTCCTTGATGCCATAAGCATGAGAGGCCTATTGGTGCTAAAGATAAAAATCCACGGAATACGAAAATCACATAAGGAAATCACATCACTCCTCAAACCTTCAAAGAGGATTGTCCTAAAGATGGGAATTCCGATGCATTTGTATGTATACCGATAATTATAACTTGAGATTGCAAAACGACCATATCAAAATACTATGGAAAATGATAAAAATATGATTTTATTAAAGTTACTATGAATTTTATGAATACGAGAAACATATTATAAAAAAAATTATAGTTGTCAATAATATTGTTTGCCTCAATAATTACTAGTATAAATTGAAATGATAGGAAGAACTTGAGACAATGAACTTGCTAAATGTGAATAAGATGATGTTAGATGTTCTTTTTAATAATTTTTTAATAATTGGATTACTTATGGCTAAGATAAAAGTTGTAACTCTTAATTTGAGTCTGATGAAATAATTTTTGAACAGCTGAGTAACATACCTAAAAAAATTATTTTACATCCATAAGTATTGCGATTAGGCCTGTGCATCGGTCGGTCGGTCCGACCGACCGACCAAAAAATTATAAACCGAAAACCGACCGCCCACTTCACATCTTCGACCGAACCGACCGAAAATTCTAATCAAACCGATAACCGACCGAACCGATTTTCGATATCGGTTTTCGGTCGGTCGACCGAACCGACCGAAATGTATATAAATATATATTATATACATGCAATGAATCAAGCCTCTATCCTAACATCAAGAGTCTTGCTTTTATTCCAATTTTCTATTATAATCTGAGTAGGATGGGGTAAAACTATAGGCAGAAAAAGAAAGGAAAAGATTCCCCACTATATACAAAATAAAGACAAAAAAGAAAAGAAAAGTAAATCTAATGATTTCGTTGGTTTTGTTTCCTTTAAAGTAATCGTCTATTCATTCCACTATATCCCTCAATTCATTCCATCACAACTAAAATAGTAATCTGTTTCACGCAAATTTAAATTCAAAAGATTAATAGGAGCCATTGTTGGTGTAGGATAGATAATAGCCGATAGGATAAATTCAAAAGATTAACAAAGCCGTCGTCGAATTCGTGAACGAGAACCGGTATAGGACATTATCACTTACTTCCCTTTTTTGCTGCTTATTTTGGGCTTCGACAAGAAGAGTCTTTGACAAAGACAAGTTGCATGGTGGGTCAGTGACAAAGAGAGATTTGAGAGTCGGGTATGCGGTGAGTGACGACGGCAACGCAGCCCGCGACCTTGCAATGAGTCGACGATGGCAAATGAGATGGAGACAATCGCCGTGCGTGAGATGAGCCGTAGCTGCCCATGGCTGCCGATGACTGTGTTGTGCCGTGCGAGTGCGACTGTGGTGGTGCGAGAGAAAGAGAATAGATAGGGGGAAAGATGTGAGGTGACCGAAGAGAAGGAGATAGGCGGCGTGTGTGAGAAGGATGGAGGAATGACTTCAAATCTAATTAGATTAGGGTTTTTTCAAATAATATTAAAATATTAATTAATTAATTAATTTAAATAATATAAGCTCGGTCGGTCGGTTATCGACCGAAGCATAATTTATAAAACCGAACCGACCGATAAACCGAATTTTTTCACAAAAAATAAACCGAACCGACCGCAATGGTGTATGAAAACCGACCGAAACCGACCGCCCGGATCGGTTTCGATCGGTTTTATCGATCCGGTCGGTTTCTGCACAGGCCTAATTGCGATTATGACGATGTTAACTCATGTTAATAATGTACTTAAAAAGGTAAATTAATCTATTAAAAATATACAATATGATATTTTTATCTTTAATTTCCAGAAAGAAAGCTATAAATGAAATGGAAAAAAAGAGAATTTTAATTACGGATCCGTAATTATTACTACTTTATATTATATAGATACATATACATTAATCAATCAAAGGATGGAAATCAATGTAGTAGTAATAATAATCAATATAGTAGTAATAATAAAATAGAAAATCAAAACCCCCGCATACGCCATAGGAAATTCCACCGTCCAATCCATTGACCTGGAAATTTCATCGCAAACACCTTGCATTTAATCCCAACATAAACTGAATTACTTGATCCGATTTCAGTTTAATTTAGTAACGACCGTTTTCCGATCGTCCGCCGCCTCTCCCCAGTCAACGATGGCGGTCCCGTCGTCCACTGCCACCTCGAATATCATGCTCGCGATCTTTGAGAAGAAGACCAACTCCGTCGACCTCTATAGGCCTCTGCGCAATTTCATAGTGATCAATTATTCCGAGCGCGAGGCCCAGAATTTGGAAGACGATCTACAGACTCTGAAGCAGCTGCGCTCTGAAGTTGAGCGCGGCGGCGCGGCGGATTCGCCGACAGCGCGGCGCGATCTGCTCCAGAGCTACTACAGAGCTCTCTGCGTGGTGGAATCTAGGTTTCCTATCTCACCGGACAACGATCACGTCAATGCGGTGTCGTTTACGTGGTATGATGCTTTCAAGAATAAGCAGAAGGCTACTCAACAGAATATTCATCTAGGTTGGTATTTTGAGTGAATTTGATAAGTTAAGGAGATTCTTTTGTGCAATTTTAGTGTTTACAGTTTGAGAGGAAACTTCCTTACGTGGCTTTGGTGAAACGAACTGGAGTTGTAAATTACAGTTGTTGAGAAGTGATGATGAACTTTGTTTGTAATTGAAAAATGAACTTTTTTTGGGTTAAATTTTTCATGAATTTGGACTTAGCTATCCTACAGCTTGAATGAGTACTGCAGGATACATGAACACTGTGAAGACATTGATGGGGAGTAATTTGACCCCTGACAGAGAAAATAGGATTTTTTTTATTATCAATTTAGATTAATTGAAGACGTCTATTTCTTCGTTGCGCATAAATATGTCTCTTTAAAAGTCTTCTCTTATTTTCTTAAATTTATGTAGAAAAAGCTGGTGTGCTATATAATTTGGGGGCAGTCCACAGCCAAATTGGACTAAGTTGCGATAGATCTGTAGTAGAAGGAAGGAAGCAGGCTTCACATTCATTTATGGCAGCAGCTGGGGTGTTTGCATTTTTGAAGGATAATGTGGCAATGAAGGCATCAGTGGGAGGATCAACCACTCTTGATATTTCAGTGGAGTGTGTCGGGTTATTGGAGAGGTTGATGTTAGCTCAGGCACAGGAATGTGTATATGAGAATACTATAGCTAAGGGGAGCAGTTTTGGAGTCTGTGCAAAGATTTCGAGACAGGTATTGATAAGTGGATATGTTTCTTCATCCTCTTGTGCTATCTATTGACTGGAGAATTAGTTGGCCTTGTAAAGCTATTAGGTAAAGTGAACACAAAGACGTGATCTACATAGACCACCAGCAATTTGACAAAAAAAGTCGGAAGTGATTTCTAAAGTGATTTTTAACATCTCCAATTTGAAAAAAGAATTATTGGGATACAAAAATTTCGCACTCTTTTGGTATGGATTAATTCATTTACTTTAACTCGGACAAACCTTGATTACAGGTGGGGCTATTCTATGAGGACGCTTTGGCAGCACTTACTGTTACACCATTGAGTCAGCACTTTGAAAAGGGATGGATTGCACATGTTCAACTCAAGGCTGCTATGTTTCATGGAGAGGCCTGCTACAGGTACAGTTTGGAGCTGCATGGGAAGGAAGAAATTGCTGAAGAAATTGCACGCTTAAAAATTGGGGTTAGTGCCTTATCTGATGCAAGAAAGGCAGCCCCTAGAGGGGCTGCTCAGCTGCTCTTGGATGCAGTTAATAAACTAGAAACTAATCTAAAATCTAACTTGGAGAGGGCCGTGAAGGAGAATGATAGAGTGTACCTGATGAGGGTTCCTCCTGCCAGTTCTTTATCAGCGCTTCCAACTTTTTCTATGGTTAAGCCAATGGCAATGAATGAGATATTGGATGCTAGCAAAGAGAAGATGTTTGCCAGTCTTGTCCCTGATAGTAGTGCAAAATCCCTTTCTAGGTATACTGAAATGGTTGATGATATCATTAGGACACAGGCTGAGAAATTGCAACAGGGAAGTGAACTAGCTCGGGTGAGACTGAGGGAGATGGATTTGCCAGATTCAGTTCTTGCACTGGAAGGGAACACTCCTTTACCAACTACTTTAAAAGAGGATGTTGAGGCAGTACAGATCTGTGGGGGTCCAGCTGGTTTAGAAGCTGAGCTGCAGCAACTTAAAGATTTAAGTAGGGTGAACCATGAATTATTGATTCAAACAGAGGAGCAGTTGCAGAAAGAAGCAACTGAGGATGCTCAGTTCAGGAACCAATTTGGAACTCGGTGGACAAGGCCACAATCCAGTACCTTGACAAAGAACTTACAGGATAGGTTAAATAGGTTCGCAGCAAATTTGAAGCAGGCTGCAGAAAGTGATGCTCGGATTGAGAGATCTGTTAGAGAGCATTCAGCCCTTATGTTAATCCTTGACTCTCGTCCAGTAAGCTTTTGAACTTCATCTAACCTATATATGAGTCTATTTATGAGTTGTGCTTTAACCATTGTGTTGTTATTATACTTTTCCAAGGAGAAGCCATCTCATCTTTGCTTACAGTTTGTCTTAGTATGTTCCTTAGAGGTCTCTCATGATTAGTTTATGAATTTTTTGGGGCTATTTAGGATGCATAATCTTTTGCCAGCTTATTCTACCTGGAAAAGTACTGCTGGCCTTCATTTTTTTTGGCTCTTCTCGACTACCCTAGAGCTATTTTTGTCTTGATGGTTCATGGTTGGGCTGGGATTTGAGTTGTATTCTAGAATGAATACTAAAATTTTGGAAACACTGGCCATTATAAACAGAAATTGTTCCTTATCTAATTGATTAGTTCCACGGTTCTTGCATTGTAATTTCCCTGCTTTGCAACATGTGTAAATCAAGGTTTTCATTGCCCCTGATTAAACTCATTGCATATATGCATTCTGTTCATCTGTTTTGATTTTTATAGATTGAATCTGCCCTGCCAAGTCTTTCGAGGCCAATAATGTCGCTGGATGCCAGTGAAGATGCTATAGTAGGAGCCCTGAAGCAGAGTTTGGTAGGTTCGTCTCACTGAGGCTATAGTATACATGTTTGAGCTATGATTCTCTTTCATTTCTTTCAAAAGTTATTGATGAACGGTCCTGGATTAATGATGAGATTTTGTGAAAGAACTATTCTTGATTATACTTCTGTATTGTTGATTCCTTGCAGAGGCAATTGGAGACCCTTGGTGCTCAGAGGGCAGGTCTTGAAGATATGCTCAAAGAAATGAAGAGGAAGGTAAGCTTTGCTGGTCATATCATATGCTAATTATTTTTTTATTTTGTTTTAGCATTATGTGCACACTAGGTGCTGATACTTTTTATATGTACTACAAACATAACTCACTCAGCTTGGAGCTCGATTTTGCCACTGATCAACAAACATCGATATGCAGAAGCACGTAAAAATCACATTAAAATGCAGTATGACTCAGTTTTTTGTTTCACTAGTGTGTTGAACTTTAAGATCAAAATATGGTAAAGAAATGTCACCACAATCCAGACCCCCTAAACAGAAGTACCAAAAAGAAAGACGAAAAAGAAGAAAAAGCGAGGCCCAATTACGAATTAGGGGAAGAAGCAATAATATAATGTTAATATTGTCATTCCGGTAAAGAAATGCATAAATTTGACACTATTATTTGATTGTCACCAGTTTCTTGCTCGGCTCCTTGCTTATATCATGTATAAGTATTTTGTTTGACTTTTTCTGCTAATGGTTTGTGAGTCAGGATGATATATTACCCAAGTTGATGGCTACAGCTGGCTCTCATGAGGATCTTTTTAGAAAGGAGATATCAAAGTATGACCACATCTGTGAAGAAATAGCGAAAAACCTTGGAGCTCAAGAGCAATTATTGATGCATATTGAGGTCTAAATTTAGTTTGTTATGCTATTTGGTCTCCCTTTAGAAATTTCAAGTTGATTCAAATCTGATACTCCATCGAAGCAATTGTTAACTTGATCCTTTGTAATTTGGCAGGCTCAAAATGATGAATTTGCTGCTATCTTTAACCTCGAAGACTATAAAGGTATTGCTTGCTGGATGCAATTTGTGCCATCCTTTTCTGCCTCTTAGTCGTTCATATACCTTTTCTTCTCAAGAGCTCTTCGCACACTACAAAAGCACATTCACTTTGATTTGGCGTTTAGATTTCTGTTTCAAGTTATTTATCACGATCCAATCTTTGAACTTTCAGCATCTCGTGAGAAGAGCTATAAACAGATCGAAGCTGCCATAGCTAAATACCGAGAAATTAAGGAGAACATTAACGAAGGACTGAAGTTTTATGTTACCCTTCAGGTAAAAAATTCCTACCACGCACCATTATATTTCATATCATAATATATATTTTACATGGTAGCGGTAAAGTAGTTTCTAAACCATTTGTAATGCTGTTTGGCTGCGTAAACAGGACGCTATAACTCTTGTAAAGCAACAATGCAGTGATTTCGTGATGACTAGAAACATGCAGTGCCGAGAAATGATTGATGATGTTCAGAAGAAACTAGCTGGTCTTAGTTTTCATGACAGCAAAAACAGTGGCTATTCTTTCCCTCCCGTTTCACAGCCTCATCAGACTCAAATGCCCAACACTCAACAGCCCTTGGATCAGGGACGCGTGCCCCACACATCATACCTCCAAACCCCTACCTACCAGCCACCTCAGCACCCGACAACTGCCTCTACCTACCAGCCACCTCAGCACCCAACTACACCCGCCTATGCCCAGACTCCTCCACCTTATGGATACTCACAACAACCGCAACCTTCATATCAGCCTCCCGTTCCAAATTATCCGTACCCGCCTCCCCAACACCAACAACATACGAGCGCTGAATATGGGCAACCCCTGTATGGTGGTTGGCAAGGCCAATACTACAATACACCTCCGCAGCAAACCGGGTCGATGCCTCACCCTCCGTACCCTGCTGAATCTCCCTATCCACCTCCCAACCAAAGCGGCTACTACAGACGATGATTGTATGTAACGGATCACTCTTTTCTTGTATCTGTAAGTTTGATTCTACATTTAGCAGTTGTTTTATGTTATAAAATGCATACGCCTTGCTACTTTTCGAGAAATAATATCGAGTGCTGCTTTCTCCGTGCCCTTAATAATTTAGGCTTCACGATTTATCACTATATGTCATATTCTTATGAAACATACTGGATTAATGCAATACAATCGCTTCAACTTTATTTGTGATATAATAGAGTTGTAAACAATATTTCCCCCTTTGTTTCGCATCAATCTCTCTTACTTTCGTTTTTCTACCCTTTTGATGAATGAGGAGTACTAATTCGTGTGGATAAACAGATCTAATGGTGCAACACTATCGAAATAATTATTAAAGATATGAAAGCAAGATATGAAAGCACACACACATACCTGGTACTGGTAGGGGTAGGAGAAGTTTCTGATGACGTAGCTAAGAGGTCCATCTCCGGCATTCATGGGAAAACCGTTATTGATGGAATCCATTTTTTTACCATTAACTGAATCAGATAATTTGTTTATTGAAGCATGACGACGATGCCTTTAATTTGTTGAATAACGAGAGAGTGCAGTCACATGGAAAATTGGCCATGTGAGAATGTAATTAACAAAGCCTATATTTTGGAGTACGAGGATGTATAGAGTATTAATAAATAAACTTAGGATTCCTTAAGCAAAATGACGCACGAATGACAACCTTGTAATAAGCAGTTTACACATGGAACAGTAACCCAGGCATCTTGTATTACAATAAAATTAAATTATATGTATACTTTAGCCTTAGTATTCTGTGATTTGCATTGGATGCTGATACGTATACTTAATTGTTTATTTATATGGTGGTGTTTGGTTGAGGGGAACTGAATTCGTGTTTGCGTTTGATGGCTTCGATGATTGCTTGATTTATAACAAATATTTGTATTAAACGTTAGTGTAAAAAGATAAAGAATTGAAATGATAATTTTAAAATATTAATCAAAATACATTCGGTAAACATTTGAAAAACATTTTATTATACTAACTTTCAAAAGCAAAAATGGTGTTTGAAAACTATGTAACTAGAAAAATATCAGTTAAACGGGTCAACCTACTCGATTTTAGGGCAAGATAATTCGGTTCGGGTTATTTTAGAATCAACCCTATCAGGTTGTCGGACTATTCGGTTATGAGTTATTTAGCTGAAATTTTTTCGAACTAGAAATTTTCAGCCCATAAGTTTCTGATATATTCGGATCAATCCATGATTTAGGACTATATTGACATCCTCATATATATATATATAATATATGTATGCAACATCACGATATTTTTCGTTATATATGTCTTTTCTACCAAACTCCTATCGTGCTGGACTCCTTTGATTTTGTTCCACACCTATTTAAAGGCGGTCCAAGTTGCTACCGTAGACACTCACACATTATTTAATATTAGAGGCAATCCAAGTTGGTTTATTACCCGACTTATTAGTTATACCTAATTAATATTCTTTTTTCCTATCTTGTGGGATTTTGTGATAATTTCTTGTTCATCAAGTTGGTTTATTACCCGACTTATTAGTTATACCTAATTAATATTTTTTTTGTGGGGTGATAATCTCTTGTTCATAGGGTCAATATTGGTAACCGATGTAACAAAATTAAGTGTGGCCTTTAGGCCTTTTACAGTAAATACCAAGGAATTGAATAAAAGAGGAAGAAAAGCATGTAGCTAAATACGAAAATAATTATTTAATGCGACAATGATACATAAGTTCCTCACTCCACACCTTCAGCATGCAATATTGTATTGACTTTTAATTTTTAGATCGAACTATTGAAAGTGCACTTGAAAAATAAGATAACACATTACGACAATAATGTTAACCGATTTTTTTCTTAAGGATAGCAAGAATCATTATGGTTTTATCATTGGCCACGTTGTTGAAAATCGGAGAAGCTGTGATTTTCTTCTGGTATTGATCGAACAAATCATCGATGATTTGGGCTCCGAGCGATCATGCTTTCATGGACTGCCCTAAAAGATGCAACCCGGGCGCTGATGTTGGGAAATGTGTATTTTCCTGTGTTTTTAATTATCTCTATTTTTTCAACGGTAAAATTAGGGCTCCTTTCGAGCATTCCCTGCAACTGCCGTATGGTAGGTAAGTAATAAGGAATGTTGAATGAGTCTATTTTTGCTTCACTCACTCTTCCCTGCAACAACATTGGCATCCAGGGAATTTCAAATTAATTACATATAAATTGTTTCCTTGTCAATTGGTCTAACCGATTTCTTTATATAAATAGGTATTTATTGTCAATATAGGTATATATTTTATATTACATAAATTAATACTGTCTTAATTCTCTTACATAAAAGGACATATATGGTGTTATAAATTACATAAATTATCTACTTTCCTTTTGTCTCCATTTTGAAAATAATTATCCCTTATATCCACTTTTAAAAGGACTTTAAATTTATCCTAAATATTCGTGTTAGATAAATACTATTATATTTGCTATTTGAAGTATTTATGGATATCAAAAGTTGTGCAAGAATCTTGGCATCCTCTACTGTAATTCAATTTGGCGTCTCACCCCATCTTCCACTTTCCATTTTTTTAGTTTTTAATTTTCTTCTTCAATTTTAATTTATTATGTCTTAATATAATTTAAGATTATCAATTATCATTTACTATTCCATTTAGAAAGTGTTTACTTTTTATGATTAACATTTTGAAGGATTGATTATTTGATGGATTAAATGTGTGATAAGATAATTTTGGCTATCAATCCTTTGTTTACTACAAAGATTAGTGAATGATTAAAATTGAGATAAATCACCTCCATTATTTGGAGGATTATTTCAATGATACCTTTTAGTTGGATTAATTTTAATGAAGAACAATTCAAAGGATTAAAATAATCCCGGCTTATCTCCTCAAATGTCCTTAAAGTAAACACTTAATGTTGGATTAATTTTATCTATCCAACCTAATCATGTAAAGTAAACACACCTTAGGGTTTGAGATATTTTATATTTAGTTTGCAATTTTTAATTGCTAATTGATTTAGGGTTAATTAATTTATAATTAAGATATATATTTTGAAATTTTATTTTTCAATACTAAATATTAATTAGGATTCATTCTATAATAATATTTTTATAATAAATATTTATAAAATAGTGAAATTTATTGTGGGACACCAAAAACCATGGGATAGAGGATCACATTTTGTATATGTTATAATTGCAAATTTTTCGTATTTGTGAAAATATATAAGTTAAATATCACTTTAAACTATATTTGTTTATCAAAATATTCCGAACTTTCAAAAAGTGTATTTAAATCATCAACTATTAACTTTGTATCAAAAATATCGCGTATTTATTTTCCAACCAAAAATCTTGTCGTGACTCGCCAAATGCCACATAGAATTATGTGGTATTATTCGAGCTACCAACCTAATAATACAAACCCAACACAATTACATGTGGCATCTGGTGAGCCACATCAATATTCGAGGGGTCGAAAAATGAACGTGAAATATTTTTGATGCAAAACTTATTAGTTAATGATTTAATAACTAAAGTTTAGTACATTTTTGATAAAATATGTATAATTTAGATTTAAAATTATTTATCCAAGATATATATATATATATATATATATATATATATATATATATATAGTAACTGTTATATTTCTAGTAATGTTTCTTGCGCATTATTAGCATTATTAGAGGACTTTTCAGAGGAATAAAATATATGCACGACTTTTCATGTGCAGTTGACCTAATTATTTTTTAATATACAACTTTTTACAACAAGAGAGAGTACGTACCTGTGTAGCCATGCCGATGAGGCAAGATCTCAAAGGTTCAACGACGGAGATGAGGGTGTAATCCTTTTCCCGGTCCCACAACTCCGGAACTCCAGGGAGTAGAATGGCCGTTAGCCCTCCGTCCACCATTTCTGCCGCCCTTGATTTCAAGAATGACTCGACATCCTTGCCAAATTGGTCCAGATACGCATCACAAACCTCCTTTCTCTCTCTAGTATACAATATCTCGCCTCCGTTCCAAGCCGGAGAACCGCTGTCCGCCACCGCCTTGGGCACCTCCGTCAGCCAGTGGAGCGCCCAAGAAGAGAATGCAAAGTGGACGGACGACGGCAACAGCAGGCGGCGGTGGAAGTCTCCCGGCACTGCAGCTACCTCGTAGTTCCTGTTAGGTGGGAGCGATTTGAAGAGCGTGTTGAAGTCGTTGGTGACGACGTCGTTGAAGAAGATGTAAAAATCTGGGATTTTGAGGTCTGAGGATTCGTATTTCAGTTTGATGGCTTCCATGATTATGTGCATGGCCCGAAAAGAGTTGTTGCCGGTTGAGCAGCCGAAATCAGCAATGCAGAAACTATTCTGCTTGCTTGAAATCTCTAATTTCATTGCTCTCTCTTCATCAAGGATCAGCCTTGCAACATCCAACACGATTGTTTAAATAGATAGCACCGAAACAAAAGGCAACATCTTTTGATACTCTGAAAGGAAAAAAAAACGTTAAATTTTTTGATCACGAATAACAATATCGAACTCCTCTATTAGTTTTCGTAGTCAGAAACGTTAACGCTAATTGCTTTCGTATACTCCAACGTAACGGAGAAACAATTTTTTTTTACAGATTCTACAATAAATAGATTTTAAATTCTACTGCAAAAGAATCCGAAAACCCTTATATACATTGTAGTTTTGGAGGGCTTCAGCTTTAACGCTAATTGCTTTCGTATACTCAAACGTAACGGACCGTAGCTAACCTCCTGCATCCATCACTATGCACAGATCGAAAGAAAAAAAAAACAATCATATTATTATATGTACTAATACACATATACGTACATACAATATTTATATGCATATACCTGGTAGGAGGAGTTTTCGACATAGCTAAGAGGCCATCACCGGCATTCATGGCGAAATGGGGTTGTTCGTAATCGTGTCCATTATCCATGGAAATCATACTAATTGACTTTGGTGATATTTAGTTTGAGACTAATATATATTTATAAGCGAATCAATGCATCTATTTAAGCAGCAACTTGTTGAGTTTATTATATCCAATTAGGATTTATAGTTATCTTTTAGCACTTGATTTTCGATAAAATTAGCTAATAATTGATCATTATGGAAGAAATAATGAACATGAGCTGTTTCTGTTCTCACACATATATAGTGTGTATATATATTGAGAATACTTCACGTCTTGGTATTGTTGGCACATTTCTTTTTGCCTGTAAATTAATGAGAGTTGTGTTTTGTGTGTAAAGTAATGCGCGACATGAAATATGAGGCATTTTTTAGTGTAAAATTATTTTCTTTTCTTGAACGAGCCAACAATAGTGGGATAACTCAAAATGAAAAACGATCCAACAATTATGAGACGGAGAGAGTATGTTTTTTTATTCAAACTTGGTATCCTGTGGTAGGTTATTTGCACGACCTCGTTTAATTGAATTGCTGCTAATCAATAAACAATCATGAAATTACATCTATTAAGCAGAATATAAATGGCTACGGTTCTTTTTATTTATTGCATCAATGAGGGTATTCAACTATAAGAATATGAAAGTAGGGTGAAGGAGTTTTAAGAAAAAGAAAATTCAAACGCTTATTATATACTCAAACTTTTCACCTCATGGATAATTAAAATTTTCTTTTACAAGATTTTGTATATATAATTTATACATTTCCAAATTTCCATGTGAATTGCGATTGAGTGTTTAAGCTTTGAATTCAAAGGCATATAGCTATGTAAGACTTGTAAACAAACGATGCCTTGCCTTTACTTTATTAACTATATATATGTGAGATAATCAACTATAAAAAATTTAACTACGAGAAAGTGATTTCACACATTTAAATAAATAAAGTTTGACGAAACGCCTTTTTTGGGTGCATTATGGATATATAAAAGCTTCATTATTTTGAGATAGAATTTTTTATTTCTCAACCACTAATCACAAAACTAATAAAAAAAAATGCACATTTGTTCCTCATTGTTGTACAAAATATTAATTAATTGCTTTTATGTGAAATCGTTATTGTACAAAGTGACACTTCTTGTGAAATTGTTTTGTAAAGAAGAGGAGTGTGTC
The DNA here is from genome assembly GCA_036937905.1 of Salvia rosmarinus. Classification (NCBI taxonomy): domain Eukaryota; kingdom Viridiplantae; phylum Streptophyta; class Magnoliopsida; order Lamiales; family Lamiaceae; genus Salvia; species Salvia rosmarinus. The sequence continues at coordinate 3,024,262 of CM072813.1, forward strand.
TCTTTTTTTTATTAGAAAGGCAAGAGTTTCAACTGAGTTTTAAGGAATCACAAAAACTTTTATACATTCGTTCTCACAGCATAGATGGAAAAAATATCATTTGTTTTAAAGAAAAATATCATTTACATTGAAGTAAAATATCATTTGTTTTTTTATCATGTAATTAGAAAGTATTGTTGACATTGAAGAAAATGATCAATGTTCGCATACATAGATATCCGCATAGAATACCACCTCTTAAAGAATATATTTTATTTAGAATGTGAAGCCGGCTTCGCTGGCCAAACGAAAGTTCAAACTTAGAAAGCTCAATTTGTTTTACTTAATAATTTTGTTAAAAATATTACAACTTTGTAATATTACTACTATATTTTTTAATGAAATGTGGGACGGACTGAGATGGATGGATCATCGTTGACATTAAGGCCCCTATGCTACCTATCTGTATCTGTATCTGTATCTGCTTCTAACCGTCAATTGCAAATGATTTTTCTGAAAGAAAGAAATTTTCTGTTTAGGCTCTTGCATATCCAAAGAGAAAAGCTTTTACACACATTTTATATCCCATAGAGTTGTGGTAGAGTAGAAATATAGCTTTAGAGTTGAAATCAAAAATTTCATAGAGTGCTAAGATAAAATAAAAATAAAAAATTGTAAGGTTTTTTAAAGAAGGGCTGGGGGTGCTTAAGCTCCCCCAGCTCCGCCCTGGTTGTTGATGTCTCCGGACATTAGAATAACACTAAACAATCTTGCGCTTGAGGATAGCAAGAAGCACAACAGTTCTATCATTTTCGGGTTTACTGAAAACCAATGAAGCTGAGAGTTTGTCCTCGTACAAATCGAACAGTTCATCGATGATTTCACCTCCGAAGTGATGTGTAAGCATGGTTTGATGAACTGCCCTGATACATGCTGCCCGGGCTTGGACACTCAGCAAGGTTCCTGTCTCCAAAATCTCCATTCTTTCAATGCTGAAACTGTTGCTCTTTTGCAGTATGGCCGTCAGCTGCTTTGGGGTGGGAAGTAGTATGGAATGTTGAATGTGTCTATCTTTGCCTCACTCAATCTTCCCTGCAACAACACTCATACACAGGGTGCGGATTTAACAATTCGGGGCCGGTGAGAGTGGGCTGAAATCGATTTATAGTGGGAGCATGCCTCTTAAGTAAGGTCGGATTTACAGAATATAGAAACGGAAGAAAATATATATTAAAGTACGATTTATACCGTCCCTCCAAGGTGTCAGTCGGAGAACTCGGCTTTTATTGCCGATCTCGCCGCGTCTTTGAAGCCGGAGGTGGTGTCGGATCACACAGGGAAGGCGGGCGGCCGCCATGCTGATTTTGACAGTCGGCATGGGTGGACGAGGTCGACCGAGAGGTGGACAAAGCTTACGCCGGGTGATCTGGGGGCTCGCTTTCGATCTTTGGGCTCGGCATCCAGCTCTACCCTCTTGCTGCGAGGTCGTCGCCCGGTGTAAGGTGGGCGAGGATCGCGAGCTTGAGAGCTCGCTTCTTGAGTCGGGTGAGGCGGGAGGGAGGAGGCGGAGGCGGGAGGAGGCGGGGTCGGAGGTCCCGCCGGAGGTGGGCAGCAGAGAGCATCGAGGTCGTCGAGGCCGGCCATAGGCACGAGGTCGATGGACTGATGTAATAGCGTGAGCTGCGGGTCGATAGGACCACAGGCACTGTAATAATTTTCCCTTTTTGAGTAATAGCATGATATTTTGAAGATTTGTGTTGTCTCGTTTATTTTCGATCCATACTCCTTGATACGACGGTTAAATGGATCGGACTTGACCATGAATTGTTGGATCGAAGTTAAATCGGAGAAGTCCGAGGCGAGTGCGATATCCGCCGACGCTGGACGTTTGAAGCGAGACGAAGATCTGGAGAGGCTGCTTTCTGGAGTACGAGAGGCAGCCACGTGCCTACCATATCCGCCGACGACCGAGTCCCGAGCTTTGGTGCCGAGCCACAATGCTCATACAACTGCGTGAAGTTGTATGGACATGTACGATCGCCGGAACGCCGCATCGGCGGAGGCGGCGAGGCAACATCGGTTCCGACCCGATCATAGAAGAGCCCGCGGAGGGCGGCTGCATGATGGCCAGGTTGACGGGTCCGCAGGGGCGGATGAAGAAGGCGACCGAGGACCTTGGACGAGGCTGATCGGAAGTGGCCCGCCTCTGGACGTGTGAAGAGACTCGAGTCGCCGAAGCAGTCGCGGTGAAGGTCGGCGAGTTCGCTCCAGCAGTCGATTTTGTAGACATATCTGCGAGCTCCTAGCCCGAATATCGAGTAGATATAAATGTATTTAGACGTTTGATGCGGTCGCTTTGGTCGTAAATGTATTTATACGAGTGTGTATTTTCCCAGCTTGATATTGTTTGTAGTCGCATGCATTTAGACTTTGTAGGCTCGCTTGGTTGTCGGAGGCCATGCGTGGACGCATGCGCTTTTGCGGTAGTCTGAGAGGCGGGTCCGCTACCCTACTAGGTGGTGGGACTACCATATCCGAAGCTCATTAGAAAACAAACGCTTTATTAAACAAGTAAACAAAGATCGACATATCACAAAACAATAGAGTGAGCTTGTAAAATACTTAGATGGCGGAGGGACATGGTCTTGAGGATGAGGAGGGCCTTGTTTCATTATTCCGTAGGACGAGCGCCCACTCGGAGGTGTGAGACTCTCTGGTAGTTCAGACTTGGCTTCATGAATAGCGAGCTCGACTCCCGTGCTCCGCTTGGTGAAGTTTATGGAGATGTGCTAAAAGCGGGTTTCCGACCCTGACGTGAGGACTTGAGGGAGATTTTCAGCCCACGCCTTTAGCTCGATCCACTCCTTCCGGAGAGATCGCCTCATGCACGAGATACTCGATTTTGCCATCATCTGCTTCAGCCGATCCGGCAGTAGCCTCGTGAGACATCCACCGGCTCTATCTCACGATGATGCCGACGCGGGACTCGCTTATGCTTCGAACGATCTCTCCACCGGTGGATTTGTTGACGACGCAGCTAGTCATTGAGGACGCCACCGCTTTTCCCTGGGATTCGGTGGATGTTAGCACCAACGAGGTCAACATCCTCGCTCGCTCGAGGTATTGTTTCATCTTGGCCCTCACTGGCTCGCCAAGATTTGGATCTCATCCACCCTCCGCCTCCTTAGCGAGCGCGAGTCCCGGAGATTGGGCCTCATTCTCCACCCACCTGTTGGTGGCTCCGGAAGGTAAACCGGAGCGCGAGGCGACTTCCTCGCTTATCTCGGGCCGAAATGGATCGGATCATCATTTCTTGACCATGAAGTTGTTTGAGGTTGACCGACCGGAGGAGTTGGAGGACGGCGCCGAGGTCGTCACGGGCAGCCTTAAAAAGAGCCCGCCGCTTTTGAGGCCAAGGCATCTTCCCAGCGCAGACGCCAAGTCCGAGGTGTAGATCCAGAAGTGAACATCCGTCGCCCACCAATGCCTCCACCTCTTGTCGATATCGTGAGGGTAGCACCAATCTTTGGGCGCGGCTTGTCGAGGTCGGTTAATCGGCCATCAGGCCGGTATTCGACCTCGAACAAGATCTTCGCCTTGAAGTTGAGTCACCCGTCCCTTATGAGGCCGCCCGCCGCCGAAGATGTCGAGGCGCGAGTTATGAGCTCGGGTGACGTGGTCGATGACGTGGCGCCGGAGGTCCGCTGGGCCCCGGTGCCGACTCGGACGACACTGATCGCCGTCAGATAGATGGAGCCCCTCGGCCGGGTGCCGGCCTCCGGGGCTCGCATTGCTATGCTCGGGCGAGGCCGCATCTTGGGTTGAGCATTCTTTTGCCGCTGGGTCTCCTCGATGTTGAGCACTCCCACCCAAGGGAATTCGACGGTGAGGCGGTAGACTTGGTGGCGCATGACCAATCTCTCCCGAGGATGATGTGTAATGAGAGGAGCTCGGACCAGAAGAATCGGATGGCCCCGTGACCGACTGGAGCCCGCCTCACCGCGACCGGAAGGGTAATGACCCCTGCCGGATCGCTTCGAGTGGCTCCGAATCGAGGGCGGAGTACCGAATGCCTCCGACTCAAGCTTGTCCAGATAGCCCGAAGATGATGATGCGACGGAGGCTCCGGCGTCGAGACCCGGTGGACGTTTTTTTCGCCCAGCACTCAGATCGTGATGGCGCCCGTGCGGCATGATCTTGGGCACGGGTCCTCCTCGAGAACGTTATGTTCTCACCATCCCGAGTCGCCTTGAGGACGTGACTCGCCGTCCCGAACAACATAGACCGCTCCATAGCGCTGGGCCTTCGCCTCGCCGCCTTCAGTGGGTCGCCACTGGGTCGGCCCGCCAGCTGTCGCCACCTCCGCCTTTTCAAGGCTGCTCTTCCTGACCACCGTCCGAGGTATTTCTCGAGGCCCTCTTTAACGTCGCCGATCCGTGAGCCTGTTTTCTGCATCCTAGCCATACCCCGTGATAGTCACAATACACCTCTTTGGATCCCCTTCATGGGGCGGGAGCCTGGGAAGAGCCTCGCTGGAAGCCTCGACGGAGCAGGCTCGAGGTCCGAGCCTAGACCCAGCCGTCCTCTCGATCTTGCCGGGCGCGCCCCGCGATCCGCGCCTCGACTTCTGGCCGTCCCTTTTTCTGACCGTCGTCCGCCGCCAGTTCGCTTCTTCCGATCTGCCTCCTCGACAGTTGTCCACCACCCAAAGCTTAGCCTTTGGTTTCTCCCGTGAACGCTACCGGTCGGATCCCGCTGAACGCGCTGAGATGTGTAGAGCTTTTTGGCGACTTTTGATGAACGAGGTTCGACATCGTCTGTGAGTAGGTCGAGGAAGGCTCGGGCGGCATCTTCCGATAGTCGCCACTGAACTCGATCCACGAGGTCCCGGAGTGGCTCCGTGCGAGGAAGTGAACCAACGCCGCTGCTGGAGATCAAGACCCTGGGAAGATTTTGCACATGAAAATCTTCCATTCCTCGATTCGCCATGGTGGTGGTGTAGGCGAAAGGAAGTCGAAGGGGTCTCCGAGGCCATCGAGGTCGCATATTGGGCGCCCGCATCACCGGGCAGGGCGTTCAGGCTCCGCATCGCCGAACCCCGAGATCGCCATCTCTTTCTGAGGGATGGAGATCGATACGCTATCGTCCTCCTCCGAGGAGTTCGACCGCCTTTCTTCCCTTCGCTTCGCCGACCGGCGGCATGACGAGAGGTGAGAATGGCACAACGGCGCGGCATGGCGAGCATGCGGCTCGCTCATGAATGGCCCGCGAACGAGGTCGGCGGCTCGGCCGGTGAGCTCGCTGTCGAAGTAGCGCCGGATGAAGGGAATCGCCAAGATTGGCGTGGAGGAACTCGCCTCACACTTCTATCATTTTCGGGTTTACTGAAAACCAATGAAGCTGAGAGTTTGTCCTCGTAACGCAGTGAAATACTCATTAGAAAACAAGCGTTTTATTAAACAAGTAAGCGACATCATACATCGGTCAAAACAATAGGAGGCTAACATGTCGCGATCTAAAATCAAAGCTATGTAAAATACCTCCTAGATGAGTTATGTGCGGTTAGAGAATAAGTGCCGGACGGTGAAGCGACTTATAGGCCCGCTGCGAGGTCCTCGTGAGCGGTGAGGTCCTTCCATGTCGGATCAAGCTTGTTAAGGCGCTCGGCTCGGCTTGCTTCATTATTCAGTAGGGCGAGTCGCCTACTCGGGTGTGGAGGCCTTTACTCTCTTGTTGTAGTGGCGTGCGACTGCTCTTGTGCTTGGCCGTTTATGAAGGCGAGCTCATGCTCTCTCGAGGCGTCGAGGTTGGCCAGCAGTCTTCCTCGTTCGGCTTGGTCGAGTGGAGAGTGCGAGGGCTTGGCGCGATCTCGGCCGGTATGAGCGACCTCGATACCGTGACCCGGCTAAAGGGGTTTCCCGTCGCCGTCAGGTGTGGTCTGTGGGACCCGAGAGGACTTGAGGAGATTTTCAGCCGATCGCCTTTGGCTCGATCCAGCCTCTTCTTGATCCTTGTATGATCGTGCGGTTCGTCACCTCGGTCGACCATTTGCTTGCGGGTGTGCGGCCGGGTGAGCGTTGATCGATCTGAAGCTCTTCACGCCTCCTTGAAGTTTTGTCGACGAATTGGGTGCCGTTGTTCGAGACCGGATGATGCGGTATGCGAGGCGGCGGACTATATTTTCCACACAAGGTTTGAATCCTTACGCTCGTGAGGCTCGAAAGTGGCTCGGCCTCGACCCATTTGTGAAGTAGTCTATGGCTACGACTAAATATCGAGTGACACGGTGCTTTCGGTCGAGCAGACCCAGCGATGTCGATCCCGCTGCATGAAGGCCACGGACTCTGCGGTACTCAAATCGATCGAGGCGACTTTTGGTGTGGAGTGGATCGGCACTGGGCACTTCTTGCGAGCTCGGCGAATCTTGCGGTGGGCGGTAGTATCCGACCTCGGCGTCTTCTTTGAAAGTGCTCGCGACCCGATGTGGCTTCCAAGACCCCGGTGAATTCGTTAAGCACATAGTCGAAACTACGGCGAGGCATCTCGGGAGGGTTGAAGGTAAGACTTCGGTGAGGCGCCCTCGTGCATGACAAATCGAACAGTTCATCGATGATTTCACCTCGAAGTGATGTGTAAGCATGGTTTGATGAACTGCCCTGATACATTCTGCCCGGGCTTGGACACTGAGCAAGGTTCCTGTCTCCAAAATCTCCATTCTTTCAATGCTGAAACTGTTGCTCTTTTGCAGTATGGCCGTCAGCTGCTTTGGGGTGGGGAAGTAGTATGGAATGTTGAATGTGTCTATCTTTGCCTCACTCAATCTTCCCTGCAACAACACTCATAACAGGGAAACAATTCAGTCGACATGCCTCTTAAGTAAGGTCGGATTTACAGAATATAGAAACGGAAGGAAATATATATTAAAGTACGACTTATACCTTTTTGGCCATGTGGAGGAGGGAAGATCTCAGAAGTTGGACCACTGACGCAACGGTAAACTCTTTTTGTGGGTCCCAAACGGCAGGCACTCCAGGAATTAGAAGAGCCATGATCCCACCTTCCACCATTTCTACCGCCCGTGAACTCAAGAATGATACCAAATCTCTCTCGAACTGATCCAAATAAGCATCACAAACCGCATTTCTCTCTCTAGTATATAATCTCTCTCCTCCGTTCCAAGCCGGAGAGGTGCCGTCCCCCACAGCCTTGGGCACCTCGGTCAGCCAGTGGAGCGACCAAGAAGAGTACGCAAAGTGGATGGACGATGGCGGCAGCAAGCGGCGATGGAAGTCGCCTGGCACTGCAGCTACGCTGTAGTTCCTCTCAGGTGGGAGTGAAGCGAAAAGCGTGTTGAAATCGTTGGAGACGACGTCGTTGAAGAAGACGTAGAAATCTGGGGTTTTGTGTTTGCGTTTGGTGGCTTCGATGATCATCTGCATGGCCTGAAACGAGTTGTTGCCGGTTGAGCAGCCGAAATCGGCAATGCAGAAGACGTTTTGGGTGCTCCAGATCTCTAATTTTGTGGCGATTTCTTCTTCGATGATTGCCTGTGCAGCTTCTAACACCCCTCTTGAAAACATCAAATTAAATTAATGTTCACAAAGGTTAATTCCTTTCAACATTAAAACACACGAATTCGCGCTGCGTGAATTCAAATAATTTATGTAATTACCAAGTTGTTTAGAAATTTAGATAATTAAATAAGAATCTTATAGAAGTATCAAAATTTATAAATATTATTGTCAGTGGCGGATCTATATACGGGCTAAGGTTGGCTTTAGCCCACCCAAATATACAATCTATATATATATATATATATATATATATATATATATATATTTTTAGTGTTAGTAATTGTTCTCACTAGTGTTAGCCCTAGGGGTGAGAAATGGTTCGGATTCGGTTAGCCGCACCGATTTTTCGGTTAATCAAATTAAAATTTTCATAAATTTCAAAATGAAACCGAACCGTTTACTAAGTTCGGTTATTACGGTTCGATTTATAACAAAAATCGAAAAAGAACATATAACTTTTTTATTTTAATTATGTTACATTAAATAGTCTAAATATTATATAGTTACTAGTATTAAACTAAATTATGATAAAGTAATTGTTGTTTTATTTTTAGTTTTATACAGTTGACTTCAAATAAGTTATTTAATTACTTGTATATATTAATCAAATTTACTCAATCTATCATGCACATAATTTAAAGTTTTGATATCCTACGACTACGATTAATTACAAATTACTAGCCACTAAAATAAAAAAACACATGCTCACTATACACAAATCTATTATTTTATTTTTTGATAAATCTATTGAATTTTACCTACAAACAAAGACTCGACTTTTATTTATTAATCTTTTATGATGAGAACATAATTGTAAAAATAAAAAAAATAGATTTTTTTCCTTTTCGATTATTGGCTAATCGAAAATCGAAAAAAATAAAAATATTTTACCGCAAACCGAATATACAGTGTTTGGCTAACCGAATAGGATGAGGTTTCGGTTCGATTCGGTATTAACCGATAATCGAAACTGTTTCTCCATCCTAGTTAGCCCATTCCTAGGCGATTATGAAGAATAATTATGATAAGATATGGAGAGCAAGACGACATGAGTTCTTTTAAAAACTCTCTTCTAGAATTCGAAGTGACAAATAGAGGAAGAATCGAAGAAGATAGTACAACCCCTTAACAAAATTCATAGATCCGCCCCTGGTTATAGTAATAGATGTATATTTACCTGGTAGGAGGAGTTTTTGACATAGCTGTGAGGTCCATCACCACCATTCATCGCAAAATGTCCATTATCTATGGAATCCATTTTTTGGTAACTTATAATATATAAGATAGTTAGATAGTTATATTTATAGTCAGAACGAATACATTTATTAATCAACAAACCTGTAACTCTAGCTTTTCTCGTTGATAAAAAATAAATAGACTCCTAAGTCCTGACTAGCTTGCCGAACACCTTTTGCACTCTTACACATGCCTAAAATAGGGGCAATCTAAATTGGCCCATTACCGACTTAGCAATGATTCGCTTAGTTACCTAGTTTGTATATTACTTTTGCATTCAATTAAATTAATTCAAGCTGCATTTCTAGAATTAATTGCAACTTGCTATTACTAGATTTTTTTAATCAACTAGCTTATTCTTAAATTGCTTCAACACATATTAATATGTGCCTTATTTATATTTGCTAGGTTTCGGCTATATTACAACCGTCGACCATACATCAACGGTTCAGATTGTCACTAGTGTTAGTCTGTAGGAAAAAGTTATATTATCTATTTCATTTATATATATATATATATATATATATATATATATATATATATATATATAGTAAATTTTATTACCACCTGAGATGTAAAAGTAATATTATCTTGTATCAAAATAAATAAAATTTATTATATATATACATAGAGCTAAATGATCAAAATTAAAATAAGTAAGAATATTATGAGTAATGTCAAAAGTTATTATAATACGTATTTTACAATAAATATAGATCGGGTTGGAGGAGTTTGAAAATAGTGACCGACGGAAAAATCGGATCCAAAGATCCGCATCCATATTCGATTTTTTTCCCATCGGTCCGATCCATTGGATTTAAAAATGAGATATACCGATCCATTGGAATAGTCCGCCACACATTTAAAGTTTTTTTTACATTTGATGTTTCTTAAATTTGAAACTTTAAGTTTATCTTATTCGATAAAAATTGAGGTTAGACTTAATTTATTTTATTTATTGTGGAATTGATGCTATTAAGTTTTTCCAATTTATCTTATTTACTTTGAAATTGATGTTAGTAGATTTAATTTATTTATTCACGAAAAGCGCATATTTTTTTCAAATTAACAATAATTTGATTTTATTAAATTAAATTTTATGATATGAAAATCAAGTTTGTCCCAAATTTTTGATTAAATCATAAATGAATAAAATACAATAGAGATGTGGAATCAGTAAAATGAAGTGAATGAGCCGATAGATTTTGGAAGAAGTTACGTCAGTAAAATGGAGAAGAGCCGATCCGATAAAAAGAATAAGAAAAATGGGCTAGAATTAGATATATGGTTAACTAATATTTAATTAAAATATATATACATGTATATATTAAATTGCTAAATGATCTTTAAATATTAAAATAAGTAAGAATATTATGAGTAATATCAAAATTTATTATAATACGTATTTTATAATAAATATAGATATACCTGGTAGGAGGAGTTTGCGATAGCTGAAGTTCTATGGTTTATTCCGCAACTTATAATAGATACCAGGAAATCTATATTTGTAATCGAATGCGCATGTTTATCATTTTGAGCAGACAATATATTCCACAAATATAATCGAATGTACATATTTATTATTTTAAGCAGACAATATATTCCACGAATAATTTGCTAGAGATGTAGCTATTGGTGACTACATAGTGACAGAGCAACCGACTAGATAGTGACAGAGCAACTCATAAACAAATATTGAATTATTTTATCGAATGTACATATATTTTTTTTAGCAGACAGTATATTCCACAAATAATTTGCTAGAGATGTAGCTACAAAATAAAAAAATACTGAATTATTTTTTCTTAATTAATAGGGTTATCGATATTAAAATATACAAACTTTGTCTACTTTTGGTTTGCACACAAACTTTAAAAAGAATATAAATATACACGAACATAATGGCTATTGTAATTTTATCACGATTTAAAATTTTATCCGAATTAAAGTTGTGGCAATCCGGTGGCATAAATCGAGTGAGTTGGCTTTGATGTGATATTCCTCTTATCGAAACAACTTCATTTTGATAAGCGAAGGGGTGAGAGTGATAGTGTATGTGTGGGAGAGAGGGTGGTGAGATGACTTAAAGATTAATTATGATTATTTAATTTTCATGATCAAAACAACATCGTGTCAATTGGAGTAGTGCCATCGGGGCTGCCATATCAACTTTACTTTGGATAGAAAATTTAATCGTGATGAAATTACAATAACTCTTAGGTTCATGTGTATTTATATTCATTTTAAAGCTGGTGTGCAAAACTGAAAACAGACAAAAGTTTGTATATTTTAACACTAATACCCTAATTAATTCCTATTTAGAGATAATAAACATTGCTACAATCTTCAAGTTGCATTTTTTGAATTTTGTTAGTGATAGGATACTACCAACTCTGGGCCGGCGTCGCGCCCAATGAAGTAAGCGCGACATCAAGCTCGGCCTTGACAAGTTCGGCCCAGAAGACTCCTAAACCGGTGGGAGCCTTGCCACCATATATCTAAAAGAATCCTAATGGGAGAAGACTTTGAATCCTAATGGGAGAAGACTTGAATCCTAATGGGAGAAGACTTCAAATCCTAATGAAAGAAGACTTGGTATCAGAGTCAAACTCAACTTGGTATCGGAATCAGAGTCAAACTCAACTTGGAATCAGAGTCAGAGTCGAACTCAACTTGGAATCAGAGTCAGAGTCGAACTCAACTTGGTATCAGAGTCAGAGTCGAACTCAACTTCATGAATATATATAAATAGAGGCTAGATTAGAGAAGAGAGACTCGGATCATCTACAATCATCTACTCTCGGATCGATCACTGATCTACACTTCATAATCACTCCTCATATTATCAATACACAATACTCTCTCTCTCCCGTGGGCGTAGATCTTATTCATAGATCGAACCACGTAAATCCCTTGTGTTCTTCTCGTGCATTTAATTCCCTAATGAAATTAAACCTTATCAGTTAGGCTTGTTTCTGTACAGATCACTTCTGCTCTGATTTAAAACAAAGCAAGTCGCATTTGGGAATGAAACTTTTTAATTTGTTGCAAGCTTTTTCGAACTATTCAAACATATATTTATAATTTTGTTAGTATTTCGTTATTACCCACTCGATCTTCCACAATATATTTGACGACGGATCTACGACTCGGATAAAATAAATCCTTAGCACGTTGTAGTATACTGTTGGCACATGGAATCCAGTAGCTATATATCATCTTATTATTATACGAAAAGAATAAACAGTTCACTTTTATGGAAACAAGCGAGGAACAAATTGAAAGATCCGGAAAATATATTATTCCATACTGATAAAATATGTTCCAAATCACGATCAAGAACCCATGTAAAATTAGTGGACCTTTTTGTGATATATGACGGACCAAATCTTGCAAATATTTGTGAAGTTTTTTATTTTTATTTTTCTGTTAGCTTGATTTTAAAAGTAATCGTTATTCTCAGATTATGATAATAATGGGTCAGATTTATACCCGCCTTTATCAAACTTCAATAGGATGAGTTTTGATAAGTATAAAATTGGAATAGATAGTAAAACCATGATGAGTTTGGGTTGAGTATACAAATTTATCTATGAAGACCCTTTTATATAAAATATTAATATTATAATTGTATAATTTATTAAATAATTTAGTTTATATTAAATGAACAATATCAATAATTAATGTATTTATATGAATTATATTATAATGCAAAATATGATTTACTCTTAATTTCTATTTAGATAAATTGGAACAGAAAAACAAATAACATTTAATCAAACAATTTTTTTCTATTTTTTTCAAATTTGAAAACAAATTTAATTACAGAATCATATCAATGCAAAATGATGAAAAAAAAGAAGTAGAAAATCTATAAAATCCTATTAGCTATTACTAACCGACGGGCTCGTGATCTTGTTCGTTTTCGGACAGAGGAAGGATGAGAAAGATTTGCGCTGTTCGCCACTGGTCTGTGCTGGCAGCCTGTGGGATCCCATTTGACAGAGCCTGCCACTGCTCTGTGCTGGGAGCCTGCATGCCAAAACATTGGAGACCTCATTGATTACGTCATCCTCAACAATCATTGAATGTAGAGATAAATAATTGAATCTTCATATTAGTGCATATGTAATACTTCCAGCTTTTTAACTAGTAGTATTTCCTTTTCACAATTCTCTGAACACCAATAAATCAAGATACTTCTGAATCAAGTATTTAACCTTCATATAAGTGCATAGTTTAGGTAGTGTCAGTAATGCAGATGGAGCAGATCATAACGTGGAAAAATTCTGTAGAAAGTGTAAATGTAATACACTCACCTCTCATATGATCCATATCGTGATATGTTGCGAATAAGGACAACTGATCACTAGAGTTTATAAAGGAAATAAAAATTCTTTGCATCAGATTCCTACATGTCTTGATCATAATCTATAGGTTGCTTTATATCTCAATATTTCATTCGGAAAAATTTCCCATATAATTGATCCTGATTTTATTTCAGAAAAATATAATTGATCGTAATAATCTGCAATGTAAAAGGATGAAATAAAACAAAACAAGAAATTGAGACCTTAGATGTATGAAAAAGATACTCCATCGTAATATAGCGGACTTTTATTATTAGCACCTCAGAGTATCTCCAACGAGCAAAACTCTATTATATAGTGTTTTGATCTCCAACAATACACTTTATCTACTTTATATTAGAGTAACTGAATAACATCATTCTACAGGTAAAGTGACACTATTCATCCATCTAACTTTTTTTACTCAACAATATAAGGCACAAAAATAAAATATTCATTTGTAAAGTTTAATAAAATTGACTGTTGGAGATAAATTTGTGATTACTCTATATTTTAATCTACAATAGTATAGAGTTCACTTTATTATAAAGTGAACTACTGGAGATGCTTTCAATTTACCTCTGAAGCTATGGTCGAGTTTATTAAAGGAACTTTTGTGGCATAAAATCGCCAAAGACAATACGAAAGAATTATAAAGTAAACATGAAACCCAGTTCGATTTCAGAATTATTAAGTAAACATTAATGTTTATTCAATTATTTTAATAGTTCATATTTGAGTATTTAAATATTTTATAAATTTAAATGAATTTGGATGCATAATTAGCGGGTATTATAAATTTAGATAGTAAACTCATTTTCTTAATCGATTTTGAAACAAGTATGAATTAATAAATTTTAAATTGAAAAATGCTTAATGAATATTAGGTATCCCTCGATTACCATCCCTAGTTTAAGTCAAAATTTTTAAATCATGAATTACTCATTCTACCATTTAGGTTAGCAGGGCTCAGCAAACGGGCTTTATTGTCTCTGCTGCAAACATTTGCTCATGTATAGTTCAATAGACATAATTATATTGGTTAACATAACGAAAATACTATTCTTTGATTTTATCAAATGTACGACTGAAACTAATACTGACATCAAAGGTCACTTGAAGTTACTATAGGTAAACTCAATTGATTTAAGGCATGATTTTATATTTATTGTAATTATAATATACCATATTATAGTACTGCGTTTAAATTAAGTATATAATAAATATAATTAACATGCAAATCAAAATTTCTTCTATAAAATTCTTTTTATATAGGAATAGATAATATGAAGAGTGCTGCTTCTCCGTTCCCCTTACTCTTAGCAAACATATTGGATTAATAAGATACGGTTGGTCATCTCTCAATTGATGTAAATTGTGATATGCTAGAGCTTTTATGTCTCAGACCAACAGCCACCATGACGTCGTACTAAACAATTCTGCGCTTGAGGATAGCAATAAGCAGAACAGTTGTATCGTTGTCGGGTTTCCTGCAAACCGTTGAAGTTGCGAGTTTATTCTTGAACAGGTCGAACAATTCATCGATGATTTCTGCTCCAAAGTGATGTGTTAACATAGTTTGATAAACTGCCCTGAAACATGCTACGTGCCCATCAACAGTGAGCATTCTTCCAGTCTTCAGAATCTCCATTCTTTCAATGCTGAAAGAGTGGCTCTTTTGCAATATGGCACTCAACTCTTGTGGGGTGGGAAAGTAGTTTGGAAAGTTGAATGAGTCTAACTTTGTCACACTCAATCTTCCCTGCGAACAACGTTAATTCACAAATCAGTATTATTGTCAACTTCATATATATAAATATATATATGTATTGTAGATATATATCATCACCCTTTTGGTGATATCGACGATGGAAGATCTGAGAATTTCAAGCACCGATGCAACGTTGAACTCTTTTGTGGGTCCCAAAAGGAAGGGCGTCCAGGAATTAGAAGAGCCATAAGCCCATCATCCACCATTTCTACCGCCCTCCATTTCAAGAAAGATTCCGAATCCCTCTCGAATTGACTCAAATAAGCATCATAAACTTCCTTTCTCTCTCCACCGTACAATATCTCGCCTCCGTTCCAAGCCGGAGAGTCGCCGTCCGCCGCCTTCGGTGTCTCCGTCAGCCAGTGGAGCGACCAAGACGAGTACGCAAAATGGATGGACGACGGCGGGAGCAGGCGGCGGTGGAAGTCTCCAGCCACTGCAGCTACACTGTAGCTCCAGTCAGGTGGGAGTGAAGCGAAAAGCGTGTTGAAATCGTTAATGACGACGTCGTTGAAGAAGACGAAGAATTCTGGGGTTTTGAGGTCTGAGGATTCGTATTTGCGTTTGACGGCTTCGATGATCATCTGCATGGCCTGAAACGAGTTGTTGCCGGTTGAGCAGCCGAAATCGGCAATGCAGAAGGCGTTTTGGGTGCTCGAAATCTCTAATTTTGTGGCGATCTCTTCTTCGATGATTGCCTTTGCAACTTCTAACACTCCTCCCTGGAAAACATACCAACGTTATTAATACCTTTATTTGTAGATGCGAGGTAAATTAAATAAGAATATTATTATATATACTATCAAAATTTATAGGAACGCAATATCTTATAATATTAGTACAAGTCGTCCATATACCTGATAGGAGGAGTTTTTGATATAGCTGTGAGGTCCATCACCAACATTCATGGCAAAATGGGGCAGCAAACGTCCACTATCTATGGAATCCATTTTTCACGACAGATGAGGATACCAAGATAACTATATTTAAAATCGAATGAATATATTTATTATTTAGCGGCAATATATTCCATAACTTCTCATTATTGTTTCCTCGAGATTCGAGAGGAGAGGCAGCTATTGGTGACCAGAGATATAGTGACAGAGCAACTCATACACAAATCTTGATTTTTTAATCAAGAGCTAATTATTGCCTATATGTTTTATACAATAAGAAATAAACAATTCATTTTTATGGAAAAAACAAGTAACTAAACGTCAAATAAATGATCTGGATGATTTGGGAGCAAAGACACGGATGATATTCTGATCAATATTACAAGATAAGATATGACACAAAACACGATGAAGAACCCATGCAAAATTATTGGACATTTTTTTTGTGATATGTGCTAGTCCCTCAGATTTTTATAAGTATCCACAATCATCAAATTACATACCATATCAAGAAAATATAAAAATCTATTTTTGTAATCTTATTAATTATCATGATAAAAATATTCATACAATTAATTATCAAATTATAATAATATTAAATAACTCGATATATATATATATGAAAGGTAGTGGTTACGTTTAAACTCACAAATTAAATCATAAATTAGACATCCCACCAATTATGAGGGCTGAGTAAACGTCCTTATGAACATCAGATTTACGTCTACGTGTCTCTATGCGTGCAAACATTTTCTCATATATAGTTCATAACACATAATTATATTGGCGCATGTAATGATGCATAATTTATGGGGTTGGCTTCAGTTATATATTAAATATCTCGTACTTGACTATTACTCCATTGACAAGCATTTGCTCCATGAAATCAACGCGGACTGATCTGAACTGATACGGCTGGTAGCCAAAACAGATGATAATGAATTATCGATACAGATAGAAGAGTCTTGCTTGAAAGACTTATACCCGGCGCACCAATTAGATTGATCGTTTTTACTTTTTAATGAATTTGTAAATTCAATCTTATTGGAATTTATATTAATAAAGGTATTTATTTATCTATTGTATTTTTTATTAATAATTTATATACTTTAGATAAAGTCCTTAGACCATGATAAGTTATAAGATATGGTCACGCATATGATGGTGATTATGAAATATGTCTTTGAAGCTTTGGTCTTAAAATTAGTTCCGAGTGAAATAACTATTCAAGACAGGACATTAAATTGTTGGAAATAACTCGCACGTATGATACACACTCATAAGATGAGAATATTGCGTTTCATCAATATTAACGTAGTTGACGTAAGTGTATATACGTGGGTGCTTGTTAGAGAACAAGTACAATTGAATCGACCGCTAGAAATTCTTATATGGAATTTATTTTATCGAAATAAAATTTCTAATATATGATAGTACATGATTAGTCCTTTGACTTGAGACACCATAGTAATCTTGTATGAGTTCTATTTCATTTTGATATATTATCTGATTGCTAGACAATCGTTAAAGATTTTATGTTGGATGCGATATGAATAAATATGGAGATTAATGCGTGGTCGATAAAGAATTTATTACTTGTTTAAGACGAGAGAATCTCCTACAGTTTTCATTGTTCATAACTCGAAGACCTTGGCCAAGGCACGATGAATAATGATTTATTAAAGAGTTATTGAATTTGAATGAAAATATAACTATTGGATTGTTTTGAGTTTTCGATTTAATTCCATACTCAATATCCAATTTGGAGATTAGATAATAGAAGGACCGTACATGTATGACGATTCATATTCAAAATAGGTTTACTCGCTATTTCACCTAGTACTAGGTGGTCATGCTACTTGCTAGATGTTCCCATGATTTATAGGTTCTTGAAATTAAAGAGTTAATTTTAAGCAAATTAATTTATTGGATATATTAATTGAATAAATGTTATTTGTTTAAGTTGTAATTTGTTACAAGCCTATTACTAGTACTAGTTGTGAACCTAAGAGGGTCACACACAAAAAGCTAGAACGTGTCAATTGAATTGATTCAATAGTTGAATCCGATTAATTAATGGTGATTAATTAATTGAGACTTGTTCTAATTTGACATGTTAAATTAGATATTCAATTAAATTTATTTAGTTGAGTATAATTGGATTAATAAGTCTAATTCTATATTAAATTAATTAGATTAATTTAATTAGATTTAAAATTAATTTGATTAATTTTAAAATCTAGAAAATCAGATTATTTATATATATATAGATATATATAATTGTTGGATTAAAGAAAATAAAAAAAGGGGATTCACGTATAGTCACGTTGCCATAAAGAGGGAATTGATTAGTGAATTAATTCCTTATTTAATGATACTAATTATCATTTATATGGAAACGTTTTTTTAATTAAGGGTGATTGTTTTCATTCCTTAATATAGTGGAACGTCCCTTTTTTCTTTATTCTTCAAGTTTTGACGTCTGATTTCATACAAAGAAAAAGAGGAGTGTTGGTTTTGCTAGCGAAAATGTAATATCCCGTAGTTTTAATACTGAATTACGATAATAAATTCCGTAATTAGTATTATTAATTCAATAATTAAAACCTTAATTAGTCAACACTTGATTTTGACCAAGCATAATTGGATAACTTCTATGTAATATTCACTGATGCTTAGTGAATTAAGGAATATAATTTCTGATATTCCTTCGAACGTAATATTCTAACGTCAAATAAATTCGACAGTTACGTCTTACAGTATTACTAAGCAGTTAAATTTAATTTCGAAATTCCTATTATTATAGGAATAAGTAAAGTTGTTACAACTTTATTTTAAACATTCTAGAGATAATTCGCCTATAAGAATTTTGAGACGTTGTAAACGTCGGTTTTTAGAGATAAGCCGATAACTCAGTCGAACGATCATGGAATTATAAAAATTCAAATTCCTATAATTGTTTTATAATATAATAGCATTATTTACCATCAAAATAATGCTAGAAAATTATAGAATTTAAAGCCCCAATAATTAGGGTTTCGAAAACCCTAATTTCCCAAAATTAGGGTTTTGAGAATTTAAATTGTTTTAAATACTTTTCTATGATTAAATTTACTATCTAAGGCATATAAAATGTCACATAACTATGTAGTAGCAATTTTATACAAAGAAATAAAATGCTTGGGAACACCCTAGTAATTTTCGAAAATTAGGGTTTCTTAAGTACAAATTAATTTTTATTCTTATTTAATTAATGATATATGATAATTATTATATTATTATGACATCATTAAGGATAAAATGAGGTGTATTACAAGTTGCACAAGTTGGGTGACACCTATATGGTGAATGGCGAAAATTAGGGTTTCTAAGCATGATATTTAATTTAATTCTTATCCAATTAATGATGTATCATAATTATTATATTAAAATGATATTATTAAGAATAATATATAGTATTATATCAAGTGGCACAAGTGTAGGCACACTTGTGCACAAAGGGACGAAAATTTAGATTTATTCTAAGATTTTGTGAACAAAAATCTTACTACAATTAATGTAAGAGATAAGATATGATCTTATCATATCATGAGGTGTAAAATAGTAGTAGTATACAAATTGAACAAGTAACCTAAGGATGAACAACTAGGCATGGGCGACACACACACACACATGCACAACTATGTGATAAACTTATACTATAAGATAAGGATTATCCAATGCATTTAATTAAGGGATAAGGTGACCTAAGGATGAGTTGTGGAGATAAGATAAAATTTTGTCTCCTAACTACAAGTGGGGACCGAAAATCTTTAGATAAATATTATAAAATTGTGAATTAATTATTTTAAGACAAGTGTAATGCAAGTTGTGAGAATAATTGATGTATCTATTAAAGATAAGATATGATAAGGATTTAGATAAGATATGATAAGGATAAAGATAAGATTTGGGACAAGTGTGCATGAGATATTTTAACGTGTAATAATTAAATTCAAGTGGCCTAAGGCTATAAATACCACTTGAAGCTCTCCAATCCTCATTCAACCACAAAGTGATCGAAAATTATAGAGAGAAAAAGAGAGAGTGATCTCCAAACCTTGATCCCAAACTTAGAGCGAATAAACGTTCGTCGATAAATTCTACTTCGATTAAAGGTTAGATTTCTTACGAGCTTCATATATACGTTAGAATTCATGTTATAAGCTTAGTATGTTCAGATGATTTTCGAAAATTAGGTAACATATGCTAAGATGTTTAGATATCATGTTTATATGATGTTATTAAGCATGTAGTATAATTATATCACAAAATTAAGCATGATATCAAATTCCATATGTTGACCGAAATTATGTAAATAGGATATGTTGTTGATTTTGATTTTTAATTGTTGATTTGAGCATGAAATAATAATCTAGGGTATTAAATAAGCTTATATGAATTTATATAGAATTTTTGGAAAACTTTAGTACCTAAGTTCATAAATTTCGAAAATTATAATATATGATATGATATTGAGATATAATCCAAATTTAAATGCTATCATGTCATATTGATGATGTAGATTCATAATATATGGTTGTGTGAATTTATTGGAATTTATAAAAATTATTTTGACCTAAGTCAAAATTTTCGAAAATGAATTAGGAAAATTTTATTCAATAGTTCATAATAAATAACAATTATGTGTTAGTAAGCATAGTTAAGGGTGATTAAGTATTATGTGAATTTATTAGAATTTTTAAAAAATGTTTGCTTAGTGAATTATGAAAACCGAAAATCATATAGTATAATTCTATGGTATATAATTTTTATTTGACCAAAGTAATTACATAATATGATCTAAAATAATGTTTTAGACATAGTATGATTTTATGGGAATTTTAGAACAAGAATTGCACATAAAGTGATAGAATTTCATAAATAATTGAAAAAGTCAAAATATTGACTTTTTGTTGACCAAAGTCAAAATTGTTGACTTTTGTTGACTCGGTCAAAATTGTTGACCAAAAACGTTGACCAAGGTCAAAGGGCACGTAATTCGATAATACGTGATCTATGTGACGTAGTACGTTTAGTAACAATGTAACTTACGTTACGTAAGTACATTAAAACGTACGTTATGTACTAAAAAGGTAGAATATTCATTATAAATCAAGAAAATTCATAATCGACATCAATTGATTAGGAAACGTCAAAATAAGTCCGACGATAGCCTTATTTGATGCGTAGAACGTTATAGACTATGTTCGTCTCTATCGAACGTGACCAATGTACTAAAATAAGTTCTTACGTTAAGGTGGGACGTGGACTTGAGCGTTGACGTTAGAAAGGAACTTTTATTGAAAAGCTACGTACCAGGTGGGCTTTATTCGAAAACCCTTTTATTTATTTTGCCAAATGCAAAGTATTTATTTATAAGTTGTCGGTTGAAATGATGATTACACCCGAGTATTTATGTTTTTATGTATGATCCTATCATGTTGTTGGGCTATGAAAGTGAATCAGTTGTTGGGTCGCTCCCCGACTTATGAGAAATCAATATTTGTTCCTAAGCCGGATGCAGAATACCTGGCTAGGAGTAATTTGATATGATATTGTTATGTGTGAGTTGGTTGGAATGATGAATTGAAATTTGTTGGTTCGCTACCAACGATGATGATCCCGATGTGATGTCGTATTATATGTGGAGTTGGCTGGCATGATGATATTGAAAGTTGTTGGTTCGCTACCAACGTATGATGATCCTGATGTGATGTCATACTATATGTGGAGTTGGCTGGCAAGATGATATTGAAAGTTGTTGGTTCGCTACCAACGTGTGATGATGTTATGTGATGACGTTATGTGATGATGTTATGATATTACTATACGAAAATTGATATGGATCATACAGACAAAAATATGTCTGGCCAGACGACTTTTGAAAATGAGAAAATGTTTTAGTAAGCACAAGGCATTTTCAACTAAAACCCTTGTGTCTTACTTATGGGGCAATGTAATTAAAGAAAATGTTTTGGCATGAGCCCACTAAGTGCATTCTTGTACTTAGCCCTGCATATTTGTTTTTAAATGTGCAGGTTGAGCAGTTGAAATGGATGTTGAAGTGTTGAGCAGTTGGAGTCTTCTGACGTCGATAAGTATAGCCTTGATTACATATCGTCATATGTGTAATCACATGTCTTTCCATTGCAGAGTTATATAGGTTATGTTTTGAGTTGAACCCTTTGTCAAGAGTCGAAATGATCCGGTTTCATATATACGATATATGTGTCATATTAAATGATATAAAGTTTTGGAAATTTGTCTATCATATACTTGCAGCCCGTAATTAGTCTTTGTTCTGTTGTTAATCCCCATCATTAGTAATGCCTCACGCTAATCCGTACTTTGGAAAGGCGGGTTGTTACAGTTGGTATCAGAGCGGGTCGTACCCTAAACCCAAAACTTCTTTCAAAAGTTGAGTCTAGATAGAGTCACTAGACTTCTAGAGATCAACCGACTATGCTCAACCGGGAAAAAGGTAAATGATTTTCTCACAGTTTTGAGAATAAGGATAAGAAGTTGGAAAGTGAAAGTTATTAAAGTGAAATGAATTTTCAAGAAAATGAAAGTTAGAATTAGGAGAGATTCTAAGAATATGCAGGTATGGGACTGCATATTCAAGGAAGGCTCAAAGGATTCCAAAAATATGTAGGTATGGGACTACATATTCATGGAAAACTTAAAAAATTTAATAAGCGTTGAGTAAATGATTTTCTCGGTTTTGGAACTGAAAAAGTTTGAAAGTACATGCCCTTTCTCAAAATTTTGGAATAAGAAGTTTGAACATGGAAAATGATGTTTCCAAAAAGATAAAAATTATGAAAGGTAGTTAAGAAGGAAAATAGTGAATAATGATGAGAAGGAATGTTTATGTGGAGAAATGTTATATAAAGAGAATGTTACATGAATGAAAGTTATGAATAAAGATTTCTGAAAGTGAAAGTAATTGCGAATGTGCAATAATGTTTGTTGTTGAGAAGAATTGAAAAAAGTGATATGAGAAAGTATTGACATTGAGATGTCAAAAGAGAAGTTTTTGAATTCGTGGAAGTCAATGAGGATTTTGTTGTGATAGTTGTTGGATCATTACCAACATATTATGATGTTTGATGATAATATAAGGAGAATGTTATGATAATGTTATATGAGAAAGTGTTGACATTGATATGTCAAAGGTATTATATGTTGAATTCTTGAAATTCAAAGGGAGCATGAGTTATGTTACAATTTTGAAATGTTTATTTCAAATTTCAAAGTTATTTCACTAATGAGTATGATATCCCAAAAGAACATAGACATGATAAGAAGCATGATCACTATCGCGAGAACATAAAAGTAAGAATATGAGAACTTTAGTTCTTTGCGAGTACGAAAGTAAGTATCGACATGAGAATGAGAACAAAGATCAATGAAAACATTACGAGTTTTCAAAACGAGAAGAAAGAGATATAAGGTGAACCACGTCGGCATTTTTATGCTTGACTTTAACATCGACTTTGCCAACTTCGACTTTGGCGTCGATCTCTTTAATTTAGATCTTAGCAATTGATTCAACCTTGGTGCTGATTTGGCGCCAACAAATTCTGTGATGTTTTGACTTTAGCTCGTTCTCCTCGTTTGAATTCCGTTTCTGACGGTTTTCGCCACGCACTCTATCACAGGGTACTATATTTCTTATGAAGACCCAATTCCTTGATTCCTTCTTCAATTCATGAGAATCAGTTAAAGACTAGTCCTATGATGTCCATGAAACGAAAACCTTACGATTATAGCAAGAATATTAGAATCTTGCTAGAAAATAAGATTCCCATGAGTACAAGAAGAGATATAACGTACATGAGAACTTTTGTAGATGACTTATTATGAGCTGTATAAGGTTTCAAGTTCTACTCAATTTCTGTCATCGAGTTTAACTCTATGACCTAGTTCCAATTGAGAAATCACTTGAGTTTCTCACTTTCTCTGAAAGAAGTTTACAGTCAGAAAATTTCATAAAACGTTCTTTTGAAACCAAACCTTCATGTGACTAAGAAAGTATTTGTGACAGGCATGGCCACCCCATATGACCAAAGAAATCTCAGTACTCGTTATTCTGGTCTTCGGACCCTATCTCCCAATTATTCAGTTCAAAGAACATGTTGATTCAAACCTTCAGAGTTGTCATCTTAAATGGTGAAACCATACCTCTTGAAAGTTGTTATGATGAAATTTTCTTGATCCATGAAACCAATAAGTTTGGCGCAGTTGGCGTATCTTGTCACCTAAAGAGTTTCGGATCGATGGGTAATAGACATCAAGATATGATGTAAAGAAGTTCTCGATGCGACGAGATATATTTTATGATACACATAGGTGGATCAACCCTTGATGAGCTTCCCCAGTACCGATAATAGTAAAAGTTATACCTCCATGTGAGGGTTATGATGATTAAGCCATAAGTGAGATACTCTTTAGCATTGATTGCAAAAGTAGAAGTAAAGGAAAGTATATGATATCCTTGAGATATAATCCCCTTCTATTTACGTCATAACAAGAAAGATTATAACTTATCTGAGAGTTAGTTATTTGTCCTTAAGACCTCATTAGTAGGTAGGACATGTCTAAAGTATGGAGGTAGATGAAACTCATTTTATAAGTATACAATGAATGAAAGCATCTCCATTAATAAGTCTCTCATTTTATCCCTAAATCAATAAGATTATGCTAAGATTGCATAAAGATGTTATATAAATTGCGATAAACGTTACGTAAAGACTAACTACATTCTTGCATTATCAGAATGCCGCCCAGAAACGAACCTGAACAAGGTATTCAAGGGCGCGGAAGGGGACGAGGTAAGGGAAGAGGCCATATTTTACGGGCCGAAAGTGAAAAGATACCAGTACCACCCCCACCTCCACCCGACCGAAGAATAGAGGAATTATTCCTTAGGCAAAACCCACCATCTTTTAACGGGAAAGGAAATCCCGAAGATGCTAAACAGTGGGTTAGAGCAATAGAGAGGATTTTCGATTTCCTCTATTGTACAACGCAAGAAAGACTATCTTGTGTCACCTTCCAACTTACCGGACCGGCAGATTTCTGATGGGAAGCAAGGAAAAAGATTATTACCCCAGAACAAATGGAATATTTCACATGGGAAGACTTTAAGGCGGAAATATATGAGAAATACATTCCAAAGAGCTATAGAAAGAAGAAAGAAGTTGAATTCTTCAACTTAAAACAAGAAAGAAAGACTGTAACAGAGTACGATCGCATTTTCTGCGATATGTCAAGGTACGCCCCAGACCTAGTAAATACTGATATAAAAATGGCAGAAAAGTTTAGATCTGGATTAAGACATGAGATAAGGATGTCTCTGGCAAGTCATGGTGAATTGACTTACACCGAAGCTCTTAGTCGAGCTTTGGATATCGAGGCAGCGATGCCTGAAGACAAGCCTACACCCCCTCAGTCACAGAATGTTGGTGACAAAGGAAAGAGGAAATGGGAAGACAGTTTTAATAATAATTTCAACTGGGGAAATGATGGCAACACAAGCAATGCGAGACCATGGAAAGGTAACCGGGCACCCCAAGGACAAGGTTGGAGGAGACCAGTGTTTTCTCCACCCGTGGAAGGTCCACCAGAACAAATAAGGACAAATCCTTGCTCAAAATGCAATAGAATGCACAGGGGTATATGTATATGGGGCAATGTTAAGTGTTATAAATGTGGCGTGAAGGGCCACTATGCGAATGAATGCCCGGAGTACGTCCAATAAGAATGGTAAGGCCAAATCAACAAAGCCAAATCTAGCAACTCAAAGCTATACAGTACCAGCCCCAGTATGAGCCGCGACAACCAAGGCAATACCAACAGCGGCAAGCACCCCGCCAACGACAACCAGCCCAGGCAAGAGCCTATGCGCTAAATCAAGGATGGAACGAACAAACCCAGGGAAACCTAGCAGGTACGAAAACTTCTCAACGTACCAATAGTACCTTAGTTCGGAGAACGTCCTTTATAATCTTTCATCGCAAAAGCATGCGTAGATATATTAGAACCTAAATCTGAATAAGCGAATCGGAAAGGAGAATCTTTCACCATAGGAGAAATTATGATAGTCAGACATGTTTGCTCGAACTTAGACTTGAATCTGGAATCACTAGAGATCTAGCGAATCGCTTGAACATAGTACCTATGTGAAACGTAGATATAACCATAAGAATGGATTGGTTAATCAAAAACCATTCTGCGACCCATGCAAGAAAAGGAAAAAAAAAATAAAAATCGTTCCATTTTTCCGGTCAGAAGCTGCGAATTTCTATGGAATCCACATAGGGAAGGAAATTCCAACCATACCCACACTACAAATAAGGGAATTATTAAAAAAAAAGTGATGTCAAGCATTCCCTGTTTATCTAAGCAAAGGATGGATAGCGGAAATGAAGATAGAGGATATGAAAATTTTTTCGCGAATTTCTAGAGATACCCTGACAACTTAGCAAAGATTACCCCTAATAAGCATCTAAAATTTTACTACCAAGTTAGAACCATTATTAAACCAAGTTAAAAGTACCTTTATCAAATGGATTCAAGGAAAGTGGAAAGATAAAGATTCACGTTTAAAGGCTATAAAATCTAAGCTTCATCGAACCTAGTGTATCACCTTAAGAAACACTCGACTTGCTTGTCAAAGAAGAAAAATAGCCCATTAAGGAAGTATATAGATTATCGAGAGTTAATAATCCATTACCAAGGATAAATGAGTATTAGGTCAAAGAAAAAGGAGCAAGAGTAGTCCTGAGAACCGATCTCAATTGGACTATAATCAATTTAAGGCACGAGCTAACAATGTACCCAAAATGGCTTCTTGAACAAGAGATGGCTGCTATGAGTTATAGTTATGCTATTCGGACCAACTAATGCACTAGCCGTGTTAATAAAACTCAAGAACCGAGCATTCCGCGCATACTAAGATAGATTGTCTTAAAATCTTTATAGACGATATTCCTATCTATTCGAAGGGTAAGAAAAGAGTATGAAGAACTCATGAGAAACTATCTTGCTGACATTGAGAGTCAAATAGATTATCACCAAGTTTATTTAAGGTGAATTCGGCCTTAAGAGGTAATATTCCTTGGACACATTATGTCTTCAGAAGGAATCCATATGGATCCGACGAAAGTTAAAAGCAATGCGAGAATGGAAGCAGTCAACGACCCAAATGGGAGCAAAGATTTTATAAGATTCGCTGGCTGTTATCGAAAGTTTATTGAAGACTCTCTAAGATAGCAAGGCTGATAACGCAGCTATCCCAAAGAGAAATTAAATTACATGGACTATTGAATGTAATACAGCGTGCTGATATAAGGAAGATAATAAGCTATGCACCACAACGACTTGGAAATAACATCAATAGGACGAATTAAGATTTTGAGATAGGCTTACCAAAGTCAAAAGATAACACTGCTATATGGGTAGTAGTGTATCAACTTACCAAAAATGTTCAGTTCATGCCTATTTAGGCTACTTTTGGGTCTGATAAGTTAGCCGGTTATTTACTGAGAAAATCGTACATCTTGCATCGTATAAAGATTTTGAGGTTATCTTTAGAATATGAATTGACTTAGAAGAGAAAGAATTAACGTACAAGTTGGAAATGTATTTTCCACTTATTAAGTTTACCAACGACAATAACTGTCGAGCAACATAGCCCATGTGAGGCATAGTATAAAAGAAAGTATCGATCATCTCTCTATTGAAATAAAGAAAATAAGAGGAAAGTTTTAAAGCCGATTCTGCGAAAGAAATGATTAAGATGTTTGCCGAATTAGGCAATGAAAGAAAGAGGTTCATGATAGACGAAAGTCTTACGCTGATGTGCGTAGACATGAGCTGCATCTTGAATACAGAGATTAAAGTGTATTAAAGTTCTCCATTGAAAGAATTCCAATGTTTGGAGAAAAAGGAAGTTGAGATTTCATAGGACCCTGTGAGATCCTAGAAATGATAAGGCCTGGTAGCCTATAGATTGACATTTCCACCAAGTTTGGAAAGTATACAGAATGTTTTCCACGAGAGACCGTTAGAGAAAATACGTTATGGTC
Source organism: Salvia rosmarinus (assembly GCA_036937905.1). NCBI lineage: Eukaryota > Viridiplantae > Streptophyta > Magnoliopsida > Lamiales > Lamiaceae > Salvia > Salvia rosmarinus. The sequence goes on from CM072813.1 coordinate 3,052,204, forward strand.
TAAAACATGATCATCATGATGACATTGTTCTCAAATCGAGATATAAGTTGTGAAAAAGAATCTGCGATTGTTTAATCGCCAGATTCAACGGTTAAGAAAGAAGCTTATACCATTGGTAAAAGTCCAATGGAGAGACCATGGACAAAAGAAAGTTACGTAGAAGCTTGAAATTGTTATAGTGCAAAGGTACCCGTACTTTTCTACGGTATGCAAATTTCGAGGACGAAATTTATTTTAAGGGGGGTAGAATGTAATATCCCGTAATTTTAATACTGAATTACGATAATAAATTCCGTAATTAGTATTATTAATTCAATAATTAAAACCTTAATTAGTCAACACTTGATTTTGACCAAGCATAATTGGATAACTTCTATGTAATATTCACTGATGCTTAGTGAATTAAGGAATATAATTTCTGATATTCCTTCGAACGTAATATTCTAAGGTCAAATAAATTCGACAGTTACGTCTTACAGTATTACTAAGCAGTTAAACTTAATTTTGAAATTCCTATTATTATAGGAATAAGTAAAGTTGTTACAACTTTATTTTAAACATTCTAGAGATAATTCGCCTATAAGAATTTTGAGACGTTGTAAACGTCGGTTTTTAGAGATAAGCCGATAACTCAGTCGAACGATCATGGAATTATAAAAATTCAAATTCCTATAATTTTTTTAGTATATAATAGCATTATTTACCATCAAAATAATGTTAGAAAATTATAGAATTTAAAGCCCCAATAATTAGGGTTTCGAAAACCCTAATTTCCCAAAATTAGGGTTTTGAGAATTTAAATTGTTTTAAATACTTTTCTATGATTAAATTTACTATCTAAGGCATATAAAATGTCACATAACTATGTAGTGGCAATTTTATACAAAGAAATAAAATGCTTGGGAACACCCTAGTAATTTTCGAAAATTAGGGTTTCTTAAGTACAAATTAATTTTTATTCTTATTTAATTAATGATATATGATAATTATTATATTATTATGACATCATTAAGGATAAAATGAGGTGTATTACAAGTTGCACAAGTTGGGTGACACCTATATGGTGAATGGCGAAAATTAGGGTTTCTAAGCATGATATTTAATTTAATTCTTATCCAATTAATGATGTATCATAATTATTATATTAAAATGATATTATTAAGAATAATATATAGTATTATATCAAGTGGCACAAGTGTAGGCACACTTGTGCACAAAGGGACGAAAATTTAGATTTATTCTAAGATTTTGTGAACAAAATCTTACTACAATTAATGTAAGAGACAAGATATGATCTTATCATATCATGAGGTGTAAAATAGTAGTAGTATACAAATTGAACAAGTAACCTAAGGATGAACAACTAGGCATGGGCGACACACACACACACATGCACAACTATGTGATAAACTTATACTATAAGATAAGGATTATCCAATGCATTTAATTAAGGGATAAGGTGACCTAAGGATGAGTTGTAGAGATAAGATAAAATTTTGTCTCCTAACTACAAGTGGGGACCGAAAATCTTTAGATAAATATTATAAAATTGTGAATTAATTATTTTAAGACAAGTGTAATGCAAGTTGTGAGAATAATTCAATGTATCTATTAAAGATAAGATATGATAAGGATTTAGATAAGATATGATAAGGATAAAGATAAGATTTGGGACAAGTGTGCATGAGATATTTTAAAGTGTAATAATTAAATTCAAGTGGCCTAAGGCTATAAATACCACTTGAAGCTCTCCAATCCTCATTCAACCACAAAGTGATCGAAAATTATAGAGAGAAAAAGAGAGAGTGATCTCCAAACCTTGATCCCAAACTTAGAGCGAATAAACGTTCGGCGATAAATTCTACTTCGATTAAAAGGTTAGATTTCTTACGAGCTTCATATATACGTTAGAATTCATGTTATAAGCTTAGTATGTTCAGATGATTTTCGAAAATTAGGTAACATATGCTAAGATGTTTAGATATCATGTTTATATGATGTTATTAAGCATGTAGTATAATTATATCACAAAATTAAGCATGATATCAAATTCCATATGTTGACCGAAATTATGTAAATAGGATATGTTGTTGATTTTGATTTTTAATTGTTGATTTGAGCATGAAATAATAATCTAGGGTATTAAATAAGCTTATATGAATTTATATAGAATTTTTGGAAAACTTTAGTACCTAAGTTCATAAATTTCGAAAATTATAATATATGATATGATATTGAGATATAATCCAAATTTAAATGCTATCATGTCATATTGATGATGTAGATTCATAATATATGGTTGTGTGAATTTATTGGAATTTATAAAAATTATTTTGACCTAAGTCAAAATTTTCGAAAATGAATTAGGAAAATTTTATTCAATAGTTCATAATAAATAACAATTATGTTATAGTAAGCATAGTTAAGGGTGATTAAGTATTATGTGAATTTATTAGAATTTTTAAAAACTGTTTGCTTAGTGAATTATGAAAACCGAAAACCATATAGTATAATTCTATGGTATATAATTTTTATTTGACCAAAGTAACTACATAATATGATCTAAAATAATGTTTTAGACATAATATGATTTTATGGGAATTTTAGAACAAGAATTGCACATAAAGTGATAGAATTTCATAAATAAATGTTGACTTTTTGTTGACCAAAGTCAAAATTGTTGACTTTTGTTGACTCGGTCAAAATTGTTGACCAAAAACGTTGACCAAGGTCAAAGGGCACGTAATTCGATAATACGTGATCTATGTGACGTAGTACGTTTAGTAACAATATAACTTACGTTACGTAAGTACATTAAAACGTACGTTATGTACTAAAAAGGTAGAATATTCCTTATAAATCAAGAAAATTCATAATCGACATCAATTGATTAGGAAACGTCAAAATAAGTCCGACGATAGCCTTGTTTGATGCGTAGAACGTTATAGACTAAGTTCGTCTCTATCGAACGTGACCAATGTACTAAAATAAGTTCTTACGTTAAGGTGGGACGTGGACTTGAGCGTTGACGTTAGAAAGGAACTTTTATTGAAAAGCTACGTGCGGTGGGCTTTATTCAAAACCCTTTTATTTATTTTGCCAAATGCAAAGTATTTATTTACAAGTCGTCGGTTGAGAAATGATGATTACCTGCCCAGGAGTATTTATGTTTTATGTATGATCCTATCATGTTGTTGGGCTATGAAAGTGAATCAGTTGTTGGGTCGCTCCCCGACTTATGAGAAATCAATATTTGTTCCTAAGCCGGATGCAGAATACCTGGCTAGGAGTAATTTGATATGATATTGTTATGTGTGGAGTTGGTTGGAATGATGAATTGAAATTTGTTGGTTCGCTACCAACGTATGATGATCCTGATGTGATGTCGTATTATATGTGGAGTTGGCTGGCATGATGATATTGAAAGTTGTTGGTTCGCTACCAACGTATGATGATCCTGATGTGATGTCATACTATATGTGGAGTTGGCTGGCAAGATGATATTGAAAGTTGTTGGTTCGCTACCAACGTGTGATGATGTTATGTGATGACGTTATGTGATGATGTTATGATATTACTATACGAAAATTGATATGGATCATACAGACAAAAATATGTCTGGCCAGACGACTTTTGAAAATGAGAAAATGTTTTAGTAAGCACAAGACATTTTCAACTAAAACCCTTGTGTCTTACTTATGGGGCAGTGTAATTAAAGAAAATGTTTTGGCATGAGCCCACTAAGTGCATTCTTGTACTTAGTCCTGCATATTTGTTTTTAAATGTGCAGGTTGAGCAGTTGATGTGGATGTTGAAGTGTTGAGCAGTTGGAGTCTTCTGACGTCGATCAGTATAGCCTTGATTACATATCGTCATATGTGTAATCACATGTCTTTCCGCCGAGTTATATAGGTTATGTTTTGAGTTGAACCCTTTTGTCAAGAGTCGAAATGATCCGGTTTCATATATACGATATATATGTCATATTAAATGATATAAAGTTTTGGAAATTTGTCATCATATACTTGCAGCCCGTAATTAGTCTTTGTTCTGTTGTTAATCCCGTCATTAGTAACAGCCACGCTAATCCGTACTTTGGAAAGGCGGGCTGTTACAGAAAAGCCATTCACTCGACGCGTTCTACAAAGTGTGGACTTGATAGAGGGGAGACGTTTGGATCCCTGCGAGTTTGGAGAACGAGCAATTGATTGCTTCTAATCTCTACATCAAACGGAGTGCGAAAATGTATGCAATGATTCGATCGTTATACCTTACATCATGTTAACGTGAAGTCGTCAAAATCGTTGGAATGAAATAATCGTTATTTCATTTATTTGTTCGAAAAATTTTAATTTCTGCTGCGTTTTTCGACCCGATCCTAACAGTGGTATCAGAGCCCGGGTTCACGTTAACATGATGTTTATCGTTATGTGTTGGCATGGATAAATAGTTGATTGTGTTAGAGTTTATTTTGTTATTAAAAACATAGTTAAAATCTGAAAATTTTCGCATGAATTTCTACAAAAAATTCACTTTGGCATTTTGTCGAACACATGGTAGGCAGTGTTTTAAATAGCCATATTATGATATGAGATAGCCATGGTCGGCCAAGGCGTGTGACGCCGAGGCTTCCATGGGTGTTAAGGAATGTCGTAATGTGTTCTATTTGCTTCGGGCTGTCTCTTGGCATCGAGATTTGTCTCGTTTTCGCTCAAACTTATGTTAGGCATATGTGCGTGGTTGCGACTGCTCGGCGTGCATATTCACGCCCGAGGCATGCTTCTCCGATCCGTTTTGAACGGGATCTCGATTTTGACGAATATCGTCATATAAGTCATAATTTTCAGATTTGAATTTGATTTTGGCACTTTTGAATTAATTGTTAATTCTAAAGATGTAATAAAAATTGTTTTTATACAAAATTAAATTCTATGTTTTGAATAACGAAATAAATTGTTAAATCAACTTGGTAAATTTATTATGCTTTATTTCATGTGATGGATGTTAGCATGATTTATTTAGGGATGATCATGAGTAGAGACCAATGTGATGGTGCATTATTTTATTTATTTAATTTAATGCTTTGGGTTTTAAAATGGGACTACGAGCCTCTTATTCCTTTCAATGTAATCGTTTTATTTTATGCTATAAGTGTAGAATAGAAAGTGAGGTTTTCTTTTTATTGTAATTTGGAGGGCGTTCGTTGCGAAGAAATAAGAAAGCTCAAGACCCGTTTATGTATGGGATTACATATGATGTAATAGACAGTCTCTCATTTTAAAATCCCTTAGATTGACCTTGACCGTTTTGGCTCAAAGCGGGTCACATAGGAATGACCATGATCATCCCATTGCTTTATGTATAGGATGCATGCTAGAATTTACTTAATGCTTATTTGCGCGAATCATGTGATGATATTTGCATTAATTAAACTCACCTAGTTAATAGGTTTCGATGAGGTCTTGAAAAATAAATCCTAAGTTTTGAAACTTTATAAAGAATTTTGAAATTGATTTCAAGTTAAATTAGACAAATTGAATAGGATTCATTGTTCCAAGCTATCATCAAAAGTAATAACATGAGATGCTACCACACTATATTACTTGAGTCATGAGTGATTTGGTGATGGAAAGTGTATTATTACTAAGTATAGAGATGCTCATGAAATAGATTTACCAATATGTTGTCCATGAGTCGTGGGACATATTGGCACTCTATTTACATGGATGTTTGATGGGAACAACTTGACACTTAGTACTATATGGGCTCATAAAATTGGGGTATATAGAAAGGTGAGGTAAAACAAAATTGAGGGTTATATAGATATAATCGTCAAAGAGTTGACCACCGATAAAAATATTTCATATCTTCATAATATTGAATTATGGAATATTTTTGTTGGACCTTAATTCCTACTAGGAAATTTGATTTCCCGAATTCTATTTAGGGTTATGGAATTTGAATAAAATAGTGGGAGCCAATTAATTATTAAAGACCTTATATTAATTGAATATATTTTTCATAGTCTGCTAATTTTCTTCATCTTATTTGTAGTTTATGCGTAAAATGACGAAAAATCCATTATCCTCGATTCTTGACCAAAACAAATTCTTGGTCCGAACTATGTTGATTGGGTTCGGAATTTGAGAATTGTTCTAAATTCCGAAAAGAAGGCTTATGTCTTGGATGCCCAAATGCCTGAAAAACCTGCTGACGACGCTGCAAATGATGTACTTACGAAGTACCAAAGTCATGTTGATGACGATTTGCAAGTTCGTTGCTACATGTTAGCATCGATGTCAAATGACCTTCAAAGGCAAAACGAAGGTGTGGCTTCGGCTTATGAGGTCCTTATCCGTTTACAAAGGTTGTACGGTGAAAGTATTAGACAACAAAGATATACGATATCTAAGGAACTTTTCCAGTGTCTTATGACTGAGGGCTCTTCAGTCCAAACTCATGGGCTGAAGATGATAGCTCTTATGGAAAGGTTGGGATCTCTAGGAGTCGAGATTGAAGCTGAATTGCAAACTGATCTCATGTTGCAATCTTTGCCACCATCATTTGACACTTTTGTCGTCAACTTCACTATGCATAGCATGACAACTAGTCTTCCCGAACTTGTCAATATGCTAGTGACTGCTGAGTCTAGGGATGTCAACGGACGGTCTTTACCCGGACCGATCTGGAACCGTTCAAAACCCATTAAATTTTAAAGCAACGGTTCCGATTCTGGTTTCGATTCCAGAACCGCTTAGACCCGGACCTATAAATACCCGACCCTTTTTGTCCGGTTCCGGTCTGACCCGATCAGTTTTTTTTTTTTTTTTTTTTTAAATTTGAGCATTACATAACCACTTTTTTTGTAAAAGCATTTTACATTTTAATGTAATTACGAAATATTAATTAATTTACTAAAACCATCATTTACCAAAAACGTGTAAATTAAAACCGACAAATTTTTCACAAAACCTAATAATCTTGTTTAATATTTCCACAAATTCATTCAAGAAAATACATTATCAATCTCGGTCCTGTTGTTATTTAATAATCTTAGTGAAAAGACAATCTTGTAGTTCAGAAAGAAAAGAAAAAGAGAGAAATAAACCTTAAAAGAAAAGGAGTGCTGAAAAGAAGAAGATATGGTGCAAGAATGTGAGAGGAATTCCAGAAATGAAATGGAAAGGAAAGGGGGGGGGGAGTGTAGGATTTTGTGTCTGTGTAACTCTGCTTCAGTAGTCAAAACACACAATGATTAATCGATGAGATGTATTAAAAACAAGAAAGGGAAAAATTATTATTATTATGATAATAGAAAAAGATAAAAATTGTCATCTATTTTCCTTCCCCCTAGACGACGGGTTAAAAATTGTTGGAAGAGAAAGTAAGCCCTCTTCTGATTAGTTTCTCTCTCTTACCGTGTAAGTATAACTATGGCCCAATGGATAACCGGTTAGAAATGGGTAATACCCGATCCGAATCCATAATTTAATGGTCCGGATCCGGTCCAGATCTAATATTTACTGGACCGGTTCTAGAACCAGAACCAATACTAATTTATTGGTTCTGATCCGGGTAAAGACCGCCCATTGACATCCCTAGCTGAGTCCACTATGAAAAAGGACAAGCCTGTTTTTCTTGTTGGTTCCTCCTCCTCGTCGAAAGCTCCAAAGGCTAAGACATATAAAGGGAAGGGGAAGGGGATAATGAAAGGTTCATCTAAACCAAACAAGTTGAAGGCACAGGGTGAAGTTGGGAAGAAAAAGAAAAATACTCAATCCAATGACACTTGCCATTTCTGCAACAAGCCAGGGCATTGGAAGAGGAATTGCAAGGAGTATCTTGCAAGCCTGAAGGGTTCAGGTATATACTATGTTGAAGTTAACTTGTCTGTTAACGATACTTCATGGGTATTGGATACCGGTTGTTCCTCACATCTTTGTAATGATTTACAGGTAATGGTGGGAACTAAGAAGTTGAGCAAATGTGAGACAGTTCTACGTATGGGCAATGGAGCAAGAGTTGCTGCCTTAGCTGTAGGAACTGTTTACTTAGCTCTTGATAGTGGTTTTAAGATTGTTTTGAACAATTGTTTTTACGTACCTAGTTTAATTAAGAACATCATCTCTATTCCGCTTTGGATAGAAAGTTATAATTTTCAATAAAGGTGGAATATGTTCCATCTTGAAGGATCTTCTTTAATTTATTCTAGTGTATTGGTTAATGGTCTTTATACTATTATGCCACAAAACCCTATTTTGCATATTCAACAAAGTAAAAGAAAGTTAGATGATCGTAGTTCCATAGAGTTGTGGCACTCGAGATTGGGTCATATTTCTGAGAAAAGAATGAATCAATTGTCTAATTTGCTTGTTCTTTCAAATGAGCAAAAGTTGGCAACTTGTGAATCTTGTCTCAAAGGAAAAATGACTAAATCACCATTTGTTGGACAAGTGGAGCGAGCTCAACATTTATTGGATTTGATCCATACAGATGTTTGTGGACCACTAAGTGTTAGTGCCCGTGGGAACTATCACTATTTTGTAACCTTTACCGACGATTACTCAAGGTATGGTTATGTGTACTTGATAAGACACAAATCTGAAGTATTTGAAAAGTTCAAAGAATTCAGACAAGAAGTGGAAAAACAAACTAGCTCAAGTATTAAAATTCTTCGATCTGATCGAGGAGGTGAATACTTAAACGGTGTGTTTCTTGATTATCTAAAAGAGAATGGGATTCTATCACAGTGGACACCTCTTGGCACTCCTCAACTCAATGGAGTGTCAGAACGTAGAAATCGAACCTTGTTAGACATGGTGCGATCTATGATGGGTTTCACTTCATTACCTCTTTCGTTTTGGGGATATGCTTTAGAAACAGCCGCACATCTATTAAATAGAGTGCCATCTAAAGCAGTACCTAAAATACCATATGAATTATGGTTTGACAAAACACCTTCTTATAAATATCTTAGGATATGGGGGTTACTGCTTATGTGAAACAGTTAATGGGAGATAAGTTGGATATGAGATCCACCTTAAGTAAATTTGTGGGATATCTAAAAGAGTCTATTGGATATTATTTCTATGATCCCTCGGAACAAAAGGTGTTTGTTTCGAGAAATGCTACTTTCCTTGAGGAAGAATTTATGTCTGACAGAAGTGATAGGATTGTAGAACTTGATGAAACTCAAGAACCACAAAGTGTCCCTGTTGTGGCAGAAAATACTCAATCAACGAAAGGTGAAACTTCTTATGCACAACCTCGTCAAAAGTCCACAAGAGTTTCAAAGCCGCCTGATAGGTTGAACTTATTGATGGAAAACAATGAGGTAGAACAACCTATGGATATTGATCCAAGAACTTATTCTGAGGCAATAAAAGATATTGACTGAGGTAAGTGGCTAGAAGCTATGCAATCCGAAATGGATTCCATGTACTTTAACAAGGTATGGATCTTGGTGGATCTACCATTTGGAATTGTTCCTATTGATTGCAAGTGGATTTTCAAGCGAAAGCTTGGAATAGATGGAAATGTGGCTACCTATAAAGCTCGCCTGGTTGCAAAAGGTTATACTCAGAAAGAAGGAATTAATTGACTATGAGGAAACTTTTTCACCAGTTGCGATGCTTAAGTCCATTCGAAATCTGCTTGCCATAGCTGCATATTATGACTATGAGATATGACAAATGGATGTAAAGACTGCATTCCTTAATGGAAACATTAAGGATGATATTTATATGGTGCAACCAGAAGGCTTTGTATCTAAGGGGAATGAACAAAAGGTTTGTAAACTCCAAAGATCAATTTATGGACTTAAACAAGCTTCAAGAAGCTGGAATATCCGATTCGATGAAACAATTTTCAAAAGAATCCGGAAGAGCCATGTGTGTATAAGAAAGTTAGTGGGAGCGCAGTAGTGTTTGTTGTGCTTTATGTTGATGACATCCTAATCATTGGGAATGATGTAGGAATGATGCAATCAACAAGAATTTGGTTGTCAAAACAATTCTCCATGAAGGACTTAGGAGATGCATCTTTCATCCTTGGAATTAAAATCTATCGAGATAGATCAAGAAGGATGATTGGATTATCTCAGTCCATGTACATAGACAAAATGTTAAAAAGGTTTAGCATGGAAGAATCCAAGCGTGGATACTTGCCAATGAGTCGTGGTGTTTCACTCTCTAAGGCCATGTCTCCTCAGACTCCTGAAGAGAGAGAAAAAATTACGCGTGTGCCTTATGCTTCTGCAATAGGAAGTATTATGTACGCCATGTTATGTACACGACCTGATGTCGCACATGCTCTGAGTGTCACGAGTAGATATCAGTCTAATCCAGGCGAAGAGCATTGGAAGGTCGTAAAATCAATCCTTAAGTACTTGAGAAGAACTAAGGATTTATTTTGATCTCTGAAATGGAATCTGAAACTAGAGGTTTCACCGACTCTAGTTTTCATCGATAAAGATGACTCCAAATCTATGTCGGGATTTATATTCACTTTGAATGGTGGAGCAATTTGTTGGAAAAGTTCCAAGCAAGAAACAGTTGCTGATTCAACCACTCAAGCTAAATATATTGTTGCATCTGATGCAGCAAAAGAAGCTGTTTGGATAAGGAATTTCATTCAAGAGTTGGGTGTAATTCCTTCACCGTTGATCCATGCACATATCTTGTGATAACAATGAAGCTATTGCGCAAGCTAAAGAATCAAGATTCATCAAAGATCCAAACACATTATGAGAAGATACCACTTGATTCGAGAAATCATTAGTAGAGGTGATGTCGTTGTGGAGCGAGGTGCTTCGGCAGAAAATGTAGCAGATCCGCTAACTAAACCCTTGTCACAGAAAGTATTCGAAGGACATCTTGAAAAGATGGGTCTAAAATACATGGGTGATTGGTGCTAGGGCGAGTGGGAGATTGAAAGAGTTACACCCGGCGCACCAATTAGAATGGTCGTTTTTACTTTTTAATGAATTTGTAAATTCAATCTTATTGGAATTTATATTGATAAAGACATTTATTTATCTATTGTATTTATTATTAATAATTTATATACTTTAGATAAAGTCCTTAGACCATGATAAGTTATAAGATATGGTCATGCATATGATGGTGATTATGAAATATGTCTTTGAAGCTTTGGTCTTAAAATTAGTTCCGAGTGAAATGACTATTCAAGACAGGACATTGAATTGTTGGAAATAACTCGCACGTATGATACACACTCATAAGATGAGAATATTGCGTTTCATCAATATTAACGTAGTTGACGTAAGTGTATATACGTGGGTGCTTGTTAGAGAACAAGTACACTGAACTGACCCGCTAGAAATTCTTATATGAAATTTATTTTATCGAAATAAGAATTTCTAATATATGATAGTACATGATTAGTCCTTTGACTTGAGACACCATAGTAATCTTGTATGAGTTCTATTTCATTTTGATATATTATCTGATTGCTAGACAATCGTTAAAGATTTTATGTTGGATGCGATATGAATAAATATGGAGATTAATGCGTGGTCGATAAAGAATCTATTACTTGTTTAAGACGAGAGAATCTCCTACAGTTTTCATTGTTCATAACTCGAAGACCTTGGCCAAGGCACGATGAATAATGATTCATTAAAGAGTTGTTGAATTTGAATGAAAATGTAACTATTGGATTGTTTTGAGTTTTCGATTTAATTCCATACTCAATACAATTTGGAGATTAGATAATAGAAGGACCGTACATGTATGACGATTCATATTCAAAATAGGTTTACTCGCTATTTCACCTAGTACTAGGTGGTCATGCTACTTGCTAGATGTTCCCATGATTTATAGGTTCTTGAAATTAAAGAGTTAATTTTAAGCAAATTAATTTATTGGATATATTAATTGAATAAATGTTATTTGTTTAAGTTGTAATTTGTTACAAGCCTATTACTAGTACTAGTTGTGAACTTAAGAGGGTCACACACAAAAAGCTAGAACGTGTCAATTGAATTGATTCAATAGTTGAATCCGATTAATTAATGGTGATTAATTAATTGAGACTTGTTCTAATTTGACATGTTAAATTAGATATTCAATTAAATTTATTTAGTTGAGTATAATTGGATTAATAAGTCTAATTCTATATTAAATTAATTAGATTAATTTAATTAGATATAAAATTAATTTGATTAATTTTAAAATCTAGAAAATCAGATTATTTATATATATATAGATATATATATAATTGTTGGATTAAAGAAAATAAAAAAAGGGGATTCACGTATAGTCACGTTGCCATAAAGAGGGAATTGATTAGTGAATTAATTCCTTATTTAATGATACTAATTATCATTTATATGGAAACGTTTTTTTAATTAAGGGTGATTGTTTTCATTCCTTAATACAGTGGAACGTCCCTTTTTTCTTTATTCTTCAAGTTTTGACGTCTGATTTCATACAAAGAAAAAGAGGAGTGTTGGTTTTGCTAGCGAAAAGCCATTCACTCGATGTGTTCTACAAAGTGTGGACTTGATAGAGGGGAAACGTTTGGATCCCTGCGAGTTTGGAGAACGAGCAATTGATTGCTTCTAATCTGAGTGCGAAAAGGTATGCAATGATTCGATCGTTATACCTTACATCATGTTAACGTGAAGTCGTCAAAATCGTTGGAATGAAATAATCGTTATTTCATTTATTTGTTCGAAAAATTTTAATTTCCACTGCGTTTTTCGACCCGATCCTAACAAGGCTATCCTACATTGTTTGTGCCTCTCAAACATGTGTATGGTGATAGCTCATAGCATCCAATGTAATATGCATTAATAGCAGAATATCCACATCAAACTTCTAAAGGAGGGTGGGACACTAAGTAGTAGCTTGCAAATAATTCCAGCATACCTTTCCCTTCCACAAAAAATCAACATATTGGTAAGAAGGTTCCAGAATAATGACTTGATCTCCTCCTTTTATCTGAAAGAATTGAAGAACCAAGCAAATTGTGACAAGGTGAAAACTAACTTGTTATCTCTGAAATGCTAGCACAGTTTTCCTCAATTAAAAAAATCAATTTGAAATGTCAAACTATAGAAGGGTTGATTATGCATAGAAAAGGACTGAACCACAATATACCGCCTTGTTATGTACTCCATACACAGACAGAATGTAGCACTCCAAGTAGTAACTGCAATGTTTGTAGCAAAATGCATTAAAAATAAGGTTAGAAGTTCTTTCACAAGCTAATGAACTAATATGAAAATGAAGAAATCTTTTAATTGGCAGGATGAGAAACACCACAGCATGAATGCAGTCTAAAGCAGGATTTCGTGCAGAGAGGAAGCAAACTTACAATGGCGCCACATTTTCATGCTTAATGAAGAATATAACTTTTCCAACGATTCCAACTGCTTTGTTCAAGCCTTCTGACAGACACTCTATGGTCTCTTTTCTGTAAGATGCATTCACTAGGATGAAGTAAAAGAACAAATAAATAAAATATTTCAACTAATTGGATTTTGCTCAGAACAGCGTCTACTTATATAAGGTGGTTCATATTGCTTACAGTTTACACTAGCAAGCGATGATGCCAAGAAGCTAGTCGTTTGACCTTGGTCTGCCCCTGCATAACAGTGATATGTCAATTAACTGCAATGTTTAATCCTGAAAAGGATAGTCTAATCAAACGATCTAATTTCAAAAATAGATGAACATAAAATGACAAAAATCCAATTTTCACTTAGCAAAGAATAACAGGGAATATCATCGAATTCCTTAAATATAGAAGATTCTATCTATCAATCACAAGAGAGCATAATTCATGAGTCTAATTAAAACCATGAACTCACACTGGATTGCTGGATTTAAAGTTAGTGCGCTACACAATGGACCATGTTAGCAAGATTAAGAGATCGAAATGATGGTAAACAAGCTATAAGGATTGTTAAATTATTATGTCCACATACAAACATCCTTTTCTTTTTTTTTCTTTTTTTGGTGTGATAAAGTAGTAGACAAGCATCTTACTCAAAGCGAACCATCTATTTTTGCCAAGAAGGCAAATAATCTTCTGAACCTCCTCCATGGCATTTAGACCAGGATCCCTCAATGCAGCAGCTTCAAATCCACTCAGAGCTCTCTCATAGTTCTCTAGATATTTGTTCACCTATCAGGACGGCAAGAAAATGTCATTGGGTTGTTATTACCATAGGAGTTGAATGCACTAGGAGGTGTAACATATAAACAAAGAAAGAAGGCATAAGAATGAAAAGTATTTTGAAAAAGAAAATAAAAATTTGCTGATGACTAACAGAGTAAATGGTGCCAAAAGTGGAGATAAATATGCATGAAACAGAGAAAACTTTACTGATATATTTCTCATGAAACACATAAAAGGGAATGAGGCAGTAGAAAGAGCCTTACAATGGCACAGTTGAAATAGAGAACAGGACTGGACTTCATTCTTTCATCTTTTTCCTGAAAAATATAAAAAAGTTCTAAAAGCCTCAAAAGACTAGTACAAAAACTGCAGCACACAATACATATTATCTAAAGTAACACTCACAGCATGTTGGTAAGACTTTAAAGATTGGAGAAGTTTCCCATGATCCCAAGCTTCAGTTACAAAAAAAGATGTGAGACAAGCATCCCCAAAGTTATCAGTGCAAAATGAAGAAAAAATATGGGGATCCAAAATAAAAAGGAGAAAAGAAAACGAAGTGCTCATAATAAATGGACATATGATTAGCACAACACTGGGGCTGTTTTTATGATCTTTGTTACACTTACACCAAGAGTTCCCATCCTTTACATCTAGAGAGATGGCTTCTTTTGCATGCGTTATGCTGTCATTTACAATTTTGACCTGGTCTTCAGATCCTGGAAGGCATACATGCACGGCTAACTATCACTATCAGCAATGCTATGATGAAAGTAACAAAAAGAATCAACTCCCGATCTTAACTTGAGCCATTCTTCTTTCAGGCATTGATAATTGACAAAGAAGCCCTTTATGGGGACCCTGAAAGTTATCCATTTCAACAGAAACTTTAGAGAACTGTACAACTTAATTCTTCTCTGTCAATATCAAAATGACAGGATCAAACAAAATCCTTGCTTAAGCCAAGTGTAAAACAATTCTTTGCTGAAACTAGATCACATTTCTTCCATATGCAGTTACCAAAGCTTAACCAAGCATCCGCAAGGGAAGGATTCAGCTTCACCTATTGGAAGAGTACGACTAAAAGAATCAGCAAAAAATTAAAAATAAATTCCACAAACAGTACTTCTATAGAGTCAAATTCCAAGATTCACTATGGAAAGAGAACAACCCGTCGATGGAATATTAACGCATACAACCAAGTTAACGCCTTTTCTACTCGATGCCATGCCAGTATTCTATGGAGTTCAGCATTAATGGGATTAGCTTTACCTAGCTTCTCTTACCGATGTCCAAAAATTTCCAGCTGCATCAAAAAGTCTTAGAAACTAAATTACTCATCAAAAGATCACATCGAGAACGGCCCAACGCCAAGAGAAAACCGCAACATAGAAAATAAACAAAACCTTTAAATCCTTGGAAGCTACTTACAGCCTTGGAGAGAAGATCCTCAGCTTCTTTCTTATACTCGGGAAAAGCATCCAACACTTTCCCTCTCAAATACTCAAAAATGGCTCTATGCCCCGGCATCTTCCGTTTCTCTACACCACAACAATCAATAAAGCATGCAGGTGAGATTTAAACTCGAAACCAATTGTATCTAATCTAATGAGTCTGCTCAAAATAAAACCTTGCGGAATTCTATCGAGCATTTGGAGGGAAAGATTTGATTCGGTCGAGAGTTTCGAAGTTTTGTCATCTGGGTTCGCCGGAAAATAGGTGTCTCGTATGTTGTAGAGCACATCGACAGCCTTTGAGGCCTCCGTGGACAGATCTTCTGCGTTTTCACTTGTCTCACTGCTCATGGTTTCCAGCGACGAAACTTCAGGAATAACCACTCCAAGAATTTCAGACACAGTGAACTATTCGTATCGTTGATGAAGAATTCTCCAAGGGAGAAGAAGTTGATGGTAAACTTTCTGGGGTTTTTAAGTTTCCGTTTTTGTTTGTGTTAACTTTTATCTAGTGGGTACTGCTGCATCGACACAAAAATACTTTTTCTTGAGCAACTAGACAAATATTTTAGATTTATTGCTGCTTAACAATATAATGAACCTCCTTATAAGAGAGAACATAATACTTTTCTTGACCACATCATAATTAATTTATCGTTATTTAATTTACGGCTTCAAATTAAAAAATAACTATAAACTTTATGATGTTTTGCAAATGTTTTTGTTTTTTTAACTTATAGTTTTCCATATTATGCAGATTTAGAAATTTGTATTGCTATTTATATTTTCATTTCTTCTTCTATTTTCTTGATATAATCTATGTTTTGTTTAACAATTTAAGGAGTACAAATCTTATCTCCTATGATCATTTAATCAAAGTCTATGGAAATATTTATAAGATATGGTTTCAATTTAAAATACTATCCCCGTCTCACTTTAAGTTGTTCATTGTTTGTATTTTATGTGTAAAATTATTTTCCTTTAGAATATGGGCCATTTAAAATGAAATAACTCCACAAAAATACAAATCACTTAGAACCGGATAAAAATACTATTCCATCCGTCTCAGTATTATTGGTTCTTTTCTTTTTGCATTTAGATTAATTAGAGTTATATTTTCTATATGAAGTAGTATGTGACACGAAATGCGAATCACTTTTCAGTATAATTTTTTTTTGAAATGGACCAATAATAACGGGACATATCAAAAAAGAAAACGAGCCAATAATAATGAGACGAGGAATATCTAATAGTTTCAACAGTATTCAAAATATATAACTTAATAATTTAATTAACATAAAATAAAAAAAGAAAAAGGAGAGCGGAAGCGAAAAAGGCGGGAGTCTCAATCGACGCTCTTCTAAAGCTAAAAAGCCCCAAATTTCTCGAAAGTAAACCCTAACCTCTCTCAAACGCGCACACACAGAGTAACAATGACGATGGCAACGGACGAAAAAGATCCGTTTTCGTGGATAATTGAATTCTGCAAGCCAAACGATTCGCAGGAAGCGAACTTCCCCGACTGCCCGTTTGCGCGGGAATTCGAGAATTTTGTGGAGTCGAACCCGAGCCAGTTTTCCTCCCTGACGCCTTTTTCCGTCCTGACGCCGTCGCAGCCCAGCGAAATCGTCGTGGTTTCGCTGCCTGGAAGCTCGGGCTCAGGCAGTCAATCTATGATGGAAGAAGACGCAGTGTTCCACACCCCGCCGGAGCATCACTACCACTCTCACCTCTCCTCCTCTGAGGACCAAAACCCTAATGAGTTATGCGCTGAAGGGTTGAGGGTGGCTGACGCTGGATCTGATGGAACGACGAAGTTTAGGGTTTCGGAAGCGGGATTGGATGATGAGCCGGGGACTAAGAGAGTGAGGGTGGTGGCTGGAGAGGAATATGATGGTGACACAGTTCCTTTAGGCGAAACAGAGGTGGTTGAGATTGAGGGAGATGAGGGTCTTTATAATTCTGATGTTATTGTTTCAAGCGATTGTGATGGTGAGGCTAGAGGTGGTGGTGAAGAGGGTGGTGGCTTGATGAAAGATGGTGCCAATAATAAGTTCGGGGGAAAAATTGAATACGCCAAGGACATTGAGGTGCCTGTAGGCGAAAATAGTGATTCAAGCCCGAGTTTGGAGAGTGGTAAAATTGAGAAGATTGGTGGGTTTGAAAAAGCTGTTGGAGATGCAAAGATGCCTAAAGATAGCCATGGGGATGGAGTTTTGAAAAGTAGTGGTAAAATTCAGAAAATTGGTGGGTTTGAGAAAGCTGTTGAACATGCTAAGTTGCATAAAGATAGCCCTGGGGATGGAGTTGTGAAAACTAGTGGTAACATTGAAAGGATTGGTGGGTATGAGAAAGCTGTGGAAGATGCAAAGATGCCTAAAGATAGCGGATGTACAATTGAGAGGATCGGTGGGTCTGAGGAAGCTGTTAAAGATGCAAAGATGCCTAAAGATAGCCACGGAGATGGAGGTGTAGAAACTAGTGGTAAAAGAATTGAGGAGTTGAGGAATGCTGAAGGGGAATGTGAGGGGAGAAGAGAGAGAGCTGTTGGCAGAGGGCGTCAATTGCCACCATTGTTGAAGGGGGAAGGCGAGGATGTTGTGGAAAAGAAGACTGGATTGTTTGGGTTGCTGGATGTACTCAAGGCTGTTCTTAAAGATACAGATGGTGGCTGTGAGGATGTAGACTTTATAGCGACAGCTAAGAGGAAGGGTATGAAGTTTCCGAGGCCAAGATATTGGCCACCTCTTTCGGATCAGGACTCCTAAAAATCTGCTCCATTCATTTGCCATTATATCCTGGGATGAAAAGACTTGGACAGTTTGGTGCACGATTACCTATTTTTGTAAGGTCGAAATATTTTGATCCTAGATTCTGCCCCCTTAAGAGCCACCTTTCCGTTTTGTATCTTGTTGATTATGATGGCACAACTTTCAATATGTACAAAGTCAGTGTAATTTCTAAGTTCTGTTTAGGGGAAGCAAATATTCTTTTCTTTTTGGTTGGTACAAATCATGAGCTATTGCTTGGTCAAATTATTCCTCTTTTGATATACTTGATATCTCCTGACTTGAACTAGTATTGTAGTACTAGAGTGCTTGTGGCGATGCCCAGGAATTTTGTCGTCCTGCAAGGTCTCCTGGGGTTGTCGTCCTGTGAGATCTTCACCCGTCAAGTGCGAAGCATTCTTCTGCCAAAAAGTCGGCAGGTACCTAAGCCATTGACTAGGGAAATTTGCTTGCCCTTACTCTCTGGAATTGTTGATTGTGGAAGTTTTAAAGTCAGCATTTGAGACGGATGTAATTTGTTTTTGTTCTAATCAAGCTTGGCAGATGGCTAGAGCCATTGTGTTGGAACGCAAGAATAAGGTTGAGTAGATAATCTGTCTTGATAAAATTAGCTTCTTGTAATGCCTAAATCCTGCACTTCACAACAAAACATCCTTTTCTCTTGACAGCTGCTCCACATCAATTTGTGCAGAGTTGTGAATTTGAGTTCCTTTTTTTTCTTCCTTTTCTTTTCTGTAAAACTAACTACATTCTAAATTTGATGGAAGAGAAAGATTCATCAACCTCAACAGCTTCGCTCTCTTTTATTTGCTTTTTAATCTTCTTCGAGTTTAGTTGCTTCTTTTCTCACGTCGATGCATCATCCTCGATGATGCAAAAATGAACACACACAAAACACTACACACAAACACGCATTCAAGTTAATTGTTGATTCAAGAGAATATAGAAAAACTTGGCGAGAACATATTCTCGATTTAGTTTAAAACTCTTCAATCTCCCTTTTTCAATCTTAGATGACAACTATTTAAAATCTAAGAAACTGAAAAACCAAACAAAATAACAAAATTCATAACGACAGAAGATAAAGAAAATTCTTTAGTTAACTAATAAATAAACGAAGGAACTAGAGAATCTTGTGCCTATCCTACTTATCCATGACAGCAAGAGCTGCACGATCCACATCACTCGCCCTCACGATTCGATCCTCACTAATTTCCTCCGAAATTAGGGCTTGATTCATGAGAATGCCATACTCGTTGTAGTTATCAGTAGCCTCAGCCAGCTCCTTGTAATCAGTTGAAGACATCTCCAAGCCGCCATTGCATTTGAACAACTCGTGCCTGCCCTTCGCCTCAATTCTTTTCCTTATAAACCTCGTGGACTTAAAGGCCGCGAGGAGCAGAAGCAGCACGCCAAGCACGCTGCTAATGCCAATGAATATTATTTTGCGTTTAGCATTTCTGTCGTCATCTGCAAAGTGACAGCCGAAACTCCCAATCTTGTTGAAGCAAGTACCTGTGCCGCAGTACTTATGTAATATCCCGCGTTAATAATTACATTTTATCGAATTATTATCTTTTAATTACTTTACTGAAATCGCATTTTAGTATATCGATTAATTGAATTATCGCGTACTCAACGAACGAGAATCGATATCGAATTAAAAACATTAACCGGAGTCGAGAATTAATGTAACAGTGTGTCGAACCAGATAATTTATATCGCGATATATGTTACATCAACTTTTCCAAAATCACATCAAATCTTTTGCTTTTACTCACCCCAATTAATTTTCTGAGACCCTTACCATCAAGTGTCTCATCCTAGTTACCCCTACACCCCTACCTAGTTTTGTTACTGTGGGAGCTAGAAAGAAACAATTCAAATACCCTTACCTTCAACACATTTCATACGTTCATCCCCAGAAGCAGGAAACCATTGTTCTCTCAAGGTGTTGAGGTAAAAGTTATTCATCCTTATCCTTTTCAAATCTTTTCAGTTAACCATCTTCAATGAACCTCATTTATGACTGAATCATTATTGATCCAACAGTTATTCCAACAACAAAACCACACAGAAAATCCAACACAAGGTACCACAACATACATTTATTTTCATCTCGCCATCGCTTTCTTCCAGATTAAATTTCCTTGTAAATGAAATGCAGACACATGTATAACCAATCACCTAGATTCAACTATGCAATAATCCAAAGATAATATATTATTCTTCCGCCATCTTTCCAAGAGAGTTTTAATGACATCCATAGAGAAATCAATAACCCTTATGTTGAATACTCAAATCTCAACAGATGAGATTACAACGACAACAAAATAACTAAATAAAATTCTAAGTATTCACTAAACCGAATGAACATAGGCTTCGATAGGGTCGAGCCATCTAGGGCTCGGTTGTCGAACGAGAAACCAGTGGAGAAGGTGGCCCATCAAGGGCGAAACTCACGGCAAACGGCGGCGACGCCAATCACCCTCGACAGAGCCTCCCGAGCCCAACGGCGGCGGCGACGGCCCCGAAAACAAAAAAATCAAGAAAACAAAATGAGAAATGTATGGGTGAATCCTCGGTGCGTGTGCGCGTGTGTAATGGTATCGTGAAAAGGAGATGGCGCCGAGAAGGGCGCCGACGACGCCCATCGGAGCGTATGATGGCGCGGCGGCGACACGCCGCCGGGGACGGAAGGCGCGCGACCTCGGCGAGAAGGGAGGCGCACGTCCGAGAGAGAAAAGGAATGTTCTGCTTTGTGAGAGAGAGCCCGAGAAGACGACGGCCTTGGTGACGCGTCGCCGGGAAAGGATCGGCGACGCCGGGAGAGAGGGAGAGAGGAGGTGGCGCCTCTGTTGTGAGAGGGAGCCGAGAGAGAGAGAGAGAGGAGGCGGCGAGTGGGTTGGGGGGTAGACTAGGGTTTTATTTTTTTATTTGATTATGGATCGGGCCATTCATTGGGCCGAGAAGAAAAGAAAAAAGAGTGAGCTTCTTTGTTTTGGTCTCACGAGAAAATGAAGGAAAATGGGATGGGCTGTATGATGTGGGCCGAGAATAAAGGGTGTTGGGTTGGGATCCTTCTAAATTTGGGCCCAAGAACTTATATAAATAATATGGGTTGCTATTACTAATCCTTGGGCTTTCCTTTAATTAAATTAATTTGGATTGTGGTCCTTATTATTAAATAATTAGAAGACCTTTAATTGGTGAATATTTGGGACTAAGTTCAAATTGCTTATTATTTAATTGACTTCCTTGCCCTTTTAACTAATAAAATTTAGCATAATATGAGTTAGTTAGACTCATAAATTAAGCTATTGGATTAGCCTTTAATTATGAAATGATTAATTAAGATCCGTCTAATATCCATTATTATTTAGCGATCGATTTCATCTTAATCAATCTCGCGAACGAAGCGTCCTTTAATTTCTAGACATTAAAGAGTGAGCTAGAATTATCAATATTTATTAATATCGATAAACGCAAGACTTAGTAAAAGTATAAAATCCCTAATAAAATCTTATCGAATAAAGATTTTGGAGTTCTTTTGATAAGAATGTTCATAAGTTCAGACTTCTTATTTATTTTCTTGCAATAAAGGTCGGACGACGGGGTGACGTGACAACAACAGAAAAGACTGTGAACTTGTGAGCAATAGTGCTGACAGGTGGGCTTTCTTATATACCAACAAAATCAAATGATTCATTCAAGCAGTTATTTCTTTTCAAAATCTTTGAACTGAAAATGTTTCAAATATTGTCTTGCCATAAATGTTTTGAGATTTATGTATGATACCTATCTGTGTTTGGCTATGCCAAAAACCCGAGAATCGAATTCGAGTCCTGTGCTATGGACCCATAGGCAGGATTTGTGTACACAAGTGACCGAGAGTCATCCTAAAGGGTTGACCGGTCCGGTGACCGTGGAAGGAGGCCTCCTTCCCGGGACACAACAATTGTTACAGATATGGTGGTTACAAAAGAACTTAGACTGATCACTCGAACTTTAAGATTCACAAAAGAATTTAGTAAGCTTGGGCCTTTTACGCCAAAATCCTCAGATTCATCGTTGGAATGGCTTGACAATTATATATGTATCTTTCGGCAATGTGACCATCGAGTGCTTTGTACTCACCGCATGTATTTCTAAATGTGCGGGTTGGCGATGATGGATGAAGGTGGAGTGCCGAGCGGGCTTTGTCGGACTTTTAGATAAACTCTTGGGAAGATGCATGTCCTCACATGTATCTTAATTTCATATTCCGCTGCGAACACTCGCTTTTGTAGTCAATCTAATGCTCGAACCTTCATAATTGAGCTAATGTATGAACTTATTGTGGTGAATCCTTATGATCACCCCTTTCATCTATGTTTTATTTTGGATAATTCTCGCTCGAATTAGTTCATTCTAGCAACATCAATCCCTTTCTATCCCTCTTCTAATTTCCCCTCCCTAGTCGCGGTTTTCCCAGCTTTACTATCCTTAGCAAAGTCTGGTCGTGACAGAATGGTATCAGAGCGGTTTCGAAACTGCTATAAACCCAAGAACACCCAATTGAGTCTAGTACTAGAATAATAAATTCAGTCGACAAAAGCTCAGCACTCCATCGCATCACGCTCAACGAGAAAGGAAGGTATGAAAATATTCAACCTTGTGGAAAATATATCGTTTGAAAGATTTAAATTAGTACATGTTTTGGATGTACGTGCTACTTAGAACGAGATTGGATTCATCCTCAAAGCATAGAGTGTTATAAGATTTCATGATCACCTCTGTGAGAGAACGTAGAAGCAAGAACATAAGAAAACCAGATGTTCATTTCGCAGTAAGGAGCCGAATCAAATAAGGGAGCTATTGAAGGAACGCGAAGTGGTCGAGAACCAAAAATGCAACAACACCTGAAGAGAATGCCACTCACAAATGAGTGACATAGACTTAGTCTTTCGCCGGATTGTTCACATACGTCGGAACACCGAGTTGACTATTGTCTTAATCGATAGAAATTCTGTTGATTTATAATTATAGAGACAAGGATAATGGGACGGTTAATCTTATCGAGCAACAAGTTGAGTTCACTTGAACATCTCTATTACCACTATATAAGGAATTGAGGAGATCAGTAGCATAAGACGCTAGAAAGAAACTCTGGTTTGAGGAAGATAGTAATTTCTAAAACGTTGAGTTACCAATAACCCTCGGTACATATGTAAGTTTTGATAAAGTGATCAGTATGATAAGATATCTGATCGTAATTTTTTTTTCTTCTATGTGAAATATTGAGGATTTCTAGGTCATAGTCACGAAACACATAGAATCTTTTGTTGATATATCTTGTGTATGCTTATCATGAGTCTGACGGCAAGAACTTTTCTTTGATAGATGACTAGGATAGTACACACCCGACGGAGGCCACTTCCGAGACACGCGAGCCCGAAAAGCGTTAGGCGGTCCTACCGCACCTATGCTCATTGCCATGGAGATAATCTAGGACAATTCCTAGCAGGCTATCATCGACATTGGCTAGAGGCCAATAAGCATGGAGTATCGGGATATGATGGCATTCGGAGACTTATTCCCTGTTGTCATCCGATTGGCAGGATGGGCCAATGAGATATTGCTGACACGTTTTTCGTTGCGGTGATTACTACGACCGGGTGGAGACTTCTGGCTTCATCTCTATGCTACAGTACTATTTTACTATGTATGGCAGAGCCCCAAGAGGGCCATACGAGAGGTTTGCAGACTACCTATAGGGAAGGGTCGACCTCCATGCTTATGAACCTCAGGTGTTCCCCGAGGTTGCTGTTGGGGCGGCTACTCCTGAAGCCCCACCGACTGAGCCACAGGTCTCACCACAGCCACAGGTCTCGCCACCATTGGTTCCTACACAGAGCTTTCTGGATCAGGTCGACGATGAGGTAGGACCCTCTCGTCCTTAGACCCACCAAGATTCTCCACCGTCGATACCGACTACCTACCAGTCTATCCCATCACGGCAGCACCTTATGTCTACGAAAGACGAGGAGTTCGAGGCAATCATGGCCGACGTCGACATGACCATAGCCCAGGTTAGGCAGTTCGTAAAAGAGGGTAAGGCCCCTATGCAGGAGGATGATTCTGCCGAATACGGCATGGTGGAAACCTATCGTCTCGAACCTCTACCTACGGGAATGGAGGACACCGCGTACACCACTGACGTTGCCGCTACTGCAGGCGAAGAGACAGGAGAGTCCCCACTTCCAGAAGAGGAGCCCGATTACATGGTCGAGGAGGAAGATGAGGATCCAGAAGAAGATCCCCAAGAGGAGGATACCGACTGTAGCACCACGACCCCAGCATCAGGAGTTTAGGGGTGTGGATAGTCTTTTTATATATGTATGTATTGATCTATGTATTCCGGAAACGATAATTCGTTCCGATGTTTTTGTAGGACTATGACTATGATATTATGTCGGTGATGGTAAGATTGACGGAAATGTAGATTCCGTAGGATTTGTTGTTAGTGATACCATGACTCTCTTTTGTTAGCACGGAGGCATAATCTGTTAGATGCCCGTGGCTAAGTACCTTTTGTGATGCTAAGCCGGTTAGATAAGCATCATGCCATGTACTTAGATAGTACATCTTTTGAAACTCCACATGTATAAGTCCTCTCTGAGGCAATTTTGTTATCTATATCTATCTTTCACGACTTTGTTGGTCATTTGCATCGATTGTGATCGTTTGTTTAATTTCTAAGTCTTACATTTGAGGAAGAGTAGATATGAAACATCTGATGGAAAAATCTAGAGATAATTAACATCATACGATTGTTGTATATTGTATCATCTTAGAATATACTGATGATGTGTCTTTTGACTTAATAGAATGCCGCCAAGAGTACGTCCAAGAGGAAGGGGAAGGGTCCCTCGAGGAGCACCCAGATTCCCTGAATGGGGACGAAGGGCGATACCCCCGCCACCTCCACCACCAGAGCGCAAAATTGAAGAACTTTTTCTGCGCCAAAATCCACCAGTCTTTAATGGGGTTGGGGATCCAACTGAGGCCGAAACTTGGATGCGAGCCCTAGAACGCATCTTCGACTTCTTCCACCGCATGCACTAAGAGCGTCGAGTGTGTAGCCTTCACCATCGATCACCGACATCGTGGGAGGCACGAAGGAAAACAATGACACCATATCAACTGGAAACTCTCACCTGGGAGCAATTCAAGACTGGAATATATGACAAGTATATTCCCAAAAGTTATCGCAAAAAGAAAGAGGCGGAATTCTACAGTCTGAAAAAGGGGAGGATGTCGGTGATGTAATATGATAGGTATTCTCGACATGTCTAGTATGCTCCACAACAGTGGACACGGACGAGAAGATGGCCGAGAAATTTTGTGCCGGTCTGAGGCACGAAATTAGGATGGCATTGGCAAGCCATGGTGGACTCTCATACCCTGAATCACTCAGCAGAGCCCTAGACATCGAAGGGGCAATGCCTGGGAAAGACCAAGAATACCCAACACCGACACCCCCGCAGACTCAGTCCCAACACTTCAAAGGAAAACGGAAGTGGGACGACAACGGTCATGGACAGGCTGAAAGGAAACCGTGGCAAGGACAGCCACACCAACAGCAGAATTTCTGAAGACATGTTACTCCCAACCAAGTGGGAAGAAATCAACTACAATCTCCTCCATGTCCAAAGTGCAATGAATGCACAAAGGATTCGCAATCTTCATGGAAGTGGGTGCTACATATGCGCCGTAAGGGTCATTTTGGTAAATTTTGCCCTAACAGATGCAAGGGGTGGGTGTAAACCGAATCCACCAGCCAAGTGCAAAATTTATAGCAATGCAAGCACAATTTCAACAGCCAACCGCCACGACCACCACCCTATCAAGAACGACAACAACGAGGATACCCACAACAAGCTAGGGCATACGCACTGAAGCAGAAAGAGCCCGAGAAACACCAGGGAAACCTAGCAGGTATGGGTGAACTCCACGATATACCTGTGATAATTCTGTTTGATACGGGTGCCTCGCATTCATTCATAGCTAGTCTATGCGTAGATACCCTAGAACTCACAACTGAACGGGCTGAACCTAGAATGAATGTATCTTCACCAGTAGGAGGAATTGTAGAAATCACACACGTTTGCTCAAATCTTGAACTAGTCTTCGGAGGTCGTAAGGTCTTAGCAAATAATCTCATGATTATGTTAATGCGGGACGTCGACATAATCCTAGGAATGGATTGGCTAGCCGAAAACTATGCCACCATCCTTTGCAACGAAAGACAAATCTCATTCCGACCTCCAGGAAAGAAACCAACAAGTTTCCATGGAATTAGCATGGGCAGAAGAGGGACTGTCGTCTCTGCCCTGCAAGCAACAAAGATGATAAAGAAAGGGTGCCAAGCATACCTTGTCTACCTAAACGGTGAAGCTGAAGACAAGAAGAAAATCGAGGACGTAGCAATCGTACAAGATTATCAAGATGTCTTTCCCGACGTACTACCTGGGTTACCACCAGATAGACAAGTGGAATTTACCATAGACTTGGAACCAGGATCAGCTCCGGTGTCAAAGGCACCATACAGAATGGCTCCGAAAGAACTAGAAGAGCTCAAGATGCAACTCCAAGAACTCTTGGACTTAGGTTTTATCAGACCTAGTGTCTCTCCATGGGGAGCTCCTGTGCTCTTCGTGAAGAAGAAAGACGGCACCTTGAGAATGTGCATAGACTACAGGGAACTGAACAAGTTGACGCTCAAAAACAAATACCCGCTCCCAAGGATAGACGATTTATTTGATCAACTTAAAGGAGCAAGCGTATTCTCAAAGATAGATCTGAGGTCTGGGTACCATCAATTGAAGATTCGACCAGAAGACATACCCAAGGCAGCTTTCCGAACTAGGTATGGCCACTACGAGTTTGTAGTTATGCCCTTCGGATTAACTAATGCACCTGCAGTGTTCATGGATCTCATGAATCGAGTATTTCACCCATACTTAGATAAATTTGTCTTAGTTTTCATAGACGACGTCTCATCTATTCTAAAGACGAGAGATCATGAAGAACACTTAAAGGTCGCCTTAGAAACTTTGAGAACGGAGCAACTTTATGCCAAATTCTCCAAATGTGAGTTTTGGCTCAGTGAGGTCACTTTTCTTGGGCATATTGTGTCATCAGAGGGAATCAAAGTGGACCCCGCTAAGGTGCAAGCAGTACGTGATTGGAAATCACCCACTAATCCTAACGAGATCAGAAGCTTTTTAGGATTAGCAGGCTACTATAGGAGATTCATTGAAGGATTCTCCAAAATAGCAAGGCCAATGACACAACTACTTGGAAAAGGAGTCAAATACACGTGGACCAGTGAATGCGAAGAAAACTTTCAAGAACTCAAGAAGAGACTAACCACTGCACCAGTGCTAACGGTTCCAGCAGCAGACAAAGAATATGCGATCTATACGGACGCATCCAAAAATGGACTGGGTTGCGTACTAATGCAAGAAGGGAGAGTGATAGCCTATGCATCGCGACAACTTAGACCACACGAGTTGAATTATCCTACGCACGATCTGGAATTAGCAGCAGTGGTACATGCCTTGAAGATCTGGAGACACCACCTCTACGGAGTTCGGTGTGAGATATATACAGATCATAAAAGTCTCAAATACTTCTTTGAACAGAAGGATCTCAACATGAGGCAGAGGAGATGGCTCGAACTAGTTAAAGATTACGATTGTGGTATAAACTACCACCCGGGCAAAGCTAACGTGGTAGCTGACGCCTTGAGTCGTAAAACTCACTCTAAGTTAGGGTTTCTCCTTACTCAAGAAGAGCAACTCTTAAAGGAGTTCCAAAGGATGAGCTTAGAAGTAGTACAACCACCGAAGTCAGTTGAGGGAATTGTTGCCACAATGGTAGCGACACCTGACTTAAGGGAACGAATCATAAGCATGCAGAGGCAAGACGAAATCCTAGAAAAGATTCGTTTGAAAATAAGGACAGATAACCCTGGAGGTTACCACGAGGCGCCAGACAACGCCATTATGTTTGAAAACAGATTATGCATCCCACACGACAGAGAACTCAAAAATGAGATCATGAGTGAAGCTCATGAAACACCTTACACCGCCCACCCAGGAGGTACAAAGATGTATCAAGACTTGAAGAAGAGGTTCTGGTGGGATGGTATGAAGAGATATAGCCTCATTTGTGGAGAGATGTCTGGCTTGTCAACAAGTAAAGGCTTTGCACCAACGACCCTACGGGAAGTTGCAACCTTTAGAAATACCAGAGTGGAAGTGGGAGCACATCGCAATGGATTTCGTGACAGGTCTGCCAAAATCAAAAAGAGGGAACACTGCTATCTGGGTAGTGGTAGATCGCCTCACAAAATGCGCACATTTTATACCAATCCCAATCACTTACGGATCCGACAAGTTAGCCCAATTGTATGTCCGTGAGATCATACGCCTACATGGTGTGCCGGTGTCAATCACCTCAGATCGTGACTCCAAATTTACGTCCAGATTCTGGATAAGCTTACAGAAAGAGTTAGGCACAAGATTAAACTTTAGTACTGCCTTCCACCCACAAACTGATGGTCAGTCCGAGAGAACAATTCAGACTGGAAGATATGTTGAGAACAAAGGGTACTCGATCGAGGTGGAAGTTGGGAATCGGACTACCACCGATTGAATTTGCCTACAATAACAGCTACTGTGCGACCATTGATATGGCTCCATACGAGGCGTTGTATGGGAAAAGTGCGATCACCACTTTATCGGGATGAAGTAGGCGAAAGAAAATATTAGACCGACACGGTCAACGAGATGATAGAAATCGTCGACGGATCGAGGAAGAATAAATGAGGCCCAAGATAGACAAAAATCATATGCTGACACACGCCGAACTGAACTACTTTTTGATGTAGGAGACAAGGTCTTCCTAAAAGTATCACCTTCAAAGGGGATAATCAGATTTGGTGTCAAGGGTAAGCTAAGGCCTCGTTTTGTAGGACCTTACGAGATCCTAGACAAAATAGGTCCAGTGGCTTACAGATTGGCATTGCCTCCAAGTTTTGGAAATATCCATAACGTTTTCCACGTATCACAGCTCCGAAAATACGTGTTTGATCCAAAGCACGTAGTTCACCAAGATGAGATGATTCTCAATCCAGACTTGAGCTATGAAGAAAGACCTGAAGCAATTTTGGATCGAAAAGTGCAACAGCTCAGGAACAAATCGATCACATCAGTAAAAGTCTTGTGGAGACATCATGGTCAAGAGGAAGCCACATGGGAACTCGAGGACAAGATGAAGGAGAAATACCCAGAACTGTTTGTCTAAAGTATGCAAATTTCGAGACGAAATTTTCTTAAGGGGGGTAGAATGTAATATCCCGCGTTAATAATTACATTTTATCGAATTATTATCTTTTAATTACTTTACTGAAATCGCATTTTAGTATATCGATTAATTGAATTATCGCGTACTCAACGAACGAGAATCGATATCGAATTAAAAACATTAACCGGAGTCGAGAATTAATGTAACAGTGTGTCGAACCAGATAATTTATATCGCGATATATGTTACATCAACTTTCCAAAATCACATCAAATCTTTGCTTTTACTCACCCCATTAATTTTCTCGAGACCTCACCATCAAGTGTCTCATCCTAGTTACCCCTACACCCCTACCTAGTTTTGTTCTCGTGGGAGCTAGAAAGAAACAATTCAAATACCCTTACCTTCAACACATTTCATACGCTCATCCCCGTAAGGTGAAACCATTGTTCTCTCAAGGTGTTGAGGTAAAAGTTATTCATCCTTATCCTTTTCAAATCTTTTCAGTTAACCATCTTCAATGAACCTCATTTATGACTGAATCATTATTGATCCAACAGTTATTCCAACAACAAAACCACACGAAAAATCCAACACAAGGTACCACAACATACATTTATTTTCATCTCGCCATCGCTTTCTTCCAAAGATTAAATTTCCTTGTAAATGAAATGCAGACACATGTATAACCAATCACCTAGATTCAACTCGCAATAATCCAAGATAATATATTATTCTTCCGCCATCTTTCCAAGAGAGTTTTTAATGACATCCATAGAGAAATCAATAACCCTTATGTTGGAATACTCAAATCTCAACAGAGATGAGATTACAACGACAACAAAATAACTAAATAAAATTCTAAGTATTCACTAAACCGAATGAACATAAGCCGATAGGATCGAGCCATCTAGGGCTCGGTTGTTGAACGAAAACCAAGTGGAGAAGGTGGCCCATCAAGGCGAAACTCACGGCAAACGGCGGCGACGCCAATCACCCTCGACAGAGCCTCCCGAGCCCAATGACGGCGACGGCGACGGCCCCCGAAAACAAAAAAAAATCAAGAAAACAAAATGTGAGAAATGAAGGGGTGAATCCTCGGTGCGTGTGCGTGTGTAATGGTACTGTGAAAGGAGATGGCGCCGAAGGAGCGGCGTGACGACGCCCATCGGAGCGAAGGACGGCGGCGACGGCGACACGCCGGGGGACGAGAAGGCGCGCGACCTCGAGGAGAAGGAGGCGGCACGTCCGGAGAGAGAAGGGAATGTTCTGTTTGTGAGAGTGAGGCCGAGAAGACGACGGCGCTGCGACGTGGTCACCGGAAAGGATCGGCGACGTCGGAGGAGAGAGAGAGAGGAGGCGGCGCCTGTTGTGAGAGAGAGAGAGAGAGAGAGGAGAGGAGGCGGCGGTGGGTTGGGGGTAGACTAGGGTTTTATTTTTTTATTTGATTATGGATTGGGCCATTCATTGGGCCGAGAAGAAAAAAAAAAAAAGCCGGGCTTTGTTTTGGTCTGGTGCCGAGAAAATGAAGGAAAATGGGATGGGCTGTATGATGTGGGCGAGAATAAAGGGTGTTGGGTTGGGATCCTTCTAAATTTGGGCCCATGCTTATATAAATAATATGGGTTGCTATTACTAATCCTCGGGCTTTCCTTTAATTAAATTAATTTGGATTGTGGTCCTTATTATTAAATAATTAGAAGACCTTTAATTGGTGAATATTTGGGACGAAGTTCAAATTGCTTATTATTTAATTGACTTCCTTGCCTTTTAACTAATAAAATTTAGCATAATATGAGTTAGTTAGACTCATAAATTAAGCTATTGGATTAGCCTTTAATTATGAAATGATTAATTAAGATCCGTCTAATATCCATTATTATTTAGCGATCGATTTCATCTTAATCAATCTCATGAACTAAGCGTCCTTTAATTTCTAGACATTAAAGAGTGAGCTAGAATTATCAATATTTATTAATATCGATAAACGCAAGACTTAGTAAAGTATAAAATCCTAATAAAATCTTATCGAATAAAGATTTTGGAGTTCTTTGATAAGAATGTTCATAAGTTCGACTTCTTATTTATTTTCTTGCAATAAAGGTCGGACGACGGGGTGACGTGACAACAACAGAAAAGACTGTGAACTTGTGAGCAATAGTGCCGACAATGGGCTTTCTTATATACCAACAAAATCAAATGATTCATTCAAGCGATTATTTCTTTTCAAAATCTTTGAACGAAAATGTTTCAAATATTGTCTTGCCATAAATGTTTTGAGATTTATGTATGATACCTATCGTGTTTGGCTATGCCAAAAACCCGAGAATCGAATTCGAGTCCTGTTCTATGGACCCATAGGCAGGATTTGTGTACACAAGTGACCGAGAGTCATCCTAAAGGGTTGACCGGTCCGGTGACCGTGGAAGGAGGCCTCCTTCCCGGGACACAACAATTGTTCTGATATGGTGGTTACAAAGAACTTAGATCGATCGATCGAACTTTAAGATTCACAAAAGAATTTAGTAAGCTTGGGCCTTTACGCCAAAATCCTCAGACATCATTGGAATGGCTTGACAATTATATATGTATCTTTCGGCAATGTGACCACTGAGTGCTTTGTACTCAGCCCTGCATGTATTTCTAAATGTGCAGGTTGAGCAGTGATGGATGAAGGTGGAGTGCCGAGCGGGCTTTTGTCGGACTTTTTAGATAAACTCTTGGGGAAGATGCATGTCCTCATACATGTATCTTAATTTCATATTCACGCGAACACTCGTTTTTGTAGTCAATCTAATGCTCGAACCTTCATAATTGAGCTAATGTATGAACTTATTGTGGTCGAATCCTTATGATTGACCCCCTTTCATCTATGTTTTATTTTGGATAATTCTCGTTCGAATTAGTTCATTCTAGCAACATCAATCCCCTTTCTATCCCCTCTTCTAATTTCCCCTCCCTAGTCGCGGTTTTCCCAGCTTTACTATCCTTAGCAAAGTCTGGTCGTGACAACTTATCAAATGTTCTGTTGACACAAGCTCCTCCCACTGTGCAGACGGGAAATGTTATCGTTGAATGAGGGGCGCATTCGTCTATATCCACGCACCCTTCGTCTACATACGGATTGCCTCGGTACCCATCTTGGCAAGAGCAGTATTGCTTCGAGGACACGTATTCATGTTCGTTATAATAAGTGGAGGAGTAAAATGGTGTCGAAGGATCGGTGTACCCATCGCTGTTCGAAAAGTGACGATAGTTAGCAGCATATTTGCAAGTAGCAAGACTGTTGATCATCGGGTTGTCGTAGTCGAGTTCCCACTCAAGCACAAGTGGCGCAGATACGAATTCTTGATCATACGGGTGCGACTGGTTGATATGAAGGCCTCTGTACCTTTTGTAATCTTGTTGGAACCATTTCTTGTCGACGGGGAAGGTGTAGCCACACAATCCATCGCTGCTGCTTTGAATGCTTCTGTAGCTAAACTGAAAACTCTGCAGTCTTGTTGGAATTGTGGCCTTGCAACAGTTGAGGCCATCGCAGCTGTTGTGCATGGAGCTATTAGCTTGACAGATAGCCGTGCATCCTCCAACTGTGGTTGTCTCGTTAGAGAACAACCACACTGAATTCGTGCAGCCTAACACAGCCAGAGAGTTGTAGTGTGGTGAGATTGTGAACGGGCTTCCTTCCAGCGACATAGGCAGAGATCCGGATCTCAGCTCAGACGAGCAACTCATTGGTGAGACGGGCTGATTTACAATGACCACACCGTGCACAGAGATGTTCACTACTTCGAGGTTGATGCTGCTGAGGAATGGCGTTGGGGGATCGGTGCTGTCGTTGCAGGTGATGACAAAGGAGGAATTTCGACTGCATTTGGGGCTAGTGCCGAAAGGGTAAGGAATGGTGACATTTCCACACTTAGTCTGACAATCTTTCATAATAGATATTTCTTGGGACATTGTTGTGAGACATAGGAAAGAAATGAATCCGAGGATTGAGGGCAACATCATTCTTGGCTAGGCAATCTGCGGAGTTTAATGGAAAGTTACTGAAATAGTATAATCAAGATAAAATAAAATAGATCTAGAAAGAATGCATAATCAAATACATCTCTTTTAATAGATTTTGCATCAAATGGTGATCATCACAACTCACAAGTGCTGCTCCAGATCTTTGAGTGATTACTTGCACTGTGATTTAGCTTCTATTTTCCCGTTTTTATTGGAAAGATTTTGAGTACAATATGGAATTGTGGAGAATATACCAATTGAGGTTTTCTATAATATGGGGTCCATATTTATAACAATCAAACTCTTCAACTCTGACTAATTCGAAGGCCTTACTTTTCAAAACAAAGTTATGGAAAACTAGTACCACATATATTTCTAGAGGGAGAAAAAGATGCTTAATGTCAATGAAGTTCATGGTGTGCGTTAGTAAATGAAAGAAATCATGAATAAACCTATCCCTTTCTGTTATATAAATACTCCCTCCGTCCCGGCTGGCTTGGGGCATTTCTTTTGGGCACGGGAATTAAGGAGAGAGTGTTTAGTGTTTAAAGTGTATTGGTAATAAAGTGGTTTATGTGTTAAGTATATATATTTTGTATTTTATTTTATTTTACATTTAAATTTATTTATTTACTTAACAAATTTATTTTAAATTATTCTTAATTTAATTAACATATTAATTTTTATTTTTTTTCTTGACTGTGAAATAAGGCAACACCCTTTATTTTCTTCCCAAACTGAAACAACATCCAAAAAAAAAAAAAACCAGACAAAAAAAGGACCAAACTTCAAAGTTAAACAAACTAAATTCATTCAAAATTGCCTCAAATTCTTCAAGACAAACGTACAAAATTACAGAGCCAAACTTACAAAAATAAAATCATTAACTAATTCAAATTTCCACCAAGTATGCAAAATCGAAAATCCATACAAGTCTATAAATAGCATTACATAAGCCATCATTTAGCACTACACTACACTAAAAATTTGAAGAAATGAGAGGGAGAGATTTATCAACAGAAAAGAGAAATCAAGTCGTCCAATTCATCCTCGGAGGCTGCATCGATGGCAAGCCACCCCGAGGCAAGATGAAGGAAGCTCAACTCAAGTTCAGCATCTCACGTCAAACCGTTACTCGGCTATGGGGGGCTGCAAAAAAACAACAAGAAAATGGTGAGATGATACATCTTGTGAATGGTAAGATCAATAACAAAAGAAGAAAAGAAATCGGCCTTGACATCACCTTGTTGTCATCTTTGGATTACACAAAGAAAGCCTGATTAGAAGGTTAGCGATGGGTTTAGGATGCGGTAAGAGTCTTGTGGGGAGATGGGTGCTTCTTTGGAAAATAAGAGCACACATCCGCCTTAAACCAGATTATGACCCTAACAAGCTCTTAAGGTGAGATTCTCTCGAAGCCTTAGAGTTGGATAGATTCTTAACAAGATCAAATTTAGGAATATGCTGTCTGATGCATATTGATGAAAATGGTTTTACATAACAAGAGGTTCACATAGGTTTTACTTAGCCGGATGAACCCGAGCCACATAGGACCTGTAAGAGTAAAGTTCATTGGAAAAATAATGTTCATGTGTGTTGTGGCGTGCCATTATTTGCGAGACAATGGAGAAGTCTTATTTGATGGAAAAATAGGTATTTTCCATTCACAATGCAAGTGCCGACAAGAGGAGCAGCGAGGAGCAGGCGGCACACTTGAGACAAAACCCATTGAATCCATCACAAAACAAGTCATTAAAGGATGTTTAATCAATCGTAGCACAAATAGAATAGAGGCGATCATCATGTTTTAGTTTCGCTTAATGCTTTGTCTCCTTGTATTTTAATGTAAATGATCTCGAATGAGAATTTCTCATCATCACAGATCTGTTGCCTTTTCTCAAAGACATTTATTGCCTACATCAAGCATTAATATCTGTTCTCATCACATTAATGTTCATAAATGCAACTTACCAACCTGAATTATGCATTAAAAGCAACTCAACAATCGTATCATTTCTTGGAAAATGATTATACCAAAGAATTATAGCAAAGTGGCGGAAGGAGCAAGCAAAATATCAACATCCAAAGAAGATAATGCAAGGCGCATATATTGGATAGTGATCCGAATGGAGGCAACTGCTTCCCAATCAAGTTTCAACATAAAGGCGATCCAAGACCACCAAACTCCCAGACACAAATGTCAATGATTTAGGATGGTTTAGAGCCATCCAATCATTGCAAGTGGAGACGACATGTAAACAATGGATGAACTACTAAATGCGGTGTGTACATCATTTGCACGCCTATGTCCTATAAAACTTAACAATGTTTTCCTAAGTCTGGGGATGCATGATAGAGATCATGAAGTTGAAGGGGCAAAACTGCTACAAAATCCCACACATGGCAAAAGGTGCATTAAGAAGATCAGATAAGCTACCACTGAGCTTAGAAGTGCCAACAGAACTAGTGATACAATGCCTCAACTACCTCAAAGAAATGGGCAGCAATGAGGGAATAACAGCCATAGAACAATCAATGGGTTTGACATATATTGAAGGGTTTTAGGATGTAGGGCAGCTTGTTTTTGATGTTTATGCTCACAAAACATACAAGCAAAATCTATGTTTTGGGTGTAAACATAGCATAAGTCTTTTAGTTTTTGAAAATTAGGCTCACCTTTTTTAATTAGACACATAGATGCAATCAGCATATACTTTTTGTAATTATGCACTTAGATGCATCAGCCTACACTTTTTGAAAGTATGCAATTAGATGCAATTAGCCAAAACATTTTGTAATCATGCAGTCATAGCCATCAACATCAATTATGCAAAAAACCAACAAGAAAAGGCCCAATTCATCACAGTTTTAATCCCAACATCAGCCTCATTTAATCACAGCACCAACAAGCAAAAACCTCAGTTCATCACATAAACATGGTGCTCATAGCAATCAGCCTAATTTAATCACAGCACCAACAAGAAACTACCTCAGTTAATCACATAGAAACGTACAACCATAGCAATCAGCCTCATTTAATCACAATACCAACAAAAAACAGCCTCAGTTCATCACAGAAAACAGTGCTCATAGCAATCAGCCTCAGTTAATCACAGCACCAACAAGAAACTATCTCAGTTCATCACATACAAACATGCACCTATAGTAA
This sequence comes from Salvia rosmarinus, assembly GCA_036937905.1. Classification (NCBI taxonomy): domain Eukaryota; kingdom Viridiplantae; phylum Streptophyta; class Magnoliopsida; order Lamiales; family Lamiaceae; genus Salvia; species Salvia rosmarinus. The sequence goes on from CM072813.1 coordinate 3,089,129, forward strand.
TCATAGAATCAGTTTATGCTCAGAAAACAGGGTGCTCATAGAATCAGCCTCAGTTAATCACAAAACCAACAAGACATAGCCTCAGTACATCACAGAAAACAGGGTGCTCATAGCAATCAGCCTCGTCTAATCACAGCACCAACAATAAACATGCATCAGTTCATCACAAAAAACATGGTGTTCACAGAAAAATGGACCTCATAGCAAACCCATCCGGATCTGCTTCTCCACCCACTCATCGCCCTCGGCAACACGCGCCTGTGACTCTGCTCCGGGGTGAAAGGAGCGGTGGTAGAGCGCTACCTAGAGCATCAAGCATTAAGCCATCTCTCTCCACGCCGCCGACGACCCCGCTGCACGAGCCATCGAGTGATGTGTCTCCCTCATCGTCGGAGTGGTCCTCTGCGGTGAATGGAAGAAGACCACCTTTGATCCAGTATGGATCTGTGGTAGAGGCGGCAACAGGGGGGTGGCGATGGAGAGAGCGAGTTGGAGGGGCGTGAGCGTCCTCCGGGGATGTAGATCGGCCGCCGCCGAGCCTACCGCTCCCATTATTCACAGCGGTGGGGGGTCGGGGTCGGGGTCTACGAAGAGCCCCGTAGCAAGGATGGGAGCCATCGGTGCTCGACTGAAACGACGATTGGGTTGGAGCATCCATGCCGCCGGCGAGCCCACCGCTCACATATATCATCGCGGTGAGGGGGCGGCGAGGATTAATCCATCCGAATGAATCCGGGTTTGGGGGTCGATTAGAGGTAGAAGTCATCGATCGGATGAGAGGCGGAAGATGGGAGTGGAGGTGAGGAGGCGGCGCGGCAAATGAGAGAGAGATTAGGGTTGTGGGGGTGAGTAGGGCAAATGTACAGAGAGAGAAAGAGGAGGAGGCGGCGTGCAAGTGAAAGGGAGAGATTAGGGTTGTGGGGGTGGTAGGGCAAATGTACCGAGAGAGAGAGGGGTATGAATCCGGGTTGGGCTGTGTTATGGGTTGGTTATTAATTGGGCCCAATTATGTAATAATCAGTCCAATTAGTAACCTGCTAATTGTAATTAAATTCCCTGATTTTTTGTTAATTATTTCTATTTATAGAAATGACTCAAGTTAGTTGGGACGGCTTAAAATGGTATACGACTCAAGTTAGTTGGGACGGAGGGAGTAATATTTATTAATAAGCTCTGAAATGTAGAGCTTAGGCCATTTGAAAGACTTCCGGTTTTGAAAAGTAAAAGTCAACCTTTGAGAAATGAGAATTAGTCTCTTCTGTGCCATTTTTCCAAGTTTTTTTTTTCTTTCTTTCTAATAAAGCAAGGGAAGAAGATGTTATCTTAAGAGCTGCTCCAGTTCAATAATTCATTAGTATTTATATTAATACTCTCTCTCTCTCTCTCTTTCTAGAAATCCAAAATGAAGTTATTCTGTTGGTGTACGAATAAGTTCTTATGCTCAGCTTCACCTTAAAACTACGAAAGAAGGTATGTGAACACTTGATCTTGGATATATATGATCCACTTATTGCAACAATTAATATACTTATTTGACAGATAGATGGTCTAACCATGTTATCACTTTCTGCTGCTTTAATCCTCAGTTATAAATTAGTATATCATAATTTAGAATTTGACATAATATAGAAAAACTCGTTTCATTTCTGTAATGGTATCTTTTTTTTTGTGCATGGTCATACTGGATTACACTTGAGAGTTGTTGAGAGTATTGAAAGTGTTAGGACTTGGGGCGTGCAGGTTTGACTTGTAGCCTAATTTGGATGATTTATTCTTTCTTATAGTAACTGTTTTTGACCTTTTGTTTACTGCATCTTGTGTTCAAAAAGACACTTTTAATTTGATTATGTAGTGAATTCATACTTATAACTGTCACTCTTTTTTCTACAATTGGATCAACCTCATGATTCAATTCAACACTTTTTTTCTCAGCAATGAAGCTAGGCTTGGTAATCCGAGTCTTTTCAGCCATATGCTTTGCCATAACGACAACTCTTGCAGTATCTTTGTCGAGGCCTAACTGTCAAGAAAAGTGTGGAAATGTTACCATTCTCTATCCTTTTGGAATTGGTGCCAAATGCAGTGCAAATTCCTCCTTCAATATTATCTGTCAAAACTCAACAATTCCTCCAAAGCCATTCTTGAGCAGCATCAATTTGGAAGTATTAAATATTTCTCTGTATGGTGTAGTGATAGTGAATCTGCCTGTGTCCCCTATGAATTGCTCAGATGGGCCAAGAACAGAATCTGTACTTATATCACTCGAGGGAGGTCCATTTTTCATCTCAGCACACTACAATTCACTGCTTGTAATGGGCTGCAACAATTCGTTGTGGTTGCGTACTAATGCAACGACGGTTGCAGGATGCACGGCCGTCTGTGATGCTAATTCGACAGACACAAGTTGCAATGGTGTTAACTGTTGCCAGGTAACATTTCCAAGACGACTCCAAGAGCTTCAGTATACTTACCAAAGCATTCAAACCAGAAATCGTAGCTTCTGTGGGTATGTTTTCCCTGCTGAAAAGAAATGGTTGCAAAATGAGGGTTACACAAGTTTTGAAGGCCGTGTGAGTGATCTGTCGAATCCATTTTATCGAGAGTTGGGATTTGCACCGCTGGTGCTTGAGTGGGAACTAGGTACTGGAATAAATTTCTCTGGTAGTATTTGCAAGTATCCTCATGATTATAACATCACATATTTTCGCAGAGAGTATGGTAGTTATTTAAGCAGCAGATATTTTTGCAGCATACATCCTAGAGATCATGGATGCCAGTCATTGTTTAGTAATTTTGAGTACGAGTATGGCTATTTATTATACTATAGTGAGTATGATTATGTATCTTCCAGCAGATATTGCTTCTGTGATTCTGGATTTGAAGGAAATCCATATATAGCTGAAGGATGTAGTGATATTGATGAATGTAGCAACGCAACATTGAATCAATGCTCAAGTTACGAGACTTGCATCAACACAAATGGGAGCTTCCGTTGTGCTTATAACCAAGTCAGATTTGGTCATAGTAATAGATATAGATCTAGAGTTATTAAAGTAACATCCATCGTTATTGGCAGTGTGGTTGGAGTGCTGGTTTTGCTCACTGCAGCTTGGAAGTTTGGAAAAGCTATTACAGAAACCATCAAGGCTATCAAGGCTAGCCGCAAATACATGTTTTTCAAGCGAAATGGCGGCATTTTGTTGGAGCAACAGATTGAGAATTGCATTGAGAAAACCAAGTTGTTTAGTTCCATGGAGTTGGCAAAAGCTACTGATGACTATAATGAGAACCGAATACTTGGTCGTGGTGGTGAAGGCGTCGTCTACAAAGGAATGCTGGAAGATGGAAGAATTGTGGCAGTGAAGAAGTCGGTGAGGGTAAACCAAGGAGATGTGGAAGCTTTCATTAATGAAGTTGTGATTATATCACAAATAAACCATAGGAATGTGGTTAAGTTACTAGGATGTTGTCTGGAAAGTGAAGTTCCTCGTCTTGCTATGAGTTCGTCCCAAATGGAACACTTTTCTCTCACATCCATCATCCACACGACGACTTCCCATTATTCTGGGAAATGCGGGTAAGAATTGCCAAACAAGTAGCCGGAGCACTTGCCTACTTGCACTCTTCTGCATCTGTTCCCATCTATCACCGTGATATCAAGTCAACAAACATACTCTTGGATGAAAAGTACCGTGCTAAAATTTCTGATTTTGGGACATCAAGATCAATCTCAATTGATCAAACTCACGTGACAACACGAGTAGTAGGCACATTTGGCTACTTGGATCCAGAGTACTTCCAGTCAAATCAGTTCACAGAGAAGAGCGATGTGTATAGTTTTGGTGTGGTGCTGGTTGAGCTTCTAACGGGGGAGAAAGCAATATCAGCTGTTAGAGTCGAAGAAGGAAGGGGTCTTGCCATGCATTTCTTGCATTCAATGGAGGAAAATCAATTGTTTGATATAGTTGATGCAAGGGTGCTGAGAGAGGGTAAAGAGGAAGAAATCATGGCTATGGCTGCAATTGCTAAAAGATGTCTGCATTTGAATGGTAAGAGCAGGCCGACAATGAAGGAAGTTGCACATGATTTGGACGCAATCCAAGTAGAGAAACAAGAATGTGATTTTTCGCAAAATCAGATCCAAAGGAGCAGCTTTCGTTCTATTGAAGATGTTGATTCTGACGACTTCTCTTCCATCTCAGAAATCATCGAACTTCCATCATCTGATGAGTCTTGATGAAGATTGCTGGAAGAAGTTGAAGTACTACTTCCAAATGAATAACTTTCTTCATCATCCTCCTATTTTGCATTCGGTGTGTTTATTTTTGTAATATTAGTGTTGATTATTAGATCGAATCAAGAGATTGATATTGTTGTTCTGCTTCTTTGCTAGTTGAAGTTTCTTTATTAAACTTTTGATTGCTGATACTTTTCTGTGTACTGTTGGACATCTCTTGTTTTGAAATTAGGCTCTATGGCAATCATGATTGAATATTGCGTTGCACTGATTTCTATTGGTAGTTTAGCCGGAAATTTAAAACTTAAGGGGTTAAAAGAAATTCTTTCTAAGTCCACCTTTGATGAGAAATCTCAATTTTCTCCACACCTCAATCAAATTCCTACCTCTCATGAACACCTCACTTCACAAAATATCTCTCGTAATTTATTTGAAGACGTTAAAAAACTCAAAGAAAAATCAGAAGAGGGCAAAAAATGTAGTTTGGTGCGTGCAAGAAGATGTAGCTCTTATGTCTTCTTGGATCTACGTTAGCGAATATAGTAAACACGGAAAAAATCAAAAAGGGGCAACGACGTGGGCAACTTAATTTATGAAAGAGGTAGTGGCAAATTTCACGACTTTTTTTGTTTTCAATGATATTATGAGTAAACATTCGAAGTAGAGCTTAGCATCTATTAATGAAGTGAATGATGATCAAGAAAGTGGTGGCATCACAAAGAGATTAAGACTTCTGAAGAATGTGAGTACTCTATCCCTTCCAATCCAGAAACTCCAACTACTGGAGGTTCAATCATTTCTCGTCTTACAAGTAGAGACAAAGCTAAAAGGAAAGAAAAAGGTAAGGTAACGACTTCTAAATCTAGTAATAATGAATGGTTACAAAAATTCATGCATTGGGACTTAGTAGAGATAATGAAAATGAGTTATTGAGGGCTAAAATTGAATTGGAACATTAAAAGATTAAAATGAATTCTATGAAGTTGGAAAAGAAAATGTTGGTCGCATTGTTGGCAAAAGATCATTTATATCCAAAAGACGAAGAGATGAAACGTCAGCTCATTGCCATTTTATTTGGGAAGTGAAGACATTAGTTTATGCAATTTTGATTTATATAATTTTGAATTATGTAATTTTAATTTATGTAATTTTGAATTATATAGTTTTAGTTTATGTAATATTGTACTATGTAATTTCACTTTCGTAGTTAATTTATGTAATTTGTCTTATGTGATATAAGTTATGTAATTTTATGTTATGTAATTTGAATTTATGTGTGATTGATTGGTGGTTCGTATGAGTTTTCATTCCAACTATCATTATTGGAATCATTGACACTCTTCACGTGACATTCCATCAAAACTTGAAGAAAAAGGTTATCAATACACTAGTTTCTATACTATTTTATCAGCATGGGACTCCCTGACACTTCACGTATGATTCTATCAAAATTTGACGAAAAGATAAAGTTAAGCTTGACAAAGCTTGATCACATGCACATATCAAAGAAACATTAATTGAGTCTTATCAATACATTTATTTTCCTATATAATATAGCTCTTCTCCAGTAAGTTACTCATTGAAATCCCTGACACTTTTCAAATAGGATTCCATCAAAACTTGAAGTAATTTCTATACAATTTTATTACCATGGGATTTCCTGTCACTTCACATGAAATTCTATCAAAATTTGATGAAAAGATAAAGTTAAACTTGACAAAGCTTGATCATATGCACATGTGAGAGAAATATTTTCCATAAAATAACTCATGATTTCCTTGTAATACAGACACGCTTTCAATACTTGTACCAAAACTTTGCCGAATTCAATATTAAAAGCAATAAACACAGAAGCTCATCATTTCTCACATACTGTTCGTTGGTTATACTTCTTATTGTTCGTTTATCATTTGCTTGATTCGCAGCTTTCTCACCTTTCAAGCTTGGATGTCTAAAAGCGCAAAATCCCAACTGAACAGAATTAGAGTGGGAATTTGCTACTTGAACAAATTTTACTAAATGCACGTTTACTTTGAGTGTGAATATGAATAGATAAAAATAATTCAAACAAATCCATTATTTACTTCGAATGATGAATTAATTTTAAACTTGTTTGATCATCTTATTAACTTTAGATACTTAGGGGGTGTTTGGCTGAGCTTATAAGTTCAATCAATGTTTTTGACAAATTAAGTTGTTAGAGAACTTATAAGTTTTCAAAATAAGTTTTAAGAGCTTATAAGCTCTATTAAAAAAATCTCCAAGACCCAACTTATTTTTTAATGATCTTATAAGTTACAATAAAACTACAAAAATAACCCTAATATATTTTCTTATTTCTATATTTACCCTTATTATCCAAACACTTAAGCATCTTATAAGTTCTTAATACATCATGTCTTATAAGTTCTTAAAACAACTTATAAGTTGTTGGAGCTTATAAGCTTTCTAAAATAAGCTTAGCCAAACACCCTCTTAATCTTATATTTTATCAATTTTTTACTCAAAGTGATCCCTAAAAATAGTATTTGCAAACATCCTGATGAGTACTAGTATCATCATTCATGGTATTACAGTATACGTATATTGCATTATGACTATGTATATAAGGCAGTTCGAGTAGACCACACCAAGTTATGCTACAATAATAATGCAACATAACTTCACAATATTCACCGCAAGATTTGGTCAAATGCAGTAGGCTCGTGGGACCATGCAGCTTCACTGCACCCATGACTGTGGAAATCTGAACACATTGTTCCAAGTCATTGACACGGCAACGCGCAAGAGCTTATATCAAGAGTTGCTCCAACTCAATCGTTCATCACAAATTATACTCTCTCTCTCTCTCTCCTCCTCCTCCTCCTCAATCTAAGCTTAATAAGTGATTCAGCAGGTATACGGAGAAGGTCTTAAGGCCAACTTCGTGTGTCGATAGTAGAAGAAGGTATGTTAACATTTGATCCTTAGATACATATGATTACTTATCGAAAAAATACACAGATTTTTTTTTATGGATGATGGTGGTCTAATTAATAAATATATTATGTTGTGAATTTCATTTTGTTTCACACTCTTTTCTAAAATTGGGTCAACCTTATGTTTCAGAGTTGAGCACTCTTCCAGCAGTGGTCTTGAATAGGCTAATATAAAGAATGGAGGTAGCCTTGGTAATCCGAGTCTTTTCCGCCCTATGCCTTGCGGTATCGGCAACTCTAGCAGTATCTTTATCGAAGCCTAATTGTCAAGAAAAGTGTGGTAATGTCACCATTGCCTATCCTTTTGGAATTGGTTCCTGGTGCAGTTTAAATTCCTCTTTCACTGTGATCTGTCAAAATTCAACAATTCCTCCAAAGCCATTCTTGAGCAGCATCAATTTGGAAGTATTAAATATTTCTCAGTATGGTGTAGTGATAGTGAATATGCCTGTCTCGCCTATAAATTGCTCCGATGGGCCGAAAACAGAATCTGTGCATATATCACTCAAGGGAGGTCCATTTTACATCTCAGCACATTACAATTCATTGGTTGTAATGGGCTGCAAGAATTCAGTGTGGTTGCGTACTAATGCAACGACAGTTGGAGGATGCATGGCCGTTTGTGATGCTAATTCTACAGACACCAGTTGCAACGGCGTAAACTGTTGCCAGACATCGATTCCAAGACGACTCCAAGAGCTTCAGTATACTTACCAAAGCATTGGAGCCAGCAGTAGTAGCTTCTGTGGGTATATTTTTCCTGCTGACAAGAAATGGTTGGATGAGGATTACAAAAGGTATAATAATCCATTTGATCGAGAGTTTGGATTTGCACCTCTGGTACTTGAGTGGGAACTGCGTACTCAAACTAATTCCTCTCATAGTATTTGCAAGTATCTTCATGATTATAACCTCAAATATATGCACAAAGTTTCTAGTTATTATGTTCCAGGCGACATATATCCTGATGATTTTTGCTACAAACATCCTAATGATCATCGATGCAAATCATTGTTAAATAATTATGAATATGAGTACCGCTATTCATTTTATTATAGTGTGTATGACTATGTATCTTCCAGCAGATATTGCTCCTGCATATCTGGATTTGAAGGAAATCCATATATAGGATGTAAAGATATTGATGAATGTAGCAACAAAGCATTGAATGACTGCTCACGTTACAGGCCTTGCATCAACACAAATGGGAGCTTCTTTTGTAATTATGATAGAGACAGCTATAGTTATGGTTATGGTTATGGTGATGATTATTACAATCATCATCACAGTAATAGATTTCTAACCATCATCAAAATGATATTCATCGTTATTGGTAGTGTGGTTGGAGGGCTGATTCTACTCGCTGTGGCTTGGAAGTATGGAAAAGCTACTGCAGAAGCAGTCAAGGCTATCAAGGCTAGCCGCAAATATATGTTTTTTAAGCGAAATGGAGGCATTTTGTTGGAGCAACAGTTGGCTGCAATCGAGAATGGCATTGAGAAAACCAAGTTGTTTGGTTCAATTGAGTTGGCAAAAGCTACTGATGACTATAATGAGAACCGAATACTTGGTCGTGGTGGGGAAGGCATCGTCTACAAAGGAATGCTGGAAGATGGAAGAATTGTGGCAGTGAAGAAGTCAGAGAGGGTAAACCAAGGCGATGTGGAAGCATTCATTAATGAAGTTGTGATTGTATCACAAATAAACCATAGGAATGTGGTTAAGTTACTAGGATGTTGTCTGGAAAGTGAAGTTCCTCGTCTTGTCTACGAGTTCCTCCCAAATGGCACACTTTTCTCTCACATCCATCATCCACACGATGACTTCCCATTATTTTGGGAAATGCGGGTAAGAATTGCCAGACAAGTAGCCGGAGCACTCGCATACTTGCACTGTTCTGCATCTGTTCCCATCTATCATCGTGATATCAAGTCAACAAACATACTCTTGGATGAAAAATACCGTGCTAAAATTTCTGATTTTGGGACATCAAGATCAATCTCTATTGATCAAACTCATGTGACAACACGAGTTGTAGGCACCTTTGGCTACTTGGATCCAGAGTACTTCCAGTCAAATCAGTTCACAGAGAAGAGCGATGTGTATAGTTTTGGTGTGGTGCTGGTTGAACTTCTAACTGGTGAGAAAGCAATATCAGCTGTCAGAGTCGAAGAAGGAAGGGGTCTGGCTATGCATTTCTTGCATTCAATGGAGGAAAATCAATTGTTTGATATAGTTGATGCAAGGGTTCTGAGAGAGGGTAAAGAGGAAGAAATCATGGCTATGGCAGCAATTGCTAAAAGATGTCTGCATTTGAATGGTAAGAGCAGGCCGACAATGAAGGAAGTTGCACGTGATTTGGATGCAATCCAAGTAGATAAACAAGAATCTGATTTTTCGCAAAATCAGATCCAACGGAGCAGCTTTCGTTCTATTGAAGATGTTGATTCTGACGACTTCTCTTCCATCTCAGAAATCATCGAACTTCCATCATCTGATGAGTCTTGATGAAGATTGCTGGGAGATGGAATAAGTTGAAGTACTACTTCCGAATGAATAATTTTCTTCATCATCCACCTATTTTGCATTCGGTGTGTTAATTTTTGTAATATTAGTGTTGATTATTAGATCGAATCTAGAGATTGATATTGTTGTTCTGCTTCTTTGCTAGTTGAAGTTTCTTTATTAAACTTTTGATTGCTGATACTTTTCTGTGTGCTGTTGGACATCGCTTGTTTTGAAATTAGGTTCAATGGCAATCATGATTGAATATTGCGTTGCACTGATTTCTGTTGGTAGTTTAGATGGAAATTTAAACTTAAGGGTTAAAGAAAGAGATATAGAGTCCATATTTGTACTAATCAAACTCTGGCTAATTCCAAGCCCTTACTTTTCAAAACTGAGTTGTGGAAAACTAACACCATATTTCTAGTGGGAATAAATAACCATCACATTTAATCTCTTCAAAATTTGTATAGTAATATCATGGCATGCACTGGTCAAATGAAACTCCTTAGACTTGCTAGTATTTTATAAATTTAGAACACTTAAGAAACTATTATATAGAAGTTGGGCCAATTTTGAGACTTTTCAAGTTCTGAAAAGTACATGTAAACCTTTGAAAATGGAGAATAAGTCCACCTTTGAATGCTGTATGGAATTTTGAATATGTTGGAAAGGTTTGTCTTTGTTGATAGTGCCTTAATAGAGTGAAAAAAAACTTTTAGTATTACACTGTCGTCAGACATTAATCATTGATATGAAACATAATTAATCAAATCAAACTAACCAAGGTTGCAGATGTGAGGCCTTGAGAAATTCCATGCCCTTAAGCTGATTGTTTATGAGGCAATGGAGGTGGTGGCTTCATGTCCCTTGGAAAATTGAAACCGTTACTTATAAAGTTATTATATGAAATATTTTGTAGTTTAATGGCAATGAATATTTTGAGTTTTTTCCAATTTTACATCGTAAAATTTTTCATTACAATTACAGCATGCAACACTTGGTTTAGTTCACCAAATAAACGCGCTTAATATCTTGTATTACACAATTTAACGTTATGTGAGTTTTGAGTTGGAAGGGATTTCCAAAGTTTCTGTTGATTATAAAAAGTAAGACCGCCAGCCAATAACAATGACCAACAAAGCAAAGCGAGTCACTATTTTTGACTTTTCTATAACATATATAATCTGTCAAATAATTACTACTACTCTATTGAAAAGGGAGTTATTGAGCTCAACTTCATATCACTATATGTGAATGGTTTGCTGATAAAACTACCACAAAAGGTATGTAACTTACCTTCACATTTGTTTTCCTTTCTTTCTTTCATTTTTCTATAGCATGTCTAAATTTGAACCTGAATGTGTTTTCGAAATTCTGTATTTAGTTTATTTCGGGTCATATTCATAATGTTTAATGCATATATGTATACTTGAAGAATTAGGCCTAGAGCAAGAGGAATGGTGTTGGCCTTAACACTCCGAGTCACTTCTTTCCTATTTCTAAGCTCATCAATGGCTTTAGCTGCTTCCCTGTCGAAGCCTGGTTGTCAAGAGAAGTGTGGAAATCTCACCATTCCCTATCCTTTCGGGATAGGGTCCGATTGTAGTGCAAACTCCTCCTTCACAGTTATTTGCACGGAAAGTCCTCCAACGCCATTCTTGAGCAGCATAAATTTGGAAGTAGTAAACATTTCTTTGTACGGTGTATTGATAGTGAATCTGCCTGTGTCGCCAATGAACTGCTCCGAAGGGAGGATAACAGAGTCCCTACCTGTATCGCTCACAGGAAGTCCGTTCACAGTCTCAGCAGACTTCAACAAGTTAGCTGTACTAGGCTGCAAGAATTCAGTGTGGTTGCACGCTAGTGAAACGACAGCTGAAGGGTGCATGCCTCTGTGTGATGCTAATTCTACAGACACCAGCTGCAATGGCATAAATTGTTGCCAAACATCAATCGCAAGACGAGTCCAAGAGTTTGAGTTTACTTACGAAAGCTTTCAAGCTGGCAATAGTAGCTTCTGTGGGTATGTTTTTCCTGTTGACATGGTTTGGTTGGAAAATGAGGATTACACAAGGTATAAAGGCCTTGTGAGTGATAGGCAGAATCCATTTGATCAAGAATTTCGAGTTGCACCTTTGGTACTTGAGTGGGAATTTGGAAGTAGTGGAGAAAAAATCGTTAATGGTTTTTGCATTTATCCTCCTATGAATTCCTTTGTTGGAAGTATTCCCGTGGCGAATCGCCAAGCATTTTTAGATGAATATGGACATATGATGGACAGTTCATATGATTATGGTGTAGATAATTTTACATCTTCGAGCAAATTCTGTTTATGCAAATCTGGATATGGAAATCCTTATATAACTGAAGGATGTGTAGTTACTGATGAAAGTAGCAATCCAACATTGAAATTCCAAGATCCCACCACAAGTGAAATTAACAAAATATCAGTTTCAGTCTTCCTCACAAAAATATCCATTGCTATTGCCACTTTCCTTTGTGTGCTGATTTTTCTCACTGCAGCATGGAAGTTTGGACAAGCTATTACAGAAACCTTCAAGTCTATCAAAGCCAGCCGCAAATACATGTTCTTTAAGCGAAATGGAGGAATTTTATTGGAGCAACAGTTGGCTGTAATCGAGAATGGCCTTGAGAAAACCAGATTATTTAGCTCCATTGAATTGGCAAAAGCTACAGATGATTATAATGAGAATAGAATACTTGGCCGTGGTGGCGAAGGCGTTGTGTACAAAGGGATGTTGGAAGATGGAAGAATTGTGGCAGTGAAGAAGTCGGAGAGGGTAAACCAAGGTGATGTAGAAGACTTCATTAATGAAGTTGTGATTGTATCACAAATAAATCATCGGAATGTGGTTAAGTTACTAGGATGTTGTCTGGAAAGTGAAGTTCCTCGTCTTGTCTATGAGTTCGTCCCTAACGGCACACTTTTCTCTCACATCCATCATCCACATGAAGATTTCCCCTTATTCTGGGAAATGCGGGTAACAATTGCCAAAGAAGTAGCCGGGGCACTTGCTTACTTACACTCTGCTGCATCTGTTCCCATTTATCACCGCGATATCAAGTCGACAAACATACTCTTGGATGAAAAATACCACGCTAAGATTTCTGATTTTGGGACTTCACGATCAATTTCTATTGATCAAACTCACGTGACCACACGAGTAGTAGGCACGTTTGGGTACTTGGATCCGGAGTATTTCCAGTCGAGCCAGTTCACAGAAAAGAGCGACGTTTACAGTTTCGGGGTCGTGCTGGTTGAGCTTCTAACGGGGGAGAAAGCTGTATCTGCTGTTAGAATTGAAGAAGGAAGAGGTTTGGCGATGCACTTCTTGCTTTCCATGGAACAAAATCATTTGTTTGATATTGTTGACGCAAGAGTGCTGAGAGAGGGTAAAAGGGAAGAAATCGAGGCGATGGCGGAGATTGCTAGAAGATGTCTGCATTTGAATGGTAAGGGCAGGCCAACAATGAAGGAAGTTTCACGTCACTTGGAGGGAATTCAAGTGGAGAAAGAAGAATCAGATTTTTCTCAGAATCAGATAGAAAACATTGATTTTGATTCCGGTGACTTCTCTTCCATCTCAGAAACCATTGATTTGAATAACAGCGACTCATCTTCACCGAATGCTGAACCTCCGTTGTTTGATGAGCCTTGAATGCTCAAAAACTACCTCCATTTCCAGATTTACAGAGCAAGTGAAGAATTATTTTCTTTATCTATCCTCTACTTCTTTTGCATTTGGTGCATTTACTTTTTGTAATAACAGTATGCCCTTACTGGAAACCTATGGTTTTTTTCAAATTTTCTCTCATTCCCGATGTGAAGATCAAATCAAATTCTTCACCGAGTAGCTTCGCACGCTCAAAAAAGTAGTTTTTTTTTAGTAAGAAAAGTTATGACTTTTACTCGAAAAGATGGAATCATGTCATGTGCCTGCCACCAAAACATTTTTTTCTATCTTCAGACTGGCGCAATTCGAACACGTTTAATAGTACGAAAAAGGGGCTTGTGCCAAAGTAGGACAGGCCATTTTACTAATCACCAGTTACAGGAAAGAACACAAAAATAAATAAATAATCCCAATTTCCAAGAGAAAGAGTTGTTTTAATGGAGTAGTTTCTGTTCTAAGTATCTGCATTCTCACTTAGAACTAATCCAGATTGGAAAAGGTCTTGGTTTTTTTATCAGTGGCATAACTGCAGAAAAAGGTGTGTGAAAACCTTCCTTAAAACAGTGCGCAGCTCAATCTGTATGCACTCTTCCTGCTATCAGAATATACTGCAGTTGATGTTAGGATATGCTTACAAACACGTGTTTTTGCTTATTTGGTTGATACTTACAGTTAATGATGAATGTATTCTTACAACACAAGATTCAAGCTTTATTCTACCTTCATTTTTCTAATCACCAATCTTGATAAGAGTGTGACTTGGCATCTCAAGTCAGTATTTTTACTAGTTCTCTCTTATGCAGACTCTTTGAAGAAATAGGGTAAAAGGAGGAATGAGGTTGCCTACAAATACAATAGTAGTGTTTCCTTATATATGCCTTGCCATGACGGCTACTACTTTTGCAATATCTTTGTCGAAGCTATGTTGTGATGACACATGTGGGAATGTGACGATTCCCTATCCGTTTGGCATTGGTCCAAGATGCAGTGCAGATTCCTACTTCACAATCATCTGCGAAAATTCCACAAAACCAATTTTGAGCATCACCAATATTTCACCCCTTGGTACCATCAGAGTGAACCAGCCGGTGTCTCCTATGAATTGTCCGCAGGTGCAAACAAGAGGTGTTAATTGTGTAGCGCCAACTCCACAAACACCACCTGCAATGGTGTTAATTGCTGCCAAACGGCTATCCCAACACAGCTGCAAGAGCTTCGTTGTACTATCAAAGCAATGCAGATAGCAATGCTACCTCTTGTGGTTATGCTTTCCCTATTTGCAAAATTGGTTGCAGATGGATTACATCAAGTACATAGGCCTCATAAGGTATCCGTCAAATCCATTCGATTCGACACAGAGTTTACGTTTGCACCAGTGGTGCGTCAGTGGGAATATGGTGGATTGGATATTGAGAATAAAGTTGTTTTTCCTCACATTTCCTCAATGCATGCACCAAACAAAAGTTCTTGCAGAAATTATTAGTGTTGTTAGAGTTTTCACAAAGTCTCAGAATTCTTGAGAAGTAGCTCTAAATCTTTGTTCCAAATTCCAAAATTGAGTTGAGGAGATTAACCAATCTAACGAAAGATTTACATTAAGCGATAAAAATCTGACGTAGTTGGGGATTTAAGTGATAAAACCTCTTGAAAGTTTAGGACCTAGTATGCAAGGTCCAAGCCTGATACAGTTGATTAACAAAAGATTTTTATATATCTGCAAGTATTTTATATTTAATTATGCAGTTATACACTAATAAGTGTGACTGACTGAAACATTCAATAAAGGCGCATATATGATTATTTTGTGTGTGAAAGAATTATCTGCAGTGTATATGGACAGAGACTTGAAACTTTTTTCAGTAGACTTGGAAGTATCTGTGGAAAAAAAAGAAGTTGAGGCAGCCCATTTAACAAAGAAGGAACACGAAAAGATTATCCCATCCTTGTATTTTCTGCTCTAAATACCTGTATTCTATCAATCTATCTCAGTTAGAACACTTAACTCATCGAGCAGGACTCCATTATCTGGCAGGACTCAAATTCTTCTGAGAAATTCGTCTCCAAAAAATCAACCAACCAAAGTTTTTTCTGAGTTCATTCACCAAATAAAAAATTGTGGGAAAAATGATTTGTGTTGTTGAGAGTTATTGGATTTGGGCATATGAAACGGAAAGCCTGAAAACACCATAAATAATAAAGAAGTTAAAAGCAAGTACTATACATAATTTCTCTCTAGTTTTCTTATTATTAGTGTATTTCCCTAGCTATCAAAATTAGTATAATCAGCTCTGAGGGAGATGGCGTGGGACTGAAACTAAACTCCATTGACTTAGTCTTAGTAACAAGTTTTCTGCAGTGTCTATCAACAAAGACAACAATTTTTGGCCCTATTTGGAGCTACAGTTGACTTAAAATTAAGACAACCACTAATTTTAATGACTTAAAACAGCTGCAGTTGACTTGGAAGACTTGAAGATAGCACGCATGTTATTTATGAACACGTGTATTATGAGCATTGTACTCCTAAAACTTCTGAGTTAGAAACCTAAGCTGATCAAATCATATATACAACACGATTCGATTAATTAGCTCTTGAAACACTCTGATCAGCATCAACACTGCAGTAAAGGTACGTTGGACATTTATAATGGGAATTTTTTTTATATGCCTCCTTTACAGAATATGATTTTGATGCATGGATTATGGATATGATACATGAATGTACTGTTAATAATATTACTATCCAATTCCTATTATTGTCGTTACATGTTGCTACATAAATCCCATACTAATCATTCTTGCTTGGAGTTTGATATGGTTCTAGAGATTATTCAATATTCATATATTTCTTTCCTTGATTTAGAAATCCAATAATATATATAACTAGCATGTTGAATATTTATATTCTGTGAAGTCTTGAACTTTATCGGAACTGTTTTGACTGACATTCTTCTGCAACCTGGTTCTTGATTGGAAGGGAGGATGAAGCCATCCACAATTCTCCATGTATTTTCTTTCCTAGGCTTTGTCATCACTGTGACTCTGGCAATATCTTTGTCGAAGCCTGATTGTCAAGAAAAGTGTGGAAATATAACTATTCCCTTTCCATTTGGGATTGGTTCCAGCTGTAGTGCAAATTCGTCCTTCACTATTATCTGCAGGAATTCCACAACACCATTCTTGAGCAGCATCAACATGGAAGCACTTAGTATTTCGCTCACAGGTACAGTCGTAGTAAATCAGGCCGTGTCGCCTATGAATTGCTCTGCTAGGCAAAGTATAGGGCGTCTTCCTATATCCCTTAAAGGAACTCCATTTACTATCTCAGCACGCTACAACGCATTGGCTGTGTTAGGCTGCGAAAATTCAGTCTGGTTGCTTGCTAATAAGATGACTACTGTGGGAGAATGTACAGCCATGTGTGTTAACTCCACAGAAACTAGTTGCAATGGCGCCAACTGCTGCCAAACAACACTTCCACCGAGACTCAAGGAGCTCGAGTATTCTTACAAAACCACCCAAGCTAGCAACAATAATAGCTTTTGTGGTTATGTTCTCGCAGTTGATAAGACACGGTTAAACATTAAGGATTACAGAATCTTCAAAGGCATTGTTCGTGAATTTGGATATGCCCCTTTAATACTTGAGTGGGAATTTGGTGAACTGAAAGGTTATAGTGATGGTGTTTGCATATATTCTGATGATTATTGTCTCTCATATCCTGATGTTTTGGGCCGCAGATATAATAATGGTAGTGAAGCTTGTTGGCGCAAACATAATCAGGATTATTGTCGTCTATATCCTACTAGAGACCACTGTCTATCACCATCTGCTCGTACTATGAATTCATATAATTATAATGGTAGTTATGATAGTGTCTATTCAGATTATTATGGTGGATATGATTATGTATCTTCAGTCAAATACTGCTCTTGCCCTCACGGGTATGAAGGTAATCCGTATCTGGGTCCAGAAAAGTGCACTGATATAGACGAATGTAGAAATGAAACACAGCCTTGTCCACCATCTTTGTCTTGTACCAATGTCAGAGGGCATTATATATGTAAACATCAAATTGGAACTGCTCTAAGTACAGGATTTCTCGGCATTTGTCTTGGCTCTCTAACTCTGCTCCTCGTAGCGTGTAGGTCAACAAAAGCCATTAGAAAGCGAATCAAGGCCAACCACAGACGCAAGTGTTTCAAGCGAAATGGATGACTGCTGTTTGAACAACAACTGTCTGCAACTCGTAATGGCCTTGACAGGACAAAGCTATACAGTTCCAAAGAGTTGGCACAAGCTACTGACAACTACAATGAAAATCGCATACTTGGTCGTGGTGGCCAAGGTACAGTCTACAAAGGAATGTTGACGGATGGAAGGATTGTAGCAGTCAAGAAGTCCAAAAGGGTAGAGGAAGCTGATCTTGGAGGCTTCATTAATGAGGTGGTTATTCTTTCACAAGTGAACCACAGGAATGTGGTCAAGTTATTAGGATGTTGTCTTGAGACTGAAGTTCCTCTTCTCGTCTATGAGTTCATCCCAAATGGCACTCTTTTCCAACACATCCATGAGCCCACTGAGGAATTTCCATTAACTTGGGAAATGAGAGTGTGTGTTGCAAGAGAAGTAGCAGGTTCACTTGCTTACTTACACTCTTCTGCATCTGCACCTATTTATCACCGCGATATCAAGTCAACAAACATACTCTTGGATGATCGATACCGTGCCAAAATTTCAGACTTTGGGATATCAAGATCAATTGGTATTGATAACACTCACTTGACGACACGGGTTCAGGGAACTTTCGGCTACTTTGATCCAGAATATTTCCAATCAAGCCAGTTTACAGATAAGAGCGATGTGTATAGTTTTGGTGTTGTCATGGCTGAGCTTCTAACTGGAGAGAAAGCAATATCATCAATCAGAATCGAAGAGGGAAGGGGTTTGGCCGCACACTTCTTGCATTGTATGGAGGAAAATCAACTGTTTGATATTATCGATGCAAGGATCCCCCAAGAAGGCAAGAGGGAAGAGATTATGGCTGTAGCTGAGCTTGCCAGGAGATGTTTGCATTCAAACGGGAAGAGAAGGCCGACAATGAAGGAAGTTGCAGCCGAGTTGGAAGGAATTCGAGAGCTTGAAGAATGCTCTAATGTTGTGCAAAATGAAGATGACAGCAGAGAGTGCTATGCCCTTGAGGTTGCTAAAAATCAAGACTTCTCTTCCATTTATGGAAGCATGCATTCGGACTCCATCACCCCCTACTCACCACATGCTGTTTTTCCATTGCTTTCTCAGCCTTAAAAAAAGTGCTTAGTTTCATATTTATCTATCTTTTTTTCTCGTCTTTTGTGTATTCAGTTTGTTTGCATTGCAATGGGCTCGATGTTGGATTCTTTCAAGAGTTGACATCTTATGTTTTTGAAGCAGATAGTTTCACAACTCGCTTATTTCTCTTCCTAGCTGATTTCCTAAAATAGTTGGCCATGCCGAGGTACAAAATAGACGGCATGCGCATCAATTCAGAGGAATATGAGACTACTGCATTACCATTTCTGTAGTAGGTGTATTGAATTTTTTCTTGAAATTCAAACCAAAATTCTCTGTTCAAATATTGTGTTCTTATTTACTTATTCATCAAAACCCACCAAACACTAGATACAATTCTCGAGTCGAGTAGATCTGAAGGATTTAAAAATAGTTTTTTTTTTTCGTCTTTGAGTAAGAAAAGTTATTAGTTTTACTAGGAAAGATGGAATCAGGTCATGTGCCTGCCACCAAAACATTTTTTTATCTTCAGACTGGAGCAATCGAACACGTTTAACAGTACGCATAAGGGGCTTGTGCCAATGTTGAACAGCCCATTTTACCAGTCACCAGTTACCAAGAAAGAACACAAAAATAAACAAATAATCCCAACTCCCAAGAGAGTTGTTTAATGGAGTATTTTCTAAGTATCTGCATTCTCACTTAGAACTTATCCAGATTGGAAAAGGTATTGGTTTGTTGACCAGTGGCATAACTGCAATAGGAGCATTGTGCTCTAAAATATTTGCATTCATCTCTCGCTCATCTTCAGTTAGAAATTTAATCTTATACAACATGATTCGATTATTTAGCTCTTGAAACACTCTGATTCAGCATCACCACTACGTTGGACATTTATTATGGGAACTTTTTTTATATGCTTCCTTTTCAGAATATATTTTCTACAAAGATCAAATCAATTTAAAATGGCGAACAAGGAATTTGTGAAGGACATGACAAGGAATTTCGAGAAGTTGGACAAGTTTGTCAAGGTGATTTCGACACGGCGAAGAAGATGCACTTTATGTTGACGAATCTCACGGTTGTATGCGTTAGTACTCCATGCCCGAGGTTGTGGAAGAAGAAACCCAGAGCAAACGGCGGACGCTGAAGTGGAGAACGATGACTACATATGTCGTGGCCACATCTTGAACGGTATGTCCGATTCTCTCGATGTGTATCAAAATGTAGAGTCCAAAGGAATTATGGGATTCACTCGAAGCCAAATACATGGCGAAGATGCCTCAAGCAAGAAGTTTCTTGTTGGTAATTTTATAAATTATAAAATGGTAGATTCGAGGCTTGTCATGGAGCAATATAATGAAGTTGATGCATGGATTATGGATATGATACATGTACCTAAGGTACTGTTAATAATATTACTAACCAATTCCTATAATTGTCATTACATGTTGCTTCATAAATCCCATCCTGATCATTCTTGCTTGTAGTTTGATATGGTTTCTGTAGATAATTTGATATTCATATATTTATTTCCTTGATTTAGGAGATGCTTGCATTCAAACCGGAAGAGAAGGCCGACAATGAAGGAAGTTGCAGCCGAGTTGGAAGGAATTCAAGGGCTTGAAAAATGCTCTAATGTTGTGCAAAATGAAGATTACAGCAGAGAGTGCTATGCTCTTGAGGTTGCTGAAAATCAAGACTTGTCTTCCATCTTTGGAAGCATGCATTCGGACTCCATCACCCCCTAATCACATGCTGAGTTTCCCTTGCTTTCTCGGCCTTAAATAAAAGTGCATCATTTCATATTTATTTATCGTTCTTTCTCGTCTTTTGTGTATTCAGTTTGTTTGCATTGCAATGGGCTCGATGTTGGATTGTTTCAAGAGTTGCATCTTATGTTTTCCATTCAGACTGTTTATAAATGTCGAATGTTTCTTTCTTGTTGAGATTATCATTTGTATCTTGTGTCTCTCTCAAAAAAAAAACATACTCAAAACTCCATGCTTCAACTGTTTTCCCCAGTCACTGTATTGAATTTACCTCCATGCTTCAACTTTTTTCCCTAGTCACTGTATTGAATTTTCTGCTTTGCAGTTTTTGCAAAAATAAAATAAAACTGAGCTAGTCTCTTTTTGCAGATTTGGTTGTCTTTGTATTTTCCAAAGACATCTACCAACCAAAGTTGTTTTTACTCACATTTACTCAATTCATGCACCAAACAAAAGTTACTAGGATGTTGTCTGGAGACTGAAGTTCCTCTTCTCGTCTATGACTTCATCCCAAATGGCACCCTTTTCAAACACATCCACGAGCCAAATGACAGAATGCCCATTAACATGGGAAACGAGAGTGAGAATCGCAAGAGCAGTAGGAGGTTCACTTGCTTAGTTGCACTCTGCTGCATCTGCGCCTAACTATCACTGTGATATCACAAGCCAAAGTTTCAGATTTTGGGGCATCGCGATCAGTAGCTCTTGATCAAAACTCACTGCGCCACCAGAGTTCTAGGCACCTTTGGCTACTTGGATCTAGAGTACTTCCAATCAAATCGGTTCACAGAGAATAGTGATGTCTGCAGTGTTTGTGTGGTTATGGTTGAGCTTCTAACCAGTGAGAAAGCAATATCATCCATCAGAGCTGAAGTGTGAAGGAGTTTACCCACACATTTCTTGCACTCAAAGGAGGAAAACCAGTTGTTTGACATTCTTGATGCAAGGGTCCTCACAGAAGGAAAGAGGGAAGAAATCATGGTTGTAGCTCATCTTGCTAGAAGATGTCGGTATTTGAATGGGAAGAGAAGGCCTACAATGAAGACTGTTGCAGCAAAGTTGGAACCTTTCAATTCATAGATGTAAATCTGGGACCCATAAATGAGAATATTCCCGAAACTAAAACAGAAAAAGGAAGTGAGTTCGTCAAAATCCTCTCCCTTTAAGGGTAGGAAAATCATGATTGGGAGAGCATACCAAAAGCTTTGGAACATCGGTGTGGGTCTTTGGAGTGGCTTTTTCTTTAATTTATCACGAATGATGGAATCATTACATATAGTACACTATCGGCCTATCAACGTGTTCTTTTTGTTACAATCAAAGAGGTATAAGAATGCTCTTATGTTCAGCTAGATATCCATTGCCCCATTTTCACCGGAAGCCGAGTATCCATTGTTTGGTGAGTGAGCCCTAAGAAATAGGAAAATGGACTACATTTTTCTTCATCTGCTTTGCTTAGAATAAGTGTGTATAACGTCCTTTTCTGTTTTCGCATTTAAGTGTTTGATTGATCTTGGATTGTTGCAAGTGTTATGTTTTGTATTGTGTGTTTGTATTGTTGGAATTAGATGTGTTGAATGTTGGTGGTCGTGTGTTGTGAACAAGTATTTGGTGTTAAATGTTTATCCCTCAAAACTGAAATTAACCCTCTTAAAACGAGTGCATCAGATTTCAACAAAAATTTACATTAGGCGGGAAAAAACGACAAATTTTGGGATTTAAACGATAAAATCTCGGCATCTTATGGAGTAAGCAATATAGTCTGCAAGTTCCAAACCAGATACAGGGAGCAGTGGGGCATCTGCAGCCTTACAGTGTAACCGGTATTTACATACGGGAAAGGTGTGAACACTACCAGAAACAAAAGAATACATACCCTACATGCTGCCCAAGCTACATACATCAAGAGGTTTGATACAGGGTTTTTTCAAGATTTATACAATCACAGGATTCCAGAGATTGCTTCATCATATGTCCATGCCGTCAAATATTTCTCCATCTTCCTCTAGACTCGACTCGTCAAGATGAAAGCCTTCACTAACCAAGGTGCAACCAAAGAGAGCAGGTTGATTAAGGTGCGTGAACTATAGCATAGAGTTCTAAATGATGGATGAGTGAAACGTAAATTACCTTAAACAGCTAAAGCGAAAGCTCACAACACGCTTGAGCTTTCTATTGTAGAAGAAGAAATGATATGACCATCTGGAAGGTACAAAAGTTGAAAGATTGAATAAGTTACAGATCTACTAGAGCAAAATGAGCTGTTACTTTAGATGAAGTAAAGCTTACATGGCTCCTTTCTCCAGGAATGGATCTGCATCAGCATCGAGGTTGTAGCTGTAGATTTCACATTCTGACAGTTTTACAACCTGCAACAACAATAATGTAGATGAGCTGCTCTGTATTAAAGCTCTTATCCTTGAAAAATTGTAGTATCCCCAACTCCTTCGGGTTTTTCCTTGGTAAGGTGAGGATACCTCATCTAAAGCCTTGTACAAGGCGTCAAGGCCTCTAGCAAGGAACCTCCTTCATTCTCCTCGAGCCACTCCTGCATCATATGTGGGCGAAACTGATGATACACAAGCATTACAAGAAAAGCAAAGAAAACCCCCCAAAATTGAGGAGCTTCGAATCCATGATTTGCTAAGGAGGAAAAAACACAGATAAACTAATAAATTGATCATTTAATCAAGATTGACAAGTGGACACAGAATCCTACAGATGACATTGACAAACTGAAGTTGCTAACACACAAATTGTCCAGCTAAATCTTCAAGATGGAGAGATGGTCTTCTTACAGGTCTCAAATTACAATTTCAACATGGCAAGTCTAAGATATCCAGTTGTTGATATAATCATGGTTTTTTATATCATCCAACAATCTAAGGAACGAGCTCCTCAGTCTCACAATAATATTACATATTACAGTGGGGTGGTTCCTCATGCCAGCCGTATTCAAGTAATAGCCAAGAGGCAAGCTATCTCAGACAACAATATTCTTGGTAGATTTTACCAATTGTCAGTTAATTTGTGATATTGTAAGCACAGAATTTATTTTGAGGTATACAGTTTTGGAGGCTGTGTACTCTTCACTATAATGTGAGATTATTCACAGATCTGTGGAAATACCTTTGAGGCTTCGAGCATGTAAACATCAAATATCTTCTTAAAACTGTCCCAGCTTTCTTCAGTGAAAAACTCGTGAACTCTGACTGCACTGTTGAACCAAAAAATTTGCAGATTGTAGCATAAAAGAGAAATCACAAAAATAAATATTTTGCAGCAGCACCAGATGAACATTTACATGATGCAAAACTAAGAGGCAACATATAACTGACAGTTAGTGTTGGGAAATGGAGAGACTTGAACTCTCAGCTCCTTATGAGCAACAGTAATCTAAACTTGTCTGTCAAACCTTCTGACAACACTCCCAAAACCGTTAAGAAAGGATTATATAGCGGGACGCCACGTCGCAAATCAAGCTGACAGTGGCATTACCCATAATCCTCCTTGTTGAGCACACATCAATAACAAAAATATTATCAATTGTAAGATACAGAGTTACCTGAAGTCGAAGTCTGGATACATGTGATGAAGAATAAGAAGTAGATAAATCAATGTCTTCCGGCTGCCAGGTAAAAAAGGAATGAGCCAGATACATAGAATATATGAAAACTAAAAGGCTTCTGAGATTGATATGCCAACCTGGATCTACTAAATAGATATTCCACCGGTGAAGAAGAGTCAGTATCCGAAGACTTTCCAAGATGATCAAGAATCTGAATTTGAACCAATAATGGGTGTTAACAAGACCAATCAATTTCACAAAATTGCGAGATAAGACAATTGATTCAGGTTGAAGTGGATAAAGCCTAACAAGTCACAAGCTTGCAAGATATGAGATAGAGACACAAGCCAACTTTACAGAGAACAAACTACAGCATAGCAGATAATTTCTTAAGAGAAAAATCTCTAATGGTAGTTGAAGATATTGTGTCAGACCTAGTATAAATCAGACATCACTAAGAAGAAAAATTAGCAAAGATCTGTGAAGGACAATTTTAACGACTAAAAAAATAGATATCAACTGCAGCAATTGCACTCACCTCATTCTCCAAGCTAAGAGAGAGCTTCTTATCTGTTCCGGTATGTTTGCCTAGAAAAGAAAACATCCAAGAAATCTCACATTATCTTTAACACCAAAGAAGTTAGTGTATACTCTCTTATTGGTTATCATACTTACAAGAATAAGATTCCAGGCATCCTTCAATAGTACGTTGTCCAAGAGTTACATGACTCAAGAAATCATTTATTCTGGAGGCACATAACACAAAATTGATTAGTTCACAATTTCTAAACACATTTCAATGAGGGAATATATTCGTTAACAACAAACAAGCTGCAGGAAAACATGGGAGACATAGTTCAATCAAATAGTTAAGCATACCTGTCAAGAGGAGTGCATTCCAAGTACTTCATTATGTATTTCAATCAATATCCAGGCTTTGATCACAATCTCAATCTCTGCATTGAGAGTGTAGCAGAAAATCCAATGTTCATCATGCCAGAAAAGTTAAGAAGTAAAGTGCCAATTGAAACGTCACGGTATAAGGTTAAATTGCTCAGAAACATCGAATGCCAAACTAATTAGCAACTAAAACAATACCAAGACTCCAAAGATACAACTGGCCATCAGAATCTTTAGTGAACAAATAAAGAATAACAATTAATACCATAAACAGTGCTCATCATCTATGTCGGCCCATCCTGTTTCGGATTCACTATCAATGTTAACACCTTCATGTGTTTGATGACTGATGAGTATCCAATAGATCAACTCATATCACTACCCATGTTAGAAAGTAAATCAAATTCATTTTAGTTTTTCCTAGCTTATTTTACAGAGCGCACATTTTCAACTCGCTTAAAATTCTCAGCCGAAAGCAACAAAAGTAAATGAAATAATTCCTAACCAAAAGTAAAATTATGGAATCGCATCCATAATAAGGCCTACAAACTCAATGGATTCAATTAAGATTGAAGAAAAACAGCCTCAATAATACTAATATAAGGAGATCTACGAATAAATCCGCTTTCTATAACTGATAAGCCAACAAATATCAGCATCGACGAAAGGCGCAGATTTTGAGCTGAATCCAACAGATTAAATGGTAGTAAAGATAAGCATACCTGATTCGACGAAAAGCCCAGAAAACGAAGAAATAAATTTGCGGCTATTAAAAACTAGTGCGAAATTTTCAGAGGCGACCGGAGGGATCCGCTTGGAATATGCGGAATTGCAGAGATGATTGGATGGAAATTTATTGCCAAAATTGTGTTTCTAATTTTCAGTTTTGGATGGATAGAGTTAAATCTGGTTAGGATTCAATGTTTGAAAGCGCAAAATTATTAATAAATAGTCGTTTAAAAGCTGAAGTTATTAAAGTCAACACCCCAATAATTCCATCCTTAACAAATTTATGATGATATGACACGAATTAATTGCTTATAGCTAGTTATTTATTAATATATTGTTCCTGTGAATTGAGTTATCAATATACCCTTTAATTTTAGATATAAATTGTCATCAACAAAAGAATTTCATTACTATCATATATAGAGTATTTGTACATAAGATGCAATTTAACAATGAACTATAATTAAATTTTGCACCTTTAGTATAAATTTATAATAATATATTATGTCAGTATAATTGTTATAAATAACATTTATTTCTAATTATAGTTTGACTTGTCAAATTCTCGAACTTGAAATTTAGAGATAGAGATAATCCATTTTTTTCTTCGTTTCTTTGTGTTTTGTTCTCGTCTTCAACTTTAATAAAGAAAAGAGTTGTCCGCAACTTCCATCAATAAGTTTCGCTATACCTACACCCTGATTTTAGGACAAGCTAACGTTCACATTAAATGCCAAATACTTGTTCTCAACACAAAGTCACCAACAATCAAGAAGCATTCAACACATCGAAGTCTTAACAACACACACTGTAAACTCTCTTGCAACAAACAATCTAAGAACAAGACAGTTGCAACTCTCTGCTGCAACAGAAATCAAAGATCAAAGCCATTGTAAACTGAATACACAAAAGACAGAGAAAAGAACATTTGGAAACCCATGGAAACTGCATATCATATCAACATGTCGAGACACACAGATCCTTTCAACAGATACTAATGCTTTACAATGCAACTCCATCTACAAAAAAAAGAAGTTGCTCTTGACAAAAAGAGTACTTTTACATACAAACCATATGGCTTCTCAACAGCGCATGCGCTTGCGCATCAGATTTCTCCATTTATCCTTCAAATCGACCTGAATTGAACAATTTTTATTAACTTAAATAAAATAAAAACCAGAACTAATTGTAGAGAAGCTGAAGAACTATACTTACATGGGTCCTACCTACAAATGCGCTTCCATAGCAATCTAGAATCGCCTTCCAATTCGATAATCCGTACCTTGATGAAGTAAGAGAATTCCTTTTAGATCCATATATCATATGATATTTTCATATGGAACAATAAGAGGTGAAACTGATAGGAGACCACAAAAATTATTGTCTTAGCAAAAGAAAGCAAAACAGGAGATATTATAAAACCAATATTGCATATTAGCAAATTCGAGGATAGTGCATACTCTTTTACTCCAATCTTCAAAGTACATTCTTCCATGACGCTCCATCTCCGAACTGGCCTCCTCTTCTTCAAACTATTCATCTCCAAAGGCGAGGAGTTAATCCTCTTTGGGGTAGGCAACTGCAAACAACATTCAATCCAATCATCCCACTGCAAACAACATTCAAAGAACAGTAAACTTTTGAATCATCTTATTACCTTACGATCAATCTCAACTCTCTCCGCCACCAAGGGTGCTTCTTCTTCTTCTTCTTCTTCTTCTTCGTGGGATACTGCACCAATCCCAACTCCCAGAATTTTCTGGAGCCCATCATCTATCTTCACTCTCTCCAGAAAAGAGGGGTCCATTCCCTCTCTCTCTTCGCTCACAGAGACCATATATAAATCGTCTGCTTCAACTCCTCCAAACTTGTTTAAAAGTCTCTCCAAAACACGAGTTCAAGGACCCAGTTCGCGATATCCATGGAAGATAATGCAAGTTTGCAGATGACAAAGGGCGATTTTGTTGGTAGGGATTTTGAAAAAGGAATGCAGATTTGTGGATGAAAATCGAGGTTTCAAAAAGACGACGGTTCAACTCTCCCCCAATTGGGTTTCTGAAATTTGGAGCGTGGTTGGAAAAGGACGATGGTTCGTCTCCCGCCAATCAATGGGATTTCTGGGGATTTGGACATCTTGGTGCGTGTGTTTGAGGTTTAGTGATTTAGGAGTGTGTGTGAATTAGGAACACTATCAAATAAACTACTACAAAATATGCTCAAATTTGAGTTTTAGGCTGCTCAGCTCAATAGTTTATTCTTAATATAACTCCTATTATTGAAAACATCAATTTAAAAATAAAAATCATTAACTTATTTTAATGGAGTACAAAATTACCTTTTTCATAGCGATTTGTATAAAATTATAAGTATTAGACTCGAATTAAATGAAGTATCGTCGGGTTCAGGCTTGATTTATTTGTTAATGGGCACATTCAAATTTTGTTGCATAAGCGAGCTCTCTAACTCAAAGAGATTTATTAACGTGTTAATAAACTGAACAGGGTCAAATTCAAGTTTGAAATTATACTAAACGAGCTCAGGTGAGCTTTTATTGAACTAAGATTTGAGTTGCTCGACTTATTTACAATAATTCAAATAATAAAAGATTTCCTAGTATATCATTTGTTTTTATATATTATCTAAGGTTGTTATAATTTATACCTCAAACTTGTGATTTCGTCGATTCGATTTTTCGCATTACTTTGTTATTGATGTTTTTGTTGTTATTTATGCATTATTGTAGACGCCTTTGTTGTATTTGTGCATCAATTTGTTAATATTCATTGTTTCCAATTTTGTTATTAATTTTAAAATTGTTATACTCCCTCCGTTCATTGATTTTGATGGTATGAGTTTTAATAAATTGTAATGAGTGTAAAAGTAAGTGAGTATAAAAAGATGTACCATGAGAATAATAAATTAATATATTAATGGATATTGAGTGTAAAAAGATTGGTCATAGGTGATTTTTTGTAAATAAGTAGATATATTTAGGATAAAAATATAAAATTGATGTTTAAAAAAAGGAAAAGTGGAAATTTTTCATAGACGGACCAAAACGGAATTAAATGCACGAATTTAGTGGACGGAGAGAATATATAATAGTGTCACAAAAAAATGTATTGAATCACATTTCCGTGTCCAAATATCGACGTATCACGCCAATAACAAGTGGCATGGAAGACAGATCAAGTCTAATTTGCAATGGGAAAATGATGATTGTGAGAGATCAATAGATATGCTTCAGGACGTTTTCCTGAAAATATCTAAGCATCAGATTCCAAAATATTACAGTTAAAACATCGAAAGAATCCTTAGATTACGTTTAAACATTATGGCAGTATATAGTATTTCCCCTACAAATCTCTCCATATCGATACAAGCAAAATCTGTACACTGAAATCAGGAAACTCAGCCTGAGAAGAAAGGCTCTCTCTCTCTCTCTACGCATAGTCGTGAATAAAGTGTATCCATTTCTCATCAGTTTAGAGATTCAGTTAGGTATATCAGTTCCAGCTTCTCCTTGGCCTGAAACGTGTGTAAAAGAATAGGTGAGAACACCAAACTCGCCACAGTTACAAACACCCTTTTCGTATTCAGTCATATATTCTTTAAAGAGTGTAGGTATTTATACTTCCGGCTCTTCTGATGTTGGCGCCAGTAGCAGGCGAGTGCTCCGAATGCACAGCTGGCAACAGCGATGGCCAATGCAGCCCCAAGAGGAACGACAAGGGCGTTCACCGAGGTCGAAGAAGCTATCAAGTCCTCGGCTAGCAACCCATCCGACCGCCTTCCAACAAGAAGTTCCTTTTCCTTGTATAAAGTTACGAGTGCCTTGCCGTAATAGCCCTTCAAAAACTTGTACACCTCATCGTTATCCCAGTCGATCTTATTACTCTCTTTTGCACTGTTACTCAGATAGCAAGAAGGGCAGAGCTGTCTTGGAGGCCAGATGATTTTGGGAAATTCGGGATCCCCAGTTCCAAGAGAGGCCTCTACCTTCATGAGTCGCTCGTTAATTTTGTTGTGCGCACTCCATAGCCAGAGGGCAAAATCCCGGGATTTCTTGAAAGGGCTAGAAACTCTGCAGGTTTGATAGACACTTTCAGTAATATTAACATTTTTTAAAGATATTGATTGTAAGCGCATTAGATTACCTTGAGCACATGCTGTAAAAATGTTGCCTACACTCCTCACAGACGAAGAAATTATGTACGAAATCACAAATGGCAGAGAATGCCAACTCGCTTTCTCCATCATTAACTCTTACAGAGAGTGAGTGCAATAAAACCCACAAACCACAACTGCAAGAGAAACAAAGAATCAGTAGATTATCATATGTTTTGATACTGTATCAGAAGTGGATTAGAGATTTAAACTATGTCTCCTAGGACTTTTTCAACCAAATATGACTCAATAAATTAAACAACGTAGATAACATCCAGTTGCTGGATGAGTTGCAGCTTAAAAATCTCTGTTCCGGTCATCATATTCAGCAGTTAAAATGATAGAATCATCAGCATCTCCATTTCCAATCATCAAACAATATATAAATATTACTATACCAGTGTGGGATCTTAAATACATGGATATGCAATTCGCAGTACCTTCAAATGCATAATACATAATAGGAATAGATAATAAATGTGCTTACCTAAAACCTCTGGTCTCATTCTTGCTTCCCCGACAAAACATCTACAAGGAATTAATTGCCACGTTCAGAAAATTACTAAATGATAATATAACCTGAAAAGAAGATGAGGAAATTTATGTTTTACAGTGAAACAAAACAGACTTCAGCACTACAATATCTCGGAGTATGGCATCCTTCATGTGTAGGTTTATAAATGCCTTTTCAAGACATTAATAATACTTAAGTTGTAATCCACCTACTTAAAACAAACATTGGAGGTGCATGACATTACAAAACAGTTTGGGATAGTCCACATGGTGGATTGGTATTCCGAGTAGGACTTAACTATACTAGTAGCTTAAAGGACAGATTGCTGTCAGAATTACTTTCATGATCTTCACTTTAAAGCAGGGGTGAAAATGTTAAAAATCTATAGTCAGATTTAAGGCCAAATAGCTACCATGATAGCTTAATGAAAAACATTTTTTAAAAATTTAAGCAAAACCTACCCAGTATCCACGAGGCACATCTTTTCCACAAATGTCATAATGCCTGGGTTCTCCCTTCTCGACACCACTTTCATTTTTCTTCTTGTTGACTGAAATTTTATCAAAATCAACAAGTATTTCTGCAGTTCCTTTCCGACACCTAACAAGAATATTCAAAATCATGTTAGAAACAAAGAAACACATTATCAACAAAAACATAAGAAAACAAGGGAAGAGATGCTGACCTTCTAGATGGGTGATGGACCACCAAAAGTTGAAAGAACTTCACAAGCGACACTTGAGTCTCTGATTTTATCATCTAATACATGATTTTTCTTAAATACTAGCACTAAAAAGAAAAAGAAAAAAAATGATAAGATAAAATGAATGCACACCATAGGTGTTCACCTTGTGGTCTAAAATGATGTCAAAAGCAGTGGATGTTGCCTCCTCAATATCATAAATAGCATGTGCGATCTTGCTCCATGAAAACAAAATAGTAAGTCAGAAACAAACATAAAGTTGAAGGTAAAATCTTATCAATTTAGTTAAGTGTCTAGAAGATGTTCTAAAAGCACCTGTCCAATATCTGAAGAATTTTTCTGAAGTTGATCGTTCTCGTATTTCTGGTCATCCAAATGATATGAGCTGTAAATGTAAAAATAAAGATCCAAACATATATTATGCCCTAATATATGCCCTTATTGTCAAATACAGGAAAGTTCATACAAGTCTTTCTAGCAGTGAAAAAGAACCAGATTAAAATTCAACATATGTGCATTGTTTGACTACCCAAGCATTTTATGATTTTAACTTTCAAACACCAGTACAAAAAGAAATGGGTACCACTCTATTCAACAAAGTTACTTGACAACACGAAGAGAGGTTTTATACCTGCTCAATTGCTTGTTAATCCAACTTAGCAGTTGGTCAGCTGTCCGTGCATAATCAATAGAGAGAATTTCACCCTTTCCTTGATTTGGGTCAAAACTTCCACGCACAAACGTAGAAGGTGGGCCCCATAGAAGTGTAGGGTAGTGCCCAACAGAGAACTTATCACAAAGATTAGTATTTATCTGTACTGCCAAGCAAGTAAGTTGGAGAAACAATCAAGAACATATAATCAGACAAAGATCTGCTCAACATTAGTATGTCAACCTCAGAAAATCAAAAGCTAAACCTATTTATTTATCCCTAAACTGTTTCACAAAAATCTGAGCTCTTAAGTTCATGAAAATGTAGAGAAGCATAGCATTAGAACCTTGTGGGCACAATCTACTCTGGTCATCAATATGATTCCCGGATGGGCAGCATCTGCTCCATTAAAAATCTTTGCAACCTTCTCATACTGGGGCTGCACAAATTCTAAATTATGTCACCAACCACTATTGGCATGTGAAAGAACAACACAAATCTGGGCACCTGGAAAATAGATGTGAAGAAACAACACAAAAACTGTTTTGGACCGAAACCAGACATACCTTGTAATTTCTACAAGCTGGGCACCTGCGAAACAGATGGGCAGTAAGTATTCACATTACGAGTGTAATTTTAGGTGAGACTCTGCTTCCCAAATGTCTGTGATTTAAATGAATACCCACACAAACATGTACTATACACACCATGCAGCAGATACATGTGTTCAGAGAAACAAACATAAACACACGATGCTTCTTTATTATTAATATTCACAATGGCAAATTTGGCACCCACTATCTGTATTCTCAGTCAAGCCAGCTTCACAAATAGAAGAACAAGAAAAGGCAGCCATATGCTTTCTTCTTTCTTGAAACTTTCAAATTTGCAAACTTGATGAATATTACATGCTCCATCAGACAAATACAGCAAAAACTAGACTTCCATACTAAACTTTAAGTTAACTAGAGCAATGCCTCTTTTGCAACTTGAAAAATGAAAACAGGCTGTTTCAAGACAACTAAAAGAATATTATTAAAAATGAGGCACAAACTCCATTGTCCATACAAAAATGACATTATACAAACTGCCTAGTACTATTTCCTTATTTAGCAGCTTGAAAACAGGCTTTTTCAGAATAACTATAACTTATTTTCACAGGAAGCATTACATCACCAGGGAGAACTATAAATGAGACAGAAACTCCATTGTCCATACAAAAATGGCATTCCATCAACTGCTCAGTACTGCTGACTTGGGTTTCTAACAATTGGTAACTATGAGAAATAAGCAAAATCCAACTCCTATAACAGTTTCGTATGCGAAGCTATTATGAGTTAAAGCAAAGGAAAGAAAATCAAATCCTTTCAAATTTGTTAAGCTTATGCGGCGGAATTTCTAGCTATTTCGATGCATCCGGTATTCCTTGGTTTCTTAGCTGTATTTATATTCATTAATGCATGTGATCCTACCTTGTCAATGACCATGTAGCTGGATTTATATTCTCCAACTAAACCTTCAAAATTCCTTACCCCTGTTTAATTCTTTCTGCACGGTGCCACTTCAAAATTAAATTTATTTCCCTCCACAAATCACAGTTCTCGCAATAGCCATAAACTTCACGAAACCCAATTAACAAAAACAGTCAAATCCAATAAACCGCAATCGAAACTCACACAATAAAGAAAACATCTTTCCGAGAAAACCGAAAAGATGAAGAGAAAGACCGAAATTTGTAGAAAAGAAAAGGAACTGAGCAACGAACCAGTGAGCGAAAAATTCGACAATAGCATGAGTAGAGGGAGTTTCGCTGAGCACGTAATCGAAGTTCGTGGCGTTCAATTCCACCGCGTAATCAGGTTTCTCAGATTTATCGCCGTCGATAGATCGCAGCAGCGAACGAGATCCAGCTGCAAACGACGCTGAAACAAAATTGTCGCCGCCGGCGACTCTGCGTTGGTATATAAAAACAGCGTTTGGATTAACAGAGTGATAATGGTTACAGAAGACATGGAATTAATGTCGATGTGTATAGATACAAAAATGTGTATGTATATAGTCCGCCGAGGTTCGAGGAGTTGGGGGCACTATGTGTCGGCGATCGCCGTGTTGGCGATGTCGAAGGGAAAGGGTGCGCACTGCGCCTACCGAGTTGAAATTTTTGGGACTTCAAAGAGGAACGTCACTAGACTCCATCGGTAAACCAGCTTTCTGCTTTACTACGGTGTTTTTCGTGGTACCCTTTTCTTTTAACGGTTGTACGTCCAATTAGATATGGAGATTAACGCTATTTGGTATTTCACGCAATTAATTATGGTTTTACTGCATTTAAAAACAATACTGTTTCGTTATTAGTGAACCTTTTTGTTTAAACACCTTAATAGATGCTCGACTCGACCCACTTTTAATCCTACGTTTATCAAAAACTTACATTGTTTCTAGTGACACGAGTTTAAATAAATTATAATAAATATAAAATAAATAGAGATAATGAATAAATATATTAATGGATTGTGAGAGTAAAAAAGTGGATCACTATATATGTTTTTTTTTTGTATTAGTCAAATTTCAAATAGTGGTTGTTTATGTATTATATTTCATTTTGGTATGTTCATAAAAATATTCACTTTCCATTTTTACACATGATTCTCATTCAAAAGTCTTAACTTTTATCCATTTATTTACAAAAAAAATCATTCATGATCTCACTTTTTTTTCACGTAATATATTTTATTATGGGTCTCATCATTTACTCATTTTATACTCATTATATTTATTAAAAATCATGTCGCCAAAATCAAAGAACAATTATCAAAGACAGATGGAGTAACTATTGCCAGTTTTTGTTTAGATTATTTTATTTAGAAAATATTGCCCAAGCCCAATACTATTAGCACGAATGTAACCGTTTAAAATGGTTCTTTGCCACAACGGAATAAGTTTTTTCAGAATCTAATTAACCTAAGTTATGCCTATATGTTACTTGTATTCTTATTTCGGTAATTGAAAATTTTAATCTCGAGAACTTCTTTTTGTTGAGTATTCCATTTTTACACTTCTCTTCTCCCAGAATTGTAGTCCACTATTCCTCTTGTGAATATCCTAAAACTATAGCTCACTTTCTATATTATATGTGCATTAAGATTTCATTTTCATTACTCTACGCATTTGATGTTTTTTCGTCATTAAAACTTATAAATAAATATATTGATTTGAGTAAATGAATAAAATTTGACATATGATAGTGGTACAACATCTATCAGCACGTAAATTGAAATGGCGCTTCGCCCCATTCCAAATTCGGCCTAACACATTTTATGCCACAACACTACTTCTATATCCCAACTTTTACTATAAAATCAAACCTAAACTCCACGCCGTGGCGTCGTGCCTGCAGAATTTACACCATTCCCAATTCTGCAGCTAATCTTGCCGCTGCAGCCGCGCCGTATTCGTGAAGACAGCTTTGCAAACACCTCCTCCCTTTGGGGGCGGTTCGCGTAGAGTATCCACAGAGAGAGGCTGAGCATCACTCCGACAGAGATCAGCCCTAGACCGGCATTCACCACACGGAGGTAGTGCTCAAGAGGGGGGCAGTACCTCGAGGTGATGTTGCGAAAGGCGTCACGAACGAAGTTGCAGTTTTGAAGATTCAGCAGCAGAGGAGCATAGTGCTCAAGGGCGTAGCTCACGTTCACTGCAGCAACCAGCTCCGCGTACATTGCTGGAGTCAGCCTCCCGACACTGGTACAGAGGCCATACGAGGATACGTTACAAGTATAGTTCTGCCAGACCTGCATACATCAAGAAGTAATTTGGCTATGAATTTGGCTATTCTACCGTTGATGAGGATATAGTCGTGTTTACTTGGGTGATAGCTTAGATAGATAAACGAGGCCCGAGTAGAGTGCTTACTGTGGATGCATTTTCCATGGAGAGTTCCCCAGCTGAACATATTCGTTCCTGTAGCTGGGCATCGTAGGGATAGCAGAGCGGAGGTATGACCGGACCAGATTGGTTGTAGTAATTCGAACCAGCCTGGGGAGGAGGGTTTGAATTGGCAACAGAGCCCACAAATCCGTTGACCATATTTGAAATATCATTGATAACTTGTTTGCTCTTGTAAAGGGTTTGATTTGTGGTTCTCTGGTCTACACAAGGCAAGATGTTGCTCAGGGCAGTTTCCGCGTGAGGATTCTCAACCCATTCTCCCATGGCCAAACATGTGTCAGCAATTGCGCTGTAAGAGCACACACGCAGTTTTAAGGCAACGGTAGCTATACAAATCCATGCAACGAAGTGAGGAAATTGAAAAGGGATACTTACTTGTCGAGAATAATGAAAACACCACAAAGGATGAAAGTAACAGCAACAAGTAGCCATCCACTGATGATGAATCTGCACAATTATAGTTGTAACAAAATAATCACCAACTGCAGAAATATATTAAGAGTAAAAATCCCCCCACCATCCAAAAAATAAGAAAAGAGACTTACACGTGTATCACGTGCTGATGACCGAAGATGGACAATGCTGCAGCATAAGAATATGTGGCAGTTAGCTAAATTATGAAGCAGCAGAAAGAATGGGCACAAAGTGTTCCGTTTCATACCGAGACCTAAAATAGATACAAAAAGCATCACTGCCGCAATGGTGATCAGCGCAGACTTCCTACAATAAGCAAAACGCTAATTAATACTAATGTATGCAAGAAAACTTTATTCAGCCCAAATTACTATTGTAGCAGAAACCATACACTTTGTTGAAGACTTTCCGTATTTTGCTTGAGTTTTCATTAGTCTTCAGCTCCAGTGTATCTGCTGCAGAATTCAAGTCTACGTTTAATCGATCAATATCATTCTCGACATCTGATGGAAGGAAAATCTGGGCCACACTGACAGTTTTTGCCAGTGATAAGTATTCGGTGACGTTTCTAAGTGTCTCCACAGTGTACTCTGATTGATTTACGACATAATTCAGAGTATGCATTGCTTCCTCATGAAAGTCAACTTGCCCCACAGAAAGCAGAATACACCCAATGCTGGTGAAAGAGAATGAGATTCAATTGAGCAAAGAAAGAGTCTCACAGAAAAAGTGGGATTGGGGTGAAGCAAACTGCAAGAGAATTTATACATCCAAGAAAACATTGATGGATAATGGAAATACAGAGATGATCAATAACCGAAGGTTCAAGTTTAGATTATTACGCTGCAGCAGAGGTAAAGAGAATAAGAAGTAAAAGGCATATCCTGAGAGACCAGCTTGCTTCATTGCTGGTGATATGTATCTTCCATCCACAAGAGTAGTGCACCAGAAGTGCCACACCAAAACAAATAAACCATAAAATAGCAAGACTAAAAGCTGCTGCACCTGTAAATCCAACAGACTAAAGAAACAAGGTCACAAAAATAATACACTAAAGTCACATCCTCAGGTATACTCATCACACGAACTTAAGACGTACAAGTTTAGATAACAAGATATACCTAAGGTCTAATGCACTTACAGCTTCGAAAAACAAATAATTCGAAGCTATCAGAGTGACTGATACTTTTTGGTTTGACATTTCCAGCAAAGATCATCTCAAGTATATCAAGATCACATCTAAAGCATACATTAATCCGCTAAACAATTCAGCAGAAATAATGTGAAATTCATTAACATAAACAAGTTGTAGCAAAGAGTGTCAAAATACGAATCTCCATAATATCCTTAACATCAACATAAAACAAGCAATCAAAAGAAAGACCAATGCCTCGTGGATACAAAATTCAGGAAAGAGTGAGAGCAGAACTTACAGCCCAATAATGCTTGTTGGCAATATCCCATCCACCTCTGTATTTATGGAACTTAGAAAGAATGTCAGGCCTCCCTGTCCTGTTCGCCGCCAATACAAGTGTGCTCACATCATTGGCAGGCCCCGGAGCTTCGCCATTGGAACTCATTATTTGATTTTTCCATGATCTCATATTTTCCTCACCTAAATATATTCAACACTTGGATTCAAACTAACAAAGATGAAATCACCTAATATAAGCTAAGCTGCAAATAGAGAAGAAACACACGACATGATAAAAACAGAAAATAGTAAGATCCAAAAGCTCCACACAATCAGCATATTCAGTAAAACCAAAATCCAAGACTCTCAAAAAGCAAGATCATTTGGTAACATAATAATAATAGCTAAATTACATAATTAAGTCCCATCTCCATTATTTACAGAGAAACATGCTAAAAACATTTTCACTTGATGAAGAACCAAGATTTTAGCGTGATGAACTTCAATATTGAGAATTCTGTCACACTATCCCATTTTCAAGAAACATGATTAGCCTGAATAAAGTAGTATAAATTGTCCTTAAAAAATGACAGGCATAAGAACCTAAAAGGGAATAGCCAGCAGAATTAAAAGAAACAATGCCCACCAAAATCCGAACTTCCTATCAAAATAAAAGGTATTTAATTCACCAAGAGTAAGAATTGAAGCAAGAGTCAAGAATCCCAGCTGCAAAAACGGCATCACAACACTAAAATTCTCAAGAATATGCAAACGGATCAATCAAAAACCAACCAAATATGGACTTGAAAGGATCTCTTGGGTTGCAAAGCACAAAATTTGAGTTCAACAAAATGGAGACAGCAACGAGAGAAACAGCAAAAGACAAAGAAGCCCTCTTTCCCATCTTCTCCGCAGCAGCAAATCTCACTGCAAGAACTGCAGACAAAGCCACTGGAGAATTAGGAGACAATCCTCCTGATAAAAAAAGATCATATCATACTTGTAGTTCTCTATTCTCGCTCACGGCAAACAAATGAGAGGCCCATTTCATTATCGTTGTTTTTCTCTTTTTTAGCTGTTCTTGATTAATGGAAGTGAGGAAATCTCAGTTTCTAGTGAGGCCCTGATTATCAGAGATCTCTTCTCATAGACAGCATCCTATATACACATATATATTTGTATATATAGGGGGTCGGAGGCGGGGGAAGGGGTCACATGGGGGTGGAAGTGGGGGCAGATGCAAATGATCTATGAAAGAGGATGACTGCACATTCCAGTTGCTTTTCGGTTCTTGTCTTGTTCAGGTTTTCTATTATTTTTATATATTTATTTATATAATAATTAAAGAGCCTTCATGAAATGGGTCGATTAATTATTTAAAGCATGATTATGGTTACCGAACTCCAAAATTTGGTGGTCACTTAATACATTTCTTATATTTCTCTTAAAAGAAAAGAAACTTTCTAAATTCGATTTCTTATTCTCTCTATTCTTTTTTAAGTATATCTTCAAATCACACAAACCAAAAAAATAGATCAATTTACATTTATAACCTCATTAATTATCATGATAAATACATTTATACAACTAATTATCAAATTTCAAGAATATTAAATAAATGTAGATAAAAAAATATATCATAATTTTACTCTTAAATTATA
Source organism: Salvia rosmarinus (assembly GCA_036937905.1). Classification (NCBI taxonomy): domain Eukaryota; kingdom Viridiplantae; phylum Streptophyta; class Magnoliopsida; order Lamiales; family Lamiaceae; genus Salvia; species Salvia rosmarinus. Next base: position 3,128,263 of record CM072813.1, read on the forward strand.
AACTATGACACTTATTAAAAAAAATATTAATGAAACATTCTAAAAATAATGGAGGGAGTATTTTCTAAAGAAGAGTAAAAACCAATCATAAAAGCATAAATGTCTACCCCATTAATATATTTATGGGTTTGAACCCGTTGCATCTTATTTTTTAATGATGGTTTAACTATCACGTGTGACTTATAGGTTATTGCACAAGAACGTAAGATTTATCCAATAAAAGTAAGGGTTGCATATTCCAATTAATTCAAAAAACAAAAAGCATCAATACCTAATCTTGAATCTTATTTTATTTCCGATGTCACTGTATTTGGTAAATAAATATATTTCTCTACACTAGCACATTAAATTTGTTAAGCCTTATATGATATTTGAGATCCGCGTAGGGGTGGGAAACGGTTCGGGTTTGGTTAACCGCACCGATTTTTTCGATTAACCGAACCGAAATTTTCATAAATTTAATAACCAAACCGAACCGTTTATTAAGTTCGGTTAACCAAAACCGCATCGGTTAGTGCGGTTCGGTTTTCGATTAACAAAAAACCAAAAATTGCTTTGAGATTACATGAATTTATAAACGACGTATGTCATAAGATACAACTTTGCAATCGGATGTAAACTTTTCAAATTTTAATGTCCATAAAAATTTCATCCAATATCCATCAATAAATCAAAGCAATCAACATCAATCCATCAACAAACTATCATGTTCATGCAATGATAATTTGATACATTAGAGTAATTTGATACATTAGAGTAATAGGGTTTAAATTTAATTAATATTAGTAATTAGTTTTATAGATTTATAAAAATTAAAATAATTAATAAAATAGAAAAGATTTTCGGTTTTGGTTAATAACTGTTCGGTTATCGATTAGCAAAACCGAAATAAAATAAAATATTATATCATAAGCCGAACCGCAAACCGAATATGCGGTATACGGTTAACCGAATATAACGCAGTTTCGGTTCGGTTCGGTGATAACCGATAACCGAAACCGTTTCCCGACCACAGATCCGCGTCATAAAATATATCGTGTTAGCTATAAACCGATTGTGATATAGTATTTGTTATCTTTATAGCACAATAAATAAATCCGATTAGTGTGTGTATGTTGGTTCAGTGGTAGAGTGGTTAATGTCAGGCGCAGGTCCGGGTTCGAAATCACGCGACGCCTTTTAAAATTTCAGATTAAATTACAAAAAAAAAAAATCCGATTGGTAGCTTTTAGGATTTTCACACTTTTTCAAGGTCCCCACAAAGAAAAAGAAATGCTTCTTTAATCGAAAGTTTAGGGGAAAAGAGAAGCATGTTGTAATGGTTCTAATAAACTTGTTTATTTTCCCAAATGTTAAATCTGATTAATTATTTAAGCTTTCATTAATATAATTCGCTGCATTATGTGAAGAAAAACTCAGCGAGGGCAATGAATCAACTAAGATTAGGTGCACCTTAACGGTCCTGGATCGTTAGTGGGCCCCTAATTAAATTTGTTTAGTGTTTTTTAACGGTTTTGGTGGGATCTTGTTGTAACTAATTACTCCTAATTTCAATCGCTAATGACACATTGCAAAATATGTGAATGTTGAGACAAAAACACGCAATTTATTGATGGAGATGCTATGCATTGATTGCATTCAATGTTGTTAATTTGTTTTATACTACGTTTATTTGCTATGGATGTATATTCTTAGTTTTCTTTTGTTACATAAATCATTCACAAAATAACTACGATCTAATTGTGTGTTTTATTTGATTTTGTACTATGGTTGAATTGTCTTTCTAAGACTTCCTCAGTTCCATTATTCGTGGCTCCTTTATTTTACACGTAAATTAAGGATAATTATGTTTTGCATGTGAACTAGTGTGACACGAAATTCGAATTAGTATAAAAATATTTCATTTTTTTAAGTGAACCAATAATAGCATAACAATCCCAAAAAAAAAAAAAAAAAATCAACAATACCAAGATAAAGGGAATATTATTTTTAAGTTAGATTTGGTTCAATAATGACTATGGGAGTAATAATTTTAATTTGCAAATATGCTTGCTACTTTTAGATTTCCTCTTCTTTTTGTTCCTTCTTTTTTTTGGCACTCTTACGTAGGGGTGAGCAAAAATCGAATCGAACCGAAAAACCGAACCGAACCGAAATTAGCGGTTTGGTTCGGTTTGTACAGTAATTCGATTCGATTCGTTTCAAAAATTTAAAACCGAAATTAATTCGGTTCGATTTGGGGGGAAAATTTGGTTTTCAAATCGAACCATCCAAATTTTATTATATATATATATATATATGTTATATGTTATTTAAATTATTAATATTTAAATTGGTTAATATTATATACATATATATAATTATATATATATTATAAATATTATAATATTTATATTAATTATAATTTAAATTCAGTTAAAACCGAACCGAACTAAACCGAATATTTCGGTTCGATTTCGGTTCGATTTGGATATATAAAACGGTTCGATTCGATTTGAGTTTTAAAAAAAATCGATTTTTTGATTTTTCGGGTTCGATTCGGTTTTAAACCGAACCGTCCGAATGGTCAACCCTACTCTTACTCTTACGTATATGAAATGACTAGTAATTTTGGTTTTACCTTTTGCGTAAAACTTAGCGAATTAATGTTCTTTTTACTTCGGTTAATAACTCAGCGTCATAGCTATTTACATTTGGCCAATCCTAGTCCTTTTATGATAAATTATAATTAAGACAAATTTGTCTTGTCATTTGACATTTATGACATGCAGCAAATACTTTTTAGATTATCATTATTCGATTGAAAGGTAATTACATGAGAGTAGTGGTCAGCTATGAGCCAAATTAATACCCGGCCGACATGATTATATAAAGTAATGCTCATACGTAAGCATATCATGTCCACATGTGGTTAGATTTATTTTCTTGTTTATGTTTTCGTCATTTAAAAATAGTGTATATATTAACATTTTAAATTTTGTAGACACATCAATGAAATATCATTTTGGGTAAAATTCAACCTCATTGTTTAATAGAAACCATTTGTTAGATTTGTCAGTAGCTGAACACATTGTATTACATAAATAAACATATATACCAAAATACTTTGAAATGCATAGTGCAATAAGCAAATAAAATTTTAAAATAACTGAAAGTAAACAATACAACATATAGAGTAAAATCATTTTTTTCTATTTATTTTAGTAACTACAATTAAGAATCATAGACTGTAGTGTATGCCTGACCATTTGAGATGTTGATTAATAATACTATTAGAAATAGTCTCATATACTCCCAAACACAAAATAAAATTGGATTTTGCATCTTGGTGTTGCAAGTGGCGGGTCCACGAGGACAAGAACAGCGTAACAAGCTGTGCCCCGCGTATCACAGGATCTCAACTCCAAAACATCGACTAAACCCTACAGTTCTTGAACATAAAAAAAAAAATCACAACTAGGTTTAAGGATATGAATTTACCGCCCAAAAAGTGACTTTAGGAACAAATTACCTTTTCTCCAGTAAATTTGCAAATATAACTAACCCGTGTTGGATCAACAAATAAAATAGATTATTTCGTCGGTCTACCAAAAAAAAAAAAAAATCTTTTTTAAAAATATTAATTTTATATTTCTACTCTAAACTTATCCACTTATTTATAGAAAATCACATATGACCTACTATTTTACACTCACTATCCATTAATATATTAATTTATAATCTCTATGACATATCTTTTAATCACACTATCTATTAATTTATTTATTTATTTATTTATTATATTCACTCATTTTACATTGATTATAATGTATTAAAACTTGTGCCTTCAAAATCAATGAAAGAAAATAATAAGCATGGAAAGTATATGTATTATTAGTAAAGAAAAAAAGAAGAAGAAAAGAAACATCTCACAAAAGTATACATGGAATTTCACCTATTGTTTTATTAATTATAATAGTAGGCGGGACCACTTTAAATAATTATTAATTATAAAATCTAAATCTACTTTTTGGCTCAGAAAATAAGCAAATGTGAAAGGCCGACATTAGAGCCGTAAATGCTGACCTTTTTGCCACTAAAGTTAGACTTATGAGCATCGTTTCCTACTACTTTCCACTTCTAACAAGTTTATGGTTTAGGTCTAACATTTTCATTAAATAAAAATAATATAAAATTTCATTGGATAATTTATTTTTGTAATAAAAAAATTAAGAAATATTATGTAATGTACCCATCAAACGAAATATGTGGAAGGGTGATAGCGAATGGACGGATAAAGAAAAGAAAAAAAAGTATGGTCGATGTCATATTAGTTTATGGTGTCATCATCACCGTATCTTATGGTGTAATCTATATTCACTTAATTTGGACTTTATCACGTGACGGTAAAAGCCAATGGATTGGTGGCCCCAGTTTTACGAAGAAACCAAACTATATGATCTTCCAAAATGTACCCTTCTTCAATTGCTCAATTATTCTCGAATGCAGTCTTAAATCTTAATATATATCCAACCAAGATTCATGACTTCCATAAAATAAGTTAGGTCTTCAATAAACAAAAACCATTTATTTGGATTTACGTGTTTTGGTTTTGTAGAGTCGGAATAGGATTATAGATCAAAAGATAAACAGAAATCAGATATCTGAAACGTAAAATTAACACGAAAATATACGTGGTTCACCAACGTTGTGTTGGCTACATCCACGGGTAGAACCGGAGAATAGATTATATTAATTTGGAGATGGTTCGTCCTCTTCCACCTCATCAGCAATTTGTAAGGCATAAGTCACCATATCCTCAAACCGATACCTCGAAGGAGGTTTCACGCCAGTTCTCCTGGCCCTGTGAACAGCTATGCTCGGGACGTCTGAGCTAGTTTCAGCATCTGAATGGGCATCTGAACTACTGCTCTCTGTAGTGGTAGTATGTTGATGATCATCTCCACCTTGAAGTTGTAATTTACTCACATCAAGAGTAACTTGTAGCTCCACCTGTTTATCAACACTACTACAATTTTCTACAACAAGAAGCAGCGGTGGGGTTAAGCATATAATTTTCATCAAATACAACATTTCGACTCAAGTGACTCGACTCTCAGAAGATGACCAAATTCTATAACCCTTAACTCCATCCCCGTACCCCACAAATATACTCTTCTTAGCACGTGGTTCTAATTTCCCCTCATTTACATGATAATACACAATAGAACCAAAAGCTTTTAACAAAGTATAATCTGCAGGTTTACCAGACCATACCTCATAGGGTGTCTTGCAGTCAATGCCAGTGTGAGGGCCACGGTTGATCAGATAGCACGTCGTGCTTACAGCCTCTGCCCAAAACCTTCTTGCTAAACCAGCATTAGAGAGCATGCATCTCGCTCTTTCCAACAAAGGTTCGATTCATACGTTCGCCACACCATTCTCTGCGGTGAATCTCGATGGTGTGATGACGAGCAATGTCCTTATCCCTGCAGAACTCATTGAACTCGGTGAGCAATTCCAAACCATTATCGGTTCGAGTCTCTTGATTTTCTTTCCGGTCGATTCTTTACCAAGGCCTTCCATCGCTGAACCGCTGAAAGCTTCACTCTTATGTTTCATCATAATCACCCAAGTCATTCTTGAGTAATCATCAATCATAGATACAAAGTATCTGCGCCTCCATAGATTCAACTCGAGACGGACCCCAACAATCCATATGGATGTAATCAAGAATCCTTGGTCCGATGAACACCCTTCTTGAAAATTTGGTGCGGTGGAGCTTCCCAAAGACGCAATGTTCGCGAATTCAAGATTCTCGCACTTGATGCCCGATAGAAAATCCCGCTCGACTGAATTTGCATCCTTTTCTCCCATATGCCCAAGCCTCATATGCCACGGTCGGTCATATCCTTAGCTCGAACCTCGGATGATGCAATGAAACGAACTCATCATGACTGAACCTCTCAAGAAATATAAGGTTCCATGTTTCAAGCCCGTGAGAACCACATTTGAACCCTGATAAATATTCATGACTCCACCTTCGCCCTTGAAACTGAAACCCTTGCTATCAAGTAGACTAAGAGATATCAGATTCTTCGTCATCTGTGGAACATGTCGGACGTCGTTCAAGGTGCATAAAACCCCATCATGTGTCTTGATACTGATTGAGCCAATCCCAACAACTTTGCAGACAGCATTGTTGGCCATAGTAACATTGCCACCATCTACCTTCTCATAAGTCGAGAAACACTCCCTGCTATGACAAATATGGTAGGATGCCCCGGAATCTAGAACCCACACACCATTGTGGTGTGACAGTTCATCAGCAACCAGAGCAAGATCTTCTTCAGAACTCCCATCATTCTCAGCCACAGCTATAGACCCGCTGGTACCGATACCTTTCTCCTGGTGATGATTCTTCTTCTTAGGACAATCATTTTTCCAATGTCCTAGTTCTTTACAGTAGTTGCAAATATCATCGGATTTAGGACCTCTGAAAATTTTATAGTTCGACTTTTTTCTTGCCAAACTTATATACCCTTTCCCCGTAACATTCAACTCGGATGCCCGATTTTACGTAATAGAACCCGAACCAGATGCGGTTGACGGTCTTCCCTCTCTGTGAAGAGCGCATCGAACCTCTTCTAAAGACATATTATCTTTCCCCGTAATAAAGGACTCAACAAAATTCTCATATGAAGCAGGCAATGATACCAACAAAATTAAAGCAGCATCTTCATCATCAACTTTAACATCAATATTTCGCAAGTCTAACAAAATCTTATTCAATGTATCAAGATGATCCCGTAGAGATGTACCTTCCTGCATACGCAGACGGAACAGACGTTGCTTCAGAAGCAACTTGTTGGTTAAAGACTTTGTCATGTACAAGCTCTCCAACTTCTTCCAGAGACCAATGGCTATTTCCTGATCGGCAACTTTGATGAGCACGTCATCGGACAGACACAGCATGATAGTCGAGTGAGCCTTTTCCTCCGCAGCATCCCACTCGACATCATCAACTTCTCCTCTCGGTTTATCAGATAACGGAGCCCACAAACTTTGTTGTTTGAGCAACGAACGCATTTTGATCTGCCATAGACCAAAACTATTTCTTCCGGTGAACTTGTCGACTTTTACGTTAAACGCAGACATCTTTTAAACGGAACAGAAATCCTAACAGCGCGGACATCAACCTGGAAAGCTCTGATACCACTTGTAGAGTCGGAATAGGATTATAGATCAAAAGATAAACATAAATCAGATATGTGAAACGTAAAATTAACACGAAGATATATGTGGTTCACCGATAAGTTTCATTTTTCATGGGAAGGTATATGCGCGCATGAGGCGTAGGGCTGCATATGTGCATATATATATATATATATATATATATACGTGAAGCAATCAGAATGAAAGAGGCGCAAACAAGGAACGCACACACGCAAACTTTAATTTGAGCTTTTATATACAGAATATAGTTTTTCTTTTGTTTTTTTGGTACATTAGAATAGTTCTTTTTAGTTCAGTAATTGAGATTGAACTTTGGTCCGAATTATTTTCTTTCCAGTTATTTCAATTCCAGTTTAGTTTGTCAGAATTCAGTTTTGCTTTCGGATTCAAGCGCTACAATTGTTCTTCGTGGATCCCTACGGTTTTATCTATCTATCTCAATTTATGCTTTATTTATTTAATTATTGTTTTGTTATTTTAATTATGCGTAGCTAAATTCCGTATTGATCCTAGGTTTTGTATGTCTGATTAGATTTATATGATTAATCTGTTGATACTGTTTTGCCGTCCTTCATGATTTATAAATCTTGCTTTAATTCTCATGTGTTGGTATCGATCAATATCTATGCATGCTAGTTATGTGATTAATGTCTCGCGGAATTAATTGCATAATCGATATCCGAGTTTATAATACGCTTTTGCCTTGAGACCACTTTGGAGATAGGTGAACCGTAGGAGGTTAAATCTTTGTGTGCTTTTGTAATTAGCTTACTTTCTTGAGACCGACGGAGATAGAGTTTAGGCTAACCTACTACTATAGGTCATCTCCGACGGAAACTATAGTTACATTAGTGATCCTGATATGAATGTGGATTAAATTGGTAAATGATTAATAGGTTAATTGTGTGAATCAAGTTAGGTTAAATGCATCCCTATGATCGCCTTTCTTATCGATTTTATTCCTATCTTTATTTTCGAGTCTAGTTTTATAATATCCTCTTGTTTTTGTTTCTGGATAATAATCAAGATTCGTGTTGATTATTCATTGTGTTCTCGAGTCGCATCCTCGTGGATACGATATATATACTTCTTGCTTCACCAACGCCAGTTGGCTACATCCACGGGCAAAATCGAGAAGATTATATTAACTTGGAGATGAGAAGTACAGATTACAGATTGGGAGTGAAAACTAGCGTGAAGAACAACGATCAAAAAATTGAAGAACACGCACAACACCAAAATAATTCATCTTCGTAAACCGCTGTAATCACGCCTCGCAAGTGTGCCTCGTGAGCACAACTCGCGAGCTTAGGTAGCGAGCAAAAATGGAATCACAGCATTGAGTGCTCCTCGCGAGCACAAGGTGAGAGCTCAGGTCGTGAGCTTAGGTAGCGAGACAAGTCACTATTTTAACAGGTTTAGTAATAGAGTAGTTAATATTCGAGATCAAATATTTTGACTTCGAATCTATCGTGATGTGACCTTTAAATTTATATATTTAATTGAATAAAAAATATACTTATTTGAATGTGTATCTATCGGTCTAATAATAAAATGATTAATGTCTAAAATTAATCAGATTTAAAACCATTATCATTCAGTTTTTAAAATTATTTGTTTATTCATCAAAAAAGAAAAATATTTATTGGATCATTATTTATTGGTGTATATAGTTAAATCGTTAAAACTGTTTTAAATTTATCCTATTTTTATTTAATTAATTATATTTTGAATTATAGATTTTAATAATTAATATACAAATTACGGTACATTATGCAAGATATTTTTGGGCAAATTTTTTGATATCTGAAAGTTGAGTAGGTTTAGGGGTGTCTAAACGGTTTTTGGTTTTCGGTTAGAATCAAAACCAAATCGAAACCGACAAATTCGGTTAACCGAAAATCGACAAATTCGGTTATCGGTTCGGTTTCGGTTCTAGAGTTGAAAAAAAATTCGGTTATTGGTTAACCGATAACCGAACGGTTCGGAACCGAAAAACTGTTTTTATTTTTAATTATTAATTAATTAATTAAAAATTCTGAAAATCAATTTTTTAATTATTACTTTATTAATTATTTTAATTATTTGTTAAATATTTTATTTATTTATAATAAGTTTTAGTTTTTTAATTATTATATTTATGTATTTTAATTATTAATTTATTTATTTTTATTATTAATTAATTTTAATTTGGTTTTACGGTTAACCGGAAAATCGAACCATCGGAACCGATCGATTTTCGTTTAATCGAAAATTTAAAACGGTTCGGTTTTGATTCCATTTTTGGAGAAATTCGGTTCGATTAACCGAAACCGAACCGTTTAACAGCCCTAAGTAGGATCCTTGAATTTCCATTTATCATGTTTGATGGATTTGGAAACAATTTGAATTTCCACGTCAAACCATGTTCGATTTCTAGCGATTTTTCTTAACTTCCTTGTATTGAAAATTTTGTTTGAAAATATGTATTGTTTTTCGTACTTCTGATATTAATTAGTCAAAAGTGATAGTTTATATAAGAATTAAAATGGTGAAAGTTTGATACATATTCAACTATTATAAAGGGTGAAAAGGATGGCTAAAACCATTCGTACGTTACAGTTTTCACATGAATACAGAATATACTTACCTTGCCCGATGGAGTTGTTTTAAGTCCACATCCAATGTGAAGTCTCATTTTTTATTAATTACTGCACGATAATATAAAAAATATAAATTACCGCATGATAATATAAAAAATAAGATTATGATCTGCACTTATAAGATAAAGGAAAATGGGAAAGAAGACGCCGTCTTCTTATACATAGAACGAACATAATACAAACTGGGTTTGGACTAATAGTTTTATTAGTAGTTTAATATAGGGATGTCAATGGGTGAGTTTTATCCGGATCGGTTCGGAATCGTTCAAAACCCATTAAATTTTAAAGTAGCGGTTCTGGTTCTGGATCTGATTCCAGATCCGCTTTAGACCCGGATCGTTTAGATCCATACTTTGATGGTCTGGTCCGGTCCGGATCTGGTTCTGGTTCCGAATAAAACTCGTCTATTGACAAGCCTAAGTTTAAATAGACTTATCAATGAGATAGTTTTATCCATATCGATTCAAAATCACTCATAACACATTAAATTATAAAGCAACGGTTTCGATTTTAGTTATGGTTACGATTCTGGTATGATTCTGGTTCCAGATCCACTCAGATCCGGACCGCTTAAGACCCATAGTTGATGGTCCGGATCCGGTCCGGATCCAGTGTCTAATTGGTCGGTTCCAGAACCAGAACCATTATTTATTTCTTGGTTCTGATCCGGATAAAACCCACCTATTGATATCCCTACTTTAATATATATATATATATATAGGTTTTATTTATTTTCATTTAAACAATAATCCTTTTATATATAAGATTCCTAATGAAATTAATTTAATGAGTGTATGATTTAAATTGTATAAATTGTATGTTCATTGCATGTAATAAAAATGAATAAATACATTAAAAGGTTGAAGGATTGAAGACTTTGAAGCCGCTTTCAGTGCCTTCATTTCATGGCCGAAAGCAATTACAGTACAGTACTTTATTCATTCATGGCACTTTTTTACTTTACTTTCGCCTTCAATTTCGGTCTTAGTGTCTTTATTTTGCCTTTATTTTTCTACTTTTATTTTCGTTTTCAAGGAATATGCATCTTTATTTATGAGGAGGAAAAGTATATGTCACTTACACAGGCACACCAACTGAACTTATATAATGTCCGTTTCTTCCATATCATCCAAGGTACAATTATGAGTTTATACGATTAAGTAAAACCACCTTTTTCTTTTTAAAAATCCTATAATTTATAATGATATTACATGAAATAACGAATGATTAAATTACACACGATGATAATTCTATGTCTATTCCATGTGAGGCATTATTTTGCCATCTAACGAGTATATAAATAAAAAATAATTTGGCTTCCTAATTGTTGGCAAGAGAGTTAGATCTTTTTCTTATACGCCTCATTTCATTTATATATTCGAATAATAGGCATTACATTAGTAGAGTTCCATTCAAATTTCCAGTTTTTACCCAATTAATTTTTACCTTTACAAAGTTAGGCCAAATCATTTTTCTTAATTGGCCATAAGAAGTGGTGAATTGCACCATGGGCGTAAGAAGTTGTCGGTTCATAATTTATGGATCCCTATACATTACGCAAGCATTAATTGAACATGCCTTATAAATTCGACTCCTTCTACGTTTTCAATTTTGCCAAAGAAAGATGTAAGTTAACCTTCAATTCATTTAAGTTAGGTCGGCAACCTTGGCCTTCTAGACTTCTACATTTCTACTCCTTTTCGTTATAAGTTCGACCGACGGATGCACGACCCTACTTCTACTCCTTTTCATTAGAAAGATTTAGCGTGTTATTATGGGATTTTGGGTGAAAGTCGACATGATTGTGTAATAAGTCAATTTTGTTGTTTACTATGTTTGCATTATTATGAAACATAAAAAAACACAATTTTCTTTTGACAAAAACTTAGGTGAGCACAACCTCATCATGCGCTCACCCATTTATAGTGTATTAATTAAGGTATTAAGAATAATTATAATTTAATAATTTTTAATTAAAATTTATTAAATTTAATTTGAGTTTATTAACTAAAAATTGAAATTTATTAATACATAATTAAAATTTATTAAATATAATTAAAATTTATTAATATCAATTAATTAATCAAAAAGTTAATTAGGTGGTCTCACGCGCAGCGTTGCACGGGGGACCACCCCTTTTCTTTTCAACTTACTATTTTTCCATTTCTCTTTTGGATTTGGGTGGCGGGGGATGTAAAAGCCCAATATCAACTTAAAACTTTTCTTAGCAGAAATAAGCGTTGGATGACACCGTAGTAACCCTAGTGGGCCTGTCATTTTGTTCCTTCAAATATAGCAATTTCCAAAGAGAGATTATAGTCTTGTGATCTACATATATATGGGAAATTGAGAATTTTGGTAGTGCAATTTTGTACATTTGTAGGTCTCTATACTTTTGTCTTTTGCCTAATAAGTTCCCCGTAATAGGTTTTTTTTTTTTTAATTTAATTGGATCCTTATTTAACGATTTTTATAGATCCGTTAACTTTTTTGTCATCTTATACTTTCTCCATCCACAATAAATATCACTTATTGACGATACGAATTTTAATAAAATTATTGGTGGATGTTGTTTGAATGGAGAAATAATCTCACCATATGTTAGATTGTGAGTTGAGCTGGCAAATGGACACCCAGCCCGTGCCCACCGAGCTTTTCCAAAAACCAGCCCAAGCCTACCGAACTTTCCTAAAAAATCGGATCGGGCCAGTCGAACATCCTTGGGGTTGAAAAAATTGAGGCCCAACTCGACCTAAAATCGGACCGGACCCGTTTTGCCACATCTAGTTGTGAGTGGTAGGAATAGTTTTTTAGTATATAATAAGTGATTGTGATGTTGAATAATAAAGATAAATATCTTAAAAAAAAATGATACACTTTTCTTGGATGTCGAATAAGACAATTATGATACACTTATCCTGGACAAAGGGAATATAATATATCATCAAATTTATTATTTAACTAACCTTCAACGATGATTCACCAAATGCAAAGGCAATTAGGATTTAATCGAATATATATATACATAAAAAAATCAAATTTACATATAGGATATTACGTGGAATAACGAAAAACTTAACTAAATCTACAAAATCTAACAATAAGAATTAGATGAAATATAAAAAAAGTATAAGGATCTATTAAAATGAAAAATATTGTAGAATGATCTAATAAAATAAAAAATGAAAGTATAGAAATCTGAAATGAGTTTTTCTTTTTTTTCATTAACTACATGAAAAATTCATCAAATTTCCAACCGATAAGGAGTGTTGCATGACAGGCTTCGCCAAATTTCATATTTCCAAATAAATGACGGGAAATCACAATAAAATGGGAAAATGAAAAGATAACATATGATTAGATTTACGAGACATATTATTCTCCCAAGTAATAGTTTCTATCCTCAATCTCAAATGAGTCATTCAAGAAAATAAGACCATAATTTCTTAACAAAATAGGAGGCCCATCTGCAGCTCAAGAGTCGCGCCCAAGTCCAAACAATATACAAGAATAATACTCAAATAAATTGTTAAATTTTCATGTTTTAAAATTTCTAAATTGGTGTTATATTGTTATTATATTCTCAAACGATTAACAACATTCACTAGTGACCCAATAAAAATTTGAACGACCAATTAGATTGAACAGAAAATTAAGGATCCATTCCGGGCAGGGCACTTGCAGTACTGCTGCAGACTGGGTAATTGAGATATTTCCTTGTCTCAATTTCAACCAACATATACTACTATATATACACACATATACGTATTAATTCACATAATCTAATATTCCACATATTATAAGAAAGGGAAACGTCAGAATCATCCATCAGAGCCAGCAGTTATGAAGGTGCTCTTCCCAATAATATATATATATATAAAAATCCCTTGAAATTTGAATAACTTGGATGAATAAATGGCAGACCGAGAAACATATACCACGGCGATAAAACAATGGAATTTGCATACACGAGGTAGAACTCGCATAAATGGTAGTAGCATTTAGCTTTGAGAAAACCAATCATTTATCACTGAAATTTCTCAGAACAGCAATTTGGTCAAGGAAAGTCGCAACTTTCTAACAATTGATTCAATAAAATATATTAGCATAAAGCGTAAATTGGCACAAATCATTGTTATGAACTCAGGGGAACCAGTTCTAACATTTATAAATACCAGAAATCCCACTTTTTTAGAGTTCAACAACAAAAGTTAAATGGATCAGATCTCTAAACTTCCTAATTAAATTGCACTAGTTTCATGCATTGAGCAAAAGATACAATTCAACAACTCCCAAGAATTGATCGAAAAAGGAGCACCTCAAATCATGAACTCAAGAACCAAAGCTTGCTTCAGCAACACAGTAATCCTACGTTAAAATCCTTTCGTTAAATCAGTGTAACAAAAATAATCCAACTCTGTCTCGTTCCCCTTCTTAGTCTTGATCGTGACACCATCAACTCCGGCAACAATCACAGAGGTGGCTAATCCAATAAACATCCCATGATCAACAATGCCGGGAAGCCTCAAAACTGCATCACTAGCCTTATTCAAATCCCCAATTTCCTTCTCGAAATATAAATCAATAATATAATTCATGTTATCAGTCACATAAGGCAGTTTTCCGCCGCTGCCGGCCGCCTTACGCAGCTCCGCCACGCAGCCCGCGTATGCGAACAATTCCTCGAGCCTCTTCAACGAATGGCTCCAACAAAATTGCACGACCTCAACCGGCATTGCCAGCTTGCTACCACCTATGTATTTCACCAATTTCGATTCATCAACAATCACGATGAATTTCTTGGCGACGGATTCGACCATTTTCTCCCTCAACAGAGAACCCCCGCGCCCTTTAACCAAATTCAGCTCCGGATCGACCTCGTCGGCGCCATCAATGGCTAAATCGACCAAGGGGTGGGAATCGAGATCCGACAACGGGATGCCCAGCGACACGGCCTGCTCGTGGGTCTTCGTCGAGGTGGGCACGCCGACGATGTTCTTGAGCTTCCCCTGCCGCATGAGCTGCGCGATACGATCGACGGCGTGCTTGGCCGTGGATCCCGTGCCGAGGCCCACAACCATGCCGGATTTCACGTGTTCCACCGCCTTGTAAGCTGCAATCTTCTTCAAATCATCCTGCGTGAGGGCGACGGGTTGACACGACGGTGGGGCGGAGGGGCCGATTAGCTTCGGCGGCTCCACCGCGGCGCGGACAACCTGTTGAGCTACGGTCATGGGTGCGAGTATACGAAATCAAAATTTAGAAAAATAAAATTGAAGTTTTGATTGATTGAAGTGCGGGAGGATAAGAAATCCAAGGGCTAGATCATTTTGATCTTGCAAAAGAAAGGAAATAGGATTTGTGAGGTGAGAGATTAGAGGGAAAGAAGATATGGTGTTCGTGAAAATGGCAGCGTGAGGAAAACGATTAGGGTTGGGCGTGGGATTTATAGAAGGGGAGGGCGGCGGCGAGTGGTGGAACGCGGAGGAAAGGCGCTGAAAAGTGGAAGCGTGGTTTTGGAATGGGGGTGGGTGGGCCCAGATCTCCAATCCTATACGATATGGTACTAATTATCTCAGAAGCTATATAATTTATTATTTTATCTCAAATAAAATATAATCCCCTCCACCAAATAGATTTATTTAATTTCATCTATTTATTTATAAAAATTACTTATAGCCCACTTTTTAAAATATCCATTAATATATTTATTTATTATATTTATGATATATTTTATATTTACTTATTTTACACTCATTATAATTTATTAAAACATATCTCACTAAAATCAATTAACAATTATGGTGGAGGGAGGTAATATTTTGTTATTTTATTAAGAGGAACGCGTCATCCACCTCTAGTTTCAAAAAAGAACATTAAGATATCTTAGTGTCTGTTGTTCAATACTTAGCTGTTGCTAGTAAGGATTAAATAATTATTTGTTCTCTTTTTTTAAAAACTATGGAACATACTGTAACTTGTTGACGAGTAAGTAATTTAGTCGTTTAAATATACTAAAACATAAATATTACTCCATGATTAATTAAAACAGTAAGAGAATTGAAAGATAGATAAGCCTGAATTTTGTTGTGATATATTAACCTAATATTTAGATATCCTGTTAAAAACAATTAATACTATCCTTATTTTTCATTTTATCCTTTTTATAAATTAATTAATTGTTGAATTCATCTTTCCTTCTTGCTGTACAGAACATAGAATGAACTATCAGATTTCGAAAGTGACTTTTGTGTGGAAATATTGAAGTAATTATTTTAAAGTTGTTAGCTCTTAACTAATTGAACTAATACAATTTGGAACATGAATATTATTATTTTTAGGAGAAGTGGTTTATATATCACACATTATGTATCCTTAACCAAATTTAAAAGCAAACACAAATTTAAACCAAAATATGTTCATATGGATAATCTAACGGTGGAAAGAATAATTTATATTAGTATCTTTTAAATAGAGTCTGATATATACAATTTTATACCATCACAATCATAATATCATGGATGTCATCATTCCATGGTTGCAAGTTGGGAAAGAAATGACCTAAAAACATGTTCGAAATGTGATCAATATGTTAATTATTCGATTCAACATGCTACTTTTCAAATGTCAAATCTTCATTTTCAGATTAGCAGAAAGTTTTAGGGGCAGTGGTAATTTTTTTAAAAAAATTAGGGAAAAAAGATATTGTATTTACTCAATCAAATCCTTGTCTATAATATTCACCAACTAAATACAAAAATTATCGATCTAACAAACTGGTCAAGAACAATGCAGTGCAAATTATACAAGTGGATGAATTGTCTTATTCGTCGATCTGTACATGCGATAAACCCTAATAAATAAGTGGGATCTAACAGCTTGAGAATAGTATGATTTTTTTCCGGCAGGAGCTTATCTTCCTCCTCCAGTCCTTGCAGCAAGGAAGGAATCCATATATATCTCAAAATTCACTATGATATGCAGTTTTCCAAGGTGCAAATAACCCCATGAAATATGGCCATAATTTCTGCAATTTAATAAGATATCCAGAGGACTAAACTATATTTTGCTCATTACATCTTTTAAGCGGATTGGCGACGAAATTTTGGGCATGAATGAGGTCCATCCAATAAACAACAACAAAAAAAAAGATTTGATCCTTTGATGGGCCAATACTTTATATTGTGTGCATTCTATCATGATCAATACATTAAATGAAATAAATGAAATGCAATGTGACATTTATCATTTTACATAGACATATCCACATGATATGCATCTAAAGTATAGTAACATGCATGTCAACATATCAACAAAATATAGAAATTAAAATTAATGTGCTAAAAATCAAGATTCCCCAAAGGATACCTTACTAGTGCTCCAAAGAACTAAATTTGAAGATATGAAAAAACTGGAGATAAGTTATACTTCCTACGTTCACTAAATACGTTCACTTTCTTTTTTTGAAAAGATCAACTTCACATTTTTATCCTAAATATATTCATTTATTTACGAAAAAATCATTCATGACTCACCTCTTTAAACTCACTATCCATTAATATATTCATTTATTATTCATATGACCCACCTTTTTTGCATCTCCACTTACTTTACACTTATTATAATTTATTAAAATCATCATCAAAATCAAAGATGATTTTGGTGGCGGATAAGTATATCTTAAAATATTGTATAATTTTAAGTTTTGTGGCTCGTCAAGTGTGCCCAAGACAAAGCAATTTCGGGGTGTATGTTAAAAGGGTGTTGGAAAAGGTGTAATGAAACGATGCAAGACTTGCGGCGTAGACACAACGTGAAATGCGAAGGTAGGAGATCAAAACTAACAATGAATTTGAAAATGTAGTAAATACAATCGAAATCAGAAACCGTAAACAGATGCCGAGTCGAGGAGGCCTCTTTCCGCAAGACGAGATACGCCCAGTAGTGCTCTCGGTTACGGCGTATCGTCCCCAAAGATGAAACGGCGTCTCGTAGGTGGCAAAGACCAGACCAACGAGCTCCGCGAACCGGACGGAGGCGAGGACGAGCTTGACACGAAAATATGTATGCGTGAGTGCTCTAGGTATCCGGAATGCTTTTGCGATGGTGGCTTATCTTGTAGACATGTCCTATTTATAGCGTCGTCCTCGTAGAAAGATCTTGAAGTCAACACCGCATTGATGTCGGGTGTTACGGAGTTATGTCCCCTATCGAGTGCTGGCGGTTTACGGAGACAACGTGGGCACGCTTCCGCAGAGCCATCATGTCGGGCGTTACAGACGGTTCGACGAATCGGACAACGCGCGCGTCGGTGTTCATTGGGCGATCCGGACGTCTCTTCAAGTGCACAGCAGCCCAACGGATGGGCCACACGAGTTGGGCCTCGGACCAACTCCATCGCACGCCAGCCCAACGGATTGGCTACACGAATGGGCCCGGACCAACTTCATCTTTGGGCTCGATCAAACGTTGATCCAAAATATAAGACAATGGGCCACGGAACCAGCCCACGAAGCAAGCCACACGAACAGCCCAAAGAACGCCCAAAGACCACCCAAAGACCAATTGCCAAGATCCAAGATCCAAGATCCAAGATCCACGATCCACGATCCACGATCCACGATCCACGACCACGGACCACGGACCACGGAACCGAACCGAACCGAACCGGGCCGAGCCGAGCCGGAGCGGGCGGGCGGGCGGCGCGCGGCGGCGGGCGGGCGGCCGGCCGGCCGGCGCCGGGCAACGGCACCGGCACGGCCCGGCGGCATGGCAGCGTGTATATACGTGGCTTTCCACCCATCACATGCACATAATTATACTAAGTGTTCAATGACCCACTTATATAGACAATTAATGAAGGTACATTAATCAATGTGGGATAAGGATTAATTAATCCATGCTTATCCCATTAATCACATAACTCCATGTTTAAGTGACCAACTTTAATCCATTATTTCTCCTCACGGAAATCGGATTTGAGAATGTGAATACACCACGATCATCTACTCGAACGTAGATCGATCCTATGCCGCTTAATTTCACAAAATTAAACGTTACGTCACTCAAAATCTTGGTCAAAGTAGCTTCGAAACTCGACCACATATATAATATTATATATATATGCACGCGATTTTCAACAATCCCCACATGAGTGGAAATAGCCATATGCATGATGCGCACACCTTTCGATCCTCAAGAGATGTTAAAATATTTGGACAGTGGTTTATGGCCTTGAACCTTCCATAGTTAGTACCATCGAGTACACAAGCGGATTAGTGGACACGATGCGCGAACTATTCCCCACACGTAATCAAACAATGGTATTAACACTTTAACACCTCAACCTCATCCGTTCTCACGTTTGATTCCATTTTGGCCATGGACATCCACTTTGGATTCATAAGTGTTTTGTTTGAAGCGGTCCCACTGCACTTACATAGGTGATTCTTTACCGAGTATCTTGCCATACTCAACCTCCTCGAGGTATCTTGGAATCATTGAGAGTCAACGACTCAACCTCACCACTAGGCAAGTTTTTCAACACTCGTTTGCTTTCTAGGAACAGTACTAACTCGAGTGTTTATACACGAACTCATATAGCTTAGTTCTCCCATTGAACCAAGTTCTTGGGATCTCCAACATCATGGTTGGGTTACCACTATGATTGTTCTTAAGATGTGGATTTTAGTCCCATTCCTCTAGCAACTTGATCATTTGATCCCGGTTCAACCCTTTGGTTAATCGGATCGCCAGATTATCTATTGACTTGACATAGTCAATTGATATAACCCCACTCGAGATCAAATGCCTCACGGTATTATGTCGCCGACGATATGTCGAGACTTACCATTATACAAACCACTTTTCGCCCTTCCAATAGTCGCTTGGCTATCACGTTGAATCATCACTTTGGTGGCACGGGTTTAGACCAACATGGAATATCTTCCAAAAATTACGAGCCACTCGGCTTCCTCACCGCTTTATCCAAAGCTATGAATTACGATTCCATGGTGGATCGGGCTATACACGCCTGCTTTCGTGGATCTCCAAGAAACAAGACACCTCCCAATCGTGAACACGCACCCCACTTGTAGAAAGTGAATCTTTCGTGTCGATATCCAATTGGCATCACAAGCATGCTTCAAGTGCAGGGGGATATCTCGTGAAATGCACCCATGATTTTGAGTATACTTAAGTACCTCAAAACTCTCACTAAAGCCTTCCAATGCTCCTTGCTTGGATTGCTCGTGTAACGACTCAATTTGTTCACTGCGCAAGCTATGTCGGGTCGGGTGCAATTTGTAAGATACATCAAACACCGATGACCTTAGCATAGTCTTCTTGCCCAACAGTTTCACCTCGTTCTTACTCAAGTGAACATTGAGCTCTAATGGGTCTTAGCAGCAAACTATCAAACGCGTTGAATTTCTTAAGCACTTTCTCAACGTGGTGAGATTGTGTCAAGACAATTCCGTCGATCTTCTTAGAATCTTGATTCCAAGAATCACATCACCTAAACCCATGTCCTTCATGTCAAAATTTCTATTTAACATGCTTTGTGTCATTAATGACTTGAGTATTGCTACCATGATCAACATGTCATCTACATACGGACACACTATAACATAACCATTATCGGTGTTCTTAACGTAGACACATTTGTCACACTCGTTGATTTTGAAACCATTTGCCAACATTACATTGTCAAATTTCAAGTGCCATTGCAACGGCGCTTGTTTCAAACCATATAGAGACTTCACGAGTTTGCATACCTTGCCTCTCGACTGTGTACTACAAACCCTTCGGGTTGCTCTATATATACCTCATCCTCGAGGTCACCATTCAAAATGCGCCTTAACGTCCATTTGATGAATCTCAAGATTGTGCAAAGCGGCAATTGCGAAAGCACCCTAATAGACGTAATCCTCGTCACGGTGAATAGGTATCGAAGAAATCGTACCTCTCTTTGTTTAAACCTTTGACAACCAAACGGGCTTTATACTTTTCAATTGATCCATCCGCCTTGTACTTCCTTTTAAGGATCCACTTGCATCCTAAGGGCTTACAACCTTCGGCAAATCAACCAAAGACCCAAGTGTGGTTTTGCAAAATGGAATCAATCTCACTTTGAGCGACCTCTTGCCGAGCATCCCGTCGGCCGAGCATAGGCTACTTTGATTGAAGTTGGTTCTTCGTCAACATGAACGCAATATAGTCGGGACCAAAGTCCTTCGCGTTCGACTCTATCGCCACGCCTCTGTTCCGACCTCTCGGATCGAGACCTCGATCGCTTATGCGATATCGGTTCTTCCTCCAAAGGTTTAGAACTCAAGCTTCACCATCGTTCTATTGCTAGAATTGGCTTCACTTTTATCCTTATCTTCTGAGGATAAACACTTTCAAAGAATATAGCATTCCTTGACTCAATCGTCGTCCCCACGGTCATATCCGGTACCTCGACACGTGGATCGAAAACGATAGCGCCATTGCTCATGCATACCCAATAAAGATACAATCATCGTTTTAGGTCCAATTGTAACTTGTTTTGGAAGAGGCACCTCAACCTTCGCCAAACACCCCACACTTTGAGATATTTGACGATGGCTTTCTTCCTTTCCACAACTCGTGAGGTGACATCCTTACCTTTGGGTGGAATCTTGTTCAAGATGTAGTTGGTCATCAAACAGCTTCCCCACAAGTTCTGGGCAACCCAGAACTAATCAACAAAGCATTCATCATCTCCTTAAGTGTTCGATTTTCGTTCAACAACGCCATTAGATCGAGGTGAATAAGGGTGTCGTTTGGTGTATTATACCACTTTCGTTGCATAATGCCTCAAACGAGCTACATATTCTCCCCTCTATCACTTGAGCAGTCTTAATTGACGACAATTGATTCTCGGCCGTTCTTGAAGTTTTAAAAGCTTCATAGCACCGTCTTTACTTCTTAGAAGGTAAAGATAACAATATCTTGTCTGATCATCAATAAACGTGATGAAGTACTTTTTACCACCTCTAGTTTGTACAAACTTTAAATCACACACATCAGTGTGAATAAGTTCTAGAGGCTTAGTGCTCCGTTCTACCGAATGAAACGGTAACTTAGCCATTTTAGCTTCCACACAAACCTCACATTTCGTTTGTGTATTAACTTCATTTAACTTTAGTAAATCTAAATTTACTAATCTTTTTATTGCATTTAGATTAACATGTCCTAATCTACAATGCCATAAATCAGAGCACTCGATCAAGTAAGAGGAAGTAGATGCTTTTTCATTCATCATAATTTTGGGTACACGGCGCACAGCCATTACATTTAGTTTGAAAAGACCCCCGGTGAGATAACCTCTACCAAGAAACTTTCCAAACTTAGTCAAGACAAACTTGTCCGACTCAAAAACTAGTCTAAAACCTTTATTAACTAGAATAGAGGCGACACTAAGTTCTTGCGAATGTCGGGACATCAAAGACATCCTTCAATGTGATCTCAATGCCGGACGTCATCTTGAGCACCACATCACCAACTCCGGCAACCTCGGACGAAGCTTGGTTCCCCATGTTGAGCTTCCTCCCCTCAACAGGCTTGTAGGTGGAGAAACGCATCTTTTCGGCGCATACGTGCGCAGTTGCGCCAGTGTCGATGAACCATCCACCTTGATTCTCGACGTGATTGACTTCTTCGGTCACCACAGCAGCCAAGTCATCCTTGTCCCATTTGTCGAAGTCCTTCTCGACAACATTGGTAACTTGCTTAGCCTTCTTCTTCTTAGTGACGGCGGCCTCCACTCGTGTGGCCATGCTTGCCACAATTGTATGATCCCGTCAAACTTACGGAAACCACCTTCCTTTGCTTTATCTTTGACATTGGGACGAACACGTTTGTTGGAGGGACCGCCTCCAACAGTTGGCTCTAACATCGATCAAGCCTTTCCTTTAGTTCTAGCTTCTTCACGCCGACTCGATGCGCGATCGACGATCAAGTCTTCAAGTGTCATATCCTTTCGCTTGTGCTTAAGGTAGACCTCAAGTCTCTCCACCCGGGGTAGCTTCTCAATCATCATAGCGACGACAAAGCCGTCCAAACAAGCAGTGTGCCTTGACTTGAACCTCGTGCACAATGAGTTGAAACTCTTGCACTTGGTCCATGATCGGTCGGGAATCGACCATCTTGTAGTCCAAATATTTGGCTACAATAAACTTTTAGTACCGCATCATCACTACGGTGCTTCTTTTCTAGCGCATCCCACATACTGGATGTCGTTACAACAAGATAAACACTATACAAGCTATCTTCTAAACTACCAAGTATAAAATTTTACAAAGGTAGTCGCCGGTGCGCCAGATTGTCATATCTTTGCTCGGACGTGAAAGTCCGTCACTTGACCCGAACGGCGGGCTCATCTTCCACCAAGTTGGCGAAGCCCAACGTCGTGAGGTAGAACAGCATCTTTGTCGCCATCTCAAGTCGGATCCTCCAAACTTGGCGGCTTCTCGGCGGCGGCATCATCCTCGCGGTATGAGCAGGCGCCGAGATCGATCCATGACGGATCCACCAAAGCCACTTGAAGTGTCTTTGAAACATGGAACTCGAATGAGAACCACCGGTGTTAGATCCTATGGATCCAACAATCGACCCAATCGAAAAGTGCGATCGTCGAACCAAAGGAACCACTAAAAGTGGAACCAACAATCGACCCAAAGGGTCCCATGGTTGACCAAGGCATCGAACCAAACATGACCGAAGCCATTGTGCGAAATTGGCGGCGAAGCGCAGGCGGCGGAAGCAGCAGCGGCGGCGGCGGAGGCGGTCGGTGGCGAGGCGAAATCGACATCTCCAAGCAAAGGTTTAGGTTTGAAAGTTTTAAGTCAATTTTAAGTCCGACTCTTCGTGGCAAGTAATATCTCGTCTTGCGATTGTTGGAAAAGGTGTACGAGCGATGCAATACTTGCAAGGCGTATTACAACGTGAAATGAAGGTAGGAGATCAAACTAACAATGAATTTGAAAATGTAAGTAATACAATCGAAATCAGAAAACTGTAAATGATGCCGAGTCGAGGAGGCCTCTTTCCATAAGACGAGATACGCCCGGTAGTGCTCTCGGTTACGCGATCGTCCCCAAAGATGAAACGGCGGCGTCTCGTAGGTGGCGACACATGAGACCAACGAGCTCCGTGAACCGGACGAGGCGGGGGCGAGCTTGACACGAAAATATGTATGCGAGGAGTGCTCTAGGTATCTTTGGAATGCTTTTGCGATGGGTGGCTTATCTTTGAGGAGACATGTCCTATTTATAGGCGTCGTCCCTCATAGGGAGCATCTTGAAGTCAACACCGCATTGATGTCGGGTGTTACGGAGTTATGTCCCCTATGAGTGCGGCGGTTTACGGAGACAACGTGGGCACGTTTCCGCAGAAACCATCATGTCGGGCGTTACCAAGCGGTTACGACGAATCGGACAACGCGTGCGTCCGGGTTCATTGGGCGTATCCGGGCGTCTCTTCTGTGCAAGCAGCCCAACGGATTGGGCCACACGAGTTGGGCCCGGACCAACTCCATCGCACTGCGAGCCCAGCGGTTGGGCTACAATTGGGCCTCGGACCAACTTCATCTTTGGGCTCGATCAAACGTTGATCCAAAATATAAGGACAATGGGCCACGGAACCGGGCCCACGAACGAGCCAAAGACCACCCAGCCGAATTGCAAGATCCAAGATCCAAGATCCAAGATCCAAGATCCACGATCCACGATCCACGATCCACGATCCACGGACCGGAACCGAACCGGAACCGGAACGGAGCGGGCCGGGCGGGCGGGCGCGGGCGCGGGCGACGGCGCCGGCCGGGCGGCGGGCGGCGGCGGCAGCAGCGTGTGCGCGTGGGCTTTCAAACCCATCACTTGTGCACATAATTATACTAAGTGTTCAATGACCCACTTATATAGACAATTAATGAAGGTACATTAATCAATGTGGGATAAGGATTAATTAATCCATGCTTATCCCATTAATCACATAACTCCATGTTTAAGTGACCAACTTTGATCCATTATTTCTCACTCACCGAAATCGGTTTGAGAATGTGAATACACCACGATCATCTACTCGGAACGTAGATCGATCCTATGCCGTTTAATTTCACAAAATTAAACGTTACGTCACTCAAAATCTTGGTCAAAGTAAACTTCCCCTAAAGCTTGTGGCATATATAATATTATATATATATACGCGATTTTCAACAAAGGGACCGAAAAACCAATCACTATTTTATTGCTTTTGGTAGCACTTTTTAATTATATATTAGAAGCCTTTAGAAAGTCAAATCTCTCTCTGCACCCTTCTTGATTTAAGGATGTCCTATAGATTTTTCTCTTATTAAATGTGTTGCATTTTCTATTTTATTAGTGTGCATAGAAGATGCGTGTAAAATTATGATGATGTACATTAATGATAAAAGAATAATAACAGTTACAACAAGTAATGTATATTGATAATACAAGAATAAGAATAATAGATAGATAAAGAATTCTTGTAAGATACAACAAGCGATGTACATTGATAATACAAGAATAATAGATAAAGAATTCTGCATAATACCACGGACCATATATAGTTGCATGTAGTGTACATTTTGACCAAAACCTCTATCTTTGATTTGTTTATAGACCAAAACCTAAACTAAGAATAAAATCAAAGATAGAGGTTTTGGTGTGTGTGTAATCAAATGAGAGTAAATATGACAAACAATATAAATTTAAGAATAAATAATTTGACGAACCTACAACCATAATGTTACCCACTTAAAATCTTTACTAAACTATGATCGGCCATCATATTAGCAAATAAACTTATTCTTAACTGATAATAACATTCATCAATAATAAGTACATGTTGTATGTGTGTGTTGACCTAGTGGTAGAGTGGTTAATGTCCGAGGCCAATGGTCTCGGGTTCGAGTTCACCGTGACGCAGCTTTTAAAATTTCTGTATTAATTGACCAAAAAAAAAACTCAAGAAATGGATTATTACGACTAATCATATGAAATTATATTTTTCTTTTCTTTTTTTCATTTTACTACATAATTTTTTTTTTTTGGTTATATCAATATTGTTTATTTATTCTTTTTTAAGTTTTTATCAACATATGGTCCGTTTTCCCTAATTTTCGCCTGATGCATGAATGAGATCCTATTCCCGGCAATTTTGATAAGGTGACCAGTTTTACTTTATCTAATTTCTGCATTGACCAAAAACCCACGTTTGTAAAGGCTAATTGAACTATTGTTCTAACATTTCATTAACTTGGACTTTCAATTCAAACTTTAAATAAATTAATTATGTCAATTTTGAAGTCCAATAATTCATATTCCAGTCTAGCCTAACCTTGATATACTTGCTGCTAGAATATTAATCTGTTGCTTGTAAGTCCCGACTTTCTTGATTAGGAGCCCGTATAATCCTAAAAAAGAATTGATAACAAAAACGCATCAAGTTTTGGTGTAAATTTACTATTATAATTTATTTACACGCAACCAATATTTTAGCAATTATTGGCCGTTTCACTCTATTTTGACCATATTAAAAAGATGGACCACGACAAAATTATTTGCTAAAATCGTGAATTAATTTATAAAAAAGAATTGGGTAAATTAATAATAGACTAGATATTTGCATGTTTTGTTGTTAGGCCCTGAAAGAAGTAGACGATGCCAATTTGAGTAAGGGTGACGCATGGAAATAGATATGTCAAATTCATAAGATTAAGCAGAATTATAACTGAACATAAAAAAATTAAATAATTTACGAAAGACATAATTTACTTTTTTCCAATGAAACATTTGTATATCTATATGCAGTCTGGGACTGGAAAGAACATCGAAAAGATAGAAGCCATAAGCATCCGGCCCTGTACAAGCACAGGCTCTGATTTTCATAAGAATGCAGCCTTCAAATGTTGGCCAGTCCAAAATGGCCCATTAAATATTCAATTCATAATTCTATTTGATAATTCTGTTTCATAGCCCCTAATTGTTCTCAACACATCCTCCAAATTTAATTAAATTAAAAATTTATTTAAAATCTTTATTTCACCCTTCTCAACCTCATTCATGTTTTCACAAGATGACGAGATTGGTTGAGGGAATTGGAGGAAAGGCCGCGTGTGTGTTGGCCTAGTGGTAGAGTGGTTAATGCACGAGACCAAAGGTTTCGGGTTCGAGTCCACCGTGACGCGACCTTTAAATTTCTGTATTAATTGACCAATTTTTTTTTTTGGAGGAAATGCCTCATAATCGTTGAGTTCTGGCATTTACCTCTTATATTCTCACGACATCTTTGAGGTGTGGGGGCTCCGGGAGGGAGAGCTTTCCCTTTGGAACATGGAATTGGAGGAAAGGCGAGATGGTGGTTTAGATGGGGTTATCTTTCGTTTTGTTTTTTTTTTTTAAGAAAGGGTTAAAAGGGGTTTTGGATTTGAGGAATGATGGTTAATTAAGGGTAAAATAGAAATGTAGGTAATTTGTTAAACATAATTATCAATTGAGGCTATAGAGAGTAAAAACTTTTTGTGAAAAGAATCACCACATTTCATTTCTTAAAATTGTACAATAGGCCCCACCCATCCTTCTTTCCCCAGCTTAAAAATATAGATTTTTTTTTGGAAAATAGACCTTTATTATATATAAGAGAGAATCTTGTGTTAGAAAATGAATCTAAACACTCGACTAATTTTGACAATGACAAGTCCTTAATATTCATCGCCACGCTAATTTGATTGGTGTAAATTTTCTTGTACTATCCGCTGCATTTTGAACTATTCTCTATATTATCAGAATATGTTAGAAGCATCGGCTACATGATTTGAGAAGTTCAGAAACAACAGGGAACTCCAGTTTTAGACTTTTTCTGACGTATTAAATGTTTGATTTCAACTCATAAAAGTAATTAATTAAAAATCCTAGGTAATAAATTATGTCATGTGCTGTTGTCTGCAGGATTTTGTATTCTGATATAAATTATAATTGTAGATTAGGAGACGTACAAGGCATTTAAGTGACTTGCAAAGTTCTCGGAGATAACCTTCCTTTAGGCCATGTTTGGTAGGTTAGTTATGTTTCGTCTAGTTAAAATATACTGTTCAAATGAGTTTTATAACCTACCACTTTTGTGGGTTACAAATCATAAAGAAATAGTACAAAATCCACCAAACCCGTCATTAAAACACGGGCCGTAAGGATATTAATATGGGCTACCAAACAGACGCATTAGCCAAGTTTACCCTTGCCAATCAACATCTTAGAAAATTTATATATTACTCTTCTTCCGTGACAACTAAGCAACAGCAAACTATATGCAATTTTTCTTTTACCTTTTCCACCTATCCACGACTACTATACATGAACTCGTTCGAAATCTTACAATTCCTTAATCAGAGTATGTAGTTTCACTTTGAACTCATATTTTACTGCAGAAAACTGGCCATCAAAGCTGCATGACGAAAATCAATTTAGATGAGAAAGAAGTGAATCAAAGAATAGACTTTTTTGTTCTGTTTTGAGAGTTTAGCACATTGCAACTATACAACGATTAATCAACCTCCCTAATCTAACACCCTCACCAAAAAAAGAAAAAGAAAAAGTCAATGCTAAAGAAAATCAAGAATCGCCACAGACAAACACATATATGTGTGTGTGTGTGTGACTTAGCCGAGATGAATCCCAGAGAGAACAGCATTGCCAAATCCGAGCAAATTAGACATCACCACCGCCGTGGAGGTGGGCAAACTCAATGCGAGGAGTACAAGCATGCCAAGCGCCAAGCTGGGTCTCGTCTCCATCAAATAAGACTGCAGATGGCCCATCGCGTCGCAGATGATCGCATCATAGCTCTCGTACACCCGCCTCTCCCACTCCATCCATTCTCTCGGCAGCTCGCAGTCAGCCTCGATCATCTTTATCTCGTGGATCCTCTTGCGCAGGACGATCATGTTCTCGTCCACCACACTCCCCCTCGAGTCGTGGTTGCGAGCTTCCCTACTCATCGCACGGACCCTCAGGCCCGTGCCTCTAGTTGAGTTCGAGTTCGAGCTTGATTTCATTGTTTGACAACTTTTGGTAAACGGGTCGAAAGACTGAAGGAATGAAGTCGATGCCATGTTTCGTGTATGAAATAAGATTGCGAAATTTTAAGATCGTGAATTTTTTTGGGAAGATTGATTGATGGAATGATTTGTTTCAGGTGTGTGTATTTATAGTTGGATTTTACCTCATGATTAAGGAAAGAGTGGTTTGATGAGGCATCTGACACTGACAAGAATTAAAAATATTAAAATATTAAATGAAACCGTGTTACTGTTTCCGACAATGAGCCGCCCCTGGCAGGACAAACGCGTTATCTGAATAGTGTTTAACGCTTTGGGTGAAATGCGGAGAAAGAGGTCCTTCGTTTCCTGAAAACGTGGATTCCGAATAGAAATCAACATGTTAGGCTCTAGAAAGAGAAACTTCTATTCTAATTTTTCGCTAAATTATTTTCTACTATAATTAGGGGAATAAAACTCAAATTGGTCTTTTTGTAAAATTAAATTTTCAATAAATGATATCAAATGACAAAAATAGACTATAATAGGTGGAGGCAATAGATCTGCACTAGAACCCGTTCTTATTTTATAATTAGAGAGTTTTTAATCATAAGTGATTGTAAATTAATTTGTAATGAACCACTCAAATTCAATTAAATTCTTTTAGAAAATGTCCAATTTTGTTACCCATGCAAATACTATTATCGTATCTTTTCAAGCACTATATGATATAAACATAAATAAATTTTGGAGTGCGGAAGTCACATTTAATATGAATGTTTGAGAATCAATATTAATAAAAGATGCTTCATTTTGAATCTTACTTGCTTGATACTTCATGTCTGTTAAAACCACTATTGATATATAAATATATATAATTTAATTTATTTTTTTGAAGGGAAATATATAATTTTGTTTATTTATTTAATTTATACATTTATTTGTTTGGCATCAAATCATTAAATGAGAAGGTTGGGAGGAATATGCCTGTTTTCAGTTTGATGGAAATACGTGACGGTTCGGATATAAGAGTTTAGTATTTGACTTTATTTTGGTCGGCAAATTGTTTAATCGTTAAATCTTGCATTAATTTCTCCGCCTAGATTGCTACCAAGTTCTTTTATTTTATAATTAATTACATGTTAAAATAATATCGTACATAAATAATAGGGGGGAAGTATTTTATGAAGGTAGACGGTGCGATTAAATAAATAAAAAAAATCTGTGCTTTATTACGTGGCCGAGATCTCCTACCGTATACAGGGATAGTGACTAATTCTTGCAGTTGCTTGGTAATTTTTGTACCATTTGTAATAATATATTCAGATTCAGATATTAGCTGGAACCAACAGTCCTCTTGTAAGTTGTAATTAATAATATAATTGATGTAGTAGATACTTATACTATTTTTTGCGTAACAAGTTGCATCTTTTTCAAATATGTGGGTTAACGTTCTTAAATATTAATTTACAATTATGATTTATTAATTCATAGTTAAGGTTTAATTAGAATTTATTAATAGGTTTAGTAATTCAGAATTAGGTTTTATTAATTCAAAATTAGGATTTAATAATTATAATTAGAGTTTAGAATTTCAGTTAGGGTTATTAATTTAAATTAGGATTTAGTCATTCCAATGAGGGTTTAGTAATTAAAATGGTTTAGGGTATATTAATCAGAATTAGGATTTAGTTATTGTAAACTAGATTTTATTAATTCAAATTAAAGTTTATTTAAGTTTAGTTAGGATTTATTAAACCTCATCTTGAATTAATTAAATTTAATTAAATAATACACTATAATTAATTAATATTAAATGCATAGTCTATGCCCTATAAGTCCCCTAATTATAACTATGATGGAATATGACCATACATTAGTACATTACAAACTATAGTTCAAGTCAGGAAAAGGGGAAAGAGAAAGAGTGGAGAGAGCGGTGTCCTGCACGTATGGTGAGGCGGAACGTATAGGAGACCGCCTCAAATATTAATGGCTAGTTGGCTGTAACAAGTTTCCCATGGATTTGTCGAAGCATTTAGTATTAGCTGTTAATCTTAATTGCTAGTAAGAGTTTGTGGTAGACGTAAAGGATGAGAAAATATAGACGAAATATTATTAAATTAATGGTAAATCTTGAATTGGAGCTAAAACATATCACCGGTGATTTCGTTTGAATTGAATACTAATTTATTTTGGTCACATCATTGATTTATTAAATTTAAATTAATATATGTTTCTGATATCAAATTACTTTTAAAGTCAACACTCTAAGAGATTAATTAAATAAGTTGACCAATATTCATATACCTGGACCAAATTCAATGAATACTCTTAAATAGTTGTTTCATATAGACAATATTTATTTTGTCTTCTAAATATTTATTTTTTGTTGATTTAATGGGGTTGGTTGGATAATAGATTTTAGGAAACGAGAGTGAAAGGAGAATCTTTCTATAACTACTTGATAATAAGGTCTGAAAATAAAATATAAGTTAATAATAATTATCCGCTTCATTAAATATCTGTACGAAATAGTCTCATATATAACTTTGGGAGAAAGGAGCAGTGTAATCTAACTAAATGCATATTCGATCTTAGTAGGGATGAGCATAATCGAATCGATGCTAAAACATCAAATTGAATCGATAGCTTTTGTCGGTTCGATTCAGTTACTGAAGAGTTCGTTTATCGGTTCGATCTTAAAAATGAAAATCGAATTTATATTCGGTCAATTTTGAGTTCGACCGGCTTCAGTTTAGTTATGGTTTTGGTCGGTTTCGATTTTGCTTTATGTTTTAGTTTATCAATTATGAATATGCGTCCGGTCGATTTCGGTTTGGTTAACATATAGTTTGGCTTAGTCAAAGTTTCAATATTTTTCGGTCGATCGGTATTAATCGGTTCGATTTTGAATTGAAAACCGACAAATGCTTTGCCCATACATGTTAGAATATAAGATGAAATAACTTTTTAAAATAGAGAATTCCGAGTACACATGCATTTACATTAAAATGCCAAGCAAATAGGACAATACTACAACCAAAGATGTTGATGAACTAATCACCAAAAGAGCAACCACTCCCAAAACTAAACTAGGCCTACTGTTCATCATCAAGATCTGCAGCAACCCTACTAATTCATACACATCGGAATCATAGTTCTTGTACCATTCCTTCTCTCTCTTTGCTGTGTTTTCTCTCTCCTTCATCTCCATTTCCCGAACCCTCATCTTCAAAACAACCATGTTTTCATCGACAAGTTTGTAGTCACGTCGCTTCTCTCGCTTACCATCGTTTCCCATCGCGATAATCGAAGTCGAAGCTCTCTCTCTTCCATTTCGAACCCTTTTGGGTAGCTCAAAGAGTAGTAAGGGTTGAACTCGAAAGGAAGTTGGCATGATTGAAGTCGTCTGCATGGTTTCTTCAATTTTTCGAATTTAGATACTGATAATTTGATGTGATTGTATTATATTGTCGATCGAGTCGTAGGTGGTGGATCTTGAATTTATAGTAGAAACAATCTTGGACACGAAGGAAGAAAAGAGAGGATGAGAAGATAAAGCGTGTGATTGTGATGGGATTGAAGAAATGGCGTGTGTTTTATGGGGATGGGATTACGCGGGAAAGTGATATGGTAATAAACTTGTAAGTTCTTGGAATTGTATATATAACCGATTTCTTATAGCAATTAATGTAGAGGCGGCCGTCCACAAATTTATAATTTATATTGTCACATGGTATATTGAATTTTTCCAATTTTGCCACTTTCATATATTTATTACTCTCTTTTATGCCATTCGAGATGGCGTTTATTATTTTGGTACATCAAAATCCAAGAGATGGCTGTTTCTTCTTAAAAATAATTATATCTTCAAAAGTTGTGGGTCCTACCTATTTTTTATCATTTTAACTACTTTATCCCTTCTCCTAAATAATAGTCAGAAAAAAATGAGTCGTGTTGGACGGGCAGGAGTATTACCTCTCCCCCCATTTTTCTAATATGCTACCTCTACAAAATTATTGTTTTTAAGTCTAACAAAAATAAAATATAAATTCGTGTTTTTCTTATATATGTACTATTATCTCCAAATTCTCCACCCTTGAATTTTTAAAGTACGCGCGAGTGTCGTATACTATATTTTAAAATTTTAAAAGAAATTTAAAGTTTGGGAAAACTAAGGAAAATAATCAAATCGAATACAGTTCAAAAATGATTAATATCCCAAATGACTCTATAGATTTGAGTATGTCATGTGTAATTTTCAAATATGGTTTATCTATTTTGTGTGGTTTGCATATTATTATACATGAATATGAGTTTTACCCAATACGCATTGACTATGGATTTTTCATGAATTAAAAAAACGATTATATTATTTTAGAAAGAATTTGAATTAGTAAGACGTTCAATATTTTTTTCGAACTTGCGATTATTTCCATTACTTTTGCAATAAAAATCTCGCATTTTTATTTAGTTTACGGAGTTCTAATGGGAAAATTATAGAAATATAAAAATAAGACAATGTGGTCAAATTAACAAAATAGAAAAAATAAAAAGTAGCTGCAAAATAGATAATATATAGTATAACAAAAAGTTGTAGAGTGGAGAAGTAACAATGGTGAACAGGTCCAGAAAGAGCAACAAATTAAAATTTAATAAAAGGATTTACCATTTTAATTAAGATTACTTTGTCCACTTGAAAAATTAGATTATTTTGTCCTCAAAATTTTGAGTGTATTCCGACACTAGAAAACAAAACTAAAAATAAAATACATTAATACACTTAATGGCACCTAAAACTTCATTGTATTATATATTAATTTGGCGTTAACGACTTGATTATTCACTCAATCAAAAATCATGCATAGACCCTAATATTTGGAGTGTTTACAGACCTCTGACTAAGCCCTAATTTTGACTTTCTTGTATCCCAATATAAAAAATCCTGGTTAAACTGAGCAGATGTAACAGAAATTTCTTACAAAATTTTGCACCAACTTTTCCGCCATGTCATTTCTATTTCAGAAGTTTCAAGAGGTAAATTTCCCATAGTCCCATTTCTATAAGATCATCAATTAATAATCATTACTATCTATGGGCATTACTGTAGTTGAAGAAATTGCTTCGCATTGGCATCCCATTAGCTCATGGTCATGGCCCGATATAATTGTAAAGAATATAATTTCTTTTGTGTAATTTCAACTCAATATCCATATCTCTGCTCATTTAGGCAGTCAAGGGTGCTTGCGAAAAGTCCTAGTTTTGCTAAGGAATGCACCTTCAATTTGAAGCCGACATGAACAAACTTTTCCTTTTTACAAGGTGAATACCATTTAATTTTTTGAGCTAGCAGTTTTAAGTTCAAAGTTGATGCCAATAAGTTTAATCAGTGAGCTTGAACTGAATAAGGTTCTGTATGCATTGGGCGTTTCTGAGTTTTTCTAGTGATTGTGATGTATATTTGTGATTTTACATATATTTTATATTCTGGGATATTGTGAATTGTATTTGGCTTATCTTTTGCTGCTGCAATGTGATAGCTTCAAGCGCTTGGGTAAGAATGCAGACGAAAACTGATGCAGATGAGATCATTGAAGAGCAACAGCGAAGCAAGGTTTAATTGTTTCTGGATGCGAAGCTGATGTGGGAGCTGTAATAGCCGTTTACCCTGGCTGGCATCACACACTCACCGGCATATTATCACTGGATTACACAATCCTTATTTGATCACAAGATATGATGGAACAGTAATAAATTGGTGATTCTGCAACTCTAGTTAAGAAATTGGTGAGAGGTGGGAAGCATGCTGAGCATAAATTGGACTTGGACGGCCACGGCGACCAACATCTCAATCTCGAGCAGGAAGATGAGATGCAACTCATCAGCGACAAGATCAATAAGCTTGCTCTCCTCAAGCACCAAGCCGAAGCAAACACCAAGAAAAGTAACACTGCAGCGGCGGCTTCCAATAATGGTAGAATGAACGGTGGTAACAAGGTTGGTAAGAAAGAGAATCGACTCCCCCTACCAAGATAAAGAATACACAACAACTGCCGAACACGAACACCAATATGTCTGCAAACCACATTAGTGCTATGATGAATCTTGCAGGTTTTCATGGAAATGTAAATGGAATTTTGGGAGGAAACCAAGTTCAGCCTAATAACTTTTACCCAACGGCAGCGATGATCATGCTGCTGCTGCTGCTAGTAGTTGTAGGGTTATGTAGTTTGGACGAATTGAAGTTGGATTATATGTGCTGTAGTAGTTTGGGTGTTGTGTGTTACTGTTAGTAGTAGTGGGATTGGTTGAATTTCCTCTCTTTTCTTTTGCCAGTGAGAGTTCTGCCAAACTATTCGATTTCGCGTCTCTGCTTTGTATTTCACTGTCAATTAACATGGAAATTTTAAAGCAGAATCTATATGTGTAACATCTCATCGCATGTTTAAATTTTAAGTTATTACCATTATCGTGAATGAGATTTGAAAAAAAATTGGTAGACGTACAAAGTTCCTTTAACGTGTGGCGTGGTGATCATCCGACGGCCATTTGCTCCAGAAATAGAGGGGTGGGATTTGCTAAAAGAAAAAGTAAGAGTTGTAATCACTAATTTGGTTGTACTTTCTTGGGCCTGGCTTAAAGTCCCCCTTTCGAAATTCAGACGTGTTCTCAGCCCAATACATGGATCCACTCACGTTGAATATGTAATTACATATAATTATATATATATAGGGAGTAGATCAAATGAGAATTCCAATTTTTGAGAACTAAGAACTATTTTGGTCCATTTATTTTTATAATCTAATAGTCAAGATTAATTATAAATAATTTATTATCCTCATATTTTAATGATAACTGTTTAGTTCTAAAATCAAAGAATTTTATATGTATATATATATATATATATATATATAGGAGATGGATCGGTGGGAATGGATAATTTGGTAGGAAATATGAATGAATCTGACCTTTGATTTGTTATATCAATGGTTGAGATTTAATTTTGGTGTCTTCTGAGTTTTGTGTTTTGTGTGCTACTGGGATTATTGTCTAACACTATAACTCTTTTTGTCTTCTGTTGTAATGAAAGATGTCTTAAGCTAATATATTTAGCATATATGTCTACGAATGAATGAAATATGTGCTAAACTAACATGTGCAATATAGTAATTACGATTGTGCAACAAAAATATGAAAGATGTCTTCTATTCTTATTTTAAATGCGTTAAGAACTTTCACCATGTACTTATATATATATATATATATATATATATATATATAGCATCGTAGATGCAACTTTAGCATCGTATATTTAACTTTTTTTGGATCAATTAATACAAAAATTTTAAAATCCATCGCAATAGACTCGAATTTCAAATTTTTAATCTCAAATATTAATCACTTTAGGTCAATACACACATCACCGATTTAACTTAGTTATACGTCTTTTCTATTATCAAATAGAAACTTACCTAAAAAAATAAAATTATTATTCATGTTACCTTATATTCATTACATCAGTGACACGAGACCTGAATTGACTGATCAGATTAGGAAATTTATTTATTACTCATTTAATTTCCAGTCATTTAATTTAGAATATAATTTTCCACTAAAAACGTGGTAAGCATTAATGTTGTTTTTTTTTTTTGGGAGGGAGATTGCGAAGGTTGTCATTTTCCCTTCTAAGTCGCACTATCAATAATTCTTTTTCCAAGCAATTTAAAAAAAGAATCACATTTTGATCAAGTCAATATTACATATAAACGTTTTTATATATGTTCTGCATATTCCTATATCTAAGTCATTTGTCAAGTCTACATGAACTTATATATTGAGTTAACATTCTTCTAAACTTTTATATGGCTTTAAAAAATCGAATCTTTTATTTAAAAATTCAAACTCATTTATCAAATTGATGATTGTTTTCCCATTATTCAAAATTTGAATTATGTGATCCTCAGCATAGTCAAAAGTCGCGTTGTCATTTTTTATTTTTATTTTTGGGTTGGGTTGGGTTGGGGTTTTAGGTGTTATGCTTGGAAATCTCAAAAATTTGTCTGGGTTAGTTTTGTCAAAATCTGATAAATTCGTAGATAAAAGATGTGGAAACTATTTATTCGAAGCTCTAATGGAGTATGAAAATCCACGTCATTCAAATTACAAAAGGCGTATAAATATCTTATAATGATGGCGGAATAATTAATCCTTTCAGTAAATCATATTTCCAGCAGCAAATATGCTATTCTTTTTTTCTTTTTTTTTGTATCATGGGAATCATGATAGTTAATACTTGCGAGACAAGAAACCACACTTGGAAAACCACACCGACAGGCTCAAACCCATAGAGATGTTTGGTGGGAGTCAACACGTGACCTCTTGAGTCGCGAAACCCACCAAATGTAATTTATCGTTGTCGGGGGACAATATGTTATTCTTTTTAACAATGACATGTTGCAACAATCCATATGGAAGTATTCTCTTCATTCGATTGTGATTGAATTAATTGGTTAATTGGTGAACAGAACTGTTAAAAACAAGCTAAATCCAGATAACTAATTTTCTATTATTTTTTGATCAAATTAAACTTAAGGTTTTTAGATTTTAATTAATTTTCAGTGTGCATCATTTCCAAATTTGAAATTACAATTAAAATTATTATTATTATTATTATCATTAAAATTCCTCAATTTTTATACAAACTGAGACACAATTAGTGGACACGATCATGTCTTAAAATGTTCACCGGAAAAATTACGTCAAGCCACTTACCATCATAATACTAAATTAAGTTAAATTCATATTAGTTAGACTAATGTTGTCTGACGTTGAAACACAATAAAATACAGCAATACCCTCTGTGGCGCAAATTGAGTTAAATTACATACGATGCGCGGATTATCCGAAGAATTCACGCAAATGTCAGATTTTGATGAGGGCCTAGTGTTTTTTAAGCAGAAACGGCCTTCTGAGCAATACTCATCGCTTTGCCATGACTGATGGTGGATTTCGGTCAAATTCCTTCGTCTGGAGGGTCAAATTTGTAATTTATCAGTTTTTTCTGGGGGTTTTTCGTAATTTCGTTTTAGTTTTGCACATTTTCTTTTTTTTCCTTTCTTTTGCACGATTAGGGTTTTATTATTTAAATCTTGTTAGTTGTCTTTTGAACACAACTTTTGATTATTAATAAAAACGAGGTTTCCTCAATCTGTCAATCTTCGGGATTTTGTAGAATCAACGAATTTTGATATTGTTCTTCATCACAATAGAACCAAATAAATTTTTTAATGTATAAAATAACACAATTAAGTAAATTAAAGTTTGCAAAAGAGTAAAGGCTGTACCTTTTTTTGCGTGTATCTTTTTCTAAAGAAATTTATCCAATTCAAAATCTTTCAATTTAATTTGGGTAGATTAATATTAGCATATGCCTTGTTTGTGACTAATTTTGCAGATTTGCAGGAATTGGGAAACAAGAAGCCCGATTCTCTTGCCGTTCCTGATGATCTGCACTGCCCTATCTCTCTCGAACTCATGAAAGATCCGGTCATGGTGGCCACTGGACAGGTATGATGATCCCAAAGAGTCTCAGAAAAATGAGGTTGAAATTTATCTGCTTCAGTGTGGAGTTACTCACAATGTGGTTTGCTTTTACTCTTTCGGACATATGAGAGATGTTATATCTGAGAGATGGATAGTGCGGCAACAACATGCCCTAAAACTCGGCGAGAGCTTGAAATCTCACTCTTACTCCGAATTATGTGACAAATCTAGTTAAGTGAGTGTGTGAGATTTATGTAAAGCAATAAAGAACACCAAGGCTTTTACGTGGTTCGATCGTTAATGAGATCTCGTCCGCGGAGGAGTGTTTCCTCAATACTTTCACTATAATGCGGTGAGTGTAGTTCAAGCTCTTAGTATTCGATAAGTTGTCAACCCTTCTAATGTCGGTTTCCTTCTATTTATACAACTTGAGCTGCAACCGAAGGCGTGCTCAACCTCTCCATTGGTCGTGACGTGACTCTTGCTCTGGCATGCCTCCATTTGGCCGGGCGAGACATTTCGCCTTCGTGCGCCACGTGGAGGTGGCGCGTACCTTGGTTACAGGCGTATCCTCCATTGGCGGGTGACCTTGGTTACAGGCGTGTCCTCCATTGGCCGTGGCGCCTCACTTTGGCTCTGGGGCTGTCCTTCGTTGGCGAGGGTGGCGGTTGCGGGGCTGGGGTTTGGGGGCGATTAGGGCTCGCCTTGGGCTCAACCGCGTGGGCCCGCTGTCAACGTTAGGCCCAGCTCGTTTGGGCACATTAGTGGGCCTGTCGGTTGGGCCATATCCCATCATAGCCCCACGAATAGCAGGGGACAGCGAGGCCGAGGTGGAGTGAAAGCGCTTGGCCGATGTGAGGTGTGGCTCGGTGAAGTTGTTTGTTGAAGGTGTTGTCTTTTAATGTGAGGGTTTATTTGGCGATCGGTGCGGGCGGGTTGGGTGGTGTTGTCAGTCGCTTGGAAAAGATGTGGCACCGACGGAGTCGAAGTCTACCTAGATATCGCCCTCCTGCGTAGGTTCGCGAGGTCCGATCTGGAGTGGTGTTGCTCACGTGGTGGGTGCCGATGTCGACACGAGACCGCCCTTCGGGGATGTCGGGGTGCGCCCGGGCGGCACGAATCTGGGGCTGGTTTGCGAGGTCCGATCTGGATGTAGACTTTCCGTGAAGCGAGCTTGGATTGATAGGGCCGAGGTCCGATCTGGATCCCTTGTTATTTGTGGGGACGACACGAAGAAGCCGGTGAGTATTTCTGGTCGGAGCGTCGGGATCGGGTGCAGACGGGTGAGGCATCCCGTCTTCTTAGTCCTTATCGTCCGATTTTCTTGTGCTAATGTGTCTTTCTTACGTGATGCGGTGAGGTTGATTAGGCGGGCGGGCTCGCGATCGCCGAAGCGAGGCCGTGAAGAAGAAGAAGCGGCTGGACCTACGGGGGTCCGAAGAAGGTGGGCGGTATGGGCCAAGTGATGAGTGGGCCTCGGCGGGTCGGCCCGGCATCGAGTCTCGGCCTCGGGGCCCTGAGTCTGGTACCGCCCAAGTTTGGCCGCCCTCCCGGAGGTACAAAGGTTCTTTCATATTTAGATTTGTTAGCTCTGCGATCTGTTATTAACTTGTCTTGCTCTTTTCGGGTGGGAGCTCGGTGATGGGGCCTACAGCGTGTTCTTTGGGGAGCTGCAGGTCGCCACGGGCTTCTAGAGAGCTCAGCCAGTGTATGGAGGCGGGAGCTTGCCGGGCGGGAGGCTGAGGCCGCCGTGGCCTGTGAGGCGAGGCCGAGCCGCAGGCTGCTGAGGCAGGAGGGCTCTTCTTGAGGCCGCCACGAAGAAGAGCCTTGGGCAGGAGGCCCAGGGGAGGTCGAAGAGGTTAGGAGGAGTTGGCCGGGCGAAGAAGGATCTCGCGGACGAGAGGTCTGGTGGCCGACCGGGGACCTGGCGAGGGCCTTTGCCCGGCGGGCTCATCGAGTCGGAGAGCTTCTCGGCTTTTATTGCCGATCTTGCCGTCGTCTTTGGCCGAAGGTGGTGTCGATCACACAGGAAGCTGGCGGTCGCCATGCGACCGATAAGGTCAAGCATGGGTGGACGAGGTGGACCTCGGAGTGGACAAAGCTACGCCCGGTGATCTCGGGGTTGGCTCCTTCCGGTCTTTGGAGGCTCGGCATCAGCTCTACCCTCCGACTGCGCCGGTCGTCGCCCGGTCTGAGGAGAGCGAATATCGCGAGCTTCGGGAGCTCCTTGCCGAGTGCGGGCCGGGGAGGAGGAGGCGGTGCGGGAGGAGGCGGAGGCGGGGAGGCGGTGTTGGAGCTCCCGGTGGAGGTGGCCGACCGCGAGAGCATCGAGGTCAGCGAGACCGGCCATGGGCTGGTCGTGGACTGATGTAATAACGAACCGTCGGGTCGATAGGACCACAGGTCCTTGTAATAATTTCCCAATTGTTTGAGTAATAAATGACATTTTAAAATCTGTGTTGTCTTGTTTATTTACGATTCCACATCCGAATGGCTCGGACTTGATCATGAATTGTTGACCAAGTTAAAAGAGGTCCGAGGCGCCTTGGCCGAGAAGGACGAAGAGGTGCTTTTCGGAGGCCGGTCTGGTGACCCAGTTTTAGTCACCATGGATGTCGGCTCGGCGTCGCGCCGGCGAAGAAGAAGTTGGGCGAGGCTGATCGGAAGTGGCCCGCCTCTGGCCGAGCGAGGCCACGAAGTTGAGGATCACGGGGCGGAGTCCGGGGCGGACTCATCGTCGGCGCTATCGAGGCGTTTGATGCGGTGTGAGGCGACTCAGGCGGCCGCGGAGAGGCTAGCTCGGGTGTCGGAGGAGCATGCGGTCTGAGAGGGCAATCCATGAGCTGGTGGGACTACCATATCCGGGCGACGACCGAGTTCGAGCTTCTTGGCGGAGGTATGGTCTTGAGGATGAGGAGGGCCCAGCAAAGCAAAGTTCAAAGCGTGTCGACTCAAGTCGTGAAGTATATGGAGATGTATGATATCGTCAGTAAGCGGCGCATGCCCGACCCGGCGGCGAGGCCACGGCGGGCTCCGTGACCCGATCATAAAGAACCCGCGGGAGGCGGCTACTCCGATCATGCCGGTGCTCGATTGATGGGTCGGTGGGGCGGATCATTGAGGGCGATCCTCTTGGGCGGACGGCGACCGAGGACCTCGGTCGGCGGGGAAGGCGGCGGGTAGGGGCGAGTCGTACTCCGGCCCGGTGTCCGGTCGGGGGCGGGTGTGACCTCGGTGCATCCCCATTGCCCGAATGCCGTATTGGCGCCAGCCGCTTGAAATGTCCGGGGTGGGTGAAGGTGACCACAGGTCGAAACTTCTATCGGGCTGTCCCGAGCCCGTCTGGCGCGCTTCGGGAGTAGGCGTGGTGATTCCGGCCTTATCGGTAGGTTGAAGGCACGAGTTCGTTCGAGCATACACCGTCGGCACAGAGATTTTGTGCAAAATTGGTGCACTTTAGCGAGTCTGGCGGCGAGCCGGAAGCGAATGAGGTTGTGTATAGTATAGGACTTTGTATGTAGATATAAATGTATTTAGACTCGTTTGAAGTGTATATTTTCCCCTTGAGAGGTACAAACATAGCTTAGGACTTCGTTTTGATCGTAAATGTATTTATCTTGTCTGAAGTGTGTATTTTCCCAAATAAAGGGGTATAAACGAGCTCGGGCCCATTGACTTGTATATGGCTTGGTACTTGGTTTATAGTCGTTAATGCATTTACACTTTGTGCAGTGCATATCTTCCCAAATAAAGGGGTATAAGTTGGCGAGATCGGTGCGGATGTCGGCGTGTATGTAGCGTCAACTTAATGGGTGTCTGTATGCTTTGCATGTGAGCGTCCAACTTAATGGGTGTCTGTATGCTTTGCATGTGAGCGTCCAACTTAATGGGTAATCTGTATCGTACCCTACTTGGTGGGATTTTCATCTTCGTAGGCGTCCCTTGTGAAGGTTTAAATGTGGTGTATCAAGCAGATGTTCACATATGTATGAGGCAGTGAAATATTCATTAGAAAAGCAGATGTTTTATTGAATATCAATCAACATCGTACTTTGGCAAGACAATTAAGGATTAACATGATGCGAC
The DNA here is from genome assembly GCA_036937905.1 of Salvia rosmarinus. Classification (NCBI taxonomy): domain Eukaryota; kingdom Viridiplantae; phylum Streptophyta; class Magnoliopsida; order Lamiales; family Lamiaceae; genus Salvia; species Salvia rosmarinus. The sequence goes on from CM072813.1 coordinate 3,170,830, forward strand.
CTTAAATCAAAGCTATGTAAAATACCTCCTTAAATGAGTAATGTGCAAGTTCGGGATGAGTGCACGGATAGGTGAGCCGACTTGTAAGCCCCTTTACCGGGGTCTCGTGAATGCGGTATGGGCCTTCCCGTGTCGGATCCGACTTTTAAGCGCTCACTCTCGGCTTCATTATTTCAGTAGGGCGAGGTCGCCTACTTGGGCCTTGAGGCTTTGACCCTTTTGTTGTAGTATCGTGCGACACGGGCCTTATACTTAGCCGTTTATGAGGCGAGCTCGCGCTTCTCCTCGAGGCGTCGAGGTTGGCCCGCAGTCTTCCTCGTTCCGGCACGGTCGAAGTGAAGAGTCTTGCGGGCTTGGCGCGCCAATCTCGGCCGGTATGGCGGCCTCGGTACCGTGAACCCGGTGAAGGGGTTTCTCCGTCACGAGGTCAGGTGTTGTCTGTGGGACCGAGAGGACTTGAGGAGGTTTTCACCCAATCGCCTTTAGCTCGGTCCAGCCTCTTCCTCAATCCTTATGCGATCGTGCGGTTCGTCACCTCGATGCGGCCATTCACTTGCGGGTGTGCGACCGGGTGAGCGTTGACCGATCTGAAGCTCTTCGCACCACTCCTTGAAGTTTTGTCGACGAATTGGGTGCGTTGTCCGAGACCGGGATGTGCGGTATGCGGCGGCGGACTATATTTTTCCACACGAAGGTGCGAATCCTCCGCTCGTGAGGCTCGGCGGTGGCTCGGCCTCGACCCATTTGTGAAGTAGTCATGGCTACGACTAAGTATCGGTCGACACGGTGTTGATCGAGCGGACCAACGATGTCAATCCCCAACGCATGAAAGGCCACGGGCTCTGCGGTTGCGCCGAGCGGTTTGCGGTAGCTTTTGGCCGTGGAGTGGGCCGCGCCGGGCACTTTTGACGAGCTCGACCGAATCTTGAACAAGGGTGGGCGATAATATCCGACCTCAGCGTCTTCTTTGAGAGGCTCGCGAGCGATGTGACTTCCACAAGACCTCTGTGGATCTCATTGAGCACGTGGTCGGCCTCTTCCGGGCGAGGCACCTCGGGAGGGTGAAGGTAAGACTCCCGATAGAGCGCGCCCGTGTGTGAGGTACTTCGGGATTTCGCCATCATTTTTGGCTTCGAGCCGATCTTGAGGTAGTCGCCATGTTCGGGTAGGCCTTTATGGGAGACATCCATTTCGGCTCCATCTCGGTGATGATGCCGATGTGAGACTCCTCTATGCCTCTGAATGAACCTCACTCACGGGAGGACTTGTTGATATTGACTAACTTCGAGAGCGTCGGCTCATTGTTTTCGCCCGTGGGATCCGATGAATCTTGGAGTACTGAATGAGGCAAGCATCTCCTTGCCTTCTCGAGTCTTGCTTCATTCGGTCCTCCTGGCCGTGTCCGCCTGGGACTGGTTTACCACGACACAGGAATCCCAAAGATCGGACATGGTCCACCTCAATTCCTTTGCGGGCGGAGTCACGAGATCGTGATTCATACTCCACCTCGTTATTGGTGGTTGGGAAGGTAAACCGGGCGTGGGTCACTTCTTGGTTGTCCGGGCGAGGAGGAGAATGCACTGCTCCATTGCCGTTTGCATGAAGCTCGTCCCACGTACATACGCCAGCGGTTATCGGGCGGTGCGGGGGCGGAGTCTTCCGCGATGAGGCGGGTGTTGGGCGACCTGGCTGGTGGAACCGACCTCGGTGGTGGCTTCCACCAGGAAGTCGGTGAGCTGCCACTTTTATGGCCGGCCTCGGGAATACGAGATGTCGTGCTCATGAGCTCTAGTGCCCACTTGCTATCGTCTGGATGACTCGGCTTGGACAAGACTTGTCTCAAAGGTAGGTCGGTTAATACACCGACGAATGAGCACGAAAGTAGGGTCGGGCGTCGCTTGGCGTTCACGAGCAAGTGCTACCTTTTGGTGGTGTACCTCGTCTCGGTCCTCGAGAGCTCGGCTAATGAAGTAGATGGGGAGTTGTCGTCCTCCTCCGTCTCGTGCCGATGCCGCTTGATGGCCTCGTCCGAGGCGGCTAAAATCTGAGAGAGGATTCACCTTGCCGGGCGGACGGGGTCGGCAGTCGGCGGTACTCCTTCATTTGTCTGGCGGCTGGTGTTCTTCTGCCAGCGGTTCGAACTCTCCTCGGGATCTTGAAGAAGGGGCTGCTTCTGGCTCGAGGCAATCTGCGAGGCGGTAGGCACCGGTGAGTTTGTGGATCTCACGGATGGTCCTTGCACTGCATGTCGAGCACCGCCCGCCTTGGTGGGATTGGCCTTGAGCCCTCACGAAAACCAGCATCCCAAGAACTTGCGGTCTTCACCATAAATGTACATTTAGGGGTTGAGCTTGAGGTTGGCCGACACGAGGAGTTGGAGGATAGTCTGGGGTCATCGGCGCGACTCTCCGTTTTCGACTTTGACTACGATGTCGTCGGCGTGACCTCGACGATCTCCCGATGTGGTCTTTGAATGTTGCATCCATCTTCCTCCGTAAGTAGCACCGCGTTCTTGAGCCGAAAGGCATCTTTCGATCGCAAAGGCGAAGTCGGTGATGAATGCGGTCTTCGGGCGTCTCCGGCTCATCGAGTTGGTGGTACCCTTGTATAGATCCGAGGCTGAACATCTCGTGGCCCTTAATGCCTCCACCTTCTTATCGATGTCGGGAGGGTAGCAATCTTTGGGCGGTGCTTGTAGAGGTCGGTATAATCGGCGCACATGCGCCACCTCACGGCTTTCGGACCACGGCGGATTAGCCATCCGGTCGGGTGTTGACCTCGAACAAGATCTTGGCCTTGAAGTTGAGTCACCTCGTCCCCTTATGACTGGCTGCGTTACGCCGTGAATATCCTTTTCTTCTTGGGATGGCTTGGTAGCGGGTCGATGTTAAGGTGGTGAGTTATGAGCTCGGACGACACTCGGTCATATCGGCGGGGACCATGCGAACACGTCCTATATTCCCTCGAAGTTGTATGACCGCTGTCGGATGTCGGTTGGGCCACAGGCGCCGACACGGATGACCTTGAAGGATCGTCGTCGCATAGTCGAAGGCTCTCGGTTGGAGTCGTCCGGGCGTCGGCCTCAGGGTTCTGTAATTGCTATGCAGGGGCGAGGCCGCGTCTTGGGTGGAGACTCGTAGGCATTCTTTTCTTTGGTTTGATCGCCTCGGATGCTAAGCACTCCACAGGGTGGGAATCTTGTGGTGGTGGTAGACCTAACAGACGGCCTTGGTGGCGTATAGCCAATCTCTCCCCAGGATGATGTTGTAAGGAGAGGGGGCCTGGACCAGGAAAAATTTGATGGCCTTGGTGATCGACACAGGGCCGTCCCACGTAACGGAAGGGTAATGGCGCCTCGGGTTGGACCGCCTCCTGGGTGAAGCTCCGTAGTTGGGACGGTGCGGGAAGTACCTGAATACCTCCGACCTCGAGCTTATCCAGGCAGCTCCGGAAAATGATGTTGACGGAGGCCCCGATGTCGACATAGACCCGATGGGCGTTCTTGTTGCCCACCACGGCTGTATGGTGATGGCGTCTGGTGCGACATGATTTTGGGTACGGATCCTCCTTGGAGAACACTATGTCCTCGTCGTCCGGAGTCGCTTGTTCTTTGGCTCCCGGTGGCGGCCTCGAGCTTAGTTCTTAAGCAGACGACCTCGTCGCTCCGATGGGTAGTCCGGTTATAACGTAGACCTGCTCCATAACATTGGGACCTTCGTCTCGTCGTCTTCAGGTCGGGTCGTCGTCGAGGTCGGTCATGAGCTGTTGCCCGTTATTCTTCCCCTGCGCTTCCCTTCCACCCGGCCGGCCGAGGTATTTCTTGAGGGCTCCACCTTTGACGAGCTCGTTTATCTGCGAGCCCAGGTTTCTGCAATCCTCGGTATCATGACCATACCCTTGGTGATAGTCACAATACTCCTCTGTGGACCTCTTCTTGGATCCTCCTTTCATAGGAGCGGGCTTCGGGAAGAGCTCGGCGTGGAGCTCGAATATTTCATGCCCTGATTTGGCGGGGGCGCTCTGCCGCCGGGTTGGGCCGAGGTCGAGCACGGACTCAGTGGCCTCTTTTGATTACGTCGAGAAGGCGATCGGCGCCTCGACTTGGTCATCGGCTTTTTCTCTCGGACTTCTACCGTCCCGTTTCCTCTTCTTCCGATCCGACTCGTCTCCCTTAACGGTTGTCCACCAGGTTCCAAAGCTTACTCGCGTCTTTGGTTTCTCCACTGTAATTTCTTTGTTCATTACCGGGTCGGATCCGTTTCTGAACAGCGTTGATGATGTAGAGGTCGTTCTTGTCGTCGATTTTGAGCGACTCTTTGATGAACCTCGAGGCGAGTTTGACATCGTCTCGTCCATATGGCGGATTGTGGCAGTCGGAGGAAGGCTGTTGGGGTGGCATCTTCGATAGAAGCGCCATTTGAATCGATCCATAAGGTCACAGGCGGTGTATCTTTTACGGCGGGCGGGGTGAACCCGGCGTCGTGCGTTGGAGATCGGCACCTCGGGAAGATTTTGCACATGTGAAAATCTTCCATTCCTTGATCGCCATGTTGGTAGTGTGGCGAAAAGGAAGTCGGAGGGTCTCCCAGGCCGTCGTGGCGGCTATATTGGGTGCCCCATCACGGGGGCGGGCGTGTCTAGAATCTCCACGGAGAAAGGGAGATGATTCTCCGTGCAGTCGAACCCGGGAGATCGTTGCCATCTCTTTCTCGGAGGGTGGGGATCGATAGCGACGCCTGCTCGTCCCTCAGGGAGTTCGACTCGCCTTTCCTCCTCTGTTTTGCTCGGCTCTCAGTCGGCATGACGAGGTGGAGCGGCTCCGCGAATGGCGAGGCGGCGAGTGGTGGCGGCTCGTCCGCGGTGGCAGCTCCGAATGAGGCGGCTCGGCGCGGTGGCGGCTCCGCACGTCGGGCGTGGCGCGTTCTCGGCCATCACGCCGGGCGAGTGGCCAGGCTGTTTGGAGGAGAAGCCTCGGGCGGCCGTGGTGTTGATCAGGGGCCGCGAGGGCCCGCTCCTTGGTCCTCTGGTTGAGAAGCTTTGGAATTGCCAAGATGGGCGTTGAGGAACTCGATCACAGGCTCGGCCGAGGACCTCGTGGGACGAATGAGTGTTTGTTCGTCCTCGTTAAGGTCGGCATCTTCCCTACGTTAGGGAGGCGGTCACGAGGTGTATGGAGACGTTTTCCATGTTGCCCTCGGAGTGTGCTGTGTGTGGCGTCTGCGATCTCCTTCCCGCGACGCCGGTGACCACTGGTCGTCCTCAAGCCACGGTTGTTGCCGGCGTGGGCGGAGGTTGTGCGTGTTCTTGCCATTAAGTTGTAGAGAAACGAAGCTTTCTTGTTCGTGGCTTCCACGACGGCGCCAATGATAAATCTAGTTAAGTGAGTGTGTGAGATTTATGTAAAGCAATAAAGAACACGAGGCTTTTACGTGGTTCGATCGTTAATGAGATCTCGTCACGGAGGAGTGTTTATCAATACTTTCACTATAATGCGGTGAGTGTAATTCTGACTCTTAGTATTCGATAAGTTTCCAACCCTTCTAATGTCGCTTTTCCTTCTATTTATACAACTTGAGCTGCAATCGAAGGCGTGCTCAACCTCTCCATTGGTCGTGACGTGACTCTTCCTCCGCATGCCTCCATTGGCCGGCGGGACATTTCGCCTTCGTGCGCCACGTGGAGGTGGCGCGACCTTGGTTACGGGCGTATCCTCCATTGCCGAGGGTGACCTTGGTTGCGGGCGTGTCCTCCATTGGCGGGGTGGCGCCTCACTTTGCTCTGGGGCTGCCCTCCATTGGCCGGGTGGCGGTTGGGGCTAGGGTTTTGGGGCTGATTAGGGCTCGCCTTGGGCTCAACCGCGTGGGCCCGCTATCAACGTTAGGCCCAGGCTCGTTTGGGCACATTAGTGGGCCTAATCGGTTGGGCCATATCCCATCATTATGTTTGAGAAGCCTAATATCTCAGTGGTGCACGAAGCATGGGGTAGTTCAGCCGACATCAGTTGTGAACGGGAGGCTGAAAAGGGGCAATGGATCATTTCGCGATGTCAAGGGTTGCATGGCAGCCATTGAAGCACTTGTTTGTAGACTTGCAGTCAGATGTCTTGAGGAAATTAGGGCTGCTGTGGCTTAAATCCGATCACTTTCCAAACGAAGCACGGATAATAGAATCTTGCTTGCAGAAGCAGGAGCTATTCCAATCCTAGTTACTCTGTTGACATCTGATGATGCTGAGATTCAAGATAATGCAGTGACCTCCATTCTCAATCTTTCCATCTACGACAAAAACAAGGAACTCATTATGCTAGCCAATGCAGTTCCTTCTGTTGTCCAAGACCTCAGAGATGGAAGCATAGAGGCGAAGGAGAATTCTGCAGCGACCCTCTTCTGCTTGTCCCTTGCATAGGAGAACATGATAATTATCGGTGCATCCGGGGCAACACCTGTTAGAAAATTTATACAAATAATAGGGTATTCCAAATATTAATTTATATCCTAGAATTCATAACCTATATTGATAATCCGAGAAAATCATAACCAAAGCGGAAGCGTACCTGAATCCATATAGAAATTTTGAATCTTGATTATGGTTGTATGAATCTTTCAAACGAGCAGTATTTCTTTAGGGTTTACAGATGAAACAGCTGCAGAAGGAATCAGATTCGTATTTTCTCTCTTGTCGTTTGAGGATCATAACCCTACTTATATAATAAGTAATTAAAACTAGATTTGCAATTTGGTCCCTCAACAAAATACAAATCTCTTTATGGTATCTACACAATTAATTCCATGATTAATTAATATCCTTTTAATCCATAATATTTCCTTAATAGACCACTTTAATTGGATTACTAAAAGACAGCTATGCATATTTAATTTAACATATGTAAATCCAATTAAGATTTTTCCAACAACACCTGCTTTGGTGGATTTACTTCAAAACGGGAACTCGAGAGGGAAGAAAGACGCTGCAACTGCTTTGTTCAACCTGTGCATCTATCAAGGAAACAAGGGATGCGCTGTTAGGGCCGGCATTGTTACATCACTGATCAAAATGCTTACCGATTCAAGCAGTATGGTTGATGAAGCTCTTACCATTCTCTCAGTTCTTTCCAGCCACCACGAGGCGAAGACAGTCCTCGTGAGAGCTAGAATGATACCTGTCTTTACCTCTAGAGCTTCTTCGGACAGGCTTGCCTCGTTGCAGAGAGAATGCTGTTGCTATCCTGCTTTCGTTGTGAATCTTGCTTGTCTGAGCAGGCTTGGAGTAGCAATGCCGCTGTCAGAGCTGGCGGAATTGGGCTCGGAGAGAGCAAAGAGGAAGGCGGAAGACCTTAGGAGCTCTCAAGAGGTCTTATCTCATCTTGCAGTCATTTGTTCATTGGATTTTATGTCTCGAGTTAAATTACACGAGTTTTACACAGTACAGAATTGGGGATCACAGCCATGACTCAAAGAAAGAATTCTCATGGCTGCTCTGCAGTTGTATTTATATGCTTCATTCTTGATTGGTATAAATTTGGGTGACACGACATTCTGAAATTTGTTAACTACAGATTCTAATTAATCCTCGGATACTGGTGCAATAACACTGAATCAAATACAATTAATTTTACAAAACTGGGCCGTTCATTTGGAATTATAAGCCAGCTGCAATCATTCATGCTGGGCTTAATTTGCTTGTATGAGATCCAACTCGATCGCTCGATTATTTTTTAAATTGAGAGCTACTATTTTCGTTGCTATCCTTCTAATAATATTATTATATTAATAACAACCACATTTCCCCCTTTTGACATCTAATTAGCTCATTTATTCGATTCCAATACTAGATTTTTAATATTCAATATGAGCTCTAACAATATTTTATATCGCTTCAAACAATAGCTCTTGGTATTTACGAAGTGTGAAAATACATTACTTTTCTACGTCTGGGACGATACCAAGTCAAGGATTTCACTATGATTTTCGGATACAGATTATAGGGAGAAATAACTATTAAATAGACAAAAACAAACCCTAACCCAGTCCATTAGAGTTCCGCTAGGGCCAAAAACATGGGTCCAAAAAACAGTTGGATCACCAAGATTGAAACGAGTATCTGATCAATTCGGGTTAAATACTACAATAAATTAAAAGTTACAATCGCATCCTGTTACGACATGCTTAGAGATTTAAGGGTAGTTACTGTAACAAAATGAGAGCTAAACTTTGTTATTCAGCTGCAAATACGAAAGCGACACGTGGCCTGATTAGTGAAGTGTGTTAGTAAGGTCAATTAGCTGAGTCAGTAGATATAAAAACGAGAAGTAGAATCTGTAACTGCTATTGAAAATCATATCTCTTTTTGCAGTTTCAATAGAATTCATATTTCCTTTTCCCTTGATTATCTCATCTCTTTACTGCACACGAGCACCCAATTTGTGGAATTGCTAGGTGAGTTCTTCTTTGAGTTCATGGTGATTTCGCTAGTTTGGGATAGGAGTGGTGATTGATGCGAAAGGGCAGGAGTTCAGCGTAACATTTGGTATCAGAGCCGTGATCTACCACGCTACACCGCATGCCGCCGCGGAACAATTCGAAGATGGAGAATCGCGTTGAGAGTCTGGAAAATCAAATCAGCCAATTGAAGCAACATCAACTGGATCTAAATCAGTCAATGATGGAGGTTATTAAGCAACAATTCGAGGAGTTGAGGAAGGAATTCAAAATCGGAAAGCGATCGGAGGAGGGACCGAGAGGAAGCGAAAGTGGAGCAGAATCTAATCCAGATAGAGGTAACTCGCATACCTCCAGTAATTCTCATTACCGTATGCCGAAGCTAGATTTCCCCAAGTTTTTCGGAGAGAATCCTATGCAGTGGATACGCAAGTGTAATAAGTATTTCCTCTTGAACCCCATGCTTGATCCTGAAAAAATAATGACTGCTGCTATGTACATGGAAGGGAAAGCAGATCTATGGTATCTAGAATATGTAGAAGGAATGGAGGGGATATCTTGGGAGGAATTTGGAAATTTAGCTGTTGAGCGATTCTCTAATGTTGATGAAAAAAATTTGGTGGCTCAGTTTAACAAACTTAAACAGGAATCAGATGTGATGGAATATACATTGAGGTTTGAGGAATTAAAAGCTTTCATGGTGAGTGAGAACAGAAATCTAAGTGAGAAGTATTTTGTTCAGAGTTATTTGAGTGGGTTAAAGGAGGAAATAGCAAGAATGGTCGAGATGTTCAACCCAAATACTTTATCTCTTGCTATTCAGTTGGCTAAAAAACAAGAATTGCAGATAATTTCGATGGGGAGAGGTCCTAAACAGTTCAATAAAAATGTTGATAATAGCTGGAAGAAATCTCAAGAGGACTTACTCAACAAAGCAGGAGTTAACAACTACGGGGGAAATGTGAATAAAACCACCAATTTCAAGAAGTTGACTCCTGAAGAAATTGAGATACGAAGGAAGAAGAAGCTGTGTTTTAACTGCGATGAACCATATCAGATAGGGCATAAGTGTAAGAAGTTGTTTGTGATAATTTGTGAAGGTGAGCAGGAAGAAGCAGAGTTGGTTTTACAAGAAGTTGTTGCTGAGGAAGATGACTTCCAGATATCAGTAAATGCATTAGTAGGACAGCTTGCTCCTGATACAATAAGAGTAAAAGGGAAAGTAGGGAAAAACCATATCACTGTATTGATAGACACCGGGAGCACCCATAGTTTCCTTGACTATATGGCTGCAAGAAGGATAGGTTGTGAGCTTGAATGCACCAACCCTTTACTTGTGACAGTAGCAGATGGAGGAAAGTTGGAATGCAACACAAGATGTCCAAAATTGGAGTGGGAGATGGGAAGTTGTAAGTTCAGCACTTCTATACGGATTTTGAAATTAGGTGGATGTGACATGGTCGTAGGCGTTGATTTATTGAGACAGCTTGGCCCAGTTACTTTCAACTTCAATGATCAAAGTTTCAAGTTCAACAATGAAGGGAGAGATGTAGTATTACAAGGTATCAAGCAAGAAATGTCACTTAAAATGATCACTGGTAAGCAGTTCAAGAAAACATTAAGGAAAGGAGGTGGCTCTCTATTTGGATGTTTGTGTATGATATCTGCAGATAAAGTGATTCAAGAAAGTAAACCCCACTTACAAATTCAACCCCTCATATCCAAATACTTGTCTATCTTTGAAACACCGACACAGCTACCCCCTAACCGATCCCATAACCATAAAGTGCCGTTAAAACCTAACACCACAGCCTTCAAACAAACACCATACAGATACCCTTATCTGCAACGAATGGAGATTGAAAAATTGGTGCAGGAGATGTTGGATTCAGGGGTGATTCAGCCTAGTACCAGTTCTTTTTCGTCTCCGGTTCTTTTGGTTAAGAAGAAGGATGGAAGTTGGCATTTTTGCGTTGATTATAGAAGGTTAAATGCAGTCACCGTGAAGGATAATTTCCCTATACCCCTAATAGACGATCTATTGGATGAATTGGGAGGGGCCACCGTCTTCTCCAAAATTGACCTACGAGCGGGATACCACCAAATAAGAATGCATGCAGCTGACATTTTCAAGACTGCTTTTGTGACGTCAAGTGGGTTATATGAGTTTAAGGTTATGCCATTTGGGCTAACTAATGCTCCCGCTACTTTTCAAGCGCTTATGAACTCAATCTTCAAGCCATTTTTAAGTAAGTTTGTGCTTGTGTTTTTTGATGACATTTTAGTATACAGTACAACTATGGTTTCACACTTGCAGCATCTGGAAAAAGTGTTTCAAACTCTAGCTGAGCACCAACTATATGCTAAGGCTTCCAAGTGCTCTTTTGGGCAATCTCAAGTGGAATATTTAGGACACATTATCAGTGACAAAGGGGTGGCTGCAGATCCACAGAAAATACAAGCTATGGTTGAATGGCCGAAGCCAAAGACGCTGAAGTCACTGAGGGGCTTCTTGGGATTAACGGGATACTACAGGAAGTTCATTCGCAATTACGGAGTGATTGCTCGACCTCTCACTGATCTCACAAAAAAGGGAAATTTTAACTGGTCTACAACAACTGAGCAAGCTTTCGATACTTTGAAGAGAGCAATGACCTCAGCCCCTGTTCTCACCCTTCCTAACTTCAACTTACCATTCGTACTGGAGACCGACGCTTGCTATGATGGTATAGGGGCTGTACTATTACAGGAAGGACACCCTATAGCTTTCTTAAGCAAGTCACTAGCACAAAAAAATCTGGGGCTGTCAATCTATGAGAAGGAGTTTCTTGCCATCATTCTTGCTACTGAAAAATGGCGTTCTTATCTCTTGCATAATCAGTTTATTATCCGTACAGACCATCAAAGTCTTAAGTTCCTTCTGGAGCAAAAGATTTCAACCCCGGTCCAACATAAGTACCTTACGAAGCTCCTTGGGTTTGATTACAAGATAGAATACAAGAAAGGTGTGGACAATCGAGTTGCTGATGCTTTGTCTAGAAGAAACCAACAACAAGGAGAGCTGCAAGCTATTACACTCTGTACTCCAGCATGGATGGGGGAGATAATTAGCAGCTATCAGAATGATGTAGTGGCACAAGAAGCTATTGTGGAGTGTACCACTATTCCATCAAATATGTCATTATTTTCTTATTCTGATGGGTTATTGAGGTACAAGGGGAAACTATATGTGGGTGCTACTGGGCAAATGAGGGAGAAAATTTTGTGCTTCATGCACAGCTCGGGATATGGAGGGCATTCTGGCATTAATGCCACTTTTCAACGGATAAAAGCAACCTTCATGTGGCCCGAGTTACGGGTTGCTGTACAGAAAATGATCTCTGAATGTCACCAATGTCAGATCAGTAAGCATGAGACATGTCGATCACCTGGCCTTTTGCATCCGTTACCTATCCCGTCACAAGCTTGGCAACATATTACCATGGACTTCATCGAAGGTTTACCACCATCGCATAGCAAGGACACCATTTGGGTAATCGTGGACAGGTTTACCAAATACTCACACTTTATTGCTTTACATCATCCCTACACTGCCTCACACTTAGCACATTTATTTCTTGATACCATATACAAACTTCATGGTTTACCTTTAAGTATTGTTTCCGATCGTGATCGTATCTTTACAAGTCATTTTTGGAAAGAGTTATTCCATCTCTTAGGAGTTCAGCAGCACATGACTACGGCCTATCATCCTCAAACTGATGGCCAAAGTGAGCGTGTAAATCAATGTTTGGAGACGTACTTGCGCTGCATGTGTTGTCATACTCCTAAGAAGTGGTTTACTTGGTTACCTTTGGCAGAGTTCTGGTATAACACTACTTATCATTCCTCTATTGCACTAACCCCATTTGAAGCTCTCTATGGGTATAAACCCACGCCATTGGCCCTGGCCACCTACATGCATCCTCAAGTCATTGGTGTGGAGTCTACCATTCAGGAGAAGCTCGACATTCAACTACACCTCAAGCGACTACTACAAAAAGCTCAAGATCGGATGAAGACCGTTGCAGATCGCCAACGACAACATCGAGAGTTCCAACTTGGGAATTGGGTTTACTTAAAGCTCAAGCCTTACAAACAGCATTCCATTCGTCTTCACAAGGCCTGGAAGTTAAGCCCACGCTATGCAGGACCATTTCAGATTGTTCGCCGCATTGGACCGGTAGCTTATGAGCTCGCTCTACCATCGACCGCCAAGATTCACCCTGTGTTTCATGTTAGCCTTCTCAAACGCAGCGTTAGGACCAGTCACAATGTCACTGCCACACTACCTGAGTTCGATGATGATGGTAAACTCATGCTCCAACCAGTTAAAGTGCTAGCGCGACGTATCGTCAAGCGTCACAATAGCCCCAGCGCGCAAGTGCTTGTGCAATGGGCTCACTTGCCGGAAGCTGAAGCGACGTGGGAAGATTTTCAAACCATGGAAGATCGATATCCGTTTCTTTTTGACTTGGGGACAAGTCAAATGTAAGGGGAGGGTAATTGTTACGATATGCTTAGAGATTTAAGGGTAGTTACTGTAACAAAATGAGAGCTAAACTTTGTTATTCAGCTACAAATACGAAAGCGACACGTGGCCTGATTAGTGAAGTGTGTTAGTAAGGTCAATTAGCTGAGTCAGTAGATATAAAAAACGAGAAGTAGAATCTGTAACTACTATTGAAAATCATATCTCTCTTTGCAGTTTCAATAGAATTCATATTTCCTTTTCCCTTGATTATCTCATCTCTTTACTGCACACGAGCACCCAATTTGTGGAGTTGCTAGGTGAGTTCTTCTTTGAGTTCATGGTGATTTCGCTAGTTTGGGATAGGAGTGGTGATTGATGCGAAAGGGCAGGAGTTCAGCGTAACACATCCGTGACAAAGATTTTGAATGAGGATTTTCCACATTTCGCAGCTTATTTCATCTCGTCAAAATTGGATGCTGCCTAAAAAACACCGAAAATGCTATTGGATAAGAGTATGTAATATATGTGGCTACTTTTTAGTTGAAACCTTTATAGGTGATGAATTTAATTTTCCTATGAACTTATGATCAAATGTCATGATTTTAAATTTATTGACACTTCTATCTGAGCTTGTCATATTGGATTATACAATTTGTCTCTTTGTTTTACGTGGTTTATATACACAAAATTGAAATTTACTAAACATACATTGTTATAATAATAGCGATTTTCTTGCTTAGGAAAAAACAAAATACATTCTTATTCAGTATTGCGTAATTGTCACGCTATGTTCAGGAAATGGAGGCTGGGATTTCAAATAAGGTGTCGAGCCTATGATTATTTTAGTCTTACGTACCCTGATTTTACGTAGCAGTCCATAATAAAAGCTCAATTCCTACGTTTTCCGACATATTTTTGACCTACGATGCTTTATTTTATAACTGGAAATTGACAATATTCTCTGTACATTCAACAAAAATAATAAAAAGGAACAAAATTTGAAATTAAAAACTTTATTCGATTTGTAAAATGGAAATGAGCCGAACATCGAAATGGACCTTCCATGTGAGTCCTGGTCAAACTCTAACTCCATGTTGATAACCACAAAACTCTAGCCTATCATTGTATTAGGCACTCTCTCATAATAACAGAAAAGAAAAATGTTAATTTGGTTTGTTTATTACGGCAGAATGAGAGTTCACGGTCTTGAATATAATTTGATATCAAAAAAGATCAACCGCTAATTTGGTGGGTACCTAAATATAATTTGGTCAACCTGATCAACCGCTAATTTGGTGGGTGCCTAAATTTTACACTTATATATAAAAATATGTATTATCGAATATAATTTGGTCAAAATATTGAAAACAAAAAATTCAAACTCAAGATCGTAAATCACATGCACCATATTCCTCGTGTCCATACAGTCCGACCGAATCCTTGAATTCTTCCGTTTTTCCTTCACAAATTCAAATTTCATTGGTTGGTGTTGTTGCAGACCTTTCTTTATTACTAATAATTATCATTATTATTTTGATTTTATTGCAGACTTTTCGTGATTATATAAAATGATCTGTGTTGTTAAATTTTTATAATTACTTTTCTAACTAGAAAACCGGCTAAGTCAAAAGGCCACATGCAGAGATGAATGGAATCTCGAAAGCAACCTTGGCTCCACACCGTGATTAACGCAAGTCCCTTTCATTGAATAAGTAATTAGTGATTTATTACAAGGATATTAATCATTTTTTTACCACTGAGGGCTTCCTCCTTTGTGCAATAAATTATTAGTTTAATTAATCAATCATTTATGTTCCCAACTTTGTCTAATTTTTAATTTGTTTTATTTACTTGTTACTATCACGTTCTCTTAATAGTAGTCCCATACCCACCAATTGGAAAATCGTTTTTTTTTCATTTTTTAATAATTTTGCGTGGGAAAATTTTCGCAATGAAAAAAATGAGGCTATTGTTACACTATTTTAGTTGAACTCCACGAGTCTATATAATTAACTTGAAAATCATAAGCAAAGACTAATTGTATTATAAAAATACGTGTAATTTGCACTAGAAAAATCAACCTGGATACTTTTGAGAATTGGACTCATAGCCATCCCCGATCACAAAAAAAGTCGATATCTTCGTGTGTGTTGGCCTGTGATAGAGTGGTTGTCGTGAGGTCAATTAATTTTACAATGTTTTTAAATTTCCGTATTTAATTAATAAAAAAAATCGATATTAAATGTACGCTCGCATGATGCTTACTATATATTCTCTATTGTAGTTATATTTTTCACTTTGATTTGAAGAGTGAATTGTGAATAATCAATTATGAAATTAAACAATTGGGAAACAACCAATGCCTCCACTATTAGCTACAAACATGTGACTATGTATACCTTCGTTACACTGTCAAATTAATAGTAGAATGCTTAGCAACTAATTAATGTCACGGCCCATCCTAACCTATCCGAATTCTACAGGATGGTCGTTGGGATACAGATAAGCATGACAATCTATTTTAAAAAGTAACCAAATATTTTATAAAGTACATGCAAGACACCTCTCTTATCTACTGTAGACACGATTTAATGTGTCGACTACTGATATAATGGTCTCATAGGGATAAATGAGTCAATTATCTAGCTATTTTTTCTCGACTTTAAGTAAAATCTTTTCTTTTGGAGAAAATACTAATACAGAAAATTTAAAAGTAATTATAAACCCGATCATATAATAAATATATAAATTAGTGTGTTACAATTTTATAGGATGGAGAGTGATAGGGTCCCAATCTTGTAATATTTGTCAAAGGGGCTTCAAATTTTAAAATTTGCACTCTTTTTTTGACCTCGTAAATTTCATGCACCTATAACACCATAACAAATAACCACCTCCATAAAACCTAGCCAAATTCCCATCATTTCACACCCTCTTACCATATTTCATTTTCTCCTCCTACCATTTATACAAAAAAGTAAATATCAAGAAAATAAAAATGGGGAACAGTTTGGGAGGAAGTAAGAGTGCAAAAGTAATGAAAATTAATGGTGAGAGTTTCAAGTTAAAGACTCCAGTTCGGGCCGGATCGGTCGTGGAGGGCTATCCGGGCCACGTTTTGCTGGAGTCGGAGGCGGTGAAGCATTACGGCGTGAGAGCCAAGCCGTTGGAGCCGCAGCAGGAGCTCAAGCCCAAACGGCTCTATTTCCTGGTTGAGCTGCCCAAATTCCCCGAAGAGAAGAGCGCGAGGAGGGTAAGATCGGGAATTCACATGGGCGCCAAGGACCGGCTCGAGAGCCTAATGCTGTCGCGCCGGTCGGCTTCGGATTTGTCCATCATGAAGCCGCCGAGCATAGCGGCGGAGGAGAAGAAAATGGGTCGGCCGCCGCGGAGAATGGCGGCGACGGAGTGAGGGTGAGGATGAGGCTGCCGAGGGCGGAGGTGGAGAGGTTGATGGCGGAGAGCAGGGATAGCGATGAGGTGGCGGAGAAGATTGTCGGCCTCTGCATGGCGAAGAGCTCCGTGGACGGCGGAGCCGCGGCGGAGAAGAAAGTGCATTGGAATGGCGATCTTGGAGTGGTTAACCGTGGCATCCAATCTCGCGAGGTTAGTTTTTTCCGGCATTAAAATTTTTCATTGCAATTTTAAAGTAAAAATTTTATTTGTGTTTCAGTGTAGGAGTTTTTGTTCATAGCACATATCGATGAAATAAAATATAATAATCAGAAAAACTTTAAAACAAGTATTTTTCTTCACCTTTTTTTTCTCTACAAAGTGATTTTGCTGAATTTTCTCCATTTTCATGCATGTTTAAAGGATATTTTTTAATGGACAAAACTTTTCGTTCCATGTGATTTTCCTTTGAAAAATCTGTAAATCCCCCAGATAATGTGAATTTATTAATCTGGATAACTATAAAGTAAAACAGGGATTATGTAATAATTGTAAAATACGGTACGTGTTCTCAAGCCTCAACTAGACAAAGTTTGACGGTTTCAGATTTTCTAGGGAATAAGACAAATTTACTAAACCAATTCATACTTTTCTCTTAAAGTTAAGACCATGTCTTGCAGTCGTACTATGTTGGCTCTTGTATCTAATGTTTTCACACGTAAACAAAAATTAAAAAAGTTGGTTAATTATTCTGAAATGTCTATAAATAGAAAATCTTAAAAAGTTTTGAGTTTGAATTTTATTATTAATTTTTTACGTTGAACTATTCAGAATATGCACTCATCAGTAATATCTTCTGTGAAAACTAAAAATAATTTGTGAGGATATAATCAAAAAGGGCAAAAGAAAGTTTGGTATGTAAATAGCTTAGATACCAAACTTCTATGATTGGAGATGTCAGCTAGTGGGTTTTTGGCTGCAATCTAGATATAAATCAATACCACAAAACTACAAAGATGTCTACCAAATTAATTATGGCTAGCATTATCAATTGGGGCAACTAGATGATATGACCCTGACCCGACCCGTCTTGAATGTCGGGCGCTCGTTGAAGATAAAATCATTAAATTAATTTTTATTTCTGACTTTATCTCTGGTGTTGCAGAAGCGTGTCGGATTTTTACCGATCCATGAAGGAGAAATCCACCATATTGTTATGGCTTCATAACTAGTCTATCTTTATCTCTCCAAATTCCCATGTAACACTTCTCAGCAACAAAAGCAGCAGAAATATTTCTGTTAATTTTGTATATGTAAAGGGTCCGATTTCAGCTGAGAATAATGTTTAGGTGAATTATGAGAGAGTAGGTTATTTAGTTCTCTTCTTATATACTTTTAGTGTTATAAATAATTCCATCTATATATGTCTCATTTCTTCTTGCTCGTACTTAAAGTTGTAATTAATCACTATACATGACGAAATTTAATTGGCGAAACAACTACAACATTTATCATACTTGCAAATTAGACAAAATTTAAATTACAACACCAAAATTAAAAAATAATATCACTAGAATATCTTCGGAGAAAAGTACTCTGGAATCAATATGATACTTAGATGTAAGATAGTGATCTCATGGATGGAAGATGGTGAACTTGAATTCTACACACATTTTATCGGTGGAGATGTGATGTATATGCAATTAGTGATTGTTATCTCTATAAAATTAACGAAGGAAAAAATCCTCAAATTAATAAAACAATTCAAACAGAGTTTACCTAATTGGCCAAGGCCCTAAACACACGTACACATACAATGGTCGCAATTCTAAAATAAAGAATGCCTCTAACAATCCTACTTCTAAACTATTTGATCATCATTATTCTCTGGTTAGTTAAATGTGGAGCCAAAATTAGAAGTATTGTATTTGAAGTCATAACTAATTTCAATTGTAAGAAAATGACATTTCTAGATTAAATAAAGACCATGCCAGTATCGTTCTTAAACACTTAAATTGGAAAATATATACAGCTAACACCTAAACTACTCCAAGTCAATTAATTTACTTATTATCAGACTTTTTTCCTCTGGGCATGTCGTCCTTATTTGATCGATCTTAATTTTGTAGGGTAATAAATGCGCAAGGAACACAATGAAATAACGTGGTTCGATCTATTGAAATAGATCTCGTCTGACGATCTATCTACGTCTACAGAGCGAGAGAGTATATGTGTATTGAGTGTGTAAAGCGATTCTGAAAGTGTGTAGATGATCTTTCTCTCTAATCTAGCCTCTATTTATATACTAGCATATTGAATTTGACTCAATATGAAGTCTTCTCATAGGATTCTTTTAGATATGGTTCGAATCTTCTACGCTCCACTGCGATTTGAGTTGTGGTTGGTCTGAAGTCTTCTTGGGCCGAACTCACATAGTAGAACAATGTAATGTTAAACCACTTATATTGGGGCGATCTTTGGCGCAATGGTTGGGTCATATCCTATCATTATTAATGCTATTTCTTAGCTTCTTTTCCCCCAAAAAATTAAATATAGTTAGTTGTTGAATTATTGTGCCTCAAAAATAGATGTCGAAAAGTCAATTTTGAAAACATAATTGACCATTTAAGCTATATGCAGCTGTTATACACGTACGAGTCTATTTCTAAACAACTCAATCTATAAAACATTAGTGTGACACAAACATATAAACTAAAGTTTTGCTGGGGTTTGAAAAAGTATGCCTGATTAAAGACTTTTGCTTTCATTTTTCATATCACTAATACGGTTTTATTAATATTTTTTGTAGTATACAGACTGTTGTCCATACACGTTAAGAGTGAGCAAAAAGATGGAGAAACTTATAACAAACTGTACCAGATTGATTCGAAATATGGTTCACCAAATTGATCGATTAAATTTTTTCTAATTTTTAAAACTGAGGGTACCGATTCGTTACATTTTCAATTTTAAAAAACTGAAGGTTAACCAAACCGATTTGATACCCATAAATAATGAAAAATATTAATAATATATATTTATTTTTTTAATAATTAAACTGTTAAAATTTATTCATGTCGCATTAATTTGAGCATCTCTAATACACATGATTCGTTAATCAGAATAAGAAGTCGAGCACAATAGTCATATTGTTATCCTTGTTGAAGTAATGGTATTAAAGGTGCAGATTTGTCAGTAATGCTGCTTAAAAAAATTCTAACCTATAAATATTTATTTTTTTGATAATAAACAAAATCTTTTTTTTGTGGTGAACCGCTGGATAATCAGATAATCGATCTGATTTTTTAGATAATCGATATAACAATTTTTTGCTTTTATTTTTTAGTAGTTAATCGAACTAATATAAACAATATAAGTTAATTAATTATTTACTAAAATGATGGAACTTTGAGATATTCCAAAGCTCTTGATAACTTTTATAATTTGAACCGACTTACTTAATTCACATCACATTGGAAGGAGGAGACTCTTAATGATGAAGATAAAAAATAATCAATCAAGTATATTATCAATTATCCATTACCAATTAAACTAAATCATGGCAAAGAAATTGAAGAAAAAATGAAAATATAATTATAAAATTAGATAGTGAGACAGAGAATAGGACACTAAAGTTGGGATAGGAAATCACAAAAGAAAGAGAATCACGCGCATATTTTCCATGGTTCTTATTCTCACAATCATCGTTTTACAACAGTATCTGACGAAACAAATGAAAACAAGAAATATTGGAACGAGGCTCTTGCTATTTACAACGCTCCTGGGGGTGAATTCTTCCACCCTCGAAAAACGTAATCAATAGAATGGAAACGGAAAAGATGAGACAGAGATTTTCTAAGACGACCACTGATCTGGAACAGTGAGGAAATAAGTTGTCATAGCCTTTCTGAATCTTTTCTTATACTGTTTCGGAGAAATTATTGTTGGAGATGCATTCTTGGGTCCACCTAGTATGCCTGAAGCCTTCACCCATGTCTCCAAATGCTTGTCCCATGTGTATTGCCTCATGAAGTCGATGATTCCCATCACCAGCTCCTTCCTCTCCTCATCCACCCCCACTAGCAACGAGTAGTCCATCACATCCACAGCCTGCAAACACAACAAACGAACGTTTGAACCTAGCTCGTCTCATCCAATGCAGGCTTCGTGCAAGTAGTTCAGTATAAGCATAAGCATACAAGAAAAACTCTGGTCCTCCGTGTTTATGTTTATTGTGCACGGTAGTTTCCTGATACTATGTTTAAGGTATCAGACCAGTATAGAAAAGTAAAGCATTGCTGCAAGAAGTTTGTGAGAAAGAGAGAGCAGCTTACAGCTAAAAATGATGTGTCGTTCCACACGGCTCTCTCCAAGCTCCTTTTCGCCTTGCCACCAAGAAATATAGGATTTGTGCGAAGTGTTTCCAACAGATTCATGTCCAACAGTACTTTGTTAGCCCCCGTTGTGTCTGAGTTGTAACGCGATCGTGAAGAGCCCTTTAGATCATATACTCTAGAAATGTTTCTATTGTAGAAGAGATTCTCCATCACCATCAAATCCATTTTCACGTCTTTGCCACCTTTCTTGACAGTAACCTATAATGTAAGAGATAAAAATTTGGAAGTTATTACATATACAACAATATCAACCAAGAATTATCCTCTTTTAGCTATCATAAGGTAAACAGAAAACAAAGAGGTTGAACCTGAAATATGCCCAGGACTTTGGCAAGGCAAGTAGGGCTTCCTGAGGTAAGAGCATCTTTCAAATACTTGAAATACTGCAGAGCAAATTCTTCAAAAGATTCCAACTCTGTCTTGGTTACTTGTTTGATGATGAACCGATCATCAAATGACTTAGCAAAGTAAACATTACTCTTCCCTCCTTGCGCACTCCATCTCTTGCAACGGCTCAAAGAACGTACAAAGTCCACTTCACACGGACAGCATTTCCTACGGAGCGAATCAAACTGTTTTGCATAGTAAGAAGTGACTGAAAACTTCACCTTTCCACCAGCATTGGAGGAATCATCCTCAAAAGAAATCCGAAGATGAGGAGAATTATCTTGATCTGATGTGGATGAACCATCATCAGAACTGTAACTTCCATAGTTCATGTAATCCGAATCCAACGAGCCAAAAGATTGCCACGTCGACAGCTCAGAAGCTAGTGAATTCACCTTGTTGAGGAGTCTAACATTTGATCCAATTTCAGTCCCACTTAGCCTACCAGCTACCCAATCATCATACTCTTTGGAGCTAAGGGCATAAGATATTATGCTGGTGGGCTCATTGTCGTAGACAGTGACTACAACATCCTCATGGCCATTATGCAGAACCATCAATCTTGCCCCTTCGGGCACAAGAGAGAGAGAGGATATAAAGGAGGGAGAAACAGTCGAAGAAATGTTAAATTTTTCAGCTTCACGCATTGATACTTGGGAGTAAGTCCTCTGTACATTCGCAATGGGATCCCTGACCATGTGCCTATAGTCACCAGAAGCATGAAAAGATCGGATATTAGACAAATACAAAGAGGAAGGGGGAAGTCCTCTGCGTATTCTTTCTTGGAGTCGCTGAGCAGAATCAAAGGAATGAACTCTTGCTGGTCTTGTCAATCTTCTGAATACTGGATTTTCTCTCTGATTAATCTGAGGGAATGAAAGAGTTTCAGATACATCCACGTTTGTCATGTCAAGCGCCTGAGATTTCACTGATACCAGATCAGCACCAGACCACGCGAATCTATCTTATCAGAAAGAATTGATGCAGCTGATGGAGCGCTCTAAAGCAGTCGAATTTGCAGCATTCTCCTCATCTTGGTGCAGATCTTCTCTGCTGCAGTCTTTCATAGCTTTCCAAGAAACCAGATTCAAGTCGAGAAGAGTTAAGCCCCTCATCACTGGCGCATTCTTCTAATTTTGGGTACACAGACATATCATCTTCTGGACCAAGACCAAGGCTGTTATCTTTGAGGCTTGAATCAGAATCTTGCAATCCAATACGAGATGTAACATCCGTTGCAGCAGCCTTGGGGCTCGAACCTCTCTTAAGGAGGGAGTCTAGTAGAAAAAGCCTTCGATCCCATACTCTTGAACCAACCAGAAGAGAATGTCTCATACGGTTAATCTCAAGAATGTCAATTGCAGCTTCACACTGTTCTGGAGCTTCTTTGTCAGCGAATTGGAGCAAATCCTATCAGATATAAAGCAAGGGGCAGAGGAGGGTGCATATTAATAAACGAATCTACACTATAAATACACGAGAATCTTTTCTCTGTATAGAAAGCATAGGATCCACACTGCGACACTGGTACTTACTTCATAAGAAGTTTTTTCTTCAGAAAGCATGCCGTTTAGTTCCAAGACATGGTTGTGCAGCTCATTTGCATCAGAGAATTCATCCATTGAAGATACACATTTACTTTTAAAATCATCAAGAACACGTGATATCTCTGCATGCAAGGCCTTTGCTTTGCTCAACAGCTAACAAATGAAAAGAGACACAATCAAGACATATATTTCTTGAAAGTTCTAAACATTATTCATTCTGAAAGTAACAAAACATGAAAAGCTCTTTGAGGTTTTATAAGTACCTCATATGCTTCTCCTCTTATCCAGGGTTGTTCACCAGGATCACCAAATTCAAGAGTTGAAGGGGTAAACGAACAGAGAGGATGTTGATAGGTGAATATCGGAAAAAAGCAACCATATTGCCAAAACTATCAAAGAATAACGGGTTATGTTAAATGGTCATTCTACCACTGCTACCTTACATCACAATAGAAAACTGTGATCCAAATGATCGTCACGTACCCATAAAATCTGAGGCAGTCTCTCTGCAGTGAATGACCACAGCTCGCAATACGGTTCCCAGTTGCATGGTTTGAAAAACTAAGTTCAAGAAACTTCCCAAAAGAAAGTCCCCAAGCAGCATCAGACATAACCACTCTCTGAGTGGCTGGTGGAACTCCTCCAGTACGTTCACACCTAAGGCATCTATGCCACATCCATATCTTGCCATCCTGTTCCCCAGGAAGCTTAACTGATAGGAGGCGTTTAACATTTATTGTAAGATTGGCATGCTGGTGAGTATAACACATAACATGGGCTTCAGCTGGTTCCTTGCATGATCGACATAGAAATGACTGGAAATATGAATTGCAATAAGATACAAGAACAATTGAGAAAATAGACCTCACTGAAAGAAAAATAATGAAATAACCGAAGTTACCTGATCAAACAAATCATCCCTCAGATACCTCCCTAGTGGTTTATCAGAATTGCCATAGAATTTTAAGCGAACAAGCCTTGACCGTTCACATACAGTTCCATAAGCCATATTATGGCTGGAAAAAGAAACTAATATGCTGTGGTGACTGTCGTTAGCTGAAAAGTATTCACTGGATGCTTCGGTATCTTCACCATGTACAGGAGTTGCTAGTCCAACAACACCTGATTGACCCTCCACTTGATCTATAGCTTCAGTCACGGTATGATTTCTGATACTCGAACAAGTAGGTCTCAGGTCATCGGGAGCCCGAGCTACATCTAATGCTAAATTCTCATTGCATGCCTCAGATAGTGCTTTTCTGTATCTAAATTCATCTGGAATAGAAACATCATCACAACTAGCATCGCCAAACTCAGACAGAGATTCCTGCAATCCTAGCTCCAAAGTGAGATCTGCAGATCCTAAATCTACATCGGAGACTTTATTTTCATCTGTGCAACTGGTGGTCATAGCAGAATCAGGAACTGCAGAAATGGCCTTATCAAGAGCCATCTGCTCTGTATTAGAGCCTGAAGATTTACTCACCACTTTAGGAAGACTAGCACCCTCGTCTACAAGAAAAGAAGTCTCTAGTGACAAATGATATGCTGCAAAGACAGCATATTGAGTCACATGTTTCAGCTTCCTAAGTTCTTCACGGCAAGATCCCCGCAGTACGACCTACAAATTGAGAAGTACACTATTATAAGCTTAACACTTTTGCAAAGCATCTCACAAAGACTACTACGCATGGAAGAGACGATAGGAAGGACAATAGAAGGTTGAGACAAGATGGAGGCTACATCCTTGCTTTATCTAAAGTATTTTCCACTAAGTGATGCAAAATAAAAGTAAAGCATATATTAAAACCAACAATAACACCATAAGTAAGATATGAAGAATAAAAGCACCTACCGTGCAGCCTAAGCGCCTTGGACAACCTTCAAAAAACATTAAGGTCTTTGATGGCTTTCTGTTGAATTGATTGACTGGTTCATGATCTTCTGAAACTTTTTCCAAGCGGAATATTTCGCAGTGCCCCAACCTTGTTGTGGATATGTGATCAGTCGATGGAGTTATACTAGCACCAGTACATCTAGCAATCTTTTCCAGTAGAGGTTTTTAACATTTAGAACTAAGGAGATCTCTTTTGCTAGCAGATGCTCAAGAGCAAATGAAGATACACTTTTCTCAACAAGCAGAACATTTGGACGATGAGCCTCTATTTTGGAAACAATCGTCTTCAGATGATCGTTCTCCTGTTTCATAGATCAAGTAAGGTTTAATATCACTCTTGTAACATAATGATATAAGGCAGATAAGAAAATCATGACACACCTGTTGCAGTAATGTCTCAAAAGATGCCAGATGATTGGAAGCTCTTTGGTACTCCAGAGCTCCTCCTAAGAGAAGCAGTCTAGCATTTTTGTACTGAGACGTCATTCGTTTGTGTTTTATATTCTTGGTACAAACTACTCCTTTGATAAATTTACTGCACATAAGAAATACAGCATACACTCAATTATAACTACGGCAACTAAGCGCAAACAAAAGGTTGGCTATACGATCTTTGTAAGCTTTGCTATTTGGTGCCGAGAAGAAGGGGTGTGTATGTGGAATATGCAATCTTTGAGAAACAATATGGCGTTACCTTTGGCAAGGGCTTCCTGAAGCTACACATTTGACCTTCAGATAGTCACATGGATCCATGCTGCCTCCTCTACTAGTATCAGGCTTCAAGAATTTTGCAGCTTGCCATGCAATAGTTGTTATTATTTCAAGCCAATCATCACCGCAGTTATCTTTTCCATTGATTATACCCTGAACTTGTAAAAGCTGTGATACAAGAGCTCTAAAGTGCCCCAGTACCGCAGATCTCCATGGTCCCTTTTCATCATGATACTGCTTCTCCTTCGCTGAAAACATGGTAACATCTATGGAGGTGGTAGGCAAAAACATAACACCGAATCCCCAACTTCATCATCCTCATCATCATAAGTAAATAAGTTGTTTTCCACCTCGTCATTAGCATCATCAGCAGGAGGAGGAAACCAAATAAGACCATTGTTTTCAAATCCAATGGTTGTGGCAGCTCTTCACTAATATGCCGAGGAATTGGCAGGTCATCAGCATCTTCTGCATCCCAAATCCCTTTAGCAGGCCTTTCTAAAACCGGTTGCTCGTGGTCATCTTGAGATGTTGGGGTTCCCCTTTGCTCTAGCTGTACATGACACCCAACTCCGCTAGAAGTAGCATGGGACCTGGAGGGGCTGTCCGAAGGGCTTGATCCTAAAGACATGGCACTATAAAATTCATGTCTAACACTAACACTACTTGAATCTACATCAGAAGCATCATGAAAGTATTCATTAGGTATGCTGAAGAAGTGGCTCATTAAATGCTCCCCCTCATCGTCGTAGCTCCTACATTAACATATATAAAGATAACATCAGATCATATCACAATATTTGGTCACTTGCAGCTAAAGATCAGCAACCAGCAAAAGTGCCAGTGACTGAAAGGAAATCTTGGATTGAAATAAAGAAGAAATATTCACATGACGAACAGCAATATGGGAGCTCTAACCAGGATATAAATATATGTTACCAACAAATAAATTTCACAACGTAACCAGAAGGCGTAAATGCTGTGCACCAAAGGCATACGAGCTCTTTACCTGCTTGAGCGGTGAGCTGATACTAGAGATGGATGGTTGGAGAGAGACACATCACTACTTCTAGTTAGAGCAAGAGGGGAATGACCACCACTGCCCTCACCACTAAAACTTGGTGATGGTGGTTCTGGGGTATGTCTCGGAGACTCAGAAGGATAGACTTTACCACTGCATCTTCTACCACTTTTACTAGGGGACTAAGTTCAGAACAAATCTTGCACGACATAGTATAAATCACTGCCTCTGCAGTCTCCTTCAAATGATTGGTCGGCAGAACTCTATCCATAGAGGTAAGGCCCTTACTACAGTTATCACACAACACAATCTCACAGACTCGACACTGGTACTTGGGGTATGAATTTACCACGTTCCTTGCACAATTGGAACAAATGCTGCAACTGTTATCCATCGTCTCAAATCCAGGAAATATGGAATTTGTATCACCGTTACCCCAAGACATCCAAGATTGAAACTTCTGAATAAAATGCAGCAGGGAACTACCATGCATTCCCATATACCAGCAGTATCCCACCACACATAAGACCTCAAATTTTGCCCCCTAGACAAAAATTGCCGTAGTTTTCCTTCTGCTAATCTTATTTCAAGGTTGAAAACGTATCCAAATTCAAAAAGAGAGAAATTTGATCTGATTCAACTTTTAAACTATAAACCCCACAATAAAAATAGTGGTGTTTTCTTTCTTCTTTTAATTTTTCTTTTTCCTCCTAAAAATCAAAGATGAGTATATCACAAATTTTAATAAAAGAAAGAAAGAAATTTACCCCAGGAATCAGATAAAATCACTAGAGGGAAGTAAATACCCAAATTCAGATAAATCCGGACGATAATTACACCCCCAATTTTGAATGATTAATGTGAGTAAAGTATAATTATACAACAATAGAAACATCAAATACGAATTTAAAATCACGACCTAAAATCTTCAGAACTGAGTTCAACCTATCCCGGAATCATCAACATTAAACTCCAAGATTGATTTTTTCATAAAAAACAGCTCAAGATCCAGAGATTAGCAACAACAAAACCCTAGAAAACTCAGATCGAAGTAACTTCATTTAAAAAAACAGAAAAAAATGAAATTTTCCAACAGGGTAAAACGAAAAAAAAGGTTCTGGAATTCAGAAAACGCACAAGCCCACATCAAGAAATCCCAGAAAGATTCGGTCTTTGTTTCGGATATGTAAGAGGAACAAGAAAGCTGATGCTTAAACGAGAAAGGAAATTGGCAAAGTTAGAAAAATAGATATGGTAGAATTAATTAGATGATGAAGAGGATGAGAATGAAAAGTAAGAAAAGGAAGAGCACAGAGAAGGTTCCTTTTCTAGCTCTAATGGCGGAGGCGGCTCGCATCTCCATAACCATATTTTGGTGCCTCTGCTTCTTCACCACGACGAGCAATTGTTGTTTCTCTCTCTTCCCCGCATACCTTTCACTTCCACGCATACGCAGCATTAAAATATTCATCCAAAAGCCCTAAACATGTGTTAATGTAGCTTAACTTTTACAACTGTCTCTCTCTCTATCTCTCTTTCACATACACAAAGCAACCTTTTTTATTCGTATATGTGCATGAACATAAACATGTATGTATCTCAGTATCTCTATCGGCTATCTCCTTTTTGCGAGCACTGTTTGCATCGCTATCAACGCCATATCTTTCTTAGAGATTGATGGGTACGATAATGAAATTTGCGCCTTATGTTTTTCTTGATTTCCTGCTTTGATTAATGGGTTTTCGCGCTAGATGACATGGTTTAGTGGTCCTTCCGCTTCAGCTATTGGTCAGCAAGATTATTTTTGATTGTGTTTATTAAATAGCTTCCAATTTTTATT
Organism: Salvia rosmarinus; assembly: GCA_036937905.1. Taxonomy (NCBI): domain Eukaryota; kingdom Viridiplantae; phylum Streptophyta; class Magnoliopsida; order Lamiales; family Lamiaceae; genus Salvia; species Salvia rosmarinus. Next base: position 3,198,974 of record CM072813.1, read on the forward strand.
TTATTTTCAAAATTGTGGGGTGCTATTCGTCAGAAGCAGTATCATGGAAATTAAATTATTTATGGGTGCTATGTCAGCGCCAGCATTTAGATTTTGAGTATTTAATTTCGGACAGCATGGACGAAACCAGTTTCATGCCCAGTTGACTGAGACATTTTTTGCTTTTTTGTTCGCAGTTTTGTACTGTGCTTCTTTATTCTTGTCCCAAATAGATATGGTAATTATTACATCATCAATTTAGTAAAATTATGAAGCTATCGGATGCATAATTTCTGATTAATAAATTTTAATTAGAGATTCATAAACTCTAAATAATAGTTGTGATTTTCCGCATAGTACGAATAGTCTTGTATGAAACAGTTTTATGAGTCAAAAATTATAAAACATGTCAAGATTTAGATAAAATAGAAAGAAATAAGAACAAATGAGCTCGAATACTCATTTTGTAAATTTTGACTCGTGATAAGATCTCACACGAGGACATGAATTATAATTTAGATGAAACTTCTATGAATGAAACAATTTATAAAAGTATAAACTAGTTTATTTGGTTGAATCCGTTGGACTTGAGGAGGGTAATTTCTAGATTAGGCAGGTCTATGATTTAGGTAGACTTGCCCAAGTTCCATTATCAAGTCGAATTCTTGATGTTACAAAAAACGATTTTATTTGGTCATAAACGAAAATACTTCTATACGTAAAATACTGTTATTTTAATTTTGATTAAGCAAGTAATGGTCGTTTCTATATGAATGACAGTTTTGGTATTTGTTCAAATAGAAAATGGTATAATTGAAAATAAGAAATAATGCGTGAATTACAAGCGGAATTGCAATACTTTTGAGGGGGATGTAGATCTTTAGAAAAAGATAATAAAGTTGTCTGTACATCAATAAAAAAGTAAAGGCTTGCTAGGGCAGGAAGAAAACCTTGTTACTTTTCAACTTCAAAAACGCAGAGAAATTAAATTATATTTTGAACTTGTCTTTTCCCCAATTTTAAAAATATTAACCCATATTATGATAATTATCTTTTTCTAGATGTATGCAATGATGAATAACAACGATGACTATCTCAAGTGAGGAGGATCTTTCCCCGCATATTTTTTACGTTTAGGATCAAAATATGTTATGTAAATATTATTTTATTTATGAGTCATCGAGAAAATAGAAAGTCTAAAAATTATTTCGTTAGCAAGAAATAAATGAAAATTAATGCTTGACAAGGTTAACAAAGATTCAAATCTTGAAAAATCCAGAGAAAAGAAAAGAACCTCATTTGAAGTAAATTACATTTAACTAAAAGAGCCCTTATTTAATCTAATTGACAAGTTTAACTATAATTTCTGCTGAATTAATGTTAAATATACACTTTGATCAGGTGAGCACATGTATAACATGCTGTTATATATGTTTACAAAAAGTAGGGATATGTGTATTATGATATAATATTATTCAACGACTTGCGAAAAAACACAATCATTTCAAATATCAATCAAATCAAAACCGTTAATTTAATTTAATTTAATTTACAAATTAAATTAAACTAAAGTTATAATTCTCTGTAAAATTAAATTAAATTAAATTAAATTGTACAAATTAAATTAAATTAAATTAAATGATCCGGGTGTGGGGTTGGCAGCGGGGTGGGTGGGTTGGCGCATGGGTGGGGTTGGCCGTGATGGGGTGGGTTGGCCGTGGGGATGGGGTTGGCCGGTGGTGGGTTGGTAGGTGGGGTGGGTTGGTCAGTAGGGGTGGGGTTGGCCGGTGGGGTGGGGTTGGCCGTGGTGGGGTGGGTTGGCCGTGGGGTGGGGTTGGCCGTGGGTGGGGTGGGTTGGTCAGTGGGGATGGGGTTGGCGGTGGGGTGGGTTGGCCGTGGGGTGGGGTTGGCCGGTGGGGTAGGGTTGGCCGGGAGGGTTGGCCACGGGAGGAGGGTTGGCCGCGCTAGGGGTTGGCCGGCCGTGGGTGGGTAATTTATTAATTATTTATAAATTTAAATCTATATCATTAATTATTAATTATTAATTATATCAATTTATTAATTAATTATAAATTAATTATAAATTGAATTTGATTATTAATTATTAATTATTAATTATATGATAGAGATGAAAATTAAAGAACGATATAAACCAACCATGTAAATTAAATGACCAACTAATGGTCAACAACTTTTCACCGCTTTTGTAATGATCAACAACTTTTTCAATGAATTTACTTGATCAACAACTTAATTTACTTAGTCAACAACTTTTTCATCGATGAATTTACTTGATCATCACTTCCCAACAACTAAACAACTATGCCAACAAATATTTACGTTGAATTTAATTCACCATTCTACCTATATATTTCATTCTTTTCTCATTCTTTTCGCTCATTGAATTCTTTTCTCGCCTCGCCTCCCGAATTCTTTTTCTCGCTCTCGCTCTCGCCTCGCCTCTCTGAATTCTTTTCTCGCCTCGCCTCGCCTCCCGAATTCTTTTTCTCGCTCTCGCTCGGTGGATTATAAAGGTAATTTCAATATTTTGATGTATTTGTTATATATATGATTCCTTAATTATTGTTAGATGAATTTTGATGAATTTTAATTAATTTCAATTAATAATTATTTAGGGCATCGATATAACCATTGTGCATTTGTATGAATAATTAATTAAAATTTTAGATGAATTAAATAGTTTAGTTTAGTTTAATTTTAGTTTAGTTTAGTTTAATTTAGTGTAGTTGAATTTTTAGTTTAGCCAGTTGGTGTGGGGTTGTACTGGGGATGGGGTTGGTCACAAGTGGGGTTGGTAGTGGGGTGGGATTGGTTGCGGGGGTGGGGTTAGGGGTGGGGTTGGCATGGGGTGGGGTGGGGTTGGTTGGGGTGGGGGTTGGTTGTGGGGGGTGGGGTTGGCAGCGGGGTGGGGTTGGCCATGGGAGTAGTGAAGATAAATTAAATTTTTATTATTTTGTAGTTGAATTAAATTATGGTTTTGCGGTTTAATTTAGTTTAGTTTAGTTTAGTTTAATTATTATAAATACGCAACAATACACTTGAATTTTTATTTAGCCAGTGGGATAGGGGTTGGTCATGGGTGAATTTTTCATTTAGTTTAGTTTAGTAGGGTTGGTCTCGTAGTTTAGTTTAGTTTAATTTATAACATTTAGTTTAATTTAGGTGAATTATTATTTAATTTAGTTTATGTGAATTATGGTTTATGTCCGTCCGATGAATTATAATATTTAATTATTATTTAGTTTAGAGATTTATACACGTCCATTATTGTGCATTTGTATTATTTATTTAGTTTATGTGAATTATTATTTGATTTGTATTATTTATTTATTTTATGTGAATTATTATTTGATTTAGTTTAGGTGAATCACGATTTATACACGCTCATTTTGAAATTTTCATTTAGTTTAGTTTAGTTTATAATTTATTGTTCTTATTATTAAACATTCGTGATCAATATTACTGTTTTTATATTTAATTTGTATTATTTATTTTAGATGTTTGTTTTATAATTAATGAATTTTAATTAATTATTGTGTATTTGTATGATTTAATTAGATGTCGGGTGGAAGAATATTATCATTAGATATGGAGGATGTTGGGATGATTGTTTGAACTATCTGCGGTGCATCATCATATACCTTTGTTCGGATGATAATGCACTTATTTGGGAGTTAAGAGAAAGCATTAATTCCCTCGGGATCAAATTCTTTTGACTACCAAATACATTATATATCGAGATCTCAAGTGGTAGACTTATCAAATCACTTTGACTACCGATGATCGCCTAGCTCGATTGTGCGAGATTTATGCCCAACCGAGAGTGTATGTGACATACGGAGGCGTCAGCTCCCAACCAGAACCTGAAGCATATATGCCACAATTCGAGCAACCACGTGATACAACGTATGACTACGCTTCACAATACTCATCTCTGGATGAGTCATTCACACAACAATTTGGAGCATATAATTGGTTTGAGCAAAATACACCTCAAGAAGTGCCGCAACATGTGCCCGAAGTGGCTGACGCGATCGTTGACGGTGATGATGATGACGAATACGTCGTCGACAGTGAAGAACAAACATCGTCTGATGAAGAAGAGGAGGAGGAGGAGGAGCGTGCGGCTGCAAATGTGATCTCTGGCACGTTTGTAGAATTTGATGCGTGGATACGTCGAGAGGGTGGAATAGAAAAATTGCTTGGGATGATTATGCAGAGCAACACGCAAGGGGTAACCGAGGGACTCGAGGTAGAACAAATGGAAGAGATGAGCAATTGGCTAGCTCCTGTTATTCCTCATGAGGCTTCGAACAATCTTTTTGCTAGTCCTCTTGACTCTATTCCGAACCCCGATGAGCTGAGCGAAGGTTCCATCTTCGACAACAAGGTGGACCTTAAGATATCAGTCGGTTTGTGGCACATGGAACAAAGAGCAGAATTTGTTATTCCGCGATCGGACCAGACCGGATTACGCTCAAATGCGATATCGTGATCGTGTCCGCTTTATTGCGCGCATCGCAACAGGTGGTTTTGGTTTGTGCGCAAGTTTGATGCCGTACACACCTGTGTAGATGATCTCGTGAATACCGAAACGCGCAAGGTCAAAGCCCGTGTGATTGCAACATACATAGCGCGAAAAATACGTGAGGACGGTGAAGTCATTAAGCCGAGATCGATTATGGCCGAGTTACAACGAGTATGGCGTGCAGCGCGCATATATAATTGCGGTGAGAGCTCGTAATAGGCAATCGAGATGATATATGGTGGTATGAACAATCCTATCGATGCTACCGGGTTATCTTCACATGTTGCGGACAACTAATCTCGGTTCGTTGATTGACTTGGATATTGGACCGGATGGTCGTTTCGCCATCTTTTGTAGCGCTTCGGTTCCCACCGACTTCGGTTACACGTTGTGCATGAGGCCTGTTATTGTTGTGGATGGCACGCACTTGAAGGGCCGCAATAAGGGTATATTGTTTGTTCTCATTACGGGCGACTGACAACGAGCAAGTTTTTCCATCGGCTTATGGAATTGGTCCGATCGAGAATGATTTATCATGGACTTGGTTTCGAACACGTGAAGACCGCTTATCACCGAATTCGAGACGTTGATTGTGTCGATGCGCACGTCAAGATATCCAATGCCGTGAAAAATGTCTTCCGGAGAACGCCCACGCTTATGCTACTACCATCTGCTGAAAAATCACGCCTTTTGGGAAACCGTCGGTGGCATTGTACGGTAGGCGGCTTATGCATATCGGGAGGCGGAGTTTGACAAAGCAATGAACATGTTAAAGTCCTCGTGCTAAAGATAGACCCACCGGTGGTGCATATGGCAAGTCGATGAGGTAGGAGTTGAGAAGTGGGCGAGATCAAAGTGCCTGTGAGGCGCTATACCTTTTGACTTCCAACATTGCCGATTCCTTCAATGCTCGGTTGTTGTGGGCAAGACGATTGCCCATTTGCTCTATGGTTGAAGCGATTCGTCATATCATAGAAAATGGTTCGATCAAAGACTTGAAGCGAAGAGCATACCCCACCGACCTAACCCCGAAGTCGTTCGCAAGATACGGGCGAGCTGGAGAGATCACGCCAGATACTATAGTGCCCAAAAGTAACGACACATTCAAAGTCGAGGACGAAACCAAACCTTCAATGTCAATCTCGGGACGGAATCGTGCTCGTGCTTGGAGTGGGACATGGATCTGATCCCGTGTTCTCATGCAGTTGCAGCTATACGGTATGGAGCTACATACTAAATATAATTTTTTTAGTACGGTATGCCAATTTATAACTAACAACTTTATCATTGTTTTTTATACTGAATTTTAATTTGTGCAGGCATAAAGATGACCAAATTTCCAGCTATGTGGGAGAATACTACCACGCCGAGAAGCTAGTACAGGCCTACTCATACAGAGTAAATCATGTTCCGCCCCAATCCAGTTGGATGCTTCCTACCGATGTCGCAGCCGTTGAAGTATTGCCACCTGCTGTGGTCCGACAGGCGGGTCGTCCGAAAGTTGGGCGCCATCGTCATCCAACCGAACGTCCCCATCGAAGATCTGGTGGAGGAGAAATGGGGTCAAGCAGTACAAGTCGTGCACGTAGGAGGTGTGGCTTGTGTGGTTCCGCAGATCACACGCGACAATCATGTCCTTATTTACCATCTCATTAATTGAATGAGATATTGATTCACTTAACTTGATATATGAGTTTAATATGATAATTTAAGCATTCTATGAATTTACTAGAATTTTCTAAATTCATATGTTGAAATTGAAAATTTTTAGTTTAGGTGCTTAATTGCTATATATATATATTAAAGTTAATATATTGTGTTAATATTGATGATTAAGCTCACATATGATACTTTTATGATTTTTTAATGTTCTTCTTCATATATCTTATGAATTGTGAACATATTATGTAAGTAAGGAGTAATGAAGCTTAATTGAGGAGTTGAGAACTAAGAATACGAAAAGTTGAATTTTATAAACATATTATGTTGAAATGAAAACTTGATGACAAAGATATTAGATTATATGTTGTTAAGTGATTATAAATGGTTGATATACCTAAAAGTATACTAATAGAATGATATAATTTATTGGGTTGTGATTATGATTTTCGAGAAAATATACTCAAATACAAATATTACAATATTTAAGAAAATACACTCAAATACAAAAGGTTATTACATAATAATTAGTAACATGTTTCTAACACTTTCTATCTATGACTCTCGTCCACATAATTCAAATATAGAAGCAGCTATTTTTTTACGGTAGGCATATACATTCTCATTACCCCACGGGATGCTCGGGGAACCAGAAATGAGGCGTTCGGCATACATGCACATGTACGTTCCGATCGACGTTGTCTTCTTGATCGACTGTACATCGAGAGCAGGAAATGTAAACGCCGATCACGCGAAAAGCACGAACACCGAGTCTCGTTATCTTCAAACCAACGAGTTCGAGTAAGAACTGTAAATAACATCCTCAAGCCGATCCAATTCATCAACCGCTCATCTTGTCGCACGGGTCTAATGAATAATGTACGGATCAAACATTTCACACACCCCCGTCATGTGCATTCGAGCCAAAATGATGCGACCTGCTAAAACAAGGATGATGACCAGTAAAAGAGATTCAATTTTGTAAAGGCACAAACAAAATATATTTTATAATTAGTCATTGTATAAAGAAGTTACTGTTCAGACAAGAAGCCATGGTCATGACTTTGGCCCACCTCGCTACTACCACGGACCGCCCGATACCAATTAGCGATGGAGCCCACGTAGATATACCATGATCTAGATCCCGCCGCGTTTGACTACGCCGTAAATATGCACCACTCTCGACTAATGTACAACTATTCAAAGAAGAAATAAAAATTGATATATATATAAAATATATACATATATATTCACATCTATAAGAAATACGAAATATATACTTACAAAGAAATCGGTGTCCAAAATAATAGTGCTCAATCATTGACCCCATCCAACAAGTCATTGCCGTTTATTAATCCGTCCTCGGATGCAAAGATGTACAAATCAAGAGCCCGCAATAAATAATTTATTTTTAAATAACGATTTCATATATGAAAATAGAAATAGAAATAGAAGTGATACTTACCCCACGTCAAGCTCGTCGGTAGGGTCTTCGATGCGAACAAAATCACCGTGAGGTCGCATGCATCCACTGCCTCTAATAATCACCGAACCCGTCCTCGCCTCAAGAAAAGCTTCATAAGAAGCGTATACACTATCGGGGATAGGGACGAGGCACGTGGCTATTCACGACGGTGACCTCGGTGCAGCAGCATGAACCTTACTCGTTCGCTTCTCTGAGTTGGCTAATTTTTGTTAAAGCAACGAGTTAGAAAAGTAAACATATCAAATATGATGCAATAATATAAAATAAGATAATTTACCAATGGTCTCGGCATCTCGGCATGGAATGACGAGTGGATCCTCATTGTGTGATGGGCTAATGAATCCAGGTAGATCCATACTCCGTAGAGACCGACGATGAGGTGTATACTGGGTGGTGTGAGACGCCGGATCCGCTAGAGGAGTCTGCTGGGTACATCGATGTAGAGTACGCAGTAGAAGGCCACGGTCCCCGATCGTCACTCGCATCGCCGGTGGGATAGTTCCACGACGGACGGCGATATGCCTCGATCTATGCGAACATCTACATCGACACCCTTCTATCATAGACTCAAACCACGTCTTGAGTCCTTGAATATTCTCTCTAACCACATCATTGATCGTGTCTGTGATCCAACGACGATCCCTCCGACTCAGACGTCTGTGGTGCTCACCGCCGCTGCTAGATGAAGAGGAACGTAGCTGTCTCGTACGCTTCCCGTATCCTGACTGCGTCCCCCTATATCAGATCGGCGTCCCTCGTCCGACGCGCGCCTATCCCCGCGCATCGATGTCGTGGCTCCTCATGCTCCTCAGGCTCCTCCTCAGGCTCCTCATCAATCTCTTCAACAACAGAAGATGCGTGCCCTCGCATCGCTGCGTGCGTCGTCGACTAACCCCACATCGGTGAAGGCCCCGCCTAGAACGAGGCCGTCTAGTGCGGGCGGGGTTGTTCCCAGCGCCTGGATGGGAACGGGTCTCCGTAGTTCACTCCCGGTGCACCCGGATATAGAGATGACGATAATACGGCATGCTCATCTCATAGTCGTCCGGACTAACCCCACAACGGTTGCCCTCACGATCGAGCAGGGGTGTGTATCCACGCCAATCATCTTCGTGAACTTCCACCTCATGCATCTAGGATACACATCCTCCGGACATACTTTGCAACCGTCGTGCAAGATCCGGGATTATCTCTAGTGACCAAATATATAATGCCCATGATGGTCCGTAGAAGTGATATTTGGCCCCGCCTTCATATTCCACATGTAGTGTTGTAGAATTTGATACGCATATGCAGCCCATGGAAATCGGCAACACGTCCGGATCGTCAACTAAGACCCAAATCCACGGATCCACGGTCGTGGCAAGTCGATACCCAAGACGAATGCGTAAAGAACTAAGATGTGGGCGCACGGAGATATAGATGACCGCCAAGATCATCAATCGGACGTTCGTATCAAAGAATCTCACACCTAGATTCTCTATACTAGTCCTTCCGCTACCAACAAACCTTCGATAAACCTCAACGGATTGCGGATCGTACTCGGTGTAGGATCGAAGATGACGTCCCAAAACTCAAACCCGTCACGAGCGCAAAATCCGAGAAGGAAAACAAATTGTCCTCCCATTAATAAAAACCATATCGCTCGATCTTCAAGACTAGGAGGGCCTAATCTGTCGGGATACCATATGGTGCAAACTCATGTTTGACTTGGATCCGTGTTCCCAACCAACAAAGTGATCAAACATCTCGCTTAAACCTATCCACCGTGTCTTCACCACCTATATCTCTCAATCTCGTATGACCCTTCTTAAATAATTCGGCTTGAAGTAGGTGCTGATTGTGGATGGACGATTGATGGTCTCGGCCTTAAGAACTCGATTTCCTATTTATTAAAAAAAAATTATGATTAATTAAGAAATATGTCAATTAGTGTGTTCACACATATTGTGAAATTAATTCCAAAATTATATAGAATTGGTGGTGAACTTTTTTGTGTCTTGATTAACATAGAATTGAAAATTTTGTTCCCTATGACTAATTTTTGTGTGTTAGACAACCTTTGTGTGTTAGCATAGTGCAAGGATTGAAAATTTCTACCTAAAAATTACTTGGTGGATATTTCTACCTAAAAGAAATATATTTGTTGAATTTAGTAACATAAGATTAACTACTTATCAACACTTTACCGCTTATAATTTCAAAGCGTCTTATTAATAAACGAATTCTACCGAAATTTCGGCAGAGTAACGTTTATAATATGATTTGCCAAATCAATCAAAACTCATCCAAATTCATCCCAAACTCCCCAAATCATCATCATATACTTAAATATACATTTAGTAATTTAAAACAAGCTTAAACTTATTCATTTATATTTTAATCGCCTAACGTCCTTCAACTACATATATAAAAATTTTCTAGCATTTTACTATCTAAAATTTCTATCTAAAAGAAATATATTTGTCAATATATCATGCAAAATTCATAATCCTAAATTTAAATAAATGTACTGTACATAAATTTGAAAGTCTTCCGTGTAATTAAATACATTGATTTTACATTGATTTCGTGTAATTACTTGAAAGAGTTGGTCGAATCTGAAAGTCTGAAAGAGTTCACTTGCACCAACATATATATCACATAACACATAACAATTAGCATATGTGTGTATTCCTATAATAGTTCACTTGCACCAACATATATATCACATAACACATAACAATTCGCATATATTACAAATAAATTACAAATAAATATCTAAAAAAATAAATTCGCATATATAACAATTTAATAATTCGCATATATTCGCATATATAACAATTTAATAATTCACAAATAAATTCGCATATATAACAAATAAATTCGCATAACATAACACATAATAACAATTCGCATATATAACAATTCGCATATATTCCTATAATAGTTCACTTGCACAACATTTAATATTACAAATAAATATCTAAAAAAATAAATTACAAATAAAAAAATAAATTACAAATAAATATAAAGAACCTGGGGAGAATCCATAGCCGTCGGTTGGCCGCGGATGGAGGTTGGGGGTTGGCCGCTGATGGAGGTTGGCCGCCGCTGATGGAGGTTGGCCGCGTATGGGGTTGGTCGCCGATGGAGGTTGGCCGCGCTTATGGAGGTTGGCCGGCGGATGGAGGTTGGCCGCGTATGAGGTTGGCCGCGTATGGGGTTGGCCGCCGATGGAGTTGGCCGCGTATGGAGGTTGGCCGGCGGATGGAGGTTGGCCGCTGGAAGGAGGTTGGCAGCTGGAAGGAGTTTGGCGGGTGTGATGAGGTTGGCCGCGGAGAAGGTTGGTCGGGAGGGATGGGAGGTTGCCGGGGAGGAGGTTGTCCGACGGGAGGTGGGTTGGCCGCCGATGGGGGTTGGCCGCTTGGGGGTGGGTTGGTCGCTTGGGATGTGTTGCCGCCGATGGGGGTTTGGCCGTAGATGGGGTGGGTTGGCCGCCGGTGCTAGGCTGGGGGTTGGCCGCCGGCAAGTAGGGGAGGGTTGGTTGGCGAGAGATGGCGAGAGAGAGAGCTTGCGAGAGAGAGTGAGATCTAGAGAGAGAGAGATTGGAGAGAGCTTGCAGAGAGTGAGAGCTAAAATAATTTTTTTGAAATTAAAGGAATTGCATTGGATTCCTTCTTCTGACAGATGCGCATTGATTTCGTCGCTTGACTGCTTTTGTCAGTCAATTTTTGTCAATGTTTCTGATTTTTGTGCTCAGTGCACAAATTTTAGTGTTCAAAATATATTAAAATAACAAAATGGGTATGGGGGGCACACATTTTTTTGAATGGATATATACAACACATATCTTTTCAAATAAGGGTAAATAAGCTCGGGACCCTTATGTTATTATTCTACCTTCGTTGTTATGGATTTATTTCGAGAAGTCAATGATCCATCCTACAAAATATAATTGTTTTTGGGATTATTTTTGTGGGGTTTTTATAATTCCATTAAAGTAATTTATAGAGGAGCTAGATAAGATCATAATTGAATGGCATATATATACTCAGTGACATCACGGTGAAGTCCAAAGAATATTGTTGTTTTGCCATAAAATAATGTTACACATTAATAGTTTAGGATAATCTGTTGATTAAGTTAAAGTATCTTTTTCCTCTAGAAGTTTATTATTTTCCGCTGGTTCTAAATTTTCTGGCAGCGCTCGTATATGGAATGAATCTGGTCAAGTAACATGAGCTACGTCTCTATTTTTTCTCTAAATTGCGTCTTTGCTTTGCTTAAATATTAGACTAAATATTTTGCTTTAAAGATGGTCAAAGAGTAACTGCCTCATGCAACTATTTTCTTCACAGCCGCCCTCACTTTTATTTGTCAAAAAGCTTTATGATTGTCCCTGCGACGCCCAATAGTTAAGGTGGGTTCGTGTGGTAGAGGTCGCGGGTTGAACCCCACCAAACGCCTCTATGGGTTTGAGCGCACACACCTGGTTTTCCAAGTGTGGTTTACATCTGTCTGTGTGGTTTGCGGCTATTGCAGAGAACGTGGGGTTTACCCAACTTGCACCTAAGGTAGCGGTGCGGGTTCCCATGATACAAAAAAAAAAAAAAAGCTTTATGATTAAAATATTGAAATTAACTTCCCAATTTATTTACCTCAAAACTAAACTTGTTTGCTATTTTTGTAACTGGAAAGGCTACGATTTTAATTTTATCAGTGTATCTAATGGTGTCCTAATAATAGGTATGGATGTATCGTACATGCTGGTTTAGGATATATTATTATTATTATTATTATTATTATTATTATTATTACTACAGTAGAACGTCCATAAATTAATACTCAATAAATTAATAACTTCTATAAGGAAAAAAAATTTCGATCCCAACTTGTGCTAAATATGTAAATTAATATCAATTAACTAATACCTCTCTAAAATAATAAATTTTATGATCCGGTAGTATTAGTTTATAGAAGTTCTATTGTATACGAACATTTTACTCTTCAAAAACTTATTATTGTGAAATTAAATAAATATAAGTGGACTTAAAAGATGGTTGGAATTAATAATTTCTAAGAATTGCAGATCCACCCTAATTATCATACCACACTTTTGCGAAGATTTAACAGTTATAAATAATTTAGGTAACCCGTAAACTCTTTCATTTTTTTTTATTATTATTTTTTGAGACGATGCAGGATGCAAATTCAATGAGTCCGATCTAAAAAAAGTATTGTGAAACTTGAATCCGTGACACTTAAGAATCTAGACACCAACTAATTAAATCCTTCTACCTTCTAGAGAAAAACATTCTACAGAAGGATATGTAAGTCGTGATTTGTTTTATGAAGGATTGATTTAAGGAAACAAGTCGATGATGCTTTTCTAAATATCGAAAAAAATAGGTCAGGAAAATAGTGATACATGATTTATCTCTTTCATATGGTTTGTAAACTATTACATATGAAATAGATTTATTCAGTATGCATCGAATATAACAACTATAGGTTTCCCAAACATAAAAAAAGAATAAACTAACGTCTATGTTTTTGGCTCAATATGTACTACTTGCTTGATTATTAAACCATTGCTTTAATATAAAAGTATACTCTTGATGTATGTTAATTTGTGACTATTACAACTTGAATAGATTGAAATTTTTATCAGGTCTTATAACAGTTCATATTATTCAATACAACAAAAATATTAGTAGAATTGTTAGTGTAATTATTGACAGTAAAAGTGCTACGAACAGAACAAAATAGTACACCACAAAAACACACGATATAGTTACCCAATTCGGTGATAACACATCTACGTCTATGGCCTTGCTTAGGGGACACACTCTACTATCTAGAGATAAGTGTGGACTTATACAATGATTATTCCGTCTAAGGAACTTCTCAAACCTCCACCGTTAGTAAATCATTGGTTGTGCATGCAACACACACAACTTGGACGTTAACAAGGTCCGCTCACCAGCCAACCTCTATTCTAAAGAGTTAACAACTCTTTTATAAATGAGTATAATCAATTCACTACAAGAAAAATGGTTTATTATGACACCTATAGATGCCATAATATAAGATCTGTAACTACAATCCATCTACTGCGACATTTGCAATAAGTGTCATCTATGTCAATGTAATAATAGGTTAAATGTAACAATATACCATATATTGTTGCATGTGAAACTGTCATATAACAACTTTGTAATGTCATTGGCGTGTGTCATGAAATATGGTCTAAGATGACCCCATATTTCTAAATATAAAAATACGAAAATATTTATAATAATATTAATTTTATAAATATATTTAACAGGCTATATTTGTATTATTTTTCTAGATTTACCTAGTCATATTTTTATATTTTTTTCTTTGATTTACCATATCATATTTTTATAATTGTTTTTACAAATAATGTTTTAACTATTTTGAAATATACTATAACTTGAGAAATCCAAATATAAAAGAGAACTAGGCGTCAAAAAAATAAATTCATTCAATAAAATATAAAATTTAATAATAAACTCGTACAACGGAAATCCATAGCATCCAATTCAATATAAGAGTGATAATTTACAAATGATAAATTGCACTAGAATTTGGAAGGTGCTTGGATAAGAAATCACCCATCATGCTTACAGATACCTAACTAAGTATTTAAAAAATCACAGATAAATGCATCTCCAAGCTTTCAGTTGATGAATACCACTTCAACAAGGGAACCATATAATCCATCAAAGAGTTTACCCGTAGATCCACGTGTACCATCTGCAAATTGAAAAATCATTCTCTTTAATTAATCTCAAACTTCAAATGGACATCTATAAATTAGGCTTTTATTCATAAAACATCAATTAACACAAAATCAAAATCAAATTGGAAGAAGATTAATATTCCAATCAAACCTGAGCTAAGGCCAATGGGTCAACTCAAACCTGATATGAATTGGAAGAAGATCAAATGTGGTAACTCTTAAGCTGCCAAAAATAATACAAAATTGTTAAGGCATTACATTGCTTCGTTATTCTAAGCAAAAGATTGCAAATGACATCCACAAAGACCAGAGACCAACCTTCCAGATACCCAACCCAAAGCTCCCATGACCACATGATTGGTCGAAGTCAAATGAGACATATATACCTGGAGCAACAACATACAAACAACATGCAATATTTTCTTTTACCATCAAAAACATGGAGAAATGGATAAGAAAGATATAAAGAATTAAATCATATCGCCATACTGCATATTGCTAATCTAGATCCAGAAATTTTGGAGCAGTCACTGGATCAGCTTTGCTCCCCAGATGTTCAGTAAGAAATTGATAAAAGGACAAGCATTTCAGTCCCTCAAGTTCTATCAGAATTTAGACTACTACTTTCAAAACTTACAAGTTGAAATATTTGCTACTAGGACTCTATGCCCCTCTAATTATCAATTTGCTTCCTAATATGCAAAAGAAAGGTTTATATCACAGTTTTAAAGAACAAATATAAACAACGCACCTCAAAATTCAGAAGATTTTGCATTTTGCATGAGTTGTAGTTAACATGTCCTCATCTCCATGCTAAGGACAGAGAGTTATGAGAAGTTTTGCCTAGTCAAATTTGTACAACAAAAAACATGTATAATCATTAAGATTTGCGAAGTAGTATATGACGAACTACATGGTAAATTGATGGGAAATAGAATTAAATAAATACAAACTGTGTCCATGAAACAAAGCTTTGAAGTCGGTTGTAATTAAAAACTACAAGACAAGTAACCCATAGTGATTAGAAATAAACACATGTGTTAATTTTTTTCAAAATATTCAGAAGTGCATAAGAAAGTAGTTTGGGAAATTACCTCTCATATATAATTAAATCAAGATATTTCATCTCCAAATCAATTAAAAGTAGCCAAACAACTCAATTATAAGAGTCTAGAAAGCCACAAATGAGAACAACCACGAAGTATATATGAACAACAAAACCTAATAATATCATTGTCATTTAGATCGCAAAATAGAGAGGAGAAAACAACATATGTTTGAAACCTCTTAAAAGCAAAACAAATAGAAGTCTGTAATTAATTGTAAATCATAGTATCAATTAATCCTAAAATGAAAAACTGCTAAAAGCTAGAATATATGTTGACTTCTAGCCTCAACTTCTAAATATAATTGTTATTACAAATGCAAAATTGAGTAGCCATCAATTTTCAATTTGTGTCACCGCAAAAATAAAATAAGTAATCTTTAAGAATGAAACAAAAATTTATAGAATAATTGTATAGAATAAAACATTGTTAATCGATAAGTATACCAATGAACACGGCCAAGGAAAACATGAAGATGCTTAGATGCCTACAAATATTTATGAAATGATAAATACTTAGAAGGAACTTATTAATACTTGTATTCCCATGATTTGGCATGAAACTTTGGTCATGAGCAGTACTCAGATGATATTTACTTGTTGACATTCTTGGCTGTAGCATAAGTGACTCATCTTGAAGATTCACATTATTTTGTCGATGCTTGCCCTTAGTTGCATTACCTACACAACAGGAAATATTCAAGTAACTCAGCAAAGTAAGAAATGACAATATATTCAGTCACTCAAACATCCATTTTAGCAATTTCAATTTGTCATATTGCTACAGAGATATTCAATAATCTAAGATAAAGAAATTATGCAATAAATTGGCCATGATAGGATATGCGTACTCACAATATGAAATAATGCATATAAAAGTGAGCCTCTATATCCTTAATTTATCTATATTAAGCAAGATATTCTTCAAAAGGAACCTTTCTGGAACAATGCCTACTTCCTACAACCTCCTCATTCTCAATGAAATAACTACATGAATTCAAGCCTTCAAGCTTGCTAGTGGAACAATGCCTACTTCCTACACCTTCCATTTTGCCACTTTCTCCTCTCTTAGGATAGCACAGAGCACATAAACATATACATACACATATTGTAAATTGTCAGTAGAACAATTTGTTGGGCAATAACGATTCGTATGATCAAACAAATATCGATATCTTAAAAACAACAAAATATCAATTCTTCCAATACATATATTTTTGGTAAAATAAAACATCGCAGATTCCTAATTAAAGATTCTTAATCAAAAACGAGAGACCACCTGATTTCGATTTGGTGAAAGCCATCAATCAGGGCGAGCTAACCGCCTCAATTCCTCCAAATTAATTTAGGGCTTCTTGGATAGAGATGGATGCTAGTAGATTTTCGCCCTTTGAAGTTCAGCAAACAATTTGGAGCTAAATTTCTGGAATTTTTTCGACAAGCAACTGGGGTGAAAGAAAGAGATTTTTTTTCTAGATTTAGATGCAAGTAATTTCTTGCTTGGTTTTGTTCAGCGAGGGGAGTGCGCGAAGTGGGTGGTTTTTCCCTATATGAGTGAGACCCAAAAGTTGTCAAATTAATTAAGTTATTAGCTAAACTACTGGAGGGAAAAATGAGCTTTTTGGCGTTAAATTTCTGTACGTGTAAGAGTAAAGAATAATACAAATAGAACTACTAGCAGTGCGGCGCGACGGTGGTGGTGGGTGTGTGCTAGGGATTCTGAAGTTATTGGACTCTATTCACCTAGGTAGCTCGGTTGGAGTACTAGAATTGTTTGTTTTGGTATAGAATATTTATTATATATTTATATATTAATATTATATTATATATTGGGAGAGCTACGTATATATATTACCACTAAAATACACACTAAGTTGTTTTAAAAGATATGTACGTCTGTGTATATATTAATATTATACATAAATAAAATTAATCCTATTAGCACGCAGCTAAAATTTTAAAGAAATATTCCTATTATTTAAATGATTTTCACAAAACTAAGTTTTATTAAATAATTTATGAGTTAGTGGTAGTTGATTGAAAAAAATTAATTATTTTTACTAATTTAAATATTCTTAAGAAAACAATAAATAATAAATATTGAAAAAAATCAGCGAATAAATCCACGCAGTAGCAGGTTTCGTTCCTTGTACTCTTTATTATAAAATTATATGACGTTTTATTGAAATGCCAGCATAAGGGTCCCGTTATGACATTTATCCTGAAATGTAGTATTAATATTTGATATAAATGTAGTAAAAGTTAGATGTAATCATTGAGTATCTATAATGACATAAACTTTAAAGTGCCATAAATTAAATGTAGTAATAGGTCATTTTTCTAGTAGTGATTGATATCAATTCTATACTTAATACAATATTGTGCAATCAAATAAAACCATTCACAAATAAACCGTTTGTGAAGTTGTGAGCAAGAATAAATAAAGCAAAATACTCAAGACCGCTTCTATGAAAGCTTCACACATTCATAGATATAAAAATCACTTGCAAATTCCTAGATCTCTTTAAATCTTACCTTGTTGGCTTATTTTCTTGCTATGAAGATATTGAATCCAACTCTAATCATATGAAGTATATTATGAAGATAAATTGTGAAGGATCTGCGAGATGTCCTTTCCTTCTTTGACTCGCCGTGTATGTAAACTTCCATATATAGTTCTCGTTGAAATCTCGGAGCATTCACATCTAAGAAAGCACAACATAATATATGTAGTCTATATTATAACAAATATAATATATGACCCGTATACTTACAGTTTCCATAATTTGTATAATTATACGATGCAAAATTTTCTAAAAATTCCAACGCTTAACGAATACTAAAAACATTTAAGTTGCTTCGGTTTAAATAAAATATTTTTTTAAAGCAATTTATGAATAAGGAAGGTTTTGGTAGGTCTAGTTAGGCTTTCGATTTGGTAAGAAGATACATCTCCATCACTCTACCTATTCCTGCTGAAAGAGGCGTCGCATTTTCCCCAAATTTCAAGTCATCTTCAACTTTATTTTTGTGGCGTTTTACATAATTAACTATTATACTAGAAAAGGATAAGGAAAAAAATCAAATTATTATTTGTTTTATCTTGGGCCATTGGGGTCACCATGAAAAAAGTTGTTGCATTTATCTTCTCCATGATCTAATATTGATAAACAATCATCATGTATCATGTATGTATGTGTCATCTCCATGTGATGATATTGTTATTTTGTAGCTTGGTTTTGGAATCCAAACACCCTTTAAATTAATTTATTTACTTCTTTTTCATCGAAATGGATCTCGGCTTACAAGGGGTCCTACATTTGCCAAAATTCTTCAATGCCCTCAACAAGCCAAACACAAATTATATTCTTTTTCTTGTCCCTTTTAATAAATAATTAATCAATCCTTCAGATCATAAATATATAAAGTGCATTCGGATAATGGGCTCGTCTGATTAAGACAGATACTAATATATATCTCCATTGCTAAATTTGAATTATTAATTTCGAATATTAATAACCAGTGCATCTTTTATTTTATTTTTTATTTTTTATTTTTTATTTTTTTTATATCATTGGGAACCCGCAGTCGCTACCTTAAGTGCGCACTGGGTGAACTCCACGTTCCTGTGCAATAGCCTGCGAACCACACAGGACAGATAAACCACACTTGAAAAACCAAGTGTGACAGACTCAAACTCATAGAGACGTTTGGTGGGGTTCGGACCTATGACCTCTCGGCCACAAAAACTTACCTTAACTATTGGGCTGTCCCAACTAGTGGATTTTTTATCATTCACTACAATACTGCAGTCGGATCAACGATGGGAAAATCGCCTCCAAAGTACAAACACTTTTTTATTTTATATCTATTTTCTTGTAGTATTGGAAAATGGGAAAGTTTCCTGGGAACTGTTGTTTCTAAATTCTTCTTTTAAAAGGTGAAACTCTCCATTCCAGAAAACCATAACTCAATTTCATGAGAATATAAGGGGATGAATCACTATGATTCATAAATATTTTGTATAATACATATAAGAAGTCACCTTAAAGAGGATGAAACTTTCACACCACGACTGCTAGGACTCGATCATTCGTTCTTATTCCAAATCTACTAACTTTTAACCAACTGAGTTAAGTCCGTGAGTATAACATTGTTTCTAAATTATGTTTTGAGTCATAATAGAATACGAAGCTTTCATAATTTGTTTTTTTTTTTGTCAATTTAATACAGAAATTTTAAAGGCTATGTCACGGTGGACTCGAACCCGAAACTTTTACCGAAGATTAACCATTCTACTACTAGCCCAACACACACACACACACAAAGCTTTCATCATTTGATTGTTGAATGTTGACTCCTGCATGATACATTAAGGCAAGCCACCCAAATTCTAGCACTTTCATATTCATCGCATATTTTCCTCCATAGTATGTATTCTACTCGATTCAGTCTTTGAAATTTGGCACTTTCAAGAAAGAAATAGAAGAAGAATGTAATAAAGGATAACTTAGTTTGTAAAAAGTCCACTCATCACGTGCTTGTGTTGGCACGATTGATAATAATTTATTATTAAACGGTCATCACAGTTTTTTGGATATAAAAAATGCTGAGAAGGGGAAGATAACCATATTTTTGTTTTTTCATCTTGATCCACTTTGGATGAAACTTAATATTGCAAATATTTTGTAAAACACATGCATAAGATCAGAAATGTGTAATTATGATATAATATGTTTTTCCATCATTCAGCCACTTAATTACAATCTTTTTTTGGTTGGGGTATTATTTTTTCACCATCTCAGTTACCCATGACAAGACCTAAACCGACTATCCACCATTTTCTCGTCTTGTTTGAAATTAGTCCTCAATAAAAATCACTATGAATTGATGTAAGTGGTGGTAGCACTGATTTCACACCATTTGAGCTAATTCTTGATCATACAACCTAAGCCCTAAACCCTATGAAACATATAATCTTGAAAGTGAAAAAGCTTAAGATAAGATTAAGACTAGCATTTGAGCAATCCACTTAAATTGGCTTTCCTGAAAAAGGCACAGCACTTCTTTTCAAGCTATAAAATCAAGGAAATTTCATCACTTGTTATTGTGAAAATAGAATAATCCTGTCACCTGCATTAATAAAGGCACTCTTTCACAATGGGTACAACCAGCTCGCCTTTATTAGGTCGGTTACTTGTCTTCTTCGATTTTTCTGAAAATGATTTATTTCTTTGATAGATACTCCTCAGTCCTCAAAAGTTGTTCATAAGAATTTCGATACGGGTTTTAATAAAAGTTATGGAGTGTTTTATAAGTGGAGTAAGATCTCATATTAGTGTAATATTAAATTAATTAGTTATAGATAATGGTGAATCATGAACGGTAAAATATGTAAATAAATTATGGTATTAAGAGTAAGAAGGAGAGATAATAGTGGACTATGTATAATAAAAGGTGTAAATAAATGTTGTCGTTGAGAGTAATAAGTAGAAGGTATTTTGTGGAATAGTTTTTATAAATGAAAAAGACCAAATTTTGAGGATATACCAAAAAGATAACCAAAAACAAATTTTGGGACGAAGAGAATATGACTTTGATGTCTTTTCTTTCATCAACAAACACCAATTTATCTAATTAAAACTTGATACGATTAGAGATTCAATTTGCAGGCGAAATAAAACAATTCATTTAATTACTACAATTAACTCTGATCAACAGAGATGGTTTAGGATTGGTTAAACTCGCATGCATACCGAAAAAAGAGCAATGATCACCTACTTAGTAATAGACATATAAATGTATTTCATTCATGACGTTGTAACGTGATTATTTATATGTAACAATCTTTAACAACATCTTACGATACACTAAGCATGTTGGGTTTACATAATAGCATCATTAGTTAGTTAGGGATGAGCAAAAATCAAATACTTTTTTTTTGTTCTATCATCTATGTACCAAGTAGATTCTAAATTACAAAGTTTATGGGTGAACATAATAGAATCATAACCGAAAAGATGAATCGAATCGATAGGTTTCAGTTGCTCAAGAAAGATTTCGGTTTCGATTCGATCAAAAAAGTAAAAACCAAAATAAGCTCGGATCGATTGTTGGTATTGCAAGAAATGGACATCCAAAACCGATTGATGCTCTCCCCTGACAATGTCGAATGCAATGCGAATATAAAACCAAATTGTAATTTTAATGAAATTACAGAAGACAGATTATAATATTTAAAACTAAAAAGTTGCAGCATCGGGATTGTAAAAGAACTTTTGTAGGATACGATCCCCAAATATCACAGTTTAATTTTATTTAAACGAAAGTGACAATTGTGAATGTAACATGCGGTCTTAGTTCCCACTTCCCAGAGATGAATAATTAATTAAAAGTTATAAGAAGCTAACAAAAATTGAACCCGGCACTCCCCCCTCCCAAAACAAAAAGGGGAAATTAAAATAGAGAAAACACACAAATATTTCTTACCATTAAGCATCAAATCCAGAATTATTCAACTAACAGCTTCTGCAACTTCCAGAATATGTACCTTTTATCCTATGTATAACATTTTATCTCGTAAATTTGCATCTTCAATTCTATCATTTTAAGGATGTTATGCTGCTACCATTATTCAACGGTTTCAACTTCATAACTGGTGGCATCACATTCATTTCAACCAATACAAGGAATGCAGAACTAACTTATTATAACTATTGAGTTAGAGAATAATAGACTAAACTACCATACCAATATATTAACACTTTATACTTTCAATTTTTTATTTTTTTTCAAAAAACATGCACGCACACGTGTGTGTACACTACGAATGTATTTAAAATTTATTAAACACCAATAAAGAGTGAACATTCGGATTTTCGCTAAGATCGAATCAAACTTAATTTTTATTTTTATTTATTTTTCCTAACCGAACTAAATATACGATAAGGAATCTCAAATAAATTTTAGGGGGTAAATAAGCCTTTTCCCTTAAGATTACCTCCAATGAAGAGGCAATATTACTGTAATTTTCGACTTTTCGCTCGTCGATATATGTATACGTGCGTGTTTTGTACAAATGAATCTTGAAATTGTCAAACAAAAAGTATGAAATTTTATTTCCATATTTTAAGTTTAATTTAGGTAGCGATATAATGGCAAATTGAAAAAGGGACCTAACAGATATTTGACTTTCAAGTAATGCACTCCTTTCTTGACTTGGAGGTGGGCCTCTTTTTGAGCCCGTTTCCCACATTGTATATCTATTCCAAATACTTGAAATATAATGAGCATGGAGAACGTAAATACTATTTTCTTTTCTTTTCATATATTCAAGTCAAACGTAATTTTTACAATTTTTATGAAATAAGACATAAACACAATTTAAAACAATAACTTCCAACGGAAAAGGGTGCGAGAGCAGAGGGAGGCTTAAGTTAAGCCCCTATCAATCAATTTTTTTTTTGTTTATTTGATCTTATAAATTTTGAGCAAATTGTTATATAAAAGCTCTCGCTAAATGCATGTAACTGATTTTTTCTAAATCTTAATTTCAATTTTGAATATACAGCCCTTAACAAAGATCATTTCTGGCTATGCTCTTGATGGAGATAGTTTTTTTTTTAATCTTTTGAACTTTCCCCGAGTCAAGTTCTCAGTCAGCTGCAATATTAGAATTCCACATTTATTCCATGAATGTCAGATTTGAATTAATTCTAACATAAACACAGGAAAGTAACATACGTTTGGTTGGTTCATATCGAGATTTCAACACACACACACACCCGGAAAAAAAAAAATCTTTCGTCCAAGTTTCATGTCTGTAACCACGAACTAGTCTTTCATGGCATTATATTTACTTTGAAACCCACGACTTTATTCTGTTGGAACATCAATTATTTCAAATTCTTCCACATCTAAATTAAGACGCGCAATATGTTGACATAATTCAAAGTCCCCTTCGTTCCAAAACAAGAAAATCCGATCAATTCTTAGCACAAAAGATACGAGGTTTCGGAAAATTTAAGGAGAAGATGGAGACGGAGACGGTGATGATGTTGCAGCAGAGATTCATAGTGTTGAAGAAAGTTGCTCTGATTCTTGTCGTTATTCTTACAGCAATGGCTGTGATGGGAGAGAGCAGGAGAATCACGAAGAGTAGGGCTTTCGAAAACTTGCTCGAAAACCGGCTAACGAGAGGGCCGGTGCCTCCTTCCGCCCCTCGTTATGCCATAACAAGTTGGATCCTTCCACATACAAATATGCAAAATTTCAAGAAGATGTTATTTGCCCGTGATCATCTTGTATTTTATTTTTTACGTGTTTTTAATTTCATTCTGAAAAAGGGAAATAAGTACTGTTTCTTCATTCCTGTCTGTGGTTGTTACGTAGTAGCTGCAGATTGCACGAGAAATCAATCTCTAAGTAACAAAATGAATCGATGAATATTGGTTTTGGGATTTTTTTTTGATATAGCCTTTTGTTCTAACGACTAATTATAATTTTAATATTACGAACAATATTTTCTTTGATTCTATAAATCAAATTCTGATGTGCTGAAATAAATAGTAATTTAGAAGATACACAATAAATAAATATTATATAAAATAAAATTACAAGCAATAAGTTAAAAAAAATGCACCTTTATCAAAAGATACAACAATATTATAATCAGTTTTTTTTTTTTCAAAACAAGATTATAATCAGTTGATGCAATTAAATCGATAAATTCAAACTAAAAATAGACTTCAAATTAATTTTCTATAGGAAGATATAATAGGAATATTTTTCTTAGCAATTAGCATCATCATCGAAAACAAAATATTAATCCAATGAATCTGGATTACAAAAAGTTTAGCAATCTTTTTAATTTCAGAATTGTCGTAATTTTATTAAAATAAGAGAAAAGAAAAGAAAAGCTACAGACAGAGAGAGAGAGAAAATAAAAATTAGTGACTGTTTAATTTTGGGAGTGGGCTAGTGGGTCTTTTGCATTTCCAAATTTCAAACCCATACAACAAAAATTTGGAGGCCCAAGCCCAAAGCATTATGAATTTCACCTAGCTAAGCCTGTATATACATACATACATGTTAGGCAAAAAAATAAGTTTCCACATACCTACAATATTATACAAATTCGATCGTGATCTTTGTTTTTTTTATCTGAAAAAACTCAACTATAAAGATTAAGAAAGAAAATTTCAAATTTCGGAACAAAGATTGTTTAATTTACTAATAATATATAAAATAGCAATATTTTCTTATACATATATATATATATATATATATATATATATATATAATAGTAATATTCTAGAAATTAGTTTAAAAAGGAAATTGAATAAAAAGATACTCTAGAAAATGTCATTAATTGTCCCCCCACACACACACAAAAAAAAACCACTATTTAAGTCAAATTGTAAAGAGATCTCCTTATTTAACATTACTAATCGTGTAAGCATCATCACTAAATATATGGCCTACATAAACATAGTACGTAATTAGTTACATCTAATATAATTACAGGGAATTGAGTCATATCAAAACCTTTCTGCCATTTAACTTTTTCGAAGAAAATTTATAGAGATTGACGAAACGAATATAACGCCAAAAAAACTGATTGTAATACATATTTTACCAACAAAGGTTAATATTATATTGTCTGCTCTGAAACAATAATATATTAATTAATTTACTCTTTTTTTTCGGTTAAAGGGTGTCCACAAATAATTGTGCACCATCTTTTCACACTTTCACTTACAAAATCATCGAATTTAATTTTTTACTGTTAAATATTTTAGCCGCTTCCATAAAACTAAAATTTTAAGCCACTTTTGATGTTTAATGTCAAATTAAGTTGTCCTCCCTAGGGTGTCCAAACGGTTTTCGGTTCTCGGTTAGAACCGGAATCAAACTATTTCGGTTAATCGAAAACCGACAATTCATTTATCAGTTCGGTTTCGGTTCGATTACAAAGTTGAAAAAAATTCGGTTATTGGTTAGCCGATAACCGAACTGTTCGAAACCGAAAAACTGTTTTTATTTTAATTATTATTTTAGTTATTAATTATTTACTTAAAAAACATTTTTTGATTATACTTTATTAATAATTTTAATTTTTTAATTATTTGTTAAACATTTTATTTATTTTAATAAGTTTCAATTTCTTTAGTTATTATTCTATTTGTTTTTATTATTAAATAATTTTAATCGATTTTTGGTTAACCGAAAACCGAACTGACGGAACCGATCGGTTTTCGGTTAATCGAAAATTTAAAACGATTTGATTTTGTTTCCACTTTTTCGGAGAAATTCGGCGCGGTTAACCGAAACCGGACCGTTTACCACCCCTAGTCCCCCTTTCCTTTTTCTTTTCTTTTACATTTTAGATACTTTGGAATGTTTTGATTAACTTAGAGTCTTAGACCACTTCCAGTGTGTTTTTTATTTTTATTTTCAGAAAGAAAGACATGAATTACTAGGGATGATAAACGGTTCGGTTTTGGTTAACTGAATCGAATTTTTCGATTAACCGAACCGAATTTCTCCGAAAAAGTGGAATAGAAACTGAACTGTTTTAAATTTTTTGGTTAACCGAAAACCGACCGGTTCCGACGGTTCGGTTTTCTATTAACCAAAAAATCAAATTAAAATTAATTAATACTAAAAATAAATAAAATAATAATTAAAACAAATAAAATAATAATGAAAAAAATCAAAACTTATTAAAAATAAATAAAACATTGAACAAATAATTAAAGTAATTAAAATAATTATTAAAGTAATAATTAAAATTGATTTTTAGATTTTTTAATTAGTAAATTTATAATTAAAAATAAAAATGCTTTTTGTTTCCGAACCGTTCGATTATCGGTTAACTAATAACAAAAAAAAAATTCAACTCTGGAACCGAAATTGAACCGATAATCGAATTTATCGGTTTTCGGTTAACCGAAATAGGTCGGTTCCCGTTCTAAACGAAAACCATTTCGACACCCCTATGAATTACCGTGAACTAGTCTCTTTTTCACACATTGCACAATCCAATGGATTTAGGGATTTTTAGTTAAGTAAAACTTAAATGCTTAATATTATAGGTAATTTTTAATTATAATAAAAAATAAAAAATTATATTAGAAATTCGTGTTGTATTTTCTCTATGGATAAACCTAATATTTCAAATACATGCGAATTCTAACGAAATTTCAGCAGCGTAATGTTTATAAAACGCATCGCCAAATCAACACCAAATCAACCAATATCATCACAAACTCTACCAAATCAACAACATATGTCTCAATATGCATAGGAAACTCAATAACAAGCTTCAACTATCAAATCTTTGTCAATATTCGAAAATCCCCTTAAGACATCACTTAAGGTCTAACGTCGAAAATTCACGTAAAACGTCATTTTATATTACCATAAACCAGCTAGAACTCTTTTCAATTTTTAAGTATATGCTAATAATTTTCAAATATAGTTATAAATTTAGAATATAAAATGCTTTTAGTAAGTTTTGTTAAATTTATTTAAATATAATAAAATTATTATAGATAATATGTAATCAATAATAAAATAAATAAATACTATTTTGGATTGGGTTGGTGTCACATATGGATGTAAAAGTTATATTAAATTGTGCATTGTGCATATGGATGAAAGAGAAATTTTGTAAAGAATGGGACACACGTACAAATTTTTCATACTGAATAATTCAGATATAATTAAATGAGGTGGTCCCCTGTGCGCGCCCGCGCACAGTGAGACCACCTTATTTAATTAATTAGTTAATTAATCTTAATTAATTTAATAAACTTTAATGGTAAATTAATAAATATAATTTTAAATTAATATATCTTAATTTTGAATTAATAAATTTTAATTTTGAATAATAAAGCCTAATTATAAATTAATAAACCCTAATTTTGAATTAATAAACCCTAATTTGAATTAATAAACCCTATTTGGAATTAATAAACCATAATTTTGAATTAATAAACCCTAATTGAAAATAATAAACCCTAATTTTGAATAATAAACCCTAATTTTGAATAATAAACCCTAATTATGAATTAATAAAGCCTAACTTTGAATTAATAAACCCTAATTATGAATTAATAAACCCTAATTTTGAATAATAAACCCTAATTTTGAATTAATAAACCATAATTGAAAATAATAAACCCTGATTATAAATTAATAAATCCTAATTATGAATTAATAAACCCTAATTATGAATTAATAAACAAAATATAAAATAATAAAATAAATAACAAAAACTTGTGGGCGTCGCGTACGCGCGCGCGCACACAAGTTTTTGTCTAATTAAATTATGTCAGTTTGTGTCAAAATTAGACCCCGATAAAAATATAGTTTTCTGATGATACAAAAGAAGCGGCATGTAATGACATTCTTACATAAGATTTTGTTAAAATTACACTTAGGTGTCAGTTGGTATGCAAGAATGGAATAATGATTCTTGTATTTATTCTCAATCCTATGACTGCTAAAATTTTTACAACAAGAATCAACATTCCCTAATGAATGCTTATTCCCATAAACATGAGATTAGTTATTCCTCTCATCCCCTCATGTAATTAGCTATTCATGTGAACATATGATTGACTAAATTTACTCTTTTTTTCTAACAAAATGACTCTTATTTATTTGTTATCTTATAAATTGATAATAATAATAATAATAATAATAATAAATAAATAAATAATAATAATAATAATGATAATAGTAAATAATAATAATATAGTAGTATTTATGATAATAAATAAATGTAATTAGTAACAATAAATAATTATAATATAATAATAGTGAAAAAATATAGCTATTCATAATATTAACATAATAAATAGATGTATTAAAATAATATTATTAATATAAATAATAAATATTAATATAGATGATAATAATAATAATAATAATAATAATAATAATAATAATAATAATAATAAATAAAAGTAGTAAAAATAATAGTAATAATTATTATTATTATTATTATTATAATGATACAATTGTGTCGAACTTTCCATTTTTGGAATGGAATAGGATCAAGATCAAACCTTATTGATTCAATTAATCGAGATTCAGAAGCTGAAATTTTCCCCCTGCTATTAATAGGTTTAGCCAGGGCGTTTACCTAAAAAAACGATAAGGGCCTAGCAAAAATTACTTAGTTTTCGAGACCGGTCCCTCCGTAACCAGTCATCCATAATATCAAATAAATAATTTTCGTCCCCATCAATGGCGTTTTCCGTAGAAATAGTATTCTTGATTATTTTAATAATAGCAATAAACATTATATTAAAGTAATAATAATAATAATAATAATAATAATAATAATAATAATAATAATAATAACAACAACAACAACAAAAACAACAATAATAATAAATTTTATTATTATTACTTAATAATAATTATTATTTTTGTTATTACTATTATTATTACAAGAATAATAACATAAATTATAAAAATAATGGTTATTTTATTTTATTCATATTCATTCATTCCATATACATATCAGCTATATGAATCACATATTTTATTTCATTCCATTCTTATCATCATTCAATTCAAAGTCCATTCTATTTCTATCTAATTTTATTCTTGAATACTAGTGTTAAACTTAGTGGTATTTATATTTTTATACGAGTGTGAAACCAAAATTCGATGTTGGATTCCGTCTTTCACCAAAAAAGAAATTTGGCGAAGTACTATAGACAATTCATAAAGATTCCACATATGATGAGATAATTCACTTGTTGAAGCTTTAATTTAAATAAAATATTTTAAACGTGCAATAAAAGTAATTTAGTTTATAACACGAAAAGAAAAAGGCTCCGCTCGCCGACCGCTATTTAACGTGCTTTATGTCCTTAAACCTTAGTGGTATTAATATAATTTTGGAACCTGCATGACAGAAGGGACTGGTCCACCACCAAAAGAGATGTGTTATACGGGTGCTTACAATTAAAAAAAATTCTTAATAATTATTAATCGCACTTTTTATATATAGGTAGTATGAAATAATAAATCTATAGCACGTATTGTTTTTATGTGAACATTTTGGATGGGCAATATGTGGCAAAACATTTTTTTAAATCTAGTCGAGAATTATAATTGTAAATACATATCCCTAAATCCACATGACGTGGGCATATTTGATTATACGTAGACTGTTGTTTGATTATATAAACATATTTATAAATGCATATATCTTTGTTAGTTTATATACATTTTTGTTGAAAAATATGTAGTTTTCTGTATTAATGTATGAATGTTTTCTATTTTCGTATCTCTTTTTATCTCCTCTTCAATCTGCACAAAGCTCATTCCCAATTCTATTAATCTTTCTCTCATGTTCTCACTCAAAACCAGTCAAATTAGCTGTCGGAAACTACTACAACCTCCACCATTGACCCTTTTCTTCCATCTCCTTATTTTTTTCTGACAAAATTGCCTTACCCATTAGCTACAGCCACGGCCGATTAATTGCCTACCTCTCAGCACACCATCATCCGGTGCATCTAGCAACAACATCATCACCACAACAAGACTCACACAAAATCATGATGCAAACAGTAGAAATCTTCCCTTCATGCTGCGGAGGCAGAGGACGAGAAAGAGGAGGTGATAAAAGATGCATGAGGAGTGATAAAGTTTTGATTAGAGCTGACAAAAGGGGCGGGTCGGGCTGGCTCGGCCCGGCCTATCGGGTTAGTTGTTTTACCGGGTCGGGCTGGCCCGGCCCGAAATGCTATCGGGCTGAAAATATGGTATCCCAGCCCAGCCCCATCTGGGCCACCGAGCCACCGGACCAAACCCGTCCAATATTATTTTTAATTTCAAAAAATATGATAACAATAAATAAATTAAAATAAATTTTTAATTTCAAAGTAAATAAGATAAATTACGTCTAATAACATCAATTCCAAAGTAAATAAATTAAATTAAATCTACTAATAAGTCTAACATCAATTTCAACGTAAATAAGATAAACTTAAAGTTTCAAATATCATCAAACATCAAGTGTAAAATATTAAAACTTTAAATGTGTGGGTAGGCTTTTAGGCCCGTTAACCCCGAGCTTTTTAGCCCCAAAGCCCGGTCAGCCCGATGGGCTATGTGGCGGGCTTTTTAGGCCCGATTTTTTTCGGGTCACTATTTTCACGAGCCCAACCCGATCCCAATTTCGGGTACCCCGGGCCGGTCCATCAGGCCGGGCCAATTTTGCTGGCTCTAGTTTTGATCAATCAATCTTTAATGCATATTTGTATTTAGCATCATATATGTTTATATTCAACAATATGTCATAAATTTTTTTGTTTAACATCAAGCGTAAAAACATACGCTTCTACCATTTTTTATCATTAAAAATTCATTTAAAACTTAAAAAATAAAATTCTCAACTATTGGATAAACTAGGTCATCAAATAAGATTAAATAATATATATATATATATATATATATATATATATATATATATAGGCGGATCCGAAGTTGATGATGGGGTGGTGAAAAATAAATACTTCGTATTAAATATCATAAATGCTAAAATATTTCTAGGTTTTTATAAGTTGTATTATGAGATTTCAATACACAAAATCCATCAATAATTGAGTTTATATCTATATTTTAATAAAATTTCTTTCAATATAAACTATTCTTTAACGTAAACTTTAGGGAATCCATCACCAAACCACCGCAAAACTTGGTCACGATTGAACTTGAACTTTGACACTTGAATGGGCGAGAGCAACATCAAAACACTTGAGCGGATGCAATATGAGGAAGAATATAACACATTTGTTTGGCTAATTTCCGCGACTCGTATGAACATTTGAGGATGCAGATAAATATGGTATTCTAAAAGCATCAATATACGTCGCTCAAAATAGTAGGCACGCAATAATAGGGATATACAAAATTTTAACATGGAAAACCTCTCAAAACGAAAGAGGGGAAAAAACCACGGGACTACTAGAGCCGTTTAAATCAATTATAATCAACAATGAAGCAGTACACAATCTTCTCTAGATTATATTAGAGGCATACAAAATATCATATACTCAAAAATAAGTACATCAAGATGTATGGAATCAAAATCGAACAAATATCAAGAAAAATATCATCAGAAATTATCCTCTGTTCATATCGAGGACCCGACCTACGAATATCAAAATCCGATCTCCACCGTCCACAACGTTCGCCCAGAAGTTGTGAAGCTTCTGTCCAAAAATCACGATAATCTAACGATTCAATCTCCGGAAAACGGAATTTTTCTGAAGCTGCGCGTTGAAAATCCGAGAGAAAAAAAAAACTACGAATTTTTCTATTTTGACTGCTCCAATTTCTCCTTTCAAAAATGGTGGCTGACCCTTTTCATTCTTATAACCTTCTCATGGGCTCATGAGTTTTTCTCATGTGTCAAAAATATAAAAAAAAACCCAACAATAACAACTTTGTTTTAATTTTTTAATTATTTTGGACTTAACTAATTTTGAATTGGGCTTAATATAATACATAGACGTAAGAAAAAGTTTGGGGCTTGCATCGGGCTGGAGTCCGGTGCAGCCCCTACCTGGATCCGCCCATATATATATATATATATATATTATTACCTGGACTTTGATACTATATGGTCGCTACTCTATCAATGTTTTTTATATATATGATACTTCTTTTATATTAGTTTTTTATATCTTACATTAATATTTTTTACCATAGAATATACATCAATCAAGTTCCTAAATATGTATGTATATACTAATGACGGGTAAATTTACGTAACTACCTTAGATCAATCTAATTCATATAAACTCGATTTTTGAGTAATAACACAGAAAACATACAAGAATGATGAACACCACTAATTAAGAAATTTTAGGACAACGAATTTGATCTAAAAGTATGGGCCATTTTCGAATTTCTTATCTTTTCTTTCCAAATTTAATCATTCTACAACTTGGTGCGCTGAGAAAGTGCAAAAAATGTTGATGCGTATGTGAGAGAGAACTCTGTATGGATTAGTTTTTCGCGCGCGCGTGGGTTGGTGGGTGGGCTTTTAGGGGATTGCACCTATTTGAGGAAATAATTTAGGTTTGCTTTTATTTCCAAACTTAAAATATTATACATTGAACGACGTTCGTTTATTCCATTCCAACGGCTGGAAATGCGAATGCATAACCATCAGAATTAATGGAGTAGGTTTAGATGTTTCTAGATTTTCGTTTTATGGGCCGGTCGTTTTTAATTTATTGCAAGAAATTGAAAACATTTAATTCTCTTATTGTTCCAAATCTATTAATTCTTAATCAATCAAGTTAAGTTTGTAGGAGTATAAATATTTAGTTCTCTATCTAATGAATATTTAATTCAATTGATTAAGAACTAGTAGATTTGAAACAAAGATAAATCATCTTCTAGGTAGAAACATGTTTATTATATCACTTGAAAAAAAATTGATAGTACATCTGGATATCTTCACTTAAGTTTGAAATTTGGATAATGTCGTGAGTTTCAAATTTGAATGTCTTGATTATTTTCAACAATTATTTTTTCAATCATATTATTTTGAACAATCGTTAAAGAAATAAAATTTCATGTTTATAATTGCATGATGTGCTTGGCGTTCGCTCCAAAATTGTAGCTTTTAGCCATATAATACATATTAGTTTTAATGTGAGAATGGATAGTTAAATTTTGCATACATTCACTGAATGTTGATGTATTCGCGGGACAGTAATCGCATCCAAAAAGAGAATTTTTGCACTTTATGATATTCGAAGCCGGACAAAAATTCTAAAATTTTTGGTGCATTAACTTTCATAAAGGATGCATCAACTGTCATAACAAATTTTACAATTCTCAATTTTCACTGTAAAAATAAATTTTATTTGAAACTCAAGCTCTCTCATATATGAAAGCTAAGCTTCTAAAAAAACTTGCGTAGTTAATGGAATAATCAGAAGCACATAACTGTGACTCACGAATTAAAAAGGTTGACTAATGCAAAATAGATAGGTTGACATTGTTTTGGCACCATATGGTGGTTGGTGAAGTTTTGCATTAAAATGGTTTGGTAGGCACATAACTTTTAGGGTAGTTGGCCCTCTAAAATAACATCTCTCTCTCTCTCTCACACACACACACACACACTCATATGGTAAATACTAATATTTAATTGCATCTTGTTAATGATCTTTATTTATATATATTATTTGTTCCAAAAAGGGGAAACTCACCCATCTGAGAGTCCTACACCCAAGAATTGGAGCTTTAAATTTTATTTTGGGGCAATTATTTATTACTTTAAAAGGTAATAAAATAGATTTTAAAATTAAAATTGAAATAAAATTAAATTATAGCATAATATTATTTGAATAGAAGTAAATATTTATACTAAATTTATTTTTCATTGTGTTTTAATATTTTACAAAAATAAAATAATAAAATTTATTTACAAATAACTAAACAATCAATCAATAATAGGTATAAAAATTAAATAATAAGAAAATTATTAGTATTGTTTATGTACTTATATATATATATATATATATATATATATATATATTTTATAATTATTAGTGTTGTTATGTCACCAGTCTGCCAAGATAAAGAAAAAAAGAAAAATACAACATCAGTCTGCCAAGAGAAAGAAGAGGGAAAGGAAAAAAGAAAATAAGGAAAGAAAAAAAATACCTCACCTAGATTCGAACCCGGGTCTTTGGGTTAGAGACAAAGAAACTAACCAGCTGCACTATAATGTAGTAATTGGGATGAAATGAGTATATAATACTAATATTTTTAAAAAAAGCTGGGGGGCCCATGTGTAGCTCCGTCATTGCCTATACCCCAATTTCATGAGAACGTGAGAAGATAAATCACGATAACTCAGTGCTTAATAAGCTATGAGGACTTTGTTAGCCTACAAGGAGTCACCTTAAAGAATGTGAAATTCTCATACTGCGACTGCTATAATTAGATCTTTGGTCCTTGTTTCAAATCTGCTAACTTTTAACCAACTGACTTAATCCTGTATGGGCAATATTTACTGGTTATTAATTTAATTGTCCCAGTTGTCGATATTTACTGTTTATTAATTAAGTCGAGTCTTTTCCAATATCAACAAGTTAAATCTAAAATAATATTTAATTTTCTGTAACATCCTGAATTTTAAAAGCTCAGTTATAATAATAATAATAATAATAATAATAATAATAATAATAATAATAATAATAAAAAATAATGTTAAGGATACTTATAAAATACATGTAGATCTGCAAACAAACTCAATGAATTAAAACGGGTGAATATTTCAAATAAATATCCAATATGACTATAGAATCAAAATTCGTAAGTGCGAAACATATTTTTTTCAATCAAAACATAGGCGATAGAGTTCCACTCGTCTCAATAAACTTAATTTATAAAACTAAATCGATAGGCCAACAAAAATTATTTGCATATAAGGTATTAAGGTTGACTAATCACGCATAGCTCTCCATGTAGGATAAGGATTAACATTTAAATATATATATATATATATATATATATATATATATATATATATATATAGAGAGAGAGAGAGAGAGAGAGAGAGAGAGAGAGAGAAGAGCTCAAAAGAGAACCACTTTTATCTTAAAATTAAGAATCAAATGAATTTCTTACGAAAGTTGATGAATCCGTTGATAAAATTACTGAATTGCAAAATTCAAAAATTTTCACCCGGGTTCGAATCTCATGAAGGGTGAAAATTTTATTTTCTTTGGATTCAGTAACTTTTCTAACTGATTCATCAATTTTCACAATGAATTCATCATTTTTTGGTTCTCATAAAAATGGTTCTCACGTTAATCATCATCATCATATATATATATATATATTTCTTCATTATATTTTATTTTCACTTATCCAAATAGGATATCTACATTAAACACAATGTCATATATATCTCTATTCTTAAATAAAGTTCATGATTATCAAAATCTCTTCAAGCACTAGTATAAATAGATGGTTCCCTATCCCATATTAGGGGAAATTTCAAGAGGTCGAAAGGTGAAGTGAATTTAGAAGATATCGAGTGGAGATAAGCAAACTCTAGATTAAGTGAGAAA
This sequence comes from Salvia rosmarinus, assembly GCA_036937905.1. Lineage (NCBI taxonomy): Eukaryota > Viridiplantae > Streptophyta > Magnoliopsida > Lamiales > Lamiaceae > Salvia > Salvia rosmarinus. The sequence continues at coordinate 3,234,632 of CM072813.1, forward strand.
ATTAATTTATGCTTGTCGTTTATATTATCTATATTATTTTGGATGCTTTTATTTCATATTAATTATATGGTTACATGACCTTGTTATCAAATTGTTTTTTTTTTTGTTCAATTTAATACAGAAATTTTAAAGGCTGCGTCACGGTGGACTCGAACCCGAGACCTTTGGCCTCGGGCAACTTTCGAACTTTAATTATATCATAGGCTTCGTTTCATGTTTTGAGTATAGACATCAATTGCTACATGCTTTTGAGAATCATTAATTAACTACTATATAAAATATCAAAATGTTACTGCTAGTTTCTTTCCTTAATAAATGGCTCGCTAATTTTAGAGTAACTAAGTTTGTTTTCCATTAACATATTATTTTCTTATCATGAGTTAGACATGATTTATTCTATTAGTTTGGTTGATTATTTGTGAAAATGGATCCCTCTTTTCTTAAGAAAATCAAAAATTTTACATTAACATTATGAATAATTTTCTATAAATGAAATAACTGCATTAAAAAAGAAATTGTATATTTTTCTTGCAGGAACATACAAGATGTGAAGATTTAATTAGGACTCAAGTATCACCGTCTCTTTTTTTTACAACTAAAAGGAAAAAGATAGTATTTTTTTTTTTTTTGATATCATGGGGAACCCGCAGCCGCTACCTTAGGTGCGCACTGGGTAAACCCCACGTTCCTGTGCAAAAGATAGTATATTTATTCGTTAAATAGTTATATGTTTTACCTTTATTCTATCATTACAGGTGATAAATTTTGTAGCACTGGAGTTTAGGGATGACAATGGATCTTGGACCCGGTTCAGATCCATTTTTTAGGATCTGGAGTATAAAAAATTTGGACCCGATGGATCTGGATCGGATCTGGATCCTACTCTAAAATCTCGGATCTGGATCTGAATTTTAATTTTTGAGATCCAGATCCGGTCCAGATCCGGCCCGTAGACCCGATTAATATATATATATATATATATATATATATTTTAATTAAATATTAATTAACCATATATCTAATTCTATTTTTTTTTCTTAGTTTTCTTCCAATTCCAAACATTTGCTCTTCTCCATTTTACTTCGACGTAACTTCTTCCAAAAATCTACTCTCGTTCTCTTTATTTTACTTCGATTCCACCTCTCTATTTTATTTTATTCATTTATGATTTAATCAAAAATTTGGGACAACACTCTTGATTTCTCATATCATAAAACTTTCAGCAGTTGAAGCAGCAACAAATCTTCAAATTTGGACATTGTTTATGTGAATGATATATTTGCAGTTTTCATTCATCTTTTGTGATATAATTTTATTTTATACTTCTAATATTGATTTCTATTTGATTATAAAGACACGAGGTATAATTTCATTTGGAAAAACTTAGAAATGATGGGAGAAATCTCTACAATCAACCAAACATGATTGATATCGAATCAGCTCAAGAAGTTATGGAATATTTGAGGAATGCTGATGATAGATTGGTTAATTTAAGATTTATATTAGAAGAGAAAACATATGGATACGGGACTAGACCCTGGACCCTGTGGATAAATGGATCTGGGTATGGATCTCATTTTTTTAGATCCAATGGATCTGGACCGGATCTGGATCCAAGCAAAAAAAATCGGATCTGGATCTGGATCTAACCAGATCCGGTCCAAATCCGATCCATTGCCATCCCTACTGGAGTTATTTGTCCCTTTTCCAAATTTGGATGAATAATTGAATTATTTATAGTATGTCCATGTTCCAAATTTGATGTATCATTGAACTATTTCTAGTAAAAGCTTCAACCAATCAATGCCCAACGGAACTGGAAAAGAATATGCTTTTGTGTAATACTATTGAGTTAAATGATGTAAATATGGAAATGATGAAACATATTACGTGAATATTGCGTGATTATGTAGGTGAAATATATCATATATATAAGAATAACCTTGTTCTACCAAAAGATACTTGCTTAAATATAGGCATGTATACGAATCGAGTCGAACCGAACCGAACACTACCAAGCTCGAGTTCGACTTGTTTAAATTTTTATTCGGTTCGAGTTCGAATTCGAACTTTAAATTGAGTTCGAGCTCAATTCGCTGTATCGGTTCGAAAACTACTCGTTTATAAGACATATTCGAACTCGAGCTCGAACTCTATTGTTCGACTTTGCTATTTTCGAGCTCGAGCTCGAATTATTAAATTTTATAATTTATTATTAGAACTAAAATTATATTATTATTAATTTTTTTATTAATTATCAATAAAAATATAATTTAGTATTAGTTTTAATTATTTAAATATATAAAAATAATTTATTATTTCACATGTTCGCGAACTGACTCGTTTGAGTTCGAACCAACATATTCGCGAGCTCACGAACCGAACATCCCTAAGCTCGAGCTCACGAACCGAACATATATATTAGGGGGTAGTTCACGTAAAAATGTAAATATTGGTAAGAAATAAGAATGCAACATTGAACGTATAGAGTTATTTACATGATCTATCCCATATATAGGGGATGGTTCCTGTGAGAATGGAAATAAGTGTAGGAAATAGGAATAGATATGTAAGTCTAGCATATCTTTCATAATTGTGTAGCACAATCAGAATTACTATGTTGCACATGTTAGTTTAGCACATATTTCATCTATTCGTATCACATATGCTAAATATATTAGTTTAGCACATCTTTCATTGCAGCATAACACAAGAAGGGTTCTAGTGCTGTACAGTGATCCACGTAGCACACAAAACACAAAACTGTAGCACAACCGATATTAAATCTCAACTATTGATCCAGCAAATCAAAGGCTCAAATTCATTCTCATTTTCTATCAAATTATAATTTCCTACCTGATCCATCTCATATATATATATATATTGAGGTTCAAATAAAAATCATTTTTAACGTGAGAATTAAGCTTCACAAAAATTTATTATGAACAAAATAAATTCGCTATGACGCTTATTGCATCAATTGAGAAAGTTATTGAATCCAAAATATTTATATATATATATATATATATATAGGGATTGGATCCAGTGAGATTCATCTTTTTTGATAACCTGAGAATTATGCACCGACGTATAAAGTTTATGAATAAAATCTATAAAGTTGTGTACAACGAAAACATTCTAAAATTATTATAAAACAAAGCAATTTTACCACAACTTTATATTATTATGTGCATCATCTTTACACATCTTATGCGTAGGTAGTTCGTAGGGATATCAAAAAAGATTAAAGTCTCATTTGATCCAATATATATTGAAACAGTGTTTCTTAGCTTCGATTTCTGTACATTTTCATTTGTTAGTTTCTGTCTTCTTTTTGTTATATAAAGAATGAAATCTAGAAAATTTGCAAAGACGGGAACAGAAGCAAAGAGCGCGAGTGGTGGGAATAGAAGCAACAAGTTAGTTAATAGTATCTTGTTTTTAGCCAACAAAATATTATTTCAAAAGGGAAGTTATCTCTCTTAGAGAACTCATACCTCAAACTTATGAAAATATGAGAGGATAAATCACAAAGAATCACCCTAAAGAGTGTGAAACTCCCACATTATGACTGCTATAAATCTATTCTTGATTATTGTCTTAAATCTACGCTCTTAATCAAGTAAACTAAACTCATAGAGACTACAAAATCTATTGTTGTAACATGTGATTTGAGTGTAAAGATAACTTTGTGAATTAGAATTACAATAATACTATGATTTTTAAGCAAATCTTATTATACAAAAGTCAGCGGAAAAAAAAAACAACAAAAACAAATAACTATTCAACAAGTTTAAATTTATAAAAACTTGAAAAGAAATAATTCAGTGACAGGCTTTTCCGACACTAAGCTTGGACGACAAAATTGACGGCTGTAGGTTGGCTATGTGCGTTTTCATCGCCAATTCGTTGGCAAATCTACGATCCATGATTTAGCTTTGGAAATCACTAAATTGAATTAACGACAGATTTTAATGATTTAGCGACGAAAAAAAATTGATCCATTTTTTTTAGTTTTGATATTGTGATACATGTCTGTTGTCATATATATATATATATAAAAGGGAATTCAAGCTCCAATAAATTATAAAAGAGAAAAGAAGCATATAAGTTTCTATTGGTTTAGATTAGAATTTAATATTTTAATATGAAATATTCCTCTTAATCTGATTATATATGTCCTATGCAACATCGATATGTATTATCTAATTAATATTATAAGCACAAATCTACACGATAGGACTGTGTCTAAACTTTCTATTTCAGTCTTTTGTCGATTTTCTACACCTTTTGGCTTTAAATGAATTCTACGGTTTCTACCCATCAAGTCGTGTCCTCTAAATTTAAAAAATAAGATTGTCGTTATTATGCAGCTATTTAATTTTTAATTATTGGTGTGCGTCTGCAATGTCTATATATACGGTGCATAATTTACACACCCACTCAAGTTCTACACCTCCGGCTGAAAATTAGAAAATTAAAAATACGCATCGATACACGTAATAAGGCGGAACTCCTCCATTATAAAAAATATATAGATAATATTTGATCTTTTGTATTATTTATGCTTCCAATAGTAAAGTTAGCATGCAGTATTTTTGAAGTTATATCAATTTTCACAAAATTACTTACTATTTTTTATATTTTTCTCCAATCATATATTTACAACACCAATTTTTCATGAGTCTCATTATAATATACATATAACTATATCTATAAGACTATTGTGAGATCCAAAAAAGGAGAAAAAAGAAAAAAGACTGTTGTGACACCTGAAAAAAATAAAAAACCAATTTTTATCTTCAGAAGTGACTTTGTAGAAAATATATAATAAGCATATTTATAATGGTATTAAAAGAATAAAACTATCTTTGGAGAAATTGATTTTTAATTTTTTACCATGTCATCTTCATTCAAATAGTAAAAGAGTTGATTCTCACTTTCTTAAAAATGAAAAAAACTATCCTTGGAGTTTATTTAATTTCTATATTCAGAACCGTGGTATTTGTTTGATCATTTAGATAGTTATTTATTTATTTATTTATTTATTCTTATTCATGAGATATATAATTTCATGGTAATACTGATACACCTACCCTGGACTTTCTCGTACATTGATGTATGACCGCATTAAATACAAAACAGTGTTCTCATATGTTAAAGCTAAAAGTAAGAAAAAAAGAGCGGAGTATATAAAACAATCAAATACAATGTTTAATTATGATATGTAATTTTAACAGAAATAAAATTGAAATTGTTTGTGGAAGGTGGGGGATTTAGAATCCTTTTAGGAATCTCACCAGTCAGTCAAACTCTTTTTTCTCTCACGTGTGAGGAATTATTGACTTGGTTCACACGATCCCAGCTTCTCTAAATTTATAATTTGTACTCCATTTTCCAATTTCTGAAATTGCCTTTAAAATCTGGTAGATAGTCCAGCAGTTGGCAGGCCATATGGAATTGAGTCTCAACCTCTACATTTTAACACCCTCTTTTCCTCTTTCCATTATTCCTCATCTTCATTCTCTGCAAACACCGTTTTAAACTCTCCTAAAACGTAGTTAATTTGATTAACTGAAACTGATATCTGTATCCATCTCGGAGTGGAGAACCGGCGGCGATAAACCGGTGGGAATATGAAATGCGGTGAGTGGTTTCCATGCTATGTTTGTCAAGTTAGCAGTCTTGCTTCCAGTTAACCTCTGCTTCATTGTCTGTTCGACCTTGAACGTCTCCCAAAACCCTAGTTTCTTTAAGCTATTATTATTATTATTACAATTTATCTTGCATTTTGTATTTAGTTTCTCTTAACTTGTTGATTGTGATTATTATTTTCCAATAACGAGTAATTAAGTAAGACTCAGCTTAACAGTCACAAAAACTGATGATTTTTTTGTATATATATGATTTTGTTTTGGTTGGTACTTGATAAATAAGCGGACCAGAGATTTTGTGATGATGAAAGGGACAAATAGTACTCTTTTCTTTTCAGGGAAAAAATCTGAGCCGTACAGTGACTCTCCATTTTTGAGTGCTGGATTCACCTACCCTTTCAAGATTTAAACCTTATAAGCTGTTAATTTTCGTCGCGCCAAAAGTCAAAATTAAATTAACAGTGCTGGAATCTGATGTTTTATATAATGCGAATTATGTTACCTTTTTTTTATATCTGTGAAATTAATTTCTTATCGATATTTTTTATATAGAATTTCTAAGAACAACTTAAAATATGTTTTTTATGATCCTCTACTTTTCACTAAGTTAGACTGAATGCATCCCACAACTACGGTCAAAACACATTCCAAGGTCGAGCAGCCTACGAATCTAAGGTATAACAAGCAAGAACTGATAATTTGCCAAGGATTTTGCATGGAAACCAACGCCTTATATATTCATTTATTATCCATATGATCAATCTTTTAATTTCATTATCTATTAATCTATTCATTTATTATCTTCGTTCACTTTATATACATTGCAATTTATTAAAACATATACCATCAAAATCAATAATATATATATATATTGGTAATTTTTTCATATAGACTCCCCCATCCTCCAAATTTTTTCATAGATGTCCCCTAAATATCTTCTTATTCTATTTATAAAACTATTCTACAAAATATTCTATACTTAACTTTCAATAAGACTCTTTATTTATATTTTTATCATCCATGGTCCACCACTATCTTTTCTTACCTTCATCACTTATTTATATATTTTATCATTTGAGATATATCACTAATTAATTTAGCATTCATAATACACTCAACAATTTTTATTTAAATTCATATAGAAAATTCCCCAAAAAAATAGGGGATGGAGAAAGTATATTTTTTTGTGGAACGAAAAAAAATATCAAGTTTGGCAATAGTTTTTAAAGTGATGCCATGATCTGCCGAAGCTTTAATATGCAGTACTTATTAACTTATACATTATTCTCCAATCTCCATGCTCCATTTAAATTGGCTTGCACAAACTCCTACGGTACCATAGTTTGTAGTATATCGAAACTAAGCGCGTGTATTTCAAATTGGCAGAGATTCAAAGGCAATATTCTTAATTAAAGTTGTCTTCTTTGGTGTATCTCGTCCACGATAATTATATTATAATTATCTTATTTAACATCCATAAAAGTATATCACTTTATTTTTTAGGACATAACTCCTTATTATTTAATTTCATAATCATCCATTATTTATCAAAAAAATCATTCATACTACACATAACTTAATACATGGTGGGATAATTTCTTCACTTAAACAATGTCAACCTATAATTTTATTAAAACCCATAGCTTCCACAAGTGATACACTTATTGTAGGCGGAAAGAGTATCATATTCTTTGGAAAACCCTCTTTATAATTAAAATGGACTTAAATCAAACTTATTAACTTTAATGTCACGTAGAGGAGGTAAAACCAAGTTGTTAGATCAATATGAATTATAAGAAAGTTGGGGAAGTTAACCGTCTTATTTTGATTACCAGCAATGTCATCATTCGAAGGTTTCACTTTTAATAAAATTTGTAGTTTTTGTTTAAGAAAAAACATGAGAAGAAAATCGAGAGTCTTCGTAAAGTGGAAATCACCAACTTTGATTCCCAATAGGGAGACAATACTTTTTGGAGTGCAAAATCCATGTCAAATTTATAATGCTTTGAACAAACTACTTAGTCAGTTAATCTCCTCTTGGTTTATTAATCCGTATTTGAAAATTTGCAGATAAAAGAGTCTTGGGACTGGGGCCGAGAACGAGACCGTATTTCTATATCTGGGCTAAGTGTAGAATATGAATTTTATTATGAAATGTATGACTATTTAATTTATATCATGGACGAACCTATAGTAATTAAAATATGCCCCAATCAGAATCTTTTGATTTGGAAGTTCAGGATCCACCTGAAGACTTTTGTAAATAATCCTTAATTAGTTATTATAATTCCCCAATTTTGCTCGTATATTGATACTCGTGTTGCATTACATCGGAACAAAATCATTTACTCGAATCAAATATACATGCTATTTTCATAAATATCAAAACACCACTAATTAGTTAACAAATTTAATTTGCACCTCACTACTATATTTCGGGGGAATATTTGGAACTAAAGATTTCTTGGAAAAGAAAAGGCGTACTACCTCAACATAAGTAGTAGCCAGAACGCCAATTTTTTTCCAAAGGTTTATCCATAAAAACCTTTAAAAAAAAAAAAAAGAAAATTTTAAAATATTAAAAACCTTTAACCTTAAATTAATGCAAGTTATGTGCTAATTAAGTAGAAGAAGTGCGCGATGACATCAATACATAGATTAGATCCAAAATCTCATGTGTTTTGAGGTCGAATGGGTTGGTGAAATGTGAATTACAAAGGCATAAATCTTCACCCGTCGGTCAAACCTTGTGTCACGTGTGAGAGCATAGATTTTAACCACTTAGATTATTTCCACACGAGCCAAACATCTTTGGAACTTTATTTGTGTGCCTATAAATTCGACTCATCAGAAATCAACACGATGCCGCCTCTGCTTCCATGACTCTCTCTCTCTCTCTCTCTCTCTCTCTCTCACACACACACACACACACACACACACACACCTTATCTTGATTGGTTTCTTATTTTGGACAAGCTTAATAACTGCCATAGATTTCTCAGTTTTGTCGAATCTGAAATCATACAAGGTTTGTACTTGTCATATTGATTAAGGGTTTTCTTGGTCAATCAGTCGGAAGTTGGAGATGATCGGACGATCATGACATGTATCGGTGAAGTGAAACAAGTAAGTGATTTCCATGCTATTCTTGTCAAGTGAGCTGTCGCGTGTTGCAGTTAGCCTTTGCTTCATTGTCTGTTCGACCTTAAAATCGTTATAAAACCCTAACTGCTCTAATTTGTGCCCTTAATATTTTGATGCACAAGATGTCTTGGATTTTTGAAATTCTGGTCATGCATATATTAATTCACTTTGAAACTATATATATGTGAAACAAGTAAGGTTTGCGGCGGTTTTTTGTTTCAGTTCTCGTTTCATCATGAACACATGAATGAATTAAAGATTTTAAACTCCTCTAATTATTTCCATGAAATATCAAATTAGGCATGATCATTTGGCAGACGATATTTTGTGCAAAACAAGATTTTCTGATCCATTAACGATATTCCACCTTTTTCCAATTGCGAGATCGTTGCTGCATTTTGAATTGCTCAAATTTTACTAGTCATGTTTAGCGTATATACTATAGAACTTTCACTCAAAATACACATAGTTATAATACATATAGCTAGAACCTATCACTTTAATTGTGAAACATTAAACAATCGTGTCTATGCTCAATAATTTTTTGAAGATACTATGTGAAATATATAGCCTAATTTGATTTAATCACAACCACCTATCTTCAAAAATAAATAATGAAAATTTATTCTCATTTCTTATTTTTGAATATGTTTTTATTTGAATAAAATTATATATATATATATATATATATAGTTTGGTTCAAATAAAACTATTTTATCCTAAAAACTAAGAACAAAATGAATTCGTTATGAAAGTTGATGAATCCGTTGGAAAACTTAATAAATTCAAAAATTCAGATATTTTCACCGGGTTCGAATCCCACGAGGACTAAAATTCATTTGTTTTGGATTTAGTAACTTTTCGGACGAATTGATCAATTTTCAGAACTAATTCATCATTTTTTGTTTTCACGTTCTTAGATAAAATTGGTTTTTAAGGAAATAATAATATTTATTTCTATACATATATATATCCATTTGATATATATAGTAATAGATAGTGATGCTATTTTTCCTGACATCGCGCTGATCATATTGGTAACGCTGAGACAGATTTAGTTTGGGTCCTTCTAGTCTTGACAATGCTGTACTTTTTGTCATCTACATAATAGAGTCAACTATAGTTCTTACTTTTACATAAACATACAGATGAGATTGGTGTACGGTATGGGTATAGGTGATTCTTTTGATATACGTATAGGGGGACCATGGAAGGCCATGCATTGCATATTAATATTTCAATTTAAGGTGGCAAAACTCTTTGGAACTGAATCTGTTCAATAAATTAAGAATTCGGAGTGTGTGCGTGTATCTTGAAATTTGTTAACCTTAAGATATTTTTTTTGTCAGTCGTTATACATTCTACAATAAGAATTGTTTTCCATTTTCATCTGTCTAAGTCTTAAGGTTTCTATATGGAATGAGACACGAAATGAAATATGAGTTTATGTGGTCGATCGTTTGTAACAATTAGGAAATTAAAAGTGTGTTTAAGATTATTTTAAGGTTGACCAGACAACGAAGCTAAGTTATAACATGCAACTGACTGCTGGCTTGCCAAGCCAAGCATATGAATCGATTTTCCAGTGGCAGCAGGAAAAGGGGAAGAAATTTGCAGCTTCACTTTGTTGTTTTTAATTATCACCAGATTGCAGGGCATGGAATTGCTATATATCATTATGAGCGTGTATTCACCAATAATTTAAACACCGCCTATACATATTGGATTCATCTCAGTTTGGATTCCTAGATATTTATATATGACATGGTTTGGTATTTAAATTTAATAGTTTCTATATCATTTTATGCATGCAGTTTATGTGTATATATTGTGAATGAGCCTATCAATTTAATTGGATATAACTTATTACTTGGGCTGAAGCTTTTTATTTCATTTATATACAGAAATTTGTGAATCATATCATAGTGCTTCTTCGATATGCTCAACAACAATATTTAATAGGCGACTACTAAAGATGTTAAAACTTAAGAGGCATGCCTACTTAGTTAGCCTGCCTACTTAAAAGAAGGGCATCGTTGGCGATCCCTAATTAGCCTTGCTACCGGCCTAGACCTCGAGGTCATAAATTCCAATTTACATCTTTTTGGTTAATTTAATAAAGAAATTTTTAAAGGCTACGTCACGGTGGACTCGAACACGAGACCTTTTCATTTTCTTAACCACTCTACCACTGTCCGCCACACACACAATATCACACGCTAAAGTGTTTGGATAAGCTTATATCACACACTATACCACTAGGCCAACACCTCGGGCATTAACCAATTCCAATTTACATCTGATTATGAGGGTGTTTGGCTAAGCTTATTTTAGAAGGTTTATAAGCTCCATCAACTTATAAGTTGTTTTAAAAATTTATAAGATATTGTATATTAAGAGTTTATAACATGCTAAAGTGTTTGGATAACAAGGGTAAATATGGAAATAAGAAAATATATTAGGGTTATTTTTATAGTTTTATTGTAACTTATAAGATCATTAACAAATAAGTTGGATTTTGGAGCTTTTTTTTTAATAGAGCTTATAAGCTCTTAGAGCTTATTTTGAAAACTTATGAGCTCTCTAACAACTTAATTTGTCAAACACATTGATTGAATTTATAAGCTCTTAAACAACTTATAAGTTATTTTAAAGAGCTTATAAGCTCAGCCAAACACCCCCTATATATACAACCAAGGGTTTTGGTCGGAACTATTATTAGCGATGGAATTATCCATCTCTAAATCAGTGACGGGTCAGTCTCTTAATTCATAGATGACATTTTGGCCAATGCCATTTCCACGACGGAGTATCTGTCGTTGAATTCAGCGATGGACTTTTATCCGTCAATAAACTTTAAGTGACGGGTCATGTTGTCCATAGCTAATGAGCTTTAGTGACGGAAAATTTGCATTTAGCAACAGAATAATCTGTCGCTTACATCGGTAGTTCTTGTAGTAGAATTAATCTGGTTTATAACTATTGACTAAATGGATAACTATTATTGGTTTTTAAGCTCAATGACACATTTTTATATGTACAATTATGCATATTAAGCTCAATGGTAGATTTTTGTATGTACAATTATGCAAATTCCACGATAATGTATTTTATATTACGATAACACATTTTTTACTACCGTAAATCATATTAATATCAATTGTCCAAATAAACTGGTTCCTAATTCCTTCAGGGGAAACCTTTTTATTTGACCCCCCATATGTATATAAATATATATGGACAGGATCGGTAAAAACTTTCTTCCTATAGTAACTAAAAGTTAATCTGCAACATGATCTTGATTAAATTAAATAACATGATTTACGCAGTTTAAGATGTCTTTATATATTAAAATAATGCTTTTTTATATATTGCAATAACTTTAATAACAACTGTTGATTTTGTAAGATCGACATTATGAATAGATTTTTAGCTACTGGAGGGGTGGGGGTGTTCCGTTGATACTACCCCTATATATATATATACACATTCTTTTCTTTTCTTTTTTCTCATTAACATTATTAGTTATGGTATATAAGCATATAGTGAAGTATAAATTAATATTAATTAATGAGTTTGGCGATTAATTAATTTATACAAGTAAAACCTAAAATTGTTTTTATAATATAGCATATTACAAGAAATGAATCTTAAATATGATATTGCGTAAGCTATTGAGATACAAGACATAATTTATATTATGTAATACAACAAACTAATAAATTAAACTTCAATTAAAACCCTAGAGAAAAAGATTAATATAGTTTAAATGATAAAATCAGAAGAGATTACATATACCAGTTAAGAATTATAGATTTCTCACTCTGATAATTTATTAGTGAAAACAAAAATATAAAGTTCGGTTTTGTTTCCTTTGAAAATTTTCATTTTAAGGTTTGAAATTAGCATAAATAGATTATAGATTTTAACTTTGAAAGTTAATAAAATATTTATACGAAAGTAGTACCACAAACTATTTTTTTATTAGGGAAAACAAAAGGAAATACTCATTCCATCCACGATAAAAATATTATTTATGGATGGTTCGAGTTTTAGTAAATTATTAATGGATATTATTTGAGTGAATAAATAGTACCACCATATATTAAATAATGAGTGATAAAATAAGTTTTTGATTAATAATAAATAGTTATGAGGTTGGATAATAATGTATACTACTCTAAAAGAGGAAAATAATATATTTTTAATGAAAATAAAATAAAATAATTATGATATACTATCATGAAATAAAAAAATTTCATTCTTCCCCTTTCTCGGGGGGCACACTGTGGACTCGAGAAACTCGTGATTAAATTTCTTTTTCTCAAAAAGGAGGAAGAAAAAAGTTTAGGTGTTCCTATCTCAACTACCAAGACTTAATTATGTGCAGGTTGTTCTAGAAAAACACACAAAAATAGAAAAATTAATTTGTGCACAAAAAAAGTATGGACCACCACAGCAGAAAAAGGTCAAAATGTCTATTGCTACAGATTTTATTTTATTTTATTTTAACTTTAAGGAAAAAAAAAGAAAACAATGTGAGAAACGAAGTACTACTAGAACATTCCAGAATCCAGATCATGAGCTTCAGCTCCCCTTCCATAGAAGACCTTGAGATTTTTTCGGGCTTTCTGGAACTGGCATCATCAATGGGGTCCACTCCATAATTCCATTCATTTTCTTACATAATGGGAGCCAGAAACTCAAGAAACATGGCAAACTTGGAGAAAAAGGAGAAACCCGAGCTTGAATTATTGGGATTAATTTGAGTTTGTGGGCGTAGGTATAATGGAGGTGGAATGCAGAAAAGGATATTATGGCATTCTTGGTGTTAACTTTTGCTCTTCTGATGATGAGATCCGACGTGCTTATCGTAAGCTTGCCATTCTATGTTGTGGAAAAATGTCAGCTTTCTGTGTGTGTTTTGCTTTATATTTGAGCACGGCAGGTTATTGATGAAAATGTGTCAACGATGAAAAAAAAATTCAGCCATTGGCATCTTGACAAGTGGAATAGAACCCCTTCACTTCTTGGCCTGGCCAAAGAGAAATTTCAGCAAATTCAGGAAGCATATTCAGGTAATATAATCAATAATTGTTGGACAGAAAAAAGATGATTTACATGTTGAATTATTTGCTTGAATTTTGTTGAAACAGTCTTGTCAGATCGTAGAAAGCGCACATTGTACGATACAGGCCTGTCCGACGATGAAGATGAGGTAGAGGTAGGTACAAATACAATTCCAAGCACCCTTTGTATTTTTGTTGCGAGTTTGTGTTAATTCAATGTATAAATTCTGTTTCTTGTTGCAGGGTTTCTCCGATTTTCTTCAGGAAATGGCGTCTCTCGTTAGGAAAGAGGTACTAAATCAAATTGGATTTTTTGCTAATGTTAGTTGATTGTTTGCACTATTTAGCACATTGCTCTGTCTAGTATAAGTATTCGCCTTATGGGTGTTTGGCTAAGCTTATTTTAGAGAGCTTATAAGTTCCAAGAGCTTATAAAAGGTAATGTCTCAAGTGCTTATAAGTTGTTAAAATGTTTGGATAATTGATCTTATAAGCTAGAGAAAGAATCGTGAGTTAGAGAGAGAAAATCATAGTTAAAGAGATAAAATTGACGAGAGGTAAAGTTGATAGTGTATGTGTAGGAATATCATAAAGTTATTTTTATAAATTCATGATTACTTATAAGTTTATAAAAAAATAAGTTAGGGTTGATCAACTTATTTTTAGGGGAGCTTATAAGCTGTTGGACCTTATTTTCACAGCTTATAAGCTGTTTAGGAGTTTATTTTGCTAAACACTTTGCAACATCTTATAAGCTCCTAAACAACTTATAAGCTGTTTTAAAGAGCTTATAAGCTCAGCCAAACACCCTCTTAGTTCTGCTGCCGGCAAGAACTTTAGTTCGTGAGTTTTTATGTAATCAATATCTGATCTCTGAGTTATAAAGAAATCTTGCAAACAGGAAAAAACATACAGCATTGAAGAAGTGCAGGGCATGTTTTGGGAGATGGCAAAAGATTATGAGATTCCTGAATGGACAACGAACTCATGTCAAGAAAACAAGTCCAAATACCAGGATTATGTTGTGCACAACTTCTGATGATCTGAACAGAACTTTCTTGATCTTACATTTTCACGCGAAGCTTGTGTGAGAGAGAGAGTTTTGAAGCTGGTCCAAGTAAATCTTTTGGCTTCCTTGGCCTTGATGCTGATGTTATATATGATCAAGTATGATCAAGTAGCAAGGCTTGAAAGCCTTGTAAATAAATGTCATGGTTTTGGATTAGAGATTAATGTGGTGGCGGCAAAGAAGCAGCAAATATTGTATGTTGCTACTTCTGTGATTCTTGGTATTATCGGAAAAATCAGGAATTGACCAGCGATTTTTGCATATGATAAAACTGTTGACAGGAGCAACTGAAATTTGATTCTTAAAGTTGAATCCTCTCAATGTTTTCTGCTGTTTGTATGGTTGATAACTATTGGCTATAATTGCGTCACAAGCACCAACCGCCCCACAACTACTAGTGTGTTGATGGAAACGCTTTAGAGGGTGTTTGACTGAGATTATAAGCTCTCCAAAAATAATTTATAAACTGTTTTTTAAACTAAAAAACAGCTTATAAGTTGTTTTGGGGGAGCTTATAAGCTCAGCCAAACACCCTCTTAATGGATGCTCTAGTTGGTGAAGCGGTGAAGCTATAATTGGATGATCATAAATTTATGATTTGAATCTCACCAATACAATAATACTGTATAGCTAGAGTTATTTTTCGCGCACATTTGGGTAGGGGCTTAGAGGGTGTGAGCATCTTCGAAACAAATACTCCCTTCCAAAATAAATATATTACTTATAAACAACACGAGTTTTTATAGAATTATTGGTGGATGTTGTTTGAGTGGAAAAAAGATTTCATTATTTTATAAATAGTAGGAATAATTTTTTGATAAAAATGAGTGGTTTTAAGATTGAATAATAAAAAGTAATATTCCAAAAAAGAAAGTGATATATTAAAATAATTGTGATATATTTATTGTGCTTTGTAAGATAGGTGTATTGGACTGGGCTTTTGGTCTTCGTTTGGCGTGGAGAGAACTTGGCTCTGTAAGAAGCAGGCCCGCAAAGTTAAGGGCTATTTGACGCTTTCTCGTCACTCCTTTTCATATCTGTTTCAGTTCTGTGCCTTTATGGCCTGAATTGATTTCTCAAAGGATAATTAATGTATTTATACATTAATGGAGATGGTTTGTTGTTCCGATCAGTAAAAATATGCAATTCCCTTCAGTTGGATTACAGTTTCAATGTTTTAGCTCATATTACTAGCCATTATTGCACTAAATTATTCAGTTTCATTAAAATTGTTGGTCAACTATTTTAGTTTCAATTAGCTGTCTTATTACTGCTTCTTTATTGTTCTTTTCTTTTTTTGAGTTTTTTGAGTGTTTTTTTTTAAATCTTACTTATTCGCAGCAGCAATTTATGGTATATGCTGGACTTAATTGAAGAGGATATAATTCAAAGTCGTTAATTACTTATTTGTTTTTATATAAATCACCGTTAGAAATAATAGTGGCAAAAGAAGAATATCGAAGCCCCGTTCCCAAATACTTTAGATCCATGTGATCATATTCTTATCGATTCTTTTTCTTCGCTTTGCTTTTTTTTTCCCCATCATATCCCCATATTTATTTATTCCACGTTTTATTTATTTCCCTTACTCAAGAATCCGTTTATTATAAATTTTCCTTATGTGTATGTAACCTAATTTCGAGGGTGCCTGATGAGAATATATATCTTTTTTTTTCTCAGACAAGGTAATCCATAGCCGGACGCTGTGGGACTAAACCTCCTCCCCAACTATCAGCGCATTAAGCGGTAGGAGGTTGATCAAGTAGGTTTTTCATTTGCAAGAACTGAGAATCGAACTCCCGACCACTTGGTTGAAGGACGAAATGCTGAACCACTACCTCAACTCACTTGGTTGTTTGAGAATATACATCAAACTCTTATTACATTTATATTATTTAGAAATTAAAATATAGGTGATACCAGGCATTTACGTTCGAGTGGAATGTTGATACAGCATTTCGGAACCATGCAACAAAACATTGCAAAAAATAATGTTTAATTCTGGAAAGATACTATATTGATCCTTGCCCTCCTTTATCATCTGGACTAGCCAATTTTACAACAAAGATGGGGTTGTCCAAATTTTCTTTTGGGGAAAAACGAATTCACCTTTATTCCATCTTTGCAGATTCCGTTGAAGCTTGCTTTCCGTCAAGTTTCCAGTAAGGCATACTCCACATAATATCTCATTTCTCATGCAAAACTTTATTTTTGTAAACTCCATATACATACATATATATGGGGAATGGATCATATAATTTATTTTCTCAGAGTATAGGATAGAATCAATTTGAACCGTTGATTTGTGTATGATCTACACATATCAAGGGGTGAACATTCGGATTTCGTTTGGATTTTTACCTAATCCGAACCGATCCGAAAATCCAAAATTTGAGAGGAAAACAATCCGATCCGAACCGAATATCCGAAAATCCAAAATTTTATAAAAATATCCGAACCGAAAAATCCGAAAATTCGATACCAATTTTTGTTAATTCTTATATATATTTATATTAGATTTTAAAATATTTAAATAAAATATTATTATTATATATAAATTATATCTAATTCGGATTTTTTCGGATTAAAAAAATTCAATCCAATCCGATCCGAAAATCCGAAATTTTAAAAAATATCAATCTGATCCGAACCGAAAATCCGAAAAATCCGAACCGAATTTTAAATTTCGGTTTGGTTCGGATCGGATATTCGGATTTCGGGTATTTTGCTCACCCATACACATATGCACACTCGTCACGTATAGTAGTGATATTACTAGTATCTTCATCTCATCTCCATGGAAAGCCCTTAATTTGTAGACATTGATTAACATTTCAAGTTAAATAATAAATCAGCCAAAAACTTTTATGTGGAAAATGCGTGTAAAATCAAATATATAGTGTAACTATATGGTGTTAATTATTGCCCAAACAATCATATTAATTATTACTAATATTTCTTAATCAGTGTGGAAATAACTATAGGTTTCTTTTCGTCCGATGGAGGAAGTTTTATGTATTGTTTACTCTAGTCCAGAAAAATGGACCACTGTTTAGATGATGGAATCGAAATTGATCTTCTTTTTTTAGTACCTAGCTACCATTCACCTTTATTCCCAACTTTTTCTTAAATATATCAGAATAAAATAGGAATTTAGGGGGTGTTCGTCGTTCAATTGAGTTTATAAGTTATTTAGGAGTATATAAATTCTTGATAAGTGTTTGACAAAATAAACTCTTAAACAACTTATAAGTTGCGAAAATATAAGTTTCCAAATAAAAAAAACGTTTCTAAGCCCCCTAATTTATTTTTTCATAAATTTATAAGCAACAATGAAGTTACTAAAATAATCTTATTATGTTTTGTTATTTCCAACATATACTCTAGAAACTTCACATCTCCTCAATTGTCTCTCTCCAATTCACGTTTCTCTCTAGCTTATAAACTCAATTATTGAAACACTTGAACAACTTATAAACTCTTGAGACATCATATGTTATAAGCTTTTGAAATATCTTATAAGTTGTTGGAGTTTATAAGTTATCTAAAATACGCTTAGCCAAAAATTCTCTTAACCGTGCAGCAAGTCTGAAACAACATTTATCATGTAAAATAAGTAGTATTAAGAGGTGCGTATGTTGGTCTAATGATAGAGTGATTAATATCTTAAGCCGAATGTTCCATATTCAAGTGCACCATGATATAATTTTTAAAATTTTATTTGTTCATACAAAATAAGTAACAGTGAGGGGTGTAATCGAGTCCAACTCGATAAAGTTTGAAATTTCGAAACTTGAGTTTGATTTGACAGACTCACCCTCAATTTGACTAGATTATCTTCTTATATTAATTTATAAAATATATATTTTTGATTATATTATATTGTAAATTAATTTTCAGTAGCTCGTTATAAGTTCGACTTATTCAGTCTAAAATAGGAATAAAAGAGAAAAGTAAACCTTAAGGCCCTCTTGAGGACCATAAAGAAAGTGGAGTATCCATTGGCAACAACAAATTCCCTTGCCCCTTAATACAATTTCCACATTTATATATCCCATAGTATTTGCAAGGGCAAACATACATTGTCACACTCCTACTTCTATCCTCCATAAGTATTCCAATTCTTCCCCAAAATCACCAACAAGATAAAAAAATTAGCCTTACAAAAAAAGAAGAATTCTATCATGGCCACTCTGAAACTCTTGCAAATTACAATTGTTCTTGCTTTATTTTCAGCTTTAATCCAAGCTGATGAAAACCCTCAAGAAAGCTAGATGAAAATCCACCTGATTTTGAAAACAAGTGTGGAGATTGCCCTTGCGACAACCCTTGTAACCCGCAGCCGTCTCCGCCGCCGCCGTCGCTTCCACCACCATCTCCACCGCCGGTTCCCAAGTATCCGCCACCGAGCAACAACTGTCCCCGCCGCCCGCATCGCCGAGCGGCCAGAAACCTCCAAAGGGCCCGAACCCTCCCTACATTTACATAAATGGACCGCCGGGAAGTGTGTATCCGGTTTATCCGTATTACTCCGGCGGCCACCGCAGCCTTTTGATCGGGAAATTTTCATTCTTGATCAGCTGTATATTGTGGGCGGTAGCTTTTTGAAGATTTGTGTAATTTGGGCAGAAAAGAAAAGAAAAAATCAGAATTCTTTTCTGCACATATATAAATCCAAAGAGCGAAGAGTGAAGGGTTGAAGATCGATATTTCATTCTGATTAAATTAATAGGTTTGTTTGAGTTCATGTTTGATGAAGTAAATTCATTGTCTTGATTAATAACCCCTGTTTCGTTTGGTTAATTTCCTGCTTTATGTGTACTTTTGTTATGTTGTGTTAATCTGATCTTAGAGAAATAAATAATGTTTTTCATCATTATATTTCAGATGTTTATTTTATTTCTTGATCATTTGCTTTTCTATTTTCTTTGGCGGAAGAAAGCGTGCCAAATTTGCTTCATGATAGTGCTAGATTCCAATCTATCGATCGAGAAAAAGGTACGATATAGTATCTTGTATTACGTATTTTTATTATATTTTTTATCTTTTATTATGAATGAATTATGTCAATAACTATTTTGTGCTATCACTGGAAATAATTTATATCTCAGTCCATAAATTCATAAAAAATGATACTATCAGTCCATAAAGATGACACGGAATATTCTGTTCAGCTTGAACTCAAGCAAAATAACTCGGAAACTGTTTTAAAATAAAACTTCAATTATTTGATATTTATTGCAACACAAAGTTTTACGGACACACTATATAAACTATTTATGAGTTCTGTTCAAATCTAGTTTCAAATTTATAAGTCCACAATAAATATTAGTATAGATTAACTGGGGTTGTGTGCATCTCCAAAAAGAATAAATAAATAGATAAAAAAAAATAGATAGAAAGTTATGACTACTTAAATTAATGACGTGGGACGCTCCACCAACTGATAGAACGTTGCCAAATCAAATTCGGCCATCACAATTTGACAAAATACACAATTTTGTCTCAAAATAGTAAACGCGAGCATGTGACATCATCTGTCAGGTTATAGTCGCAAACTTATAATTATATATGAGTGATAATATTTCATACCCTAGTGAAAATGCCCATAAATTTTATTGTAATAATTTTTAAAATTACAAGATTAATCACATCTCTTGATGTAGGGTTTGTTTCATTTTCTCAAGTCTATGTACGTGTACATGTATATTTGATAGGAATTTTGAACTCTGCATTTCATCAGCAAATAAGTAGTGTCATATATATTGTTCAAGATTTCAAGTAATGTATATTTATTGAAAACTTAAATAAGTACTAATACTCGTTCCTCAACTTTGTATCTATAGAGGCATTAAGGCTGAATAGTGAAATTGGTATAATTGGGATGATATTAAAAAAAAAAACTCAACTTACTAAGTTATAAACACCCACAGACATGTATTCCTCTAACAAATACTCTCACAGTGCTCTATCTTAAGTAGAAACAAATTCACAATTCACAACTTTGAAATTGAGTTCTTCTTTAATAGATTAGTTGATTGTCGATTTCAACTTTAAATTTATCTCTACCCAAGATTGGTCCCAATATAATTGAATATCCGTAAACAGTCTATACATTCTATTTTAAAGTAAAAACTAAATGAAAAGAAATACATATTTTAAGAATATCACTGTTATAATATTTTTTAGTGAAACACAATGTATAAAAAATTTGGAGAATTTTTAAACCGCACGGCATATATAGAAAATATATTCCCTTAGGATCTAATATCAGTCGAGAACTAGATTACTTGAGATGGAGTATTAATTTGAAAAAAAAAAGAAAAAAAAGAAGAACGAGAAGGTTCTGAAAGTGTTGGTAGTGTGTGATTGAATGGAAGGCCATTTGATGATTGACATGTCAGAAATTGTGAGTGGTGGATTTAATATGAAGATCAACTTGGGTTTCACCAAATCATGGGTCCCATGCCTTGTCCACAACTCTGCTACAGAGTTGGGTTTGTAAGCCACCATGTGGCTACTCATATATAGCTCCATATGAAAAACGAGATTTTTCTTTCCTTATTTTTACGAGTTCAATTACTTGTTTAAGAGTTAATATATTTGAAACAAAACTTTTCTTTTTATTATATATAAGAATGTTAATGGATGAATTTTATTCTTATTGATCTGGAATCATTTAAAATCCATTAAATTTTAAAGTAGCGGTTCTTGTTCAATTTCGATTCCAGAACGCTTTAATCTCGGATCGTTTAGATCCATAGTTTGATGGTCCGATCCGATCCGGTTCTATCTGGTTTCGATTTCAGAATCAGAACCAATACTTATTTATTAGTTATCGTCTGAGTAAAACCCTTATATCGACAAACCTAAATTTAAATAGGTTTGTCAATGAACTAATTTTATCCATATTGATCCGAAATCACTCTTAACCTATAAATAAAGCAACGATCTCGATTCCAGTTCTGATTCGGTTCTGGTTCCAGACCCTCTCAGATTCGGACCTCTTAAGACCTATAGTTGATGGTCCGAATCCAATATGTAATGGGTCGGTTTCAGAACCAGAACTATTATTTATTTATTGGTTCGATCCGATTAAAACTCACCCATGATATTCTTAACTATATGTATCGCAATCTTATTTATCTCATGTCATTATGCTCAAGCAATTGTTTTATTGTGTTTCCTCTCTAGATGGTTAATCATTTTGGGCTTTTACTAATATATATGATCCAAACTTGAATGTGATAGGCAGCTAAATTAAGACAAACTTATTTGTTTTTGATATATGTCAATGTTTTATTATGTTTATTCATCTTGTGATGAGTTTAAATAGAAGTACTATAGGATCAAATGTAAAGTATGTATCTTACAATAATAATACTTTCTCCGTCCATGAAATGTATCACATATTTGATCAGCACACGTTTTAAGAAAATAGTTGGCAGATACCTTTTAAGTTGATAAAAATGAGTACTTTAAGGGTAAAATATAAAGAGATAAAGTAGAATAATGTACTAAAATGAAAAGCGTGATACTTTTTGTGGACGTCCAAAATAAAAATTGTGAGATACTCATCGTAGACGAGAGAATAATAATAATAATAATATATAATTGATCATCATTCGATTTTTTTTCTCACATGCACCTTCTCCTTTGCATTCCCATACAAATGTCTTTTAGAAAGTAGTGATGATGTCTCCACAGATTTAACTCAATTAGTTTAGAGGCACTTATCATCATTCGAAATGTATCACAAAAGAAGTGATACTTATTTTCTACATGACGTGCATAGAAACTAGTGACACTTCGATCAAAGAATAAATGATGAATGAATTCTGAATCCAACACAATTTTTTGACAGCTAGAGTGTTGAGTCTTAACCAATTTGAAATATATTTCATCATCAGTATACCAAGTCAATTTGAATAAACTCCAGGCTCCACCATGCGTGACAATTTGAAGTGACCTAAACCTACCTACCTTTCTCTCTCTAGTAAATCTTTTTCCTATCTTTCTAGACATGACAAAATTGTCAAATTCTGTAATAAACTAAACTAGTTAGGACCCCACCCCAACTTGTAATCATTTTTACCTAGTCTTCACACTCCCACCTATTTCATATCTTCCCTTTATTTCTCAAAGCATCTCTAAAAGCATGGCCTCAAACCTTCACAACCTGCTCTCAACCCTCATTTTCTTCTCCACGTTCCTTGATTTTCTGCCCACAGCGACGCCGCAGGAGTGCCAGTATCCGTGTTATCCACCGCCGACGGGCCCCGGAAGTGGCCCGCCAGCCACCACAACGCCACCAGCATCCACCACCCGCCGGCGGCTCTCTCCCCCCCAGCTTCCTTCACTCCTCCGGCTCCAGCGGGTTACGTCCCATTTACTCCGCCGTCGCCTTACTTCTCCGGAGGGGTGCCGCCGCCGCCGGAGCCAATTGTTCCTTGGTTTCCGTTTTACTACAGAAAGCCACCACATCAAGATCAATCTTCATCACCGCCGCCAATCAGAGGGCCAAGAAACGTTGTCAAGTTGATTTTTCCTCTTCTTCTCGTTTTCCAATATTAATTAGATTATTACATCGATTTCATTTTGCTCATGTATTAACGCAGGATCATTCATATATGTATGAGACGAGCATCGCTTCTTTTTATGCGTTCGTGTTTATATAATGATCAAATATAATGGGGCCGCTGATCTTATCGCAATCTCATTTTTCTTCTCTGTTTTATTTGTATTTGTGTGATGTAGATCAACAAAATATTAGTTGCTGTTATAATTTATTTCAAGCGAATTTTTTTTTGGTATTTCTAATTAAAATTTGATGTAATCAATTTCTGTTTTTCGTCTTTACCTTTTGATTGTTGAATTCGTTAGTTTAAAATATAATTTGTGACGTACTTTATTTTGTTTAAATCTATTTTGTTTTGAGGGGGAAAAGGGATTGAACCCTAGACTTCATCATTAACACAAAGGATGACCAGCGCTTGAATATTCCAAAGAAACATAATTTGTGAAGAAATTACTCAAATTACAGTCCAAGCTTCATTTTTATATGTGTCATTGTGTCAATATGCACGACGTATGTCTCAACAGCTTAACTTGATTAACTAATAATAATAATATTAATACTATTATTATTATGACAGACTGACTAATAAAATGTTGACAAGAATCTATATTTAATAACTAAAAGATCACCAAACCCTGTGAGGATAAAAAGGAACCGAGACCTACTTCCAACTTTCTTTCAAAAATACCATAATAATTAGAAAGTTCATAACTTTTGATGCTATTCATGTCCTTTATTCACTTTAATTTATTTTCCGATCATGAATGTGGTGTGTTTTATTTGAGGACGGAATATTATTTTGGAAAAAGTTGGTCAAGAGAAAATCAAATACGAGATTTTTGTCAAGGTATAGGCGAAAATGTGCAGTATTTTCCATCATACAACTTTTTTAGTAATTTAAAGGGGAAATGAATGCAAAGGTCTAATAAAGCACCATCTTTGATGTTGTTATGCCTTACAAAAAAAGTGGGGGCTCCCCTGCTTTTTCCCTCTATAATTCTAAATAAAATGAAAGATCAATAATGACATCAAGAAAATAACCTTCTAACTACCGATTTCGTCCACTCACAATCTTGATAATGGTGGTGGAGACTATATTAAATGGTAGCAAAGTTCAACGAAAAGGAAAACAAAACGAAAAATTCAGACAGTGGTTCTAATATGCGACAAAGACGTCGGGTGCGGATCCTGTTGTAAGAACAAAGTAAGCAGAAAAATTCATAAAGCATTTTCCAGTATAATTTGATGAGCAAATTAACATGTTAATTTAAAACTATACATATAGATAACGGATGCAATATCTCGTAAAGACAGTCTTGTGAGATGGATGAACAACTAAAATTCACATTACACTAAGCAAAAGCAGGTACCTAGTGTAATTGATTTGCCTCAACATCCTTCTCTTGCTAGATCTTATGGCATTGAAGGGATTTATGCTTGTTCATACTTGCAAGCTTGTCCTTATCTCTTTCTTTTTCTCACCAACCTTCCTATTTGCTACTGCTTCTGCGGCGGGGGACGATGGACTGCTGTCCGACGTTACTGTTGAATGGCAGCTCGTTGCCTCTGATGCCCGTGCTTGATCATTTTTCTTTGGAACTGCACAGCCAGTTTTGACTTTGTTCATGCCTGCTATGGAGCTTACTCTTGAGCTTTCAGAGATGCTGCTACTGCTTAAGCATTTCATCTGTGCTCGTCGTGCTTTGATGTTTCTACCTATGCCCTGCAGGTGCAGTGTCTAAAGCCAATCCAGATCATCACTAGATTTCATTCTCAAATTTCCATGTGAGGTGTAGATAGAGACTTGTTAGATACCTTGTTTTGATCCAACTCGCTCGACTCCATAATAAAATGAAGGCAGTGGAGTAGCCTTGAAATTTAAGGTTTTCCGCAGCTGCTTAATTTCAGCTTCCGTTTTTTGCTACAAACAAACACACACAAAAAGGCAATATTTTGACCTAAGTAAGAAAGTTATTGGCTTTGGCGAATAGAAACTGAATCTGAGGTATTTGATATGAACAATATGAGTTTTTGAAGCGAAAATGGAAAAGGTGCTCTTTAGCTTATAAAGATCAATTGACATATCAAAGGTTCATTACCTGAACTTTGGCCTGGATTTTGCGCCTCTCAGCATCTCTTGCATGAGTCTTCTCTAACTTCATATCAAACTGAGAGAGAGAGAGAGAGGCTTCTTAGCTAAGGATACTGTCTAAAGATATCATTCATTTGACAGAGAATAAGTATCTTGCCTCTTTACTTCTCTCTGCACGTTCATTGCATTTGAAACTGAACCTTGAAGTATGCTGCTTTCCATATCTTTGAGGCCCACAAGTTGCAGGCTTGATCCTAAAGAAAAGAGTCCATCAAGAGATTCTCATATCATGTACTTGATTGAAAGTTCTCGAGTTTGATTGCGAACCTGTCTTCACTTTGACACACACTACTGGAAATTTCCCTCAGAGCAGAGGACCGAGGCACCTGAATTCGTTTGTTTCTTGATTCTCTGTCACCCCTGTGAAAAATGCAATGGGAAGTAAAATGATTTAGTGATGACTTATGAGTTATGACTCATCCACTTAGATAGCCAAGAATTTTAATATATACCTTTTGATCTCTTTGACAACTTTTGCTTTTGAATCAGGCTGAGGAAGAAAAGGAAAACGTATTGATCAAAAGCAAGGCAAGATAACAATCCAAAAATGCCCTTTCAAGATACAAATATCAAAACAAGCAACAAGCTACAATTATACAGATCAACAAACAAGATTCACAAAAGTCAAGCCAACCTCGTGTTTGGGGATTTCTGCTTTGGGTAATATTTGTCCTGCGCAGTAGCTTCTTTAATCTTCTTCTCTGCTTCCGATCTCATCCGAACATTGTATACTATTTTACTAGGTCTTTTTTCTGAACATTTGGACACTTCCTTGCTGGATGTGTACCTTCTAGTCTTTGTAACATTAACTCGACGTACCAATCTAGGCTTCACATGTTCAGCTTGTGACGGAACATGTTCCTGCATTAATTGCCCTGCTTTAGACTGATCTGCCATTATGGGATCACGGATAAATTCATTGCTAAATTCATTTATGAAGTCATACTCACAAATAACCATGTTCGAACAATCAAATATACTACTATGACTACAAATACGGAAACAGCAAACCTCAGAAGATGAAAATCGTTGGCCTTGGGGCAGGCATCCCTATGTTCCTCAGCTGCATGATTATCACTGGCCAGGCCAATGGCTGGATTTGATACATTAGTCGTATCTGAATTAGCAGCATCATGATCTAGGGCTTCAATCACTTCTGCCTCTAATCTAGAGTGCGTTGAAAATACACTTCCTGGTTTAGCATGATGCTCCTCTTCCACCATCCCACATTCAGAAAAACAGTTGACATTTCTGGCACTATCACATGAATATTCAATTTGAGCATCTAAACTCAATGAATCAGATACTTCTCCTTCTTGTTCCATCAGTTCATGCTCACTTCCACACGCAGAACTGTCCAGCCTTTCATCAAGTTTTGGTGAATGTGTTTCCACATTCGTGTGAGTAAAGTCATCATCATAGCATCTCTTCTCCGAGGTTTCATTGTCGCTAGTTTGGCGATCAGTCTCACTCCGACTTCCAGGCGTGCAAAGACCAAAAAGACCCTTCTTTCTAAAATGGGCCTCAAGAATAGCTTTCTTCTCAGTAACTGACCCCGGCTTTGAGCACCTCTCAACCTCTTCAAGATACCTATTATGAGAGAAAGATGACCTCCTCTCCCAACATAGATCTTCTCTTTCAAACCTTCCAAATGATATAGAACCCGAAAGAAAAGAATCTGCCTGTTCATTCCAGAGAGGGGCAAATTAGGAGGAAACGCCCAATTAATCTTCGACTATAAAGTTATGAATGAAGTACATCAACAAGACTCTCTTCCGTAGTCCAATATTATCTAAAATAACCACAATTCACAACTTAGTTCACAAATAGATAAAAACATGAGTGCAAACTTTTCTGTGCTGCAGGATTGATGCATTCTTCACCCCTTTATCAAAATATCTGTTTTCTAGATCGTATCTCTTTGTAGTCGAAGCTTCAATTTAGGTGGAAGCCATGTAACTATCATTCGTTTCTCACCACACAGTATTGAAGCAGAGCCCTCATCACAATTATTTAAAGAAAATAACGAATCTGCAAAGGGTAAAGCCAAAAGAATTCTAACTCTGACACCCTAATTACAAATGCAGTCAGTAACGAGAAACACGAGCAAATATCCCAAATCCACAATCATAACAAGAGCTACAGCTAAATACAAATAGGGCAAGATCGTAGTACAATTTTTTCTCCTAATCTCATAAGCAGCTACACGATTTGTCTAAAACGACTAAAAATAAGTTTAAAGCCAAAAATTCACCATCTTCATACGCATTACGTGATCTACCAATCAAAGAAATCAATAAAACAACTCGAGCAAAAATGTAAACTCAGCCATACCCACAAGTCACATCAATTCATTGAATGATACAAAAAGAAAAAAAAGACAGATCTCAAATCTAACTGTTACCTTAAATTGAAGTCTGACTGGTTCTCCGATCTCACCCGCCATTTCTTAACTGCTCAAAACCATGACTTTTCCAAGCATCTGAAACGCCACAACCAAAATCCATCAGCCAAAACCCGCAGTATTTATTTCATAGCATTAACATCAGAAGTTGTCGGAGAAATTGAACTGACAAAAGAGCTGAAGACCAATGTGAGGAAGAATATTGATCTGATCTGATCCTTTCCAGTGATTATTGGGATCCAAATTGACAGCGGGAGTGATTTTGATGTGAAAAGAACCAATTTTTTGGCTAGGGGAAATTATTGGGATTTAAAAGAAAGATTGGGAGTTGCGAGAGAAATGTGAAGGATGCAGAAGTGAGCTTCTTCTTACTGAGTTTTTGTAGTAAATAGTAATACGTGATCATGTGCCGCTGTTCCTTTTCCTTTTGTCTTTTTTCGCTAAACTGAATTATTGGGCCCCACGTTTATGATGTGGTGATGGCCGTAGGATGTGTGTGCATCGACGACTGTTAATACCTAAACGTGGGTTTTGAAAGATCTCACACGTGGTGGCATGATGAGGCTGTTGGTTTGGGCGCTAATTAATCATTTCTTGGAGTTTAGGAGATGAACGTGTGACTGATTAGTGCCTTGAGCTTCGGCAACCAACCAAATTTTGAAAGATTTAAATTTATATTATAATTTATTATTCAAATTAACACACCAAGAATGGTGCAATAGTATTTGGCTAGAGATGTTTCATCCTAATTTTTTACACTTTAAGTAGTGAGATGGGGTAACCATCGTAGAGGTGGCCTGATACAATTATAATGTGTAGATTGTGACATGTTGTAAAATTAAGCGACAAGACAGTAATATTTCTAATTGATAATCAATTAATCATAGGTGTTAACATGAACATGGTTTTAGGACAACATTATGGGAATAAATACGCATAATTGTCTCACGACGACCGACATGCATGAAGAAAATTATGTTCCAAAATTGAACCCCTCATGGCTCTTGTACAACGAAGTACAACCCTTTGCTACACTATTTTCAATTAATTATATAAGTACATTTCGGTGCATTCGTGTACACAGGGATTCATTCTAACTAAATTTAATTATAATTAATAAATTTTAATAAGAAATTAATAAATTCTAATTGTGAATTAGTTATATTGGAAATTGACCCAATTTAGATGAATGTATCGCATATCCAAATCTACACAAATTTTTTGCTTCTATCACGACGTTTTAAATGTTATAAGGGAAGGTTTAATTAATTCGTTTCATCATTTTCTGCTTATAATGTAAATGAGAGCTACAAACTAGACCCATGACTTGAATTAAATGTAATTAATATAGTGTTTCAAATTTCAATGAGAAAATGTAGATAGAGTTTTTATTATTCATCAATGGCCTAGTGGTCCAACTAAATAGAGTGAAGCCTTAATTTTAGGCCCCTAATGCATGGATTCACCAAATTTTCTTGACTTATCCGGATCTCTTTTCATCTCTATGCCAAAGTCCTGATTTTTACACCTCTGAAAATATCATGATAGCAGTCCCAATAATTCAATATCATACTTTTACCTTAATTGTTTTTGTCTGAATAGATTGGCTGAAGAAAATAGACAAAAATTATAATCCCATGTGGAATAATAAACATTTCAATATGTATATAATTTGAAGGACAGTGGGCTTCAGATGTATGTGGCTGAAAAATTCGTTGCAAAAGATGAATTTGTAGAGTAGGTCGGCTCTCAATTAATTTAAAGTGTGTGTGTGTGTGTGTGTGTTCAGAAACCATGTGATGTTCAACTTTTGACCATATATCATCAACTAGCTAGAAGTATAATTTACCATGCAAAATGTAATTAACATAAAATAAGTTTCATAGCCATCGATTTGTACAGCCAATCGCACTCGTGCAATATATACATGTTCTTCCCTCGATTTGAAGCGATCATGGCTGCATCTATCACTAACACTCAAAAATCATTAGCTAAGAATGAAGATCATAACAAGTGTATGACCTAGAAGACTCTAGAAGCACTCTTGAGGAAAGTGGCGGACGCATTTTTAGCGACTTCTTTGAGTGGTTTGTCTGTGAATCTGATCAAATTGTATACAAATCCACCCAACACCGTGCCAAGAATAGGCCCAACTATGTATATCCAAAGAGCTGTATATTTGTGCAAGATCAAAGCTGGTCCGATTGTTCTTGCAGGATTCATTGACCCTCCAGAAATCGGCCTACATCAATTTTCATCATAGATCATTAAATCAACTCTTTATTACACAAATTTAATTTAATATACCATTTCGTACCCTGCGATTAGAACGCCGATGAGTAGAGTCATTCCAATGGCAATTCCTGCCATTTCCCGATCTGAAAAACCAAATATGTATATTAATTAAAATTGTTTTACGGAAAAGGCAGAATTTGATTAATTTGTTGGATTTTGTTACAGCTCTGTTGTCGGTGGCAACGCCAGAGATGACAAACATCAAGAGAAATGATGCAATAAACTCCATCACCAGGGCTTGCATGTGGGACCCCACTGGTGTAGTACCGAAGAAAGATACATCATCCACATCTACCAAAAGGTACAGTGTCCCACTTCCAAGAATTGCCCCCAGCAACTGTGCCAATATGTACAGCGGCACCTACAGATTTCCCATAAATTCAAAAAAATGATAATGGAATATTAATTAATTGCCGTATGCATGTATGATGTACCTGTCTGATGGGGAACTGCCGGAAAAAGGCCATAGTGATGGTGACGGCCGGGTTGAAATGGGCGCCGGAGATATGGCCGACGGAGTAGACCATGACCATAACGACCACGCCAAACGCCAGACATACTCCTGGAAATGTTATTGTACCATAGATTTTATTCAAAGCAACTGCACCACACCCTACAAATATCAAGAAATACGTCCCAACAGCCTCCGCAATAACCTGATCATGAGATTGTTACTCGATGGACCAAGTTGGTTGGTTAGATATAAATAAAATACGAGATAGATATAATAGGAAAATGCGACGTCGTTCATACTTTCTGAATCATAACAACAACATTAGCTGAGGTGCAGAAGGTAGAGCCCTCATCATTTAAACTTTTTCTGTATTGTTCCTCCGCGGATCGAACAACGCCCTCTTCCAGACCGTCTATATCTCGACCATGCGCAGCCATTTTCTCTGTCTGTTTTTTTCTTCTTCTTTTTTTAAATTTTCTTTTTTATTTTTTTTTAAATTTTGGGTTAGGTTTTTTGGAAAACCAAAAGAAAAAAAGAAAGGAACGTGAGAAGAGTTTGCAGTGCGAAGATGAATTAATAGTGTAGTGCAATCGAACAACGCGGAGACGCATGGATGGTTATGCTGATTCGAAGAATGGCTAAGGACGTCAGTCTTTTGCTAACTTATTCTGTGGTTAATATTTCTACATAGTAATGCCCAAATATACTGTGATTAGTATCACTTAATTTGGATATGAGTATGTTTTTCTACCCATTTTTTTATAAGTTTTTTGACTCATTATACAACCCTTATATTTCTTTGAAAAGTTCTGAAACTAGTATTTACATCCCAAGTTGCGTGTACCTTTTGTGTGATTTGAGATTCAATGTTCATAGCGTCTCATTTTGAAAAAAAATTTCCATATTTTTTCTTCAGTTTTAAGTTTATATGCTTTAGATTAATTTTGTAATTGCTAAGTAGGGTTTATTCTAGGGTATATAATTACTTTTAGTTATTTATTTTCATTTTTATTAATTAGTTAATAATTCATTATTATGATTGATAAATTCAAAGTTAGAATATATAACTTTTGTAAATTTTAATTTTTGAAATAAAAATTAAGTAAGATTCATAATATAATATTTTATTTTTATAAAAAATATTATTAAAATAATAAATATGATAATAAGAAACGATAACACACAAAAGACTGTGAGACACTGGACTTGTGTGCCTTACTCTCAAGAACTTTATCAATTTCAAACTTTTCCATTTTTAGCACGTGATATATAGAAAGTGGGCTTCTTGAGAATGAAGTGTTGGGCTTATTACATTAATGTTATGAAATTTTGGGCTCATATGATGTTGTGTACAAAATAAATCATGATAAATCCCTATTATTGGAAAACCTATTCTAATCAAGCCCATAATTTATTTACTTTTAAGAAAACGCATATACTAATTCCTCAAATTTCATAATAATTCGAATTCTAATTCCCCAAAATTTTCTGGAAATTTAACTCTAATTAATTGTTTGTAAGCCGTACTAAACCGACTCTACCTACCTATGTTTGGATATCGCTTTCATAAAAATATCAGAACATCAGGGTAAAATTAGAACATTTTGATGAGCCCATTATATTTTAGGCCTATAAAGAGTCCAAGCCCATAAAATTATAATTTGCTAGTCCTATTATTGGGGAAAGACCCAAACTCAAAATATAGCACTGGAGACCATTTCTGTGAACCCTCAAAAATAATACTCCCTAAGTGACTTAATTATATTCTTCTTTGATTAGTCTCATTCTAAGTGACTCATACCAAAAAGAGGAATCATTTTTACACAAAAGTGTATCAAATTTTATGAACAACATTACTTTACATAAAAAACACAACCCTCGTTAATCTACGCGTCCAAAAACAATTAGCCTTTTAGAACGGGATGAAGAGAGTAAAGCAATTGAGTAACAAACATCAAAATTGAAAAATAAACACGGACAGCCAATGTTTAATCATATATTCTTGTTACCAGAACGAGAAAAATTCCAATATCTAGTCACCCAATGTTCTACCAAGAAAAAAGATACATAGTCATAGTTTATAGTCATAATATTCTAACATAAACATGATTTCAAGCTCTCATAAATTATTATTTTCTGCTGTTAAAAAAACCCATGTTCATTAGGACATAATCAAACATATTTTACCAGGAACTGAAGACACTACTATATCTGGATAGGTCATAGGTGTTGGGCAAATGTAGCTAGTGACTAAGGCATTAAGTCTGAATAGACTGGACAAGAAAATTTGCAGGTAGACACGTTGTGAATTATTATTTTTGTCCACTGAAGGTTTATATTTAGA
Source organism: Salvia rosmarinus (assembly GCA_036937905.1). NCBI lineage: Eukaryota > Viridiplantae > Streptophyta > Magnoliopsida > Lamiales > Lamiaceae > Salvia > Salvia rosmarinus. The sequence continues at coordinate 3,267,795 of CM072813.1, forward strand.
TGCTTTTGGGGGATTTTCATTAAAAGCTTATATTTTGCATTTTTGAAAATATTAACTATCATCAATCTATCATTTATGTATAAAAAAACTCACACATGATCTACTTTTTTTATTTTCACTGTCCATTAATATATTCATTGATTATCTCTATTTATTTTACATTCATTATAATTTATTAAAACCTATATCATAAAAAACAATATAAGTTTTGGATGGAGTGAGGAAATATAATTTAATGTCTTAATTTTTATTTTATTTTTTTGGTATCATGGGAACCATGCATATTACCTTAGGTCTTGACCTTGAGTAAACCCACTGCTCTGTCAATAGTTTGCAAACCACACATGATAGGTAAACCACACTTGGAAAACCAGGTGTGATAGACTCAAACCCATAGAGGCGTTTGATGAAGTTTGAACCTGTGATCTCTCGGCCACAGGAACCCACCTTAACAGGTGGGCTGTCCCTAATTTAATGTCTTAATTGATTGCAGATGAAATGTAAGAAGCGAAAAACACACGAGTACAGGTAATGTAACCACTCCCACCCAATCTTGTCAGTATTTATGGATAGAAGTGCAGAGAAAAAATGGAGAAATCCAAATTCCTCCAAAATAGACCAACAACGAGTTTTGTGCTTAAATGATCTGTCCATTTCTAGCCACATGTTTGTGTGTGGTGGACCATCTGCCAAGTCAATCTCAAGCCGATATTCCCCTGTTAAATCACCCTCACCCCGGGCTTTAATTGCAAATGGCTTTACATCTTCCTAATAAGAAATAATATTCCTGATTAGAAATCTAACTTTTATACTTGAAGAGAAAATGATGGTAGCATGGAAATACTATACAAATATATTAATTATTTGAAATGAGCAATGTAGATGACTAATTTGGTCATCATTGAAGAAGGATGATGAATAATATCCCTAACTGAGGAGGAATTGAAGAAGAACAAATCAATCCTCGATCATCAAAATAATGGAAGCCCATAAAGGTAAAATGACCAAAACACAGGCTCCCCTTTAGGTAGAAACCCAAAATAGCAAGAGGAAGATAAAGAAATTTCAAAAAAAAAAGAGAGAGGAATAAAGTGCAGGAGGACCCATAACAGTGAAAGATGCATATACCAAAATGTGAAAGAAAGTTGTATTGTCATAAGATTGGGTTTGCAAAAGCAAACTCCTTTTTAAATATAATATGGTCCCAACCCATTGCTGGCCCCCTCAAACCAGACAATGTCCGTAGTTCACCCTACACTGACAATGATCTCTTCGCATACACACATACATAGATGTACGTACAGATGTGATTGTGTGGCTGTGTGTGTCTTCTCTCTGTGGAGCTTTCATATCTTCTTGTTGGCAAGCAGATGTTCCAATTCGTGCTCGTGCTCGTGTTCGGTCTGAATGAGTTGAGTGACTCTAATACTTTTGTCATTCTATTTTGGTCGTACTTTGTTGGCCGGGTTGGGAAGAGTGGTTTAAAAGGTTTTATTTGATTGACCATGACTACTTGTTTGTTGAAGCTCCAATTAACAATTTATTGATGATTGACCTCAACTGAAAAAATATATTGAATAATTTCTAGAGTAAAAGAAAGCCGTGCATTGAATTTTCTGATCCAAATTGATATAAAATAAATACCAATTATATATGCTTAGTCATCCAAATACATCTATGGAATGTTGAGGTGTATCATCACGACATGCCACAAAGTGCCAAGTCACCAAGACATGTCTGTCATCTAGTTCTGGATGCCAAAACTACTCAGACATAACTAAATACGTGTGACATCATCAACTAGCGGATAAGAGTTGATTCCTTACATGTACATCTATTCTGGATTATACGAATCTTCACAACACAGGCCTCATATCTCGAGAGATTTAAGCATATCTTATTCCTATTTGGTAATGATTTACTCTTATCTTATACTGTTTTATATCTATAAATACCTCATTATACAGGGGTCATGCATACAGTCTTAAGCTTTCAATAAGCCTTAAGCATTATATATCACTGACTTGAGTATCAGAGTATCTACCCGAAAATCCCTTCTAGCTCTGTTTTGCAGTTGATCGGCAATCACCTGTCACTCCAGCAAATTAAATGAGGAATATTTTACTGCACATCCACGTTCATCGTCTAATCATCGTTACAAGGTTAGTCTTTTTACCTTTACTTATTAAATTTATAAGTTAAATCTATCACAAACCACCTTGCATGAAATTTTAATGTGATATTTGAAATTAAAATCATCGTCTTATAGAGAAGTCATAAGTCTCTGCATTAAGCAGAAATTGAACACAATCGCGATCTTCAAATAGTTCGAACCAATGGAAAGTAGAAAGTAGAAAACCCTCTTTGAAAACCAATAAGTAGAAAGTAGAAAACATTTTATTGTGAGACATATAGTGAAGGAGAGTGGTTAGTTTCGACTTCGTAAATTTTGTGGGGGTCCATTTTTCTTTTTTTCCCCTTTATACAGAATCCATTAACCTTGCGACAAGTTTCACTTGAAACTCAGTCCCACACCAGCTTGGAATACTATCCCTTCAATAATTCATATATCCCAAGAAATGTTAATATAATTTGTTGCATTCTTTCCTAACAAAACAAGAAAGAAACCCTAAAATCCCACGCGATCGAATATGGTATGAGCATGTCCATATGTCATGATCACATGCGACTTAGAAGTATACCATTATCATCATACCATGTTGTGTACATGCGCATAACTACATTATTGAGTTAATCTTCTTACATAATGTGTACATGCGCATAACTACATTATTGACTTAATTTTCTTACATAACTATGTGGATTTTTGTGAGATTAGATGTGGTTAATATATACATATAAATAGTGTGATGAATATGAAGATGATTGAAAAAAAAACGATTCTAGTTGGATCTGTAGCATTTATCTTTGGGCCCAAATTATTGCACGGGAAAGTGATTTGATTGATTAGTGATTGGTCACTTACCTTAACGTATAAACCTTTTTTATAACTATATATTATGTTTGGACTAACTCAAACATAGCAATATTTTACCACAACTGCAAACCTATATATACTAATCGATAACAACAGATTAAACACGAAAATAATTGCAAACTACACAACAACAAATTGATGGAAATAATAGAAATGATTACCAAATAATTTCATGGTAAATTTCGATTGTAGTGGATTCGTCCGTCTAGACCTTTCCATTGCAAATGGGTTCGCCTCAATCGACGAAGATGAGTCCTATTTTTTCCTCTGTGATGATTGAACCAAGCCAACTTTTCCTCTATTACAATTGAGCCATGCCCTAGCTAGCTCAATCGAGGTCGATGAGACCTAGTCTTCGAGAATGAGAACAAGCCCAGACTGCTCCGTCAAAATTATCGATTCTTCGTTAGGATTATGAACTTATAATCTGATGCTCGAGTCGATTGGAAGTGAAGCAAAATTTGTGTTTTGGTTGTACCGAGCCCTAGTTTCTCGTGTACGATTTGCAAATGAGGATTCTTAATCGCCATAGAGGATACTTTCAATTGGAAGGAATAATGGGAGATCATTTTAGCAATTGAAATCACAGGAAGATTCTATGAATCAACAAGAAGATCGAGATAGTGAGAATAATGGGCAAGAAGACACAATATAATATTTGCAACAGACAATTATGCCCTTTTCAGATTAAATAAAATAGAAAAAATGTTTTTCTTGTGGAACCCAAAAACTTGCAAGATGGAATATTAATCCTTGATTTACCATAAATCAAGGGTTGAGATGGGTTCATATTTCCTAATTAAAAGAGGTTTGTATTATAATTCACTGTTCTATGCAAATTCAGAGTTTAATAAAAGCAAGTCCTGAATATTTTCAACTAAGTACAAGCAAACTAGACTATATGATCCATTTGATCATGAAAATTATATTTGAAGGTGTAAGTGGGTTGAGTGTTGTTATTTGGCCTGCTTAAATTAATCTGATTAGGATCATTACGAACAAATATTCGCACTTTAATGCGATATAAAAATCTATCCTAACAAGATAACAACGATGAAAATGATCTGAGATATCTAAGAAGACAATATATACGACAAAATTGAAGTAAAGGTCAGTTGTGAAAATAGGAAACATTAACACCATTGTAAAACTTTGGGTTAAAACATACGCCATTTTAATTTATTAAAAAGAAAAAGAAAAAGTATGCAAGATTATTATGGTATGGTCGAAGAGAATATTGGGTGGTACGTATGAAAGCAAAAGCTATTAGCATGAAAACAAGGATATCAAGACAAGATAACAGTGGAGTTCTTGTCTTCTACATATGATCACATATATCATAGAAAAAAAATATGCATGTGACGGGAGGTTTTCATAAAGTGATTTCTAGTTTATTTCATTATGTGGTTTTAAGGTTGTAACATAAGGATGAAGATTCACCTAAAGTATTCACGGATAAGTGTTGCCCGTGATCTGCATATTAGAAAAGGAAAGAAAAATGTAGATGTATCATTATTGTTTTTTTCTTTTTTTTTTGGGGGATCATAAGGTTTTAATATTGATATATTCTCCTTACACGAATCTTTATAGTTAGTTATTGATGATTAGCAAATGTATTTAATATCAAATTCCTTGATTAGAATATGTTTTATTTTCAAAAAGGTCTATATAATTATAAAATACTTACGAGGGTTGACAGTTTAGGATGAAATTTAGTAATCGACTCATATATGGAAGACCACGAATCAAATCTATTAATATTTTATGTCGAGCCAACCAGATCTTTTGAGGATTGTATTTATTTATATATACATATAATTATTGTGTTAAATGTAGTAAAATACTCATATTCATAAAGTACATGTAGAAATTACTAAGGTGCCGGCTGGTATGCAGGAATGGAATGAGAATGGAATGGTGATTCCTGCGTCCATTCTCATTCCGATGGCTGATAAGATTTTTACGTCAGTAATCACCATTCCCGAAGGAATGCTCATTACCATGAACATGAGATTAGTCATTCATCCCCTCCCCCATGGTATTAGCTATTCCCATGAATATGAAATTAGCCAAATTTATTTTTTTCTAAAAAAATATTTTTATTTATTTTTTATCTAGTAAAATTAAAAATAATAAACAATAATAATTTTATGATATAAATAAATAGTAGTTATTAATAATAAATCATTTAATATAATAATAGTGATAAAAATATAGTTATTAATAATATTAAAATAATAAATACAATAAATAATTATATAATAATAATAATAATAATAATAAATACTATTAGAAATTAATAATAATATTGACATAAAATAATATTTAATACCGATAAACATTATATTAAAATATTATTATTAATTAATTATGATAATAAAATAGTAATTATTAATAATAAATAATTATAATATAATAATAGTGATAAAAATTATAGTAATTAATAATATTAACATAATAAATAACAATTAGTATAATAAATAATTATAATAATAATAATAAATACTAGTAATAATAATATTAATAATATTCCTAAGTAATAATATTAAAATAATATTATTATTAATATTGATTAATTAATAATAATAGTAATAATATTCCTAACTCATAATAATAATAATTAATTATTATTATTGATATTATTATTATTATTAATTAGTATTAATAATATTCCTAAATATTAATACTAATTATTATTATTATTATTGTTATTATTATTATTACGATAATAATAACATAAATTATAAAATCATAATTATTTTATTTGTTTTATTTCATTCCTATTCGTTCATTCCTTGTATATACCAGCCATAAGAATCACATATTTCATTTCATTCAATTCCTATCATCATTCCATTCCAAAGTCTATTCCATTCCTATCCAATTTCATTCCTCGTCATGGTGATGAATCTAGCTATGTGAATGTGCGAGATTTATAAAAGCAATAAAGAACACCTGTGCTTTTACGTGGTTCGATCGTTAATGAGATCTACGTCCACGGAGAATGGTTCCTCAATACTTTACTAGAGCTTTTCGCATGCAGTATTGGTTACTGAGCCTTGTATTCGATGAAATTGCTAACCCTTCTAATGTCGGTTTCCTTCTATTTATACAACCCCAGCTCGCAATCAAGGCGTGCTCAACCTCTCCATTGGTCGTGACGTGACTCTTCCTCCGCACGCCCATCGCCGGAAGCGGGGACCTTTTGCCTTTACGTGCGCCACGTGGAGGTGGCGTCGACCTCGGTTCAGGCGTCTTCTCCATTGGTCGAGGTGGCGGTTCGGGGTTAGGGTTTTGGTACCGATTGGGGCTTGCCTTGGGCTCAACCGCGTGGGCCCGCTATCAACGCCGTGCCCAAATTGTTTGGGCTCATTAGTGGGCCTAGTCGGTTGGGCCATATCCCATCATAGCCCCGAATAGCCGAGGGACGGCGAGGCCGGTGGAGTGAAGAAAGCGCCGGTGAGGTGTGGCTCTACCGAGTTGTTTGTTGAAGGTGTTGTCTTTTTGACGTGAGGGTTTATCTGACGATCTGGGTCCGGACTGAGTCAGACGAGCTGGGTCGCCTGTCTTTGGACAGAGGTCCTTCAAGAGGATGGTGATGTCCATCGGCAGGATGCCGAGGTCTGCACTGACTTGCGTGACTCGTCGAAATCCGGTTTGACTTGGACACCGCGCCGAGGTGGGTAACCGACCGAAGTGGGGTGGCGATCCTGAGGAGGATGGCGAGGTCCGGGTCGAGGTCGTACCCCTGGCGGGATCTAGGGGTTTGCCACATTCCGAACTGAGTCGCTCGAAGTTGGGTGCTGATGTCCGTTAGGAGGATGCCGAAGTCCGAACTTAGTTGGGCGATTTGCCACGCTCTGAACTGAGACGGATATCTTTGGTCTGGTGGCTCGCCGAGGCCCGAACAGGTTCGTGTGTGCGAGCATGGTGAAGGCCGGGTTGGCGGAGGCGGTCGAGGCGGCACGGGAGACCAAGCGGTCTGTGGCTAAGGCGGCCGAGGTGACGCAGGAGACCGGGACGGTGCAGGAGACCGAGGACGGTCTGCATTGGCGGCGGCCGAGGCGGCGCGCAGGAGACCGAGGACGGCAGGGAGACCGAGGACGGTCTGCTGGCGCAGCGGCCGAGGTGACGCAGAGACCGGCGGACGCAGGAGATCGAGGACGGTGCATTGGCGGCGGCCGAGGTGGCGCGGAGGCACCGGGACGGTGCAGGAGACCGAGGACGGCTCTGCAGCGGCGGCCGAGGTGGCGCGAGGAGACCGAGGACGGCTCAGTGGCGGCGGCCGAGGTGGCGCAGGAGACCGAGGTCGGTCTGGGAGACCGAGGACGGTCTATTGGCGAAGGCGGCCGGGGTTGGCGGAGGCGGTCGAGGTCCGAACTGAGCAACGCTGTCAAGCTCGGGAGCGAGGTCGCGGCTCTAGCAGCCGGCCAGATCTCGGGCGGAGTTCGCCTCGCCCCCAGAGTGCCGATCGTCGAGGAAGGGCACCACTCTCGGCAATGGTGGTAGGGCGGACCGAACGAGCGAACCCAAGAGCGGGGTTCGACCTCGGCCCGGAGTGCCCTCTCCGGTCGGAGCATCCTCGCACTCTTGAAGGAGCCCCAGAGTAGGTCGTGGGCAACGCCGACCTCGTAGATCGGGTCGAAGGTACCGAGTTCGTTCTGTGTATTTGTCGCCGACCGGAGATTTTGCGCAAAATTGGTGTAGCTTCATGAGACTCGGCGAGGCGGAGCTCGGAAGTCGGGTGAATTTGTATATAGCTTAGACTTAGTATGTAGTCGTAAATGTATTTAGACTGTTTGAAGTGTATGTTTTCCCTCGAGAGGTACAAACATAGCTTAGGACTTCATTTTGGTCGTAAATGTATTTAGATCAGATACAGTGTATATCTTCCCAAATAAAGGGTATGAACGAGCTCGGAAGCCCTGGTTGACTTGTATATGGCTTGGAACTCGGTTTGTAGTCGTAAATGTATTTAGACTCGTTTGAAGTGTATGTTTTCCCTCGAGAGGTACAAACATAGCTTAGGACTTCGTTTTGGTCGTAAATGTATTTAGGCGTGTGCCGGAGTGCATATCTTCCCAAATAAAGGGGTATAAGTTGGCGAGATCGGTCGGGATGTCGCGTGCATGTAGACGTCCAACTTAATGGGTAATCAGATGTCTTGTGCATGTAGACGTTCAAATCAATGAGTAGTCTCGTATGCGTGCCCTACTTAGTGGGATTTTCATCTTCGTAAGGCGTCCCTCAGAAGGTTTAGATGTGGTACATCCAAGAGATGTTCACATAGATATGAGACAGTGATGTACTTGTTAGTAAAACAAATGTTTTATTGATAAAGTAAATGACATCGTGCTTGGAAAAAATAAAGGAGGGTTAACATGATGCCGATCTGAAATCAAAGCAATGTAAAATACCTCCTCCGATGAGTTACATGCTAGGTTCGGGGATAAGTGCACCGGACGGTGAAAGCGAGCTTATAGGCCCTTCGCCGAGGTCCTCGTGGGCGCGGTATGGGTCTTCCCATGTCGGGTCCGGTTTGTTGGGACACTCGGCCTTACCTACCTCACTGCTCCGTGGTTGCTAGGCACGGGTAAGGTCGCATCACGGGTTGAGACTCGTAGGCATTCTTTTCTTTGCCGTTTGGTCCCCGGATGCTAAGCACTCCCACCGGGGTGGGAATCTTGACGGTGAGTGGTAGACCGAACAGACGGCCTTGGTGGCGTCTGACGATCTCGCCCGGATGATGTTGTGCGGGAGAGGAGCTTGGACCGGAAGAATTGATGGCCTTGGTGGCCAGACAGGGAGCGCGTCCGACAGTAACCGGAAGGGTAATAACGCCCTCGGGTTGAACTGCCTCCTGTGTGAAGCTCCGCAGCTGGGACGGCGCGGGGTGTATTCGAATCCCCCCGACCTCAAGCTTATCCAGACAATTCCGAAAGATAATACTAACGGAGGCACCGATGTCGACGTGAGACCCGGTGGACGTTCTTGTTGCCCACCACGGCTTGATCGTGATGGCGTCTTGGTGGGGCATGATTCGGGCACCGGGTCGTCCTCGAGAACACGATATCTTCATCACTCGAGTCGCTGTTCTTCGGCCCTCGGGGCCGACCTCCGAGCCGCTTTTCAACGACGACCTCGTCGTGCCTATGGGCGATCCGGTGATGGCGTAGACTTGCTCCATCGCGTTGGGAGCGTCGTCCTCGTCATCGTCGAGTACGCCGTCCGAGGTCGGCTCATAATGGTGCCACCTCCGTTCTCTCCTCTGCGATTCTTGTTTTCCGCGTGCTCGTGGAGCGGTCGAGGTACTCCTCAAGTGCTCCTTCCTTAACGAGCTCGTCTATTTCCGAGCTCGGATCCTCGCAGATCGTCGGTATCGTGACCGTATCCCGGTGATAGTCGCATGACTGGTCCGTCGATCTCTTCCTCGGGTCCTCCTTTCATGGGAGGTGGTCTCGGGAAGAGCTCGGCGTGAGCTCGATATTTCCGCCGGACTTGAGCGGATGATGCCCGTTGTCGCTGTGGTTTGGCCGAGGTCCCATCCGGATTCGATCGGGCCGCTTCTTGATCCTATCAAGGCACTTCGCGATCGATGCACGTGCTCGGTCGTCGGCCTCTTCCTCTCGACCTTCGCTCATCCGCATCTCTCTTGCGGTCCGACTGCCTCCTTCGGCGTAGTTGTCGATCGTGGTCCGAGGCTACTTGCGTCCTCGGCCTCCCCGGTGATCTCCTTGTTCGATCGCCAGTCGGATCCCGTTTTGAACGCGTTGATGATGTAGAGGTCGTTACTCTCATCAATTTTGAGGATTCCTTGATGAACCGTGAGACGAAACTCGACATCGCCTCGCCTCGTCCTCGGCGGATGGTGGCGGTCGGACGAAGGTTCTTTGGGTGGCATCTTACGGTAAGCGCCATTTGAATTGATCCATGAGGTCCTCGAAGCGATGGATCTTTGTTTTTGCGGGCGAGGTGAACCAGCCACGCGTTGGAGACCAAAGACCTCGGGAAGATCTTGCACATGTGAAATCCTCCATTCCTTGGTTCGCCATATTGGTAGTGTGGCGAAGAGGAAGTCGGAGGATCCCAAGGCCGTCGTGAGGCCGCGATGTTGGGTGCCCGTATCGGCGGGGCAAGGTGTGTCGAATCTCTCGGAGAAGGGAGAGATGATTCTCCGTGTCGGTCGAACCCCGGAGATCGCTACCATCTCTCCCGGAGGTGTGGGGACCGTAACGACGTCCGTCGTCTCTTCGAGGAGGAGTTCGCCCGTCTCTTCTCCCTTCATCGCGTTCACCGCGTGAGTGTTGCGCCGAGGTGGTGGCGGCTCTGCGGATCGTGCGGGGTGAGTGACGCGGTGGTTTGTCCGCGGCGATCGGCCGGACGTCGGGCGACGTCGTGCTCGGCCATCACGCCGAGGTGAACGCCGGTTGTCTTCTGGAGGGTCGACCTCGGTGCCGAGGTAACCGATTCGGGACTCTCGAGGCCCGCTTTGTCCTCCGGTCGAGGAAGTTTTGAAATTAGCCACGGTTGGCGTTGAGGAATTGGTCACGGCTCGGCGAGGGCCTCGTGAGATGAACGAACTGTCTGCTCGTCATCGTTGAGGTCGGCATCTTCTTCTACATTGGGGCGCGGTCCCGAGGGTGTATGAGGCGTTTCCATGTAGCCCTCGGTGTATGATCACCGGTAGCGTCGGCGATCTCCTTCCCATGATACCGTGCGACCACCGTTGTCTTCGGCGTGAGCGGCGGTTGTCGTGTTCTTGCCATAGATTTGTAGGGACGGTGAAGCTTTTGTTCACGGTTCCCACGACGGCGCCAATGATGAATCTAGCTATGTGAATGTGCGAGATTTATAAAGCAATAAAGAACACCTGTGCTTTTACGTGGTTCGATCGTTAATGAGATCTACGTCCACGGAGGAATGGTTCCTCAATACTTTTACTGTAGCTTTTCGTGCAGAGTATTGGTTCTGCCTCAGTATTCATGAATTGCTAACCCTTCTAATGTCGGTTTTCCTTCTATTTATACAACCCCGAGCCTGCGAATCGGCGTGCTCAACCTCTCCATTGGTCGTGACGTGACTCTTCCTCCGCACGCCTCCATCGCCGGGCGGGGACCTTTCGCCTTCGTGCGCCACGTGGAGGTGGCGTCGACCTCGGTTACAGGCGTCTTCTCCATTGGTCGAGGTGGCGGTTCGGGGTTAGGGTTTTGGTACCGATTGGGGCTTGCCTTGGGCTCAACCGCTGGGCCATATGCAACGTTAGGCCCAAATCGTTTGGGCGCATTAGTGGGCTGTAGTCGGTTGGGCCATATCCCATCACCCGTCACCTAGTTGTATTAAGTTTGTGCAGAAAATATATATACACGAAATATCCCCTCCGTCTACAATGTATATCACTTGTGACCGTACAGATTTTAATAATTTTATTGGTGGATATTGTTTGAATGAAGAAAATGTCTTATCATATATTATCTCTGTCCTATTATTATTGGTTCGTTTTTTTGGGTTATTTCATGATTGTTGGCTCGTTTCAAAAAATGAAATAATTTTACACTAAAAAATGCTTTAAATTTTATGTCACACGCTACTTTACACACAAAATATAACTTTTCTTAATCCACGTGAAAAAAATAAAGGAATCAATAATATCGAAACATATGGAGTATTAGATTGCAAATGATAAGATTTTTTTCAATAAATAATTATAAAATTTAAACAATAATAAATAAAATTATAAAAAGATAGTAATGTACTTTTCATATACGATGAATAAGACAATCAGCAACTCCATTAATATCAGATCGAGTAAATTAATACCTGATGAAAGGATGAGAAGTGAGAGGAGGCGGTCAACTGCACTAACGCGCGGTTTATAGAAGGGCGTGCACAACAATTACGAAGCGCCGCGTGAGTTTGGGAAACAGCCCACGTGAGCCAACCTCTTCGTAACACACAACCACCAATCGCTTTCTTCCGGAGTATGTTGGTTTCCTCGCATCGATCTTCCTCAAATACCCCTCCCGCTATTTGGCCTGAACCTCAATAATTTTTGAACCGCGCGTGGTCAAAACCGACAACTTGGTTTCCCCATGACCCATAGGATAGCGAGGCGCATCGCGCGTTTACCAATTATTTTTACCCATCGCGTCATCTCCGAAACTTGTAGATGGGTGCGCGTGTTCCCCTTCAATACTATAGGTGTTCGACCAACCCGGAACGGGCGGTTCGAAACCGGAAACGAAACTGGGTCAACGGTTTCAGGACCGAAACCATGGTCAACGGTTTCGGTTCCGAACCAGACCACCTCCTACACGGTTCCGGTTCCGGTTTCGGGTTGGTAAAGTCGGAACTGTTGAATTGGCGGTTCATGTATTTTTTTTTTTTTTTTTTCGATTTTTCTGTAATGTAATATGTTTAATATCATCAAAATAAAATTATTATTACATAAAACACATGAAATAACATCTAAAACACAAAAAAACAAAAAAATAAAATAAAATGGAATCGGCGGTTCACACGGTTCCGGGCCGAACCAACGGTTCCGATTTCGAACCGTGTGAACCGCCGGTTTTCCTTAATCGGGATAGGTAGGCAACTTAATTATAATATTTTCCAATATTATAATTAAGCTCAACTCTTTTTTTTTGTCTTTAATTAAATTAAAGTATGATTTTATTTGCATAAGTTGTAATTTTTTTTATAAGTTTTAGTTTATTATAAGTTGTAATTTTTGCTACAAGTTGTAAATTGTAATATGACAAAAGAAAGTGTAATAAAATATTTTTCTTATTTCATTTACTAATTATTGTGTCCCAATATTATTTTTTTCGTCATCTCTATGTATATATATACAAATACAATTAAAGAATACAAAAATAAAAAAAAAAAAAAATTAGACGATTCACGGTTCCGAACCGAACCATTTATACCCCTTAACGGGCCCGCCCATGAACACCTCTATTCAATACTAGTTCAGGTCGTTTTGGGAATTAGGGATTTGGATTTTCGCCAAAATTTTCACTATTCGTCTTAATTTGTTTTCTCTTTTAATTATTTTTTATTGGTGGGACTGTTCTAGTGGATGGTTTGGATTTCTTTCTTCCTTTTGTTTACTCTTTTTATTCCCACTTTTTGGCCTTTATTTTTAAAGGTCTAGCGATATTTCTTGGGATAAGTAGATTGATTAGTACATGCAACTACTAGACATGATAAGATCGATAGTAAACTTTGTGATCCTTGATTTTATTATAGGATGATTCCAGTTACATTTTTTAGATGTTACGTCAATTGAAAACTAATACAAATGCATTTATCATACTAGAATATATTTCATCCACGAACAATATCATCCACAAAATTCTAAAAGCGAAACAATTAGAACCTTTAGAAATTGATTCGCCTTTATAAAAATAAACATACAAATATCTAACCTGTAATGGATGCAATAACAACTATCGAGATAGTGATGTTATCTTCCCCACTCGAAACTTTTTACCGGTTTGGCTAAAGACAATAGAAAAGCAAGAGTTGCAAATACTTGAGAGTTTTAAGGGTGTGTTAGGACGAATATGATGTTCATTTCTTATTACAGTATATATTCCAATCTCCAACTTCTAAAGTATCCAATTGATGCTTGTCATTTTCTCCCACACTACTAATTATTAGGAAAAGGTTTGGCCACATGATGCCCTTCCTATGTCTTTATGGTCTTCAATCTTTTGAAATTTCCACAAAACACATGTAATCTTCTTTACTTTTGACATACTTGGCTACACATCGTGTCCAGAGGGGAGCTGGGGTGAGCTTAAGTATCCCCAACTTTTTTATTTTCAATTTTACCAATAGCACTCTTTATAATAAAATAAATAAAATTCATTCGACTTTAGTTCCCTACAAGCTATTGTTGATATGCCTTGAAATATAAATATCTCTCACTTCGAATAGTTAGACGGGGGTCTCGCTGTTTTGGGCCTTAACTCTTGTTTTGGGCCTTATTAGTCGACAAGCCCAATAAGTTTAATCTCTTAAGTCTTATATATATGATCTTTGAGAATGTAATCAGAACATCCGAAACCCTAGCTAATAAATCCGTTCTCCTTTTCTCGCTCAGGACGTAACCAACACATTGTTGGTGAACCACGTAAATCTGTGTTTACTTTACGTTTCTATTTATTAATTGCTCTATAATCTTATTCTGTCTCAACAGCTATATTTCTACATCTATCTTAGTCGTGTCTATGCATGGACCCGGTAACTAGGCGCTAACCCTACAAGGATTGAAGAATCAATTTTAGAGAGGATGGGTTTTGCCATGTTCAATGAATTCAAACGTGTGTGGAATCATTTTTCATGGCATAAAAGAAGGGTTTGAAATGTGGAACCACAACCGCCCTAGCAAGAGTGGCTGGTATTATATAGGGTAGGATTGTGATTTGTGGGCTTCTTTCAAAAAGTTCAATCACCAAAAGGAAACCTCCTTTTGACTAACTTATCGTTCTACCTTCTCCTATTATCTCTTATCTAAGAATCCTAACCTTCCTTTCTCCCAAAAAGTTTCAATATAGTGAGCTTTCAAATGGGCCCTAGTTAAAAATATACCGGACACAATATATCTCTTCTACCATATATATCTGAATAAGTGTTTCTAGAGAGAAATTCACTCTTTTCACCCTAAATATTGGAGGGTATGAAACTCATAGTATTGAAAATAAAGAAAAATTTGGTAGTTTGACATCAACTTTGCATAATATTCCGAAATAAGACACTTATTTTGGGGAGGCGATTTTTTTAATTATATGACACTTATTCGGGGACAGATTGAGTATCATTTTCTACATATACACACACAAAAGTCTGCATATGTTTACGTAAAGTTGATGACATATCAAGTGCATTTTATTTGAATATCAAATGTTGTATTGTCATTGATCTAGAAGAAATTTACATTGTCAAGGAAGCAACAAAACGAATACAATCACCATAAAATCAATAATAATCAACAGAAAGGGGAGACAAAGCGACGGCATGAGGAATATAAAATTTATATATTAGATGATGAAAAAGATTAAGAGTAATTTAAGCCTAAATTTTGACTCCCCTTCCACAAGTATTAGCTAGCTTTATTTTTCATCATCCATGGACTTTTGTTGTCTATAATCGGAGGCATGATCCTCATCATCAGGAGTATCTACTACTGCTCCAAGTTGCTGGGAGTTGAAGAAGCACAAATTTTCATTTTCTTTTTTATTTCCCTTTAATGCACGACTTCTTCACTTTTGAATTTGTTACCATAATCACTCAAAGCTTCAAAATCGTCAGTAACCATATGGGTGAGCTCATTCCTTCAACTCCTCGCTTGACCTGTCTCAGCTCGCATCGACTTTATAGACCAAGAACAATATAATAGACAAGTGTGATTGGTAGTGCGATCAACATTCCGAATATAACCCTGAAATTAGCATAATAATGGCATAGATGATTTTTATGTATGTTGATAAAGAGAGGATCATAAAAGAAAACATATAGGTAGATCTTCGCTTACGCAGTGCTAAGAATTTGCGGATGGAGGTTGTATTCTTTAGCGAAAACAAATGGAACAATGCCTTGTGGAAGTGCAGCCTGTAGGTCGGAGTAGTATTTAATTTATATATTCTGAATAGTAACTAAAAGCAGGTAGGTGTTTGATGAGAAGATGTACGTACCTGCACAATTGCGATATGAAGAAGGGTGCCACGTAGGCCAACGGCGATGGAGGCGGCGGCCATTACTGCCGGGCCGGTGAGAAACCTCACAGCCATGGCGAAGGAGGCCACCGAGTTGCCACATGCGATGATCTTGGGTTGAAGGGCCATAAACAGACCTGTCATTAGACAAACAGTTCAAATCAATCAATTAATTCCTAAGAAACTTTAGTCAAAATAATTGTGTTGATTAGCTAGCTCCATTAATTTGTGGAGCTGTCAGTTCATTTATTTTGTGATGCAAAATTTTGAATTCTAGAGATAACATTCCATTTCATCTTCAAGAATGGATGGACAAAAATTTATGTCTTTTATGCCATGAATAATTGATAATGGAGGTATTCTAATGTGCGTGACGCACCTAAGCTAAACATAGCCATTCCAAGACCAGCATCGGAGAGAATTTTGATAGACTCTTCTACAATTTTAGGCATATGCACATGCCACCTGAAATCAAACATTACATGGCGATTATAAAATCTAAATATTGGACAATATGATTAGAAGAGAGGATGTGGTGTTTACCTGAAAGAAACTAAGGACCAAATTAGGCCAATGAGGCTGGAGTAGGTGTTTGGGTTTCGGATAAGCTTACGCCAAACCATGATCAAGATTAGGCGTGTCATCACGCTTGCCGGAGGCATATGTTTTCTGCCACCGCCCGCATTCGCCTCCAGCTCCGCCGCGGTATCTTTCGACTGTGCAGTCGTACCTTCCTTTTCTTTCTCCTCCTCATCGCGGCCGAAGCTGAAGTCCTCTCTTCCGGCCTCCCCAGCTTCATTACCAACAACAAGAAAAACTATCAAACACCTTTGCAACACAGCATTTAATGAATCAAGAATGGAATAAACAGGTTCCCACCTTTGGCGTCCCCATTTTGAGGATTATCATGAACTAGCATTCTAATTTCCTTGACACCAGAATCGGACCGCCCTGATTGCCCGGGGCCGCCGAACACGTGTTTGCCCCGGCTTCAGACACCGGCGACGCACTTGAGCTCCACACGAACATGTGGAGCTCTTTGGCGTCGTGGTTGGGCTTACCTCCCTGCTGCTGAGGCGGCGGCGGCTGTGCTTTGGCAGTTTTGGGTAGCGCCGAAGCGATTTCAGGATTGGGAGGTGGATAAGAAGTGGGCACGGTGTGCGGCGGGAAGTAGCCGAATCTGGGGGAGTTGATGTTTTCTTCGAAATTGGAGGGCCGCGGCGTCGATGACTGAACTGAATACAAATCAGCTATGTTGAAATTCGAGATTCTACCGGTGTCGGAATTCCCGAAATTGGATAATCTCCCCATCCCCATCATTGAGTAGAAATCGGCGTTGTTGAAATTAGAGGCTCTGGGAGTGGGATTCCTTGACGAGCTGAGGCTGTAAATCTCGGCCCCCGAGATACCCAAGGAGCGGCGAGAGGCGTTGGATTTCCTGACGGTCACGTGGAGCTTGCCGTCATTGCCGATCTCAGCGTCGGTTTCGAGAAAATCCTGTCCGTCCAAGGAGATGACATCGGAGTCGACCTTGAAGGAGACGATGGAGGCGGCCGTCTCCGGGAACTGCTCGGATATGAGCATCTTGGCGGCGCGGTACTCGAAGAGGAAGAGGAGGAGCGTGTACCAAACGATGCATTGGAGGACGATGAGCTGCACCATGAGGCTGCCAGAGTAGTCGCCGTACATGGCGATGAATAGGGGGATGCCCATCACCAGCGTGTTGGGGAGAGTGGAGAGAGAGAAGATGGTTATGGACCACTCCAGGCTGCCATTCTTGCTCAGATTAGCCCACACCCCAGAATTATGAGCATCATCACCTTCTGCAGGCTGTCCGCGGCAATGAACCGGAAATTCATGGCGTAGATGTCGTTGCCGGAGATGAAGTGGAAGGACAGGAGGGGCACCGCGAACACAGCCACAAAGCGGTTGATGCCGGAGCACTGATCCGGCGTGAAGATCTTCCACCAACGCACGGAGCCGTAGGCCAAGATCATGGCCACGTACAGGGGAACCATTGCAGTTAGGACTACATACAGATCGTGCCAGCTTATCATTTTTTCTCCCAACTGCACAATCCGTTATCTACTGTTACTGAGGACAAACAACACACAGAGGACAGGGCTGTTTAAATACAAAAGATATAGTGTGTGTGTGTGTGTGTGGGGGGGGAGTGGGAATAGCAATTTTGAGTGGCTGATCAAGATGATGAGGATTTAGGGATTATGGGACCAGTTGAAATCAAATCTTTTACTTGTGTTTTCGACTGCTGAGGTTAACTTTTTCTTACCGTACCTGTCAATTTGCTTCCAAGATTTTCTAGGTTGCTCAAATTTAAAGAGGTTTTCCATTTCCCTTTTTTGCTTCTTCTTTCAGATTTTCTGGATTGCTGTAAATTATTACTATTACTTTTAGTAAAAGGAATGATATTATAAAGGATAGTGAAATCAAGGGATATGTAATGTTCGACATGGTTATGAGCATTTAACAAGTTTATATTGTAATAGCATTTGAGTTAATTATTTTGATAGACCACATTAACAGATACTTATATATGGCTCGGAATACGTTTTTCATATAATCATCCCCATAAATGTTAGATATTACTTACTAAATGATAATTAGAGTAGTATTAATTTGAAGTAGTAGATTCTAAATAATGAAGACATTTATAATCATATGAAATCATGAGAGTTGGCCCAGATATTTGGGTGATTTAATGATTAACATGGCTGATATATATGAAGTGAAATTGGATTCTATTCCTTCATACGAGGTTACGCAAATGAAGACGTGGGTTGTTTAAAGAATCTCAGTCGATTAAATTTCGTTTCACATCAAACAATATCCTGTCTGGGAAGTTAAGATATATAATAAAATTAATATGTGCCTAAATTTAATACTCCATCCGTCACACCTAAAGTTATACCGTTTTTTTGGCAAGCGGGTATTTAGGAGAAATGTATAAAGTAGTTAAAATATTAAAAAGTGGGTATGACCCACACTTTTTGAAGTGATAATTATTTCCTAAAATAGAATTAGACATTTGTAATGGAACAACCCAAAAAAGAAAAATTGGACATTTTAAATGGGACAGAGTGAGTATTATCTAATATTTTGATGAAATCTAGTGAATAACTTTAACGAGTCATGATCATTAATGGTGTAATCTAGATCAAGCTACGAAATTGACCTAAAAATTAATTAATGGTGTAATTTATGTGAATATACTCAAGTAATCTGATGATTTGCAATGCTCGATCTTATGTAATTCCCCCACATAAGTACCTCAAAAATAGACACTTTCGAAACTTATCAATATTTGTGAGTTACATGCACCAATCTCTAGTCTACGGTGGAGAATAAAATCTTTTATGGGTCACAACTTTGTGTTTAAGGATATGAACTAAGTTTGGTGAGTCAGAGTTTCTCAATCGGAAAGATTTGGGACTCTTAGTTGGCATTCCCCATACAGAAAAAAGGTACTATTAATTGTCCATTTGTCTTGTAAGATAATCCTTTCATTTTTTATAAATGACTCCAACATATTTATCTTTGTAACCTTATTAATTATCATAATAATTGTATTTATATAACTAATTTTTGGGTAAATATGAAATGTATTAAAATTTTACTCTCAAATTGAGAATTAACACACTTATTAAAAATTGCTAATGGGATACTTAAAAGAGAAAGGAGGAAGTATATTTTTGGGTGTTGTATACATATATATGAAAATTAATATATTTTTGTATTACAATCAATTTAATATTGATTCTATGAAGATTCGAAATACAATAAGAAAAAGATGAAGAACCAATTAATCCAACTGAGTGGCATTCAAATTTCATAATAATTTGCAAAACTTGCACATGTTGGTTTGTAGTTACGTTGTCAGCCCACTAGACATTTCCATCACAGCCCATACAGGGCCCATATGCCTACCCCTATCAACACACAACAAAACCACTTGTCCAAATATACTTAATTATGCTTTCATATTATTGAGAAAATGAAATCACAGTTTAGTCTGACGACATTATATTTGAGTTACTTCGTTATTCATCTGTTTTGGATAAATATGATAGGTGTGATTTTACTGTGAATTTGAATTTGGGTCGGAGTTGACAATATTAGCCCAAAATCTGATGACATAAGCCCAAAAGGTACTAATATTTCACCTGGACTTGGACCAATACTAATGATATTTTTATTCCCAGCTTGCTACTTGAATAACGTAAATTTATTTTATTTTTTCTGAGTAATGGATGCTAAATTTCGAGTTTGAATTTTTTACAAAACAATTTTCTTGTGGTTCAGTTTGGAGATGGAGACAAGTAAACTATTTAAGAAAAGCTGAAGTTTAGACAAGTATATATCATAAGACTCGTGACATTGTATACAAATCTAAGTTTGATTAGTTAATTAATCCAATTACGAGTATACAACACATACTTAAAGAAAGAAAATGATAGCTTATATACAATATATATGATATAAACACTAGTTGAGCATATATATGTTTCCCTTCTTGCTATCATCAGTTAATTAGTGGTAGTTGTGACACGCTCACAGCGAGGACACAGAGTGAGGGCAGAGACCTGCGGCGGTTGGCGGCTGCCTGGTGGCGCCGCCTTGATGAAGCGGAGCTCCTCCACCTCCTTTTGCAGCTTTCTGTTCTGTTCGGTCAGTGCTCCAAGCGACCTTTTCAGGTACTCACACTCTATTTCTGTTTGCTTCATCTTGCTCCTGTTTTAATTAATTGGTTATTGCAATAATTAGGATTTTAATCAATAAGATTAAGAAACATAATCACGAGTCATTACTTTCTTATTTCCTGACCCTTCATACAACAATATATAAGATGTGCATCACGGGCTAAATAATAATATTGCGCACGTTGTATATGCATTAGTGGTTTTCTAATTCTTACTTTTTCATGTTATATTATATGCGTGTCACTTCGCAAATATAATTATTGTCTCAATTTAAAATTGATTTTTCAAACAACAAAACTTCCTAAATCACTTTTCAGATTGCATTTTTACACTCAGTTCACAAGCAAACTATATGAAACAGTGAAAGTGTAATTTACGTATGCGTGTGTTGACCTAGTGGTAGAGTGGTTAATACCTGAGGGCAAAGATCTCGGGTTCGAGTCTATCGTGACGCGGCCTTTAAATTTCTGTATTAAATTAATAAAAATAAAGAAAGAAAGTGTAATTTACTTCCACATGTACATTTTGACTTTTGAACCCTAGCACATATATTTCCAGTCCTCAAATTAAAAAGTATACTAATACAACAGCTTATATACTTCAGATTAATATAATTTTGCAGTATCAAACCGTGTTCCATTTCTTATTCTAAGTAACGTTATTGAGACGTCCTAAATATAGAATTAATATAATCAAATACATATTGCAATGTGATACAGAAATATATACAATATTGATCAGTTTGGATTAGAGAATGGTGTATATTTCTAATTAGTCAAAACTCTACAATTTAAGCCACGAAAATGTTACTTAATTTCCTTCATCTAGCTCCCATAATTTAAATATACATAGTAATACGCCAAGTCGATCTTAGAATTTAGAGGGAAATTAATAAAGGAGATATCATTTGATGCTTATGATTTAATTTAGAAATCAATTTCAGCATTTGATTTTGACCAACAAGATGGCAGAATCTGATTCAGGTTACAATACTAGAGCTCCTTATCGAAATTCCCATTATTGACATTTCCTAAAATTAATATTCGTTTCCATTTTCCCGATTAAAATAAATTAGATGACGTATATAAATGTACCTTGCTCTACGGTTCTGAAACCACACCTCTACCTGCCTTGGCTTCAATCTCAATTCCATTGCCAAAGCCTCCTTCTCCTTCTGCAGTGTTATAAATAATAGTAATTAATTAAGAACCTACCTCCTTAATTTAATCCCTACAAAAACAAACACATACAAGATTCAATTTCATACAGGGTTTAAGGCTTGATTTTGCAAGAAGCTTTGTTCAAGACAACGAGATTGGTCTTTTGTGAGCCGGAGTTTCTTCCTGGGAACCGGGCCGCTGCCGCCGTATGGGCTATCTTCATCTTCTTCTTCTACGCATTCTTCTTCTGATCTTGAGGGTGCTTCATTTATGTCCAGTAATTTGATTGCAGCTTTTGCCTCTATATAATATTTCATGTTAAATTTGGGCATTTATATCTATAAAGAGAGAGAGAGATAAGATAAAATAAAATAAAATAAAATAAAATAGAATTCCGCGTCACAATATATCTAGAATATTGGTTTATTCGAGAAAAGTAGTGAATCGCTCTTGAAAAAGCCATCTATTTTATAGATATACCATGCAAAGAATTAAGACTTTGGTCGAATAAATATAGGAGAATAAAAGAAGAGTTTCACTCCTTCGTGATTGGCTATCACCATGCAAGATCAAAAATACCTAAAATATATGTCACCTCTTTGGAAAAGAAGAACATCAAAAGCAAAACTGATATAATTAATGTTTCTTTTCCAGAAACCCTAATTCTGTCAACAAGATTCGAAATATAGTTAAAATGAATAATCCCAATTAAGTTGATCATACTTAAACTCCAAGAAATTGAAAGGGTAATTCACACACACACACACCAGGAAGCGAAAGAAGAAGAGCCCCATATATATAAGGGAAGAAAAAGAAACATATATAGGAGGGGGAGAGAGAGAGAGAGAGAGAGGCAGGTAGGTAGCTTGCAGCCTCACCGGAGGATGGGAAAGATGGGGAAGAAGAGTAGCCCGGCATGGCTATGGATAGCTCCAAGCAAGTAGAATTACGAGGCAAAATCTCCATGAAATCTGCAAACAATAATTACAGATACTGGAGGAGCACAATTATGGATTGATTTATACTGTGCAGAGAGACGAGAAGAATTTGCGGGATCTTGAATTATATATATTCAGACAAAAGCAAAAAAGTAAAAGGAGATCGGAGACAGGAAATGCATAAAGGTAATTAAGTGCCAAAAGGTCAAAAATACAATAAGGGAGTTGTTGAAAGAGAAATAGATTAGATTGATTACATAAATACATATATATGATTCAACATTTGAGAAAAAGGGTTTTCCTTAATTTGGGCATGTACTATTTAATTAAACAATTGCTACTTCTTTTTATGAATTTGGATATCAAAGTTGGGTGTGACGAAGCAGCAGGGTCCCCTTGTTTGAACCTGATTTGTCGGTCCATAAGTCAGCTGCTGAAATGATTGGCAAAACACCATATAACTCTCCAACTTGAATTTTTCCTTTGTTGTGTGACTGTGTGTGTGTGGAGGTATGTGTATATTTTCGACCTAATTTTTTTTGTTGGTTATTGTAGTACATACTATTATTGACTTGTTGGGATTTTATGAAAATTATTTATAAGACTTGAATCATTCCAAAATCATCTAGAGATTATTAATTTACCACACATATTTTTTTTATTATGTAAATGAGATTGACTAAGGCATTTTAGAGCATAAATTAATATTTTTAGTAAATATATATATTCAGAATACGTACTAACTTTTCGAAGCAGTTAGGCTTTTATGGTTATTTGATTACAGTTAAGTTATTATAGTTCAACTAAAAGGAAATGGTGTAACTCCATTGCAACAGTGTGATTGTTAAAGGTAAGGTAATTTTATTTACGTTCGGATGCTATTTTTATGTGGGCTATAAATAAAACTCAGAAATAGCAAAATTAGACTCCTAAATAGATTACATATTTCATTCAAAACCTTATTATGGGAATTAAATGTCTGCTAAACGGAGTGGTATTTTTCCTTTTCGGAAACTGATTAGTTTAATTATTTCCTTGCTAGGACTGTTTTCTTCGCAAAGTATTCCGTCAAAGTGAATTTTACTAAATCAATTGTAACGAAGTTAAAAGCCGTGGAATAATATTTCCAGGAAAAAAAAGAAGAAGATAACATTGCAATAAGTTTTAAATTATATTTATAATTCGTCGCTTCTTGAAAATTAAGCTGACAATTTTCTAAGAATTCACATGCATAATTATGTATTTTCCACTAGCCAGGAAATGAAAGACAAATACACCAACTTTAGAAGACCACTAAAATTAAGAGAAAATGCCATTCCCCCTTTTTTTTCTTTTTTATAAAGGAACATGGGGAACTTAAATTCTTATAATAATTAAAATAGAAAGATTTAATATCTGGTATGTGGATGTGGAATTATAAAAGATAAATATAGGAACTCATTCAAAAGTTGAATAGTATGTTGACAGTTTCAAAAGAAAGAAAATTCAGCTAAGTTGACCCTCAAATCTATAAACTTGTGACCACGGAAATAGAAAATCATGGTTTTTTCTACGGCCAATTTGCATGCATGAGTCCACATGCAATTCTCTTGTTCATATTGAAGCTGCATGTAGCTAGGTAGCTATAAACAATATTTTCGTATAACACGAAGAATTATAATTAATGATATCTTTCATTTTAATTTTAGTCAAACAAAAGAATATATTCATTCTTTTTTTTGAAGGCAGCTATAGTATAATTCAAAATACATGGGAACTAGTCAAACAATCATATCTCAGTTTCTTGACCTCACCCTAATCCATGTGGTATTTAATTAACTTATCTGACATAAAATACCTCACCTTACCACAGTTTGAATTAATTTTTGGTTAAATTTTCAAGTAATAGAGAGAATAGATTTAACTTATATATTCACAACTTTTGTACCCCTCCATCGTGCTAAGATACGCAACAAAGAGTATTTATAAATAATAAAACCATCATCCATCAATAAAGTCATAACATCAAAATGAGCAAATCATTCAAGCAAAAAACTAAGATACGAGAGAAACCACCAATGCTTAAAAAGGGAATTATTCAAAATTATTTTCCTAGAAAATATCCATGTAATTAAGAATGGAACTCTGTATCTCATTTTTTAGTTGTTATCCGTTTGTTTCTCAACAAAAAAAGAAAAGTGTTCGTTTCCTCGTTGTCATTCCTAAACATAGTTTGAACTCAAACTTTTCTTTTAAGAACAATTGCACTAGAAATTTAGTGTGGTACTGTTCATAGAACAATCACGTGTGTTGTCTCAAGTGAAGCGTAGGGATGTCAATGGATCGGATCTTGATAGGTCTAGTTCCAGATTCAAATTTTTTGCTCAGGTCCGGATCCAGTTCAAATTCATTGGGTCCAAAAAATTTAAATCCATAAGATCCGTAGGATCTAGGGTCTAGATTCGGATTTACATGTTTTCTCTTCTAAAATAAATCTTAAATCAACTATAATTCACAGTAACACCATAATAGTAATATAAATACACAATAACACTATAATAATTATTTAGAATTTCTACAATCATCACTATACAAGAAGATGTTAATTATAAATTTATTTTTGTTTTCATGATAGCAAATAATATTGCAATGGAAATAGAAGAAGTAGCACACATTCTTAACAAATAGACCACTCATATCTAATTTATATACAAAATTTTCTCAAATATAAGGTACAATTTTCTAATGTTGTTGACCTTCCATCCAATTCCATAACCTAGTTTATTCAACTTCGACTAGAAAGAAAAATAATATAATACACTTATAAATATATATATATATATATATATATATATATATATATATATATATATATATATATATATATATATTACGGATTCACAGGCCAGATCTGGATCTCAAAAATCAAGATCATGATCCAGATCTCAAAAATCAAGATCATGATCCAGATCTGAATTTTAAATAAATGATCTAGATCCTATCCAAATCCGTCGGATCATATATTTTGAAGATGCTGATTCTGAAAAATGGATATGATTCATATGAATCTACAGATTTGGATAGGATCTAGGATCCACTGCCCCCTCTAGTGAAGCCTGATTTATTTTTAGGAAATCTCTTAATTTTGAGCCCGACATATGAAGATCACTTTACACAGATGATTATTGTTGCAACACTTAACTTTTGCTTTTAAGGTGCTTTTCGAGTTATTAAACATAATAATATGTTTGCCGGCATTTTTAAAAAACTAGTGAATCATAAAATCCAAAATGCACACATAAGAATAATTTACATATCATTGGTTGGGAAACTATATAAAATCCCGAACCTGTTGATTTAATTCCAATAACATAATATAATATATATATATATATATATATATATATATATATATATATATAGGGATGGATCAAATGAGAACCATAAATATTTTGAGAAATGAGAACTAATCCTAACCATTGATTTGATCCAATCCTATGGTCCCTAATTATAGTTATAATTATAGCATATTAGTTAATAATATTAACATTGAGGATATTTTTGTCATATTAAATTATTATTAACGGATGACATGCTAGATTTAAGGGATTTAGTATGAATAATTAATGCATCCAATTTTAGTTTATATTATTTGTTATTGGTTTATTATATTAACAATTGATTATTCGGTAATCATCTTTTGAATCAATTACACATCAGATTTTTTTCCATTGTACAATATTAATTGCCTCATCAGGTTTGTAATTTTTTTTCTTCGTGATTTTTTAAAATTGATGAATGACATTAATTATATATTGTTTGTGTTAGTTCTTCTCAAGTTTATTTGTATTTTTGTTTCTTTTTTATTTTAAAAATATGATGAATGACATGAATTATATGTTTACGTTAGTCCCTATCAAGTTTATGATGTTCAGTTCAAAATTACGTTTGACCAAAGACCAGATTTACTATTTGTGATAATTAAATCATGAAAATCAATATTAGTTCGTTAATAAAATATCACTGCATAAGATAAATAATTTTGTGCACAAACGTGTTACCGATATGCACACGAAATTTCATGCATAACTACTTGTTTTGAATGCACAACGATCAAACTTTTGTGCATGATAAAAATCCTAGCATAACTACTGATTTTGAACACAAATACATGTTCACGTAAAATAGTCTTTTATGCACACGTGCATAAACTATATTATGGTGTTTATCTCTGTTCAATCCTTTCTACATCCTTGTGCATATGTATTATCCAAGATTTTAAAACATGAAAAACGTATTAATTCATATTGCAGAGAGAAAGAGAGATATTGATTGAGGAATGCGAAAAATCAGGAGATGAGGTAGTTTCAGTGGGTATGGTGACTCACCAAAATTATCTTAATACCCCTACGTCTATTAAATCAGCAAATAAGTAGGGAAAAAGTCAAACCATGTTTTATAATAAAATCAATATAGTCCATTAGATCAGATGGAATCTACGGTCGAGATAAGTTCTTAGTTCTTATCTTAGAAGTGGTTCCTTCTATAACCAACCCCTATATATATATATATATATATATATATATATATATATTATGTTATAGTATTATGAAATATTCTTAACATGTAGATGATATGTAAAAATACATTTTGAATAGAGAATATTGTCTGCCGTGTATAGAGATAACAGCAGACGCTACAAAAATAACTTTGTCAACTCTATTTTCTATGTACTCCCTCCGTCCCCTAATTTTCTTCATTTTTTTGTACGTCCCCAAACTTCTTTCTATTCTATTTATGAAAATTATTCCACAAAATACTCTCTACTTATTACCCTCAACACCACCTTTTTATTTACATATTTTACCACGCATGACCCACCAGGACCACCACTATCTCACCTTCTTACCCTCAACACCACAACTTATTCACACATTTTAACACCCATGACCAACCACTTATTAGTTTAACACTAAACTAATATGGAATCCTTACTCTATTCAAAATATATTCAATAATTTTTATTAAAATTCATCCCAGAAAATTTCAAAAAAGAAATTGGAGGGGGGGGGGGGTATATCTCCCCAGAAATATGCAAATGAAAAGAAAATATAGACAGTATAATATGTATATGATACTTTATAATTTAAAAATAAAAACAAAGCCCAAAATAGGATGGTATTTAGGCGCACCAAATATGTAATGATTAGTTAAGATAGCAGACGTGAGGCACAGCGATAGCGGGCCAATCTGATAGTATCAAATTAGGGAGACGACGGGCCCCACAAATTTATATGGAAGTCGGCAGCCCACAGTAGGCCCAAACACTTAACTATCAGTGTACCCCAAACATGTGGGTCCCACTTTGCTTCTTCCAGTCCCCAGTCTCCTCTATTTCTAACACTAAAAATTGTCTTGCTCTTTAGATACATACAGTAGTTTCACAGTAACACATGAGATGAGAGCGCACCTTAAATAGTAAATACGTTATAACTAATTCATGGTTTTCACCTTTATTGCGCCATTAGATTACCATACCAATTTCTAACGTCAGCACTAGGTAAATATGGCGTCATAATAATTGTAATTATGGAAGCAGAGAGAGCATCAGATATATAATGTTTGTTTTGTACAAGAACAAAAGGTGGTTGCTTGAACCAGAATTCATTTGAAATCCACAAAAACACAAAGTGGCCGTACCTCCTTCTGCCAACGTATGAAGGGAGTTAATCTAGTCTCCCAGAAGGCAAAGCGGCTATCTGCTGCTAAGCTCAGCTTTCAGGTCTGGAAATTTCTCCAGAACTTTCTGCAACCACCAACAAACAATGCATCTCTCATTTTATATCATCTTTTTTTTTCTAAGATTTTAGTTAGAATCTGTTTAGGCAGAGCCCCAGGTGGACTCACCAATGCTGCAACATGAGCTTCCTGAAGAATATTATCTCCAACCTAGTAACAGGAAACTGCGGAAGATGACCCAACTGTTTTTGACTGAGCAAGTCGCCAGGCCCACGAAGAACGAGGTCCATGTTTGCAAGGTAGAAACGGTTTGAGGATTCCTCAAGAACCTTTAACCGTTTTGAGGCTAGAGTTTGTAGATGCCAATAGAATACATTTCGACTTCCTCTCTCCGCGTCCAACTCTACTTCGAAGCTGATGCAATTGTGCAATTCCGAATCTCTCTGCATTCATTAACACCATCATGGATGCATCTGGTACATCAACACCCACTTCAATTACTTGTGTGGACAGCAAAATTTTTGTTTCACCAAATCTGAACTGCCTCAGTGCTTCCTCCTCCTCATCGCTTTTCATTCTACCATGTAGCAACCCGCGTTTATAACCACAAAACTTCTTGGAAATAGCTTCAAAATCAGCTGAAGCAGCACGAAGTTGAGGCAATTGTTCAGACTGCTCGATTACAGGATACACGAGATAAACTTTCCCTCCTCCGACAAGTTCCTCCAACATCATTTACAAGACTCAAAGCATCTAATATCATCAAACAGATTACTCTAGTAAATATGCCAGCCTGCCTCATAACTAGTTGTTGTTTGTTTCACAACATATTAATTTTCATATTATGCATAAAGGATGTTAAACTTCTTCTACATAACTCTAGCTGACATTTATCCAGCAACTTTGATTTGAAATTCTCTTAATCTAACTCACAACTGAGGTCTATCTTTAGATGATCTCCGAAAGGTAAGCTACACCTGACACATATACAACACTTTAGAATGAGCATATACATGATCGGGTATATGTATGTAAAAAGGCCAGCCATCCAGAACTATATAGGAATTTCTGCTGCAAATCCTATATAATCATGATACTTTGCACTTATATGTGATGGATATTGAAGAGATAAATGTAAGATCAGCAATAGAAAATGTTGCAAACTTAAATCCAAAATTCTTACTT
Organism: Salvia rosmarinus; assembly: GCA_036937905.1. NCBI lineage: Eukaryota > Viridiplantae > Streptophyta > Magnoliopsida > Lamiales > Lamiaceae > Salvia > Salvia rosmarinus. Next base: position 3,297,234 of record CM072813.1, read on the forward strand.
GTTACATGGGAGAGTGGATGGTCTCGTAACAATACCAAAATGAGAAAAGTATAGCAGAAGTATGTGAAAACAGGAACTGAGTGGAGAGGTGGCAGCAGTGGTGCTGTGCAATGCACTCAAGTATGCCTAAACTTGTCTGAGTAGATCATTCACAAAAGTGACATTTTATTGTCAGGCATATGAGAGCGAGTTCATGACATCCCATATAAAGTGATCTATGTAGCAACTACATTGTTTTTTTATTTTGATTTACTGAATCAATGAAAAAGATAAAAGTTTCCATGTCATATCCACTAGCACCAAAACCTACTAATTCATGATTACAGATTTTTATCATAATTAAACAAAGTATACATCTTACGTATACAGTTGGAAAAGTTAGAAAATGAAAAAAAATTAGAATTTCATTGATTTTTTTGGGTAAATCTTAATAAATATTCTTTGACGTGATCTTAATAAATATAGTCCATTTTGGCTATTTTTTTTTAACTACTAGCAAATGTGTATTACCATGCATATTTCTTGAACCATCCAGCTTTTTTTTTAGTTAGGGTAGGGAGTGCAATTGGGGATTGAACCTGAGACCTCTACCTTTTACACTAGGTAGGTCCAATGCTCGGGTGTCCCTGAAAGGACAACAATCCAGTTATTTTGTGACACTCGAGAATAACTGGTCATATCCTTAACAAATTTATCTACATTTTTATGTTCTCAAACCAACTTCTTCACTTTCAAGATGTCAAACAATTTCTAAGGACGTATACTTCTCATGTTTCTAATTAAAGAAAATATTCTTCGGTAATCATAATTCATTTTGTCAACGAACGCACAAGAAATATCAATGTTTCACATCCATTAGCACCTAAAACCTTGTGGAAGGAACTAAATTTAAGAATATACAAACATTTGTGCAGTGAATTGAGTTGTGTAGTTAAAATGTTTACCTGGTAAGCCTTATCAAATCCAACCTCGTTTCCTTTGATAACATATGTCTCAACAGGCGTTCTTCAGGAGGTAAATCTGTGATCTGTCGTTTAAGGACATAGAAAAGATAATTTAAAACTACAGCACAAGATATGAGAAGATAATGATGAAAAAGGAATTTTGGGATAGAAAAACAAAAGGTTTTAAAAGATTATACGATCTCAGAATCTTGAAAAAATGTGTTGCTTTTTTTTTCAGACATCAAAATTGGTTTTGAGGACTACAGGACTCCCACATATGAGATCACAAGAACTAAGCCTGCCCAAGACTATAGCCCCGAGTCAGTTTCTTGCATATTCTGCTGTCAATTCCTAAGTGAAGACCAATGAAAAAGTTCAGATTTCAAAAATAAGATAGCTTGTGATTTAGATGCATTTGTGCAATATTGCAGAAAAACTCATTGATAATTCCAAGAAGAAGTGCATATACTTGAGTCAAGGACATGTCGGCATACAATGCCAGAGCAAGCGACCTCGGTATCGGTGTGGCTGACATTGCCAGAACATGGGGAGCCATGCTGACATCATTTTTTGCAGAGTCACTCGAACTAGTTGACTTCAGTTGGGAAATTATATTGTTGAAATATAACTGCAAAAACATGAATCTTTTTAGAAAAGCAGCATAATTAAATGCTAATCTGAGTATTTGACATGATCAATGTTCTGAGAACATAATAAGAACTTCCCATAAGACAGGACGAGGATTTGCAATTCAATTGCAAAGAACAATTTAATAAGGTTAATTTATTTTTGTTTCTCTTTCACTTTTATAGTAAAGCTTGGAACTTCAAGAAACAGAATTATGTTACAATATCAGGTTGATTCCAGAAACATGGATTAAGATACTCGCTAATACCAGCTGTTTCAGAATGCATGAAACATATTTAATATTTTCCAGCTCATCTTCTAAAGAAGTATCCAAACCATTTCAGGATGTTTTGAAGCAAAGAGATACCTTGCTGTTGAAGCGTCCTCTCTGAACAACACCAAAGCGATGTTGCTCGTCTACAACAGCTATGCGCAAAGCTGAAAATTCCACCTTTTCAGCTATTAAAGAATGAGTTCCAATGACCATGGAGATATCTCCAGTTGGAGACCCTAACAAAACAGTTGCAAAAGATGAAATTATATGCTATGCCAGGAATAAACGAGGATAATCTGCAACTACCTGTCAAATAAATCTTGCTTGCTTCGTTGAGGTTGATCCTGTCAATAGAGCAATAGAAGGCTTTGCATTGGAATCTTCAATTTTCTCAAGCAAGCCAAGAAGGTGCTCATAATGCTGGATGGCTAGCAGTTCTGTTGGAACCATAAAAGCTGCCTGCAGATAGTTCAATCCAATCATACAGGCTGGCATTTCACTATGTAAAACAAATGCAAAAATAGAAGTCAAAATCACTCACCTGGTATCCAGAGCCAATTACCTCCATGCATGATAAAATCATAAAAATGCCACCACAGTCTTCCCACATCCAACGTCACCCTATGAAGGCCCCAAAGAGAATGAAGTAAAATGAGGATGAGAAACCAAACTATACACCAACCAGATTGAATAAGGGCAGCAGAAATTATAAATTTCCTCATATATATAGGATGAAATGATATTATTGTTTTGTCAGTTAGCAGCGACAAGGCTAGTAGGTGGTTGGGAAACAATAGCGCCACATGTACCTATAGGTTTACTGCACATGCAAGCTTAAATCCAATATATATGATAACCACGACTTCATGCATAAAGCATCTCTTTAGACTGAAAGTTCGTGAAATGTCTAACCATAAGACAGAAATTTAACTAACTAGGGAACTTATGAGGGTTCAAGCCTCCTTTTCAGTTCTATATATGGAATTCAGTGGTCGGATAGTTCATCTTGGTTAAACCCCTTAAGATGCACAAGGTGTCTTCAGAAAACGCAAAATATTTTTTCAAGAGAAATCAGTGACCATCAGCTTCAATTTGATTTCAGGAAACAGAAGGAAATTCAAAAGATGAATCTACAGTAATAAGATAAAAACCAAACCTGTAGCACCCTATTCATTGGAACTGGTCGTTTTAGATCCCATATGATTTCTGAAGTTGCTTGTAGAGCCTCTACGGAAGAACCTTAATCAAGCTTTTCGTGATACTGGCCCACTCTTCCACAAGTCTAGTGTTCAGCTCTGGCTTCATGTACCTCTCAAGCAATCCATATTTCTCTAACTTCGTACCAAGACCTTCAAGCATTTGGAATAACTTTCCCAACTGAAACAAAAAAAATATCAAAAGGGAACATCATTGAAACAACAAGACATTGGTATTTTCACAGTGATAGCTGGCGGTAACATGCTCTCTGAAATACCAGGAGAAGGATATTTTATATGTATAATAAATTGAGACAGTAGACATGGCTTAATATTTTTAATCCAATACGAGTCTCAGTTTGATATTTATCAGAAGTCCATTAATAGATTATAAAAATGAAGTAAAATTCTAACAGAGAAATGGTACAAATACCTGAAGATAGAAGAACTCATCAAATATAAGCCTTCTACGAGCTAAGTCAGCCATTCTAAAACTAGTCGGCTGGTGAATCCCAATATATGCCTGCGTCATTTACCAATATGTGCAAATGGCTTAGCATCAAAATGGAAGACTAAGGCAGTGTCTACAAGTTAAGTCCTAAGTGGTCCCCAAAGGAAAAAAAAAGACAACAGCAAAGTTTAAAGCCAGTCTACATACATCAGAGAGTGATGGTAGTTGAAAATCCTGAATAACACCTTTAGGAAGAGGATCAAGATAAGTTGGCAACATCTTCAAAGCTCTGAAAAATTATACATGTTCTCTGCATTATATACTTCAACCAGAAGAGCACCAGAAAAAAATAAAAAATAAAAAAATAGATTATGCATGCCAAAACTATCAACTTTGACAAATGTATAAGCAAAACAATGGCAAGATATTCTTAAGTCCCAATTGTTTATTATCTACTATAGGTAGGTTAAGATGAACAATAAGTTAGAAATATTATGCAAGGTAAACTGAAGATGAGGCATCAATAGATCATAAAAGACCAACTTCATTTGACCAACTGGTTTCTGGAAATATACATAGATAAGTGGCACTAACAACAATAAAGCATAAATAGTTAATAATGAGATAAAGATGCACAGGGAAAACCTTCAAATAATGTCCCTAAAAACGTCAGGGTTAAGGCCTTTTTTTGGAAGGATATATGGGATAAGGCCTCCCTTTGGCAAGAACACACGAATCTCCTACGTTGTTAACCACATCGATACTGTACTCCCTCATTTCAAAGTGATCTTTACTTCGCACGGTGCGCTCCTTCAAAAAGTCAACGTATTGTGGACAAGTTTTATGCACAAGAAGCAATTCGAAATTCATGTGTTACTCATTTAAGCTACTCAACCTTTCCACTGACGCACACAACATCACCCTCCTTGTGCTTTCCCTGAATACTTCTAAGGAAAGGCATGCATGTGAAACGAGCTCCACAGAAAAATTTCTTCAAATGCAAATATATAGTTCGTTTGCTCCTTTCAACTTCATCAGCTGTTCCATTAGCATTTGGCTCAATATCTGCAACATCAGAAGCCACAACAACCTCCAGATATGAGAATGAACTACTAGCCCGGATCCCCCTGCATGAAAAAGATTGCTTTGTCAGAATCTAAGTCAGATGTTCAACACTATGCTTTAGGAACTTTAAAAGGAACCATTTCAGAATCAACATAAAAACATATGCCCTCAATTATATAAAGCTTACCTAGAAGACATTATTTTCCCAAAAAAAATCATGTACTGACCATCATCAATGACCACCTCAGCATTCTGTAAATCAACATAGGTCCTAGGAAAACGATGTAGCAGTTTCCGCAACTGCAAGTAGATAAAAGAAGCATCAGGCTTTGATCTTAAGCAATATGCAGCTGTATCTGAATAATCGCTGCATAACTCACTGTGTAAAAACCACACTTTTCTAGCTGACTGCACTGGCGTTTGCTAAGCCCAATGCAATTGATGCTTTCATCAATAATTTCAGCCACCGAGACAGCAAGTAACTGGGTCTCAGAGCCAGCATAACTGCAGGGTTCATCCGCAGTCAATTGCAAAGCATTTCTGGGTTCTGTCTTGCAATCAAGTGACTGGGAATATGTAGTTGATTTGTTGGAGTCATCTTCCAGGATATGATGCATATTCATATTTGAAACCTCTGCATATAACTTGTCCAGGTTTTGGTGGATGAAATTCGGATGCAACAAAATTGCATCAATACGACTAGGAATGCATCCTTCAAGAACTTGAGGCACCAATGATTCTGTGGTTTGAGTAGCGTATGCAGGTCCATCATACAGTTCCACAGTTGGGAAGCAACCCAAAGAGATGGAAGGGAATTGTTTGCATGTCAAGGTGGCATCAAATTCAGCACTTCCAGCTTTAAAATTCTCTCTGAACTTCTCTCTAGATATATTATTTCCAATTAAGCCATCAAGACCATTGTAACCAATGAAAACTGATTCCTAGAAGAAAATCAAGTTGTACAGCCATATTAAAGTTCCAAGACAGGAGAAAAGAAGTAACAATGCTAAATAATCAAAAACAAATTCTCATCACTTTTTCACTGTTTACGCCAAGAACTCAAGGAGAGTATGAAACATCAGAAGAATATGTCCGTTACTTAATTCATAAAACAATAGAAAAAGTGCATTAAGCAAAAAAAAACAGAGATGTCTTAGTTTATTTGAAAGTAATTGAGTCAACTTTGCACTCAAGTATGTTAACACACCTCCTTCCATGTATCATGCAACCTTTGCAAGCATCTCTTACTACTTACTAGAGACATTTACCTTTTCAAAGCCATCTAAACTCTTCAACAACTTTTCAGGAAACTTATGCTTTGATCGAAAGCATGATGTTAAATTATTTGGTGCAAAATTGTTAAACCTGCATAGAAATGAAGCATCTACATAAGATATTTCATCACAAATCACAACATGTATGGAAATAGTTTACAGAATGACCTCGGGCATCTGCCCAAAATACTTCTGCACGCTCTCTCAGCTTCAAAATTCACAGCATGCCGCAAGCATTTATCACTGAAACCCTATCGGACAAAGTTTAATTTTGTATGTTGCCGAAGAAAATGCTGTGTTGATATTCAAAAGACAATAGAGCTTGAAACCAGAGGAAAAATGTAGGCAACCCCCATACCATGGAACACTATTGTAAAGCCAATGGTGTCAGTGCCATAAACAAAAGCATAACAGAAAGAAACAGAGCTGCGTAGGTGATGCAGCCATTGAACCTGTAAAGCCATCGAATAATTTATATGAGAAGAAAACTTGACTTGGGGGGGGGAGCCTAAGTTAGATTCATATTAAAGAGAAATGAAACTTAAAAGCTTAGTTAGAAGCACGAATTAGATAAAGACAAATAAATGGCAACAGTGCAGATAGCTTGTAACATTTGACCCGTGATTCAGGATGCGTAGGAATAAGTTAAATCGGTGCCTCCCACAATAGTAGCTCATTAGTCATTACAAATAAAAATTCAATACATCTCAGCATAGGAAATTCTCTAGGCAACTCCTGGGACTCGACTCAGAAAGAAACAGTTCTGACTCTGCATCAGACATAATCATAGAAGAAACCAAGAATCTGGAATGCAACGAAGCTTCGACAATAAACTCTACATAATTTGGAAATAAACTCAAACTGAGCATAAAAGCTGCTAGTTTTGATCATAGCTACTAAGACAACTGATCGCAAGGAAAAAGTAAAACGAAAATTGAATAGAACACCGCTTGATCAGATAAACAAATACCGCTAAGGCCAAGCAGGCCATGCAGAATGAAGCACACATAATTCCATTGCAGGAGTTGAAATAGGAAAATAAATATATAAAAGAAAAAGAAAAAAAAAGAATCACAAGCGGCATGGGCCATGGCAACCGTAAGTTCAGAAAGATACTAACTTTGGGGAAGCTCGAGGGCTACTGAGTAATGAGAGCCATGGCTGGTGGATAAATGCTTCTATCGCAAAGAATTGGGGCTAAATGTTAAAATAAAATACATTCGAACAGAGCAAGCAAATACTATTAAATATATGTAGTGCACGAATTACAAATTACTCCATGTTGTTTTAGAAACTAGCAAAATAGCCCTTGAAAAGAACAATTATCGCAAAAAGATGACTAAATAGTAATTCGAACAGAGTAGAAGGATGAGAAAGCAGTTATCCAATTTACTCTCTGATCTATTTTATAACTATAAATAGAGGCCCATTCTCTTGAGCTGAGCAGAATCATTAGGGTTTATGGGTTGCGCCACAGCCGCAACATCTGAAGCTCCGCCGCAGCCGGCCCACTCCTTCCTCTTTCCCGTTGGTTTCACTGTTTTTGAGTTTCTGTTTTTTTACTTCGTATCCAACATTTATGATGCTAGATTTGGGCTAAAATGCAAAAAGGGGAGAGCTTGAACGAATAACTGTTCGTGGCTCTGAAATACCTGCAGGTTTTCTGCAGGCTACCCTGCAAAATTTAGCCTTTACATTAACAGTGGCATCATAGTACGGCTTTGTGCTTCCAATTCGGGTTTGAAGTGAAAAGTGATTAAAGTTACTTTTTTTACTGATACCCGATTTTGGTGCTCTCCACGAAGCTGCCTCCAAACGCCATTACATATTCCATTTGGGAGTTTTCGATATTCTTGATTTGGAACGGGTAATACATTACAACTTCGTCATTCTTATTTCAGCCTTTTTTCAGTTTGAATTGATGCTTGTTTCTGGATAACTTTTCTCTTTTTAACTTTCATAAGAATAGCTTCAACTTTCTTTAAGATGTGAAGAAATATTTAGGGGTAAAAATTGTATCGCGGCGGCTTTCAATACTCGGCCATAGCTAATAGCTATTATAGTGGACGACCAACTTTGGACTTGATCAATGCAAAATGTCAACGTTATGGTTTTAGTATAAAAATCATACTTTGATGGAAAAAACTAATTGAATGAATATTTGGATTCAAATTAATAATTAAACTGATCGAATATAAAATTAAATAAATATTACTTCCTTTATAAAAAATATTCACCTTTTACTTTTGGATATAATCTCCATATAAAACTCATAATTTGTATCAACGATCATCTCATTTATTATGAAAAAAACTGTTTATGACTTCTTTTTCACTCACACAATACATATTATAAAGTGAGTTTCTTCATTCGCATTATATTTATCAAAATTTGTATTGCCAAAATCAATAAATAATTTTCAAGGATGGAGTAAGTATAATAATAGTTATTTTGAATTGCCAAAATCAATGAATAATTTTCAAGGATGGAGTAAGTATAATAATAGTTCGATGATGGAGTAAGCATAATAATAGTTCGATGAGTATAACAATAGTTTAATGATTACGTATATTTTCCTAGGACGTTCTTGTTTTCAAGAGTCGCTTTTAGTATTTTTATTTTAATTTTTTCCTCCAAAAAGAAAAATGGATCTCAATTTCAGAATTTGATTACAGCCCAGTTACAAGCCAAGAAGTTTAACAAGTGCAAATCTTTTTCATGACAGCATCTCATCAATAATCAGATATGTAGACGAATTGTTCAATGGTTACAATGTAAATTAAACAACTATAAAATGAATACACACTCTTGATGGTAACAAGAAAACAAAGCGTCCAAAAAATCTTGCACAAAACTACCACATTATTGAAGCAGCAGCACTCCTCCACCAAGTGCAGATAAGTGAATCAACCACCAACTTCTACAGAACAGAAACGCTCACTATCAAATTCTATGCAACGTTTGCACGATGACCGACCCTACGTTGGTTCAGATACTAGACTCAAGGCGATTGCACCTGATCCGAGAAAACAAGATGCATGCAGCAGATATAGATCAGCCTGATTTACCTAAGATTTCAGTTGAGATGGATCGACACTAACCTCACAGGAAGTCTTCTCCTTGCACTCCGATACATTTGGAAGCACTGATGCTATCACTTCTTAGCAAGCAACGGGCGCTGTAGCATGATTTCTTATGATCATTTTGCCTAGCTTTTGCACTCGCGTCTGATCTTTTAATATCCAGTGAATTCTTGGGACTCTGTAGGACTGGACGTGGAACTGGCACCACCGCTTGACTTCTGGAATCACTTGGGTCAGGATCCTCATCAATGAGCCCACACACGCGTTCCCTGCAGCCACCAAATCAGAGAGGGGGGTATCAGCATCTAAATGAAAAGTCCTGCACCATAATCAGAAACGGCTTTACCTGGGCAAGGAAGCGTAGCGCCTTCGAATTGGTGGTCTGCCTACTTTGCCTGCTTGTCCCTCAAGGCGGAAGAATTGTTGCTTAAATTGATCCACTCCACTGCAGAATCATGGAGTCTAATTTTAGGGGATAGTATTGAATGATATATCCAGTTGTGAATTGACCACAAGGGTGATCTTCCATTCACTTCAGCATATAGTTAAAGGTCACATAGAAATCAATTTATAACGGATTAGCAGCAAGACAAAGAAAATTGACCGAGATATATATGAACTGTAATTAATTAAGAATGGTAAAGCGCTTGAAATTCTCTTGCGTCAAATCAGAGTTGACACAAATTCTTTTAATGGCCCGACCTTGGATACATAAAGTGAATCTGGTCCACGCCACGGAGGTACTCCTGGAGCATCTGGGGATGATACTCCAAGATCTGTTTGCTTAATTAAGATGCAACGTAAGTAACAGCTAAGGCAAGTATAATATCATTCACACTTCACTGGTAATGCTCGTACCTCCCGGTAGATTAGTTCCCTCACGTCTTCTTTTGTCAACTTTCTTCTTTCAAACTCGAACTCAAATTTTGAGATATGTTGAGTTGACGGTTCATCCTCAACATTTGCCAACCCATAAAAATACGGATCTGACAATGCCTGTACAAATATGGTTTGATAGTGTCAATGCAAAACCGACTGAGCAGTTACTGGAGCTGAAATAATGAATAATTAGTTATAGGAAACCTTACTTCTTCAGCAGATGGACGATCTTTGGGGTCAAATGCAATTAGACGCCCAAGTAAACGAAGAGCCAGGGGATCAACATCTGGGAACCTTTGTGACAGAGGTATAGGTGCTTTCCTTCTCATGCTACTCAAATATCTCCGGGCCTTCTCATTTCGAATCTACATGTAAGAAAAGAATTCAATTTGTCAAAACAATAAGTTATGTCTATGATGACGAGACAAGTTAAGTAATGATGAAGGAACAAACCCTCGAAATAGCTTCAGGAGATGGTGTGCCAAGAAGATCAGTTATGAGCTCCAACTGGTGGACAACATTCTTCCCAGGAAACAAGGGTTTACCAGTCACCATTTCTGCAAATATGCATCCTATGCTCCAGATATCTATAGCTGGGGTATACTGCAAGTAAGGCAACAACCTAAAGGAATTGACCACATTGATTTTTCAACATCTCGTTCTCTATTAAAGGAATAGTTCTGCAAGACACTCAATTATGGAGAGAGATTTTTCATAGACAGCAGCAAAATTCAGGATTATTTTGCCTACTAGACTGATAAACATATAAAAATTGGGTCACCTATATGATAACGATGCTCTAAATTGTATTCTACTGAGTACTGATATATAAATAAGTGGTCATAGCAAGAGAGAAATCTAATCAAAACCTTCAACAGATGTACAAGCCCAAACATGTAGCCGAATGCTCTAATTTCCAGACATGGGAACTTACTTTGGAAAAGAAGGAGCCACAAAGTTCAGGAGCGCGATACCACCGGGTCGCCACATAATCCTTCAGATATACAGAAGTTCAACAAATATTACAATATTGATAATTACATAGCCTTAATCCAAGAATATTTCTGTTGTGTGAATATTTTAGAAGAATCTAATGGGGATACATATCCTCCATGAAATCACAGTATAAATCACTTACAGTCCAGAAAACAGCAGATGGGGCATCACCAAATGATGCACGAGCTAGCCCAAAGTCGCATATCTTCAACTTGCAGTCTGCATTAGCGAGGATGTTTTTGGGCTTCAAATCCCGGTGGAAAACGTTTGCTGTCGAAAAGAAAATTAGGAGCTCTTATTAACTGCAGAAAAGTGAGAGAAATTAACAAAACTAAGTTGATGAAAATACCTACCTGAATGAATGTATTTTAAAGCTCGAAGCAACTGATACAAAAAGAACTGATGATGCCCAGGAGTAAGATCATCATTTGTCTTGATTACATGGTGAAGGTCTGTCTCCATCAATTCAAAAACAACATATATATCCTTGAATTCTCTCCGACATGGGGGCAACATGATATGCTTAATTTCGACGATGTCTTGGTGCCGAAGCAACCTGAGAAGCTTGATCTCTCTAAGAATGCGAGTAGCTTCACAGACATGCTCAAAAATGTCATTGATCTTCTTTATAGCCACCTTTTCTCCAGTGTGAGTATCAACTGCAGCAGCCACAACACCATAACTTCCCTTACCAACAACCTCTTGGATTTCATATAAATTTGCTTCACCATACTCGGTAAAGAAGTCCTTGAAAGGCATGTTCTGACAAGCCAAAAAGAAACATCAGCACTTTCCATAAGAAGCATGGGAGATAGAGATGGGAAAAAAATAAAAACTTTAAATACTGAGTGAATAATACCCAAAATTGTTGCCATGTTGAGACAATAACCAAAAGAATTTAGTAGAAATGATTTCATTGTAATAAACGTAATGTGCATCAGAACACATTTTAAGTTTAATCATTCATATAATAAGGTTCTATTAAGTCAAAGGTTTTTGTTGTATTCATTAATCCTAGCCAGCAGAATTCAGCAAAAGAGGAAAGAGCAAATTTGTAAAGGTTTTCATAGGAGCATACTGTTGAGCTCTTGAGCGAGGACAGAGCCATAATCATTGCAAAGGACATCAGAAATATTCATATCTAAGTTGCAGCCAATACAGCATTACCTACATCCAACTACAAAGAAGTGAACAATATAATTTTCGCAAAATCTAACTATACATAAAAAGAGTAAAGAAGAAGAAGCCCATTTATTTGTGCTAGAAAAAAACTCAAAACAATTACAAGAGAACGAATCTGACATCCCCTGTCGCCACCCCTAAGCAAGACAAAGATTGGGAAAAAAAAAACCATTTTTTTCTGATGGTTAAGCTGAATCCTAATCTCGAGAAAGCAATCATTCAACGGACTGTTCAGAAGCAATAAAATACACCACGTTGTCACTAAGAAAATTAACAGCAAAAGAAGACAATTAAGCTAACTATTAAATTCGAATATGAAAATACCAATTGACGGCCTTCTCAACAAGACAGGAAAGGGTGAAAAAGCTCATATCTTTTGGCATGACACAAAAACCAGATCTGAACCTCATGGATGAATTAAACTTTATATAATCAATTCGGACATACTTACCTGAATCATTAGTCTCCAAAGGCGAATAAGAGAGATAAAAGAGATCTCCTTCCAACACGCCTCCGGAGAATGGCAGCCTAAATTTAAAGATGATCACAATCCCATTCAAGTGGGATACGTCTATTTATATAACCCCTTCACACAAAAATGAGTTGACATTTAGCAAATTCACTTTTAAATGCAATTGAAAGGGCAAATTTGAATACCTTAATAAAAGAACGAATTTGGCTATATATTAATACTACAGATAAACCATGTGAAAAACTTATGCTTTCCCCGCTAGGGAACAGGTGATCTGCTATAGAACTATAGAAGGAAAGCGAGCTCTTCAATTTATATATACATATATATATACACACGCGCGCGTCATACTTAAAACATTTCAAGATTTGATCTTTTCCTATAACTCGGCGAACTTGAGATCTACTACAAAAAAAAAACCAAAATTTCACGTCCATATAATATACTTACTACAAAAAAATTAAAGCTTTTTCCACCAATTTTTGTGAATTGAAATCAAGTAGAGCGAGTGAAAGCGACGGATGTATCAATCAGATAGTGTCCGTTCGTTGATATTCACTTAAATTTGTGAAGTTGAGAAAAAAAGTCCACAATGAAGGGAAAATAAATGTAAATAAAGCAAGAGCCAATGGTGCGAGATGTTGGTGAAAGGAATCAGTCAATGAAGATGGCCCAGAAATTCGATGCATGTACGACCTCCCCCGCGTCCATTCGGTTATGGGAAAAAGACAAAACGCAATTAAATTAAATATAAACCGAGTAAATTGCTTTGAAATGCGAGCCTTATCTCGTGCGCGTGTAATTGCCCCAAAAAACGCACACACCCGTAAGTGTCTGTGTGTGTGTTTGGCGGCAAGTGGTAGGCTGGTATCCTTTACCTTTTCGTCGGTGGATTGCGTAAAGATAGATATCGGCGGCGAATTCGTCGCCGCTTCTCTATTCATCGAGTACAGTCTCAGTCTACAAGGATATGGATATGACAGAAGACCGACGCAATCATATTGCAGAATATTATTGCCTTAAAAATAATAATTGGGTTTGAACTGTAGAAGAGTTCGAGTTTCTTTCACGCAAAAGCTCGATGTTTAAAGTTTGGTGATTATTGTTGTATTCTTGTTATTTAGATAATAAGGATGGCAGTCACACTTCTTCTCATTATGTGAAGATATGATACATTACATTTATAAAGAAACAACAACTTGATTTACTTTCGTTTAGTCGTCGTTTTTTGGTGATATAAAATATATGTACAAATTTATATATATATATATATAGGAGATGAATAAGGTAGGAAATGATAATTTGGTAGGAAATGAGAATGAATTTGGTCCTTTGATTCGTTGGATCAATGGTTGAGATTTAATTTCGGTTGTGCTACAGTTTTGTGTTTTGTGTGATACACGGATCATGGAGAACACCAATCGCTACCTATGATGTGTATATATCAGATAAATCTCGCGTTTATATATAATAGTTTATAAACCACACGAGATTGATAAACCACACATAAAAAAGTAGATGTGATAGACTTTGACATATAGAAGCTTAGTAGGATTTGAACTTATAACATTTTTACCACAATAACCCCTTTTTACCATTGAACCATCTCAAATGAACAACTTTGTAAATTTCTATCTTATAGAGTTGGTTGATTATATTTGCATTTGATCAATTATATTTACATTTGATTAAGTAACCATAACGATCATTTATTCAACTTACAGATTCTTTGAACAATGTTTTGGCATGAATTATCAGTTCTACTATACGCTTAACGAAACGATTTCTTTTTTTTTTGATGAGTCGAGGGAAATAAATAAATAAAAAAAGAAAAAAATCCGATATTCCTTAGTATCCGACTATAAAAGTAATAAGAGTCCACTCCCATAGTCCCATTGAATGAAATAGAAAATTTCGGAAGAATTTTATGTTGGAATCCATTTCGAATCATCTGAAACCCTTTTGTTTTTTGAAGTACAAAGACAGGAATCAATGAAATATCATAGATTACTCTATTGGAATCCAATGGGATTCCAAATTCAGAGTTTTTATTTTTAATAGTTCAAAATTTCTAGTGAAGAAATATTAAGCACGCACGCACACCTTCGATAGCGATTACAAGTTTCCCGTCCTTAAAAGAAGGAACACAGCACATGAAGGTGAAGTAGTAGAAGCCCTCATTACCATATATAAATTCGAGCAACTTCAAAATGGATGGATATGATATGGAATCCTATTATATATGAACATGGTTATAAGATTATCATCACAAATACTTTGGGCATTTAGATTCTTTAGTTCGTTTAGCAATTTTAGTCTCTTGTAGCTGCTGCTGTTCATCAATGAATTCGCATTCATGTCCCTGAGGCTGAGGTTGAGGTTGAACATCATATATATCATCAGCTACACAAAGTTGTGGACTCATCTTATTCTGCATTTGAGTATGATCTCGTATTTCAATCTGGCCTTCTCTTGATAGACTTGGTTCCCCTTCACTTTTCAGCACCAGATCTCCTATTTCAGCAGCCTCCAATGGTCCCATGATCTCTACAGCTACTTCCATCAGTTTATCTTTTGTCTGAGGTGTAATTTTTGGTTGGATATTTGTCTTTTGCAGCCTCAGTTTTTCATTCCCAAGCTCACTCATCTGCCACCAACAATAATCTCCACCGATTACATTTTGTTTCTGTGCTTCAATAGTTTCTCCACTGCCTATATGCCCAATCTCGACTGCTGAAGAGCTTCCTAATGCTTGACACTCCAGATTGACCGCTTCTTGGTTCATTCCTCTTTGAAGATTTTCCTCAGCTGCAATTTCTGTAAGTTGATCATATACTTGATCGATGAGTTCATCCATGCTGTCTTCGTCTTCTTGTACCATCCAACTCACATACTGAGTTTCTCCTTCCATCATGTTTGCCTCCACTAGATTCATATTGTTTCCAGTTTCTCTCATCTGCAAATCTCTCTTACGAGATCTTCCCCTTCCCCTTCCCCTTCCCATTCCAGTCTGCGGCGCCTTACACCTCAAATGAGTGTTTCTCCTCTGTTGCCTAACTTTTTGGCTCCCCTGCTGCTCACTTGTCAGTTTTCTCCCATGTGATGAAAGAAAAGAGCAATTATCTCCCATATTAATGTTAATCACCATGCTTTGCTGTTCTTTCCTTTGGTCAGTTGCCTCATCTTCTGTCAGCAGACTTAGTATTTCTACTTCTCGTGTACCATCCATGCATATATCACCTGCCACTTGGCCAATACACGTTTCTTCCATCATATTCATATCCTCCTTGCGAGAATTATCATATCTCCTATCCCGACTCCGAACTCTCCCCCTTCCCCTGCCCCAGCCACGAGCACAAGCACGATCTGGACCCTGTTTGTACTTGGGATGAGTTATCATTGATCCTCTCGCATTCCTTTTTTTTCTACATTTTCTCTTCTTCTTTCTCCCCATCTTCAGTTTAGAACTCTGGCTAGAGTCAGAGGTGTCACTAGATGCATACATAGGACTAGAGCTAGAGGTGGGGCTGGGGCTGGGGCTGGAGCTAAGGCTGAGGCTGGGGCTGGGGCTGGGGCTGGGGCTAAGGCTGGTTGTACAAGTAATCCTCCTCGGCCTGGGCTTATAAACGCGGCCGTCGGTGATGCTTGCTCTGCCAAGGAAGTAGCAGCCATCATTGGTCTTAGTAATGGTACCATTTCCAGAAAGCCTCTTCAAATGGTGGCTAAGCAAAGCAGTATGAGGCCAAGGCAAGTCCCTATGTTCCCCCAAAATAAAATTAGATATTGCCTCCTCATCCGAACCACCTTCCTCATTCAACTGCTTTATTGCATTCTCAATCATCTGCAACAATGAACCAATCATTCTTACACATAACAACACATTCCAGAAATAAGAATCCTCAATCAACCCAACTAATTTCAACTACCTAAGTAGATTCCTTCTAGCTAGGGACTAGGGAAGGGGGGTGAGAATGAAATTAGATGGAGTCAAATGCAAGAGTATATACACACATTCTTTTCTACAGCCAAGAAAATGTACATGCAATTGAGTGAAAAGAAGCCATAATTAACATGATCATCATCTTAGCTTAAAGCTTTACCGAATCAACAATCTGCTGCCCACAGATCAACAGAAGAGAATAATATCATCAAACTGCATGCTTGAAACCAGAAATCGCAATTTTTTTACATAAACATAATGCAGGGAAAAAAAGAAGAAGAAGGACAGCAAGTATATACCCATTGATAAGTGGGGTGATGAGGAGTGTGAATAGTGGGAACTAATTCCTGAATGTGCTTCTCGATCAAGGTGCGTTGTTGGAGGGAGAGCGATTTAGCTGGAGCTGAGGCCATGGCGCATTTTATCAGCAGCAATTTCAGGTTTTCCAGTGCGCCGCCGTGCACGGTGGTGCTTGCATGCGGTAGCGGTGGTCGCTGCTGGCTGTCCATTTCTCACCCAAATTTAGAATTTTAGTCGACTCCACTACCACTCTACCACCCATTGTCTTTTATTTATTACTGCTACTTTCCTCCTCTCAAAAAAATTACTTTCCGTTCTAATTTTTTATTTTTATTTTTTCAACGAGAGAAAGTTCCGATTTTGTATAAAAATTTAGTACAACAAGTACAACTCGATAAAAGTTGGAATTCATCTCGCTATCAACCTCTTGACCTAAAAAAATTATTTTATGATTATAATTACTTTTACTAATAAGTAAGGAAACCTCTCCTATTTTTATAGTCATATAAAATAAAACGATAAATCATAAACCATTTTTCTAAAATTAGAACAGAAACCAAAGGGTAAATGTCCGATATGTAACTCGCCCGAGGCAAGATCTTATTATTGCCTAGTATCTTCAGTATCTATTATCCAACAAGGAATCCTTATAGTAGTATCGGCCACTTACTCCACTTCCCTCCAAATTTCATCAAGTGATCGTGCTAGAGACACAAACAGTCAAGGATAATTATGAGATTCTTTCGAACGGGTTAAGAGAATGCCTATAATTTTTATTTTTTTCTTTCATTTTCCTAATTGAAAAAATAACTAGAAAATATTACAAAAGCGAGTAATAACCCCAGTAGAGACTGATACGATTCAATTCAACACTTTTTTTGATTGTGTCATAGAATTCATTTTTTATATTGTATTTTTGGTTATAGAATACTGACAACGTGATTTCCGTTAGGACTCCAAGACGGTTTTTTACACTCTTCAAGATGAAGAAAAATATTCTCTTCATATTTGAATACTAGATTATAAATTAAACACGCCATAAACTCTTAATAACTCGTAATAAATCATTTATTTACAACCGCGCGTATTAATTGAATAAATGGCTAGCCAGAAAGACAACCCAATTCTCTTACAAACAAGCCTTTTTGCAGTTGAACAACAAATTTTGATTTGCAGCACAAGTAGAGCCATCCAATGATATGAAATCTAGAAAAACATTAGATTATTGAGGAATCATCATTTTATTACAAACAGCAACCTAATCTGGAAGTTGAAGCCCATATACATTTACAGCGAGTCCATACATATGCTGTAATAATTATAGCAAAGTTGAAGACAACAAGAAGAAGAAAGAAAAGGTGCAAAGCACACTAGCTAGCTAGGTCTAATTATTTTCACCATTTAGTTGAGTAGCACTTCGTAGCTTTTCCAGAAGTGAAGTAAGGCTGGAAAGTTTTCATGACTTCCTCGTACGTCGGCCTCTTGTAGTCCACTGCCTGGTTCGGATCAAAACACAACACAGGCAGGCCGGGAAGATTAGCTTCTCTTCATAAATATAAAGATGATGGACTTTGTTTAGGGAGAATATATGTATACACCTGCTCGATGACTTCTTCAGGGGTAGCCCATTTCCATTCTGAGAATTCTGGATCTGTTTCACCATTTGCTAAATTGATTTCGCTCTCTTCTGCTGTGAATCTCATCAGAAACCTGTTCTTCATAATTTGGAGTTACAGTCTAGTCTTTTAGAATGTCACCATGCAACCAACACACGCTCAAATGTGACTGGGATTAATCAATACAAAATGTCAAGTAATTGAATGACATCTAGCTAGAATACTAACGCATGCAGCTATTTTCCATATTCGGAGTAGTGGAGAACCTTCCTAGCTCCACCCCAGGAAACGCTATATCGAAAGTTATAATGGTTTCTTGCACAATCAACAGTGGGTCAAGTAACAAAACCAACCATAAATAAGCTTTTCTGGAGACCTAAACAAAACAAATAATTATTAACTATGTCATGAGAATACTGGTGAGGCTGTATATTGTATCCAAATAACAGCCCCGTATCAGAATAGTGATCATTCAATAGAATTAATCTTGAGCTCCAAATTTGGCACAACGGCTGTTTGCCATGAGATCAGGTAGCTTTACATGCAGAGAGAGGAAACCATCTCATAAGTGACACCACATAAACTGATTAATATAGTCTAGGCCGTGGCGTTGTGCATTAATATGAACCCAAAAATCCATATTTCCTAGCTTTTTGTTGGTACGTGAAATCACATACTTGTGTAAGTACATCAAACCATTCCCAAAAGTGAGCCATATCTTGCAGCTAGGGTATTGTGGAGGACTATGACAAAATCACAATATTTCAACTCCACAAAACCAGAAGAAAAAAACAAATATGAAGATACTAGGCATGTTAACCAAAAGTAAAAATTTAAACTAGTAATCTTTCAGTTCCATGGATTATAGATCGATTTATTGGTCGACATAGGGCATCAACGAGTCATGAACTTACCACTTTTGTGCCTGCCCGTGCCATTCTCCACCCCAGAGTCGATTCACTTTTGACTTTACAGCCGGAGGGAAGTCATACGTCAACCATTCTGGAACCTGATGATTCATAAGACTTCAGAACAAGTAACAGACGTGTTCAAAAATTTTAAGCCTATAATCAGCATCAGTAGCTCACTTCTTCAAATTGCCTTACATAGTGAAAATGTGTGAAAGACATGCATCCTACAAATAAAGGGAAGAAAATAGCAAAAGCACGGACTACAAGTGGCCGTACTCATAGGTCTCCTCGTTTTTTTTTTGTACTTAAACAGAATGTGGAAAAACTTACATAAACATTCAACCCACCCAAGCAAACATCAACTCTAACAAACCTCATCTATTACTTCAGCAGACACCACTCCAGTTTCTTCCCTCAGTTCTCTGATTGCTGCAGACCTTGGTTCCTCTCCATCTTCAATACCACCCTATTGAAGTACTTGTGTACATAAGTTCAAGAATGGTAGAAAACATTGTATATATGAAAATCTTCTGTAAGTTGACAATACATTTTCGAATGAGAAATTGATGCTTTGGAAGAGTTTTTAATCATAGAACCAACTACCAGTGCCTTGCCTTCAATTCCACAGAAACAAGCTCAAGATGCTCAACACATAAAAATTGCTTTATAAAGATGGTATTATTTTTCAGAAGTTTCAGCATCCAAAGATAATTGTCCAGATACACTTACAATGAAAAAGATTTATAGCAACTAAATGTAAATCGAAATTTATGTGAAACAAATGCAAATGGTCACAACTAATGCCATATCTAAAACTAACTGTGGCTTTACCTGAGGCATCTGCCATGCTCCAGGAACATTCAGTCTAGACGCCACAAACACCTGAAAGTAATTTAGATATTAGTTTGAGTTTTATGTCTAATTTACTTCATATTATCAATTCAAGGGATTTCCTATTTAAAACTGGCCTAGAAACAATCAATTGAACAAAGGAGGGAGCAAAAGACAGAAACTATCTAGAACATATATATACTCGAGCAAAAGAAACATACAAAACTATATACATTAAGAGGGTTTTGGGAAAAATAACTCGAGAAATTATTAAAATAACAAACAAGGAACATATTTTTCCATCAAATTGTTAGTATATACGAGTTTCCAATTATTAAAAAAACAATAAAACCGAAAATTATTTCAGCTTCTGAGCTATCAAACGAAAATTACGAGAAATCTCTCCATACCCTCATTATTCCGAATCAAATAGAACCAAAAAGCTAGCATTTTGATGACACCAAAGAAGGGTGGAAACAATTAAACAAACTGAATATGGACTACTCATTCTCAAAATTACACAAAACTGCACAAACAACTCCACGAAAACTAAATCAAGAACGCAGCAAATATTGTATTTTTTTTCCGTTTTCACTTACCATATTATCATCATTGATGAGACAAACTCCAACGTTAGGGCGATAACCAGAGGGCAGACCCTCCATGGATTCTCTCTCCTTAACTGAAATTCACGGGTGTCGCCAAAAGAATGGAAAACTTGAGAGAGAGAGAGAGAGAATCTCTGAAAAATACAGATCACTATCAGAATATCACTTTAGCAGAAAGTCAAACACATTCATATGCACTGTTTGTATGTGTAAGAATGAGCGGATGATGACGTGGAGTGAGTTGAGATCAAAAAGACTTTCTATGCATCCGTCTGTGCTTATCGTGCGCACCCAATTCTGGGAAATTTTTATTTAATCATCATCATCATTATTATTATTAATATTTAGTGGAAGAAAGGTACGGTGATGAGCAGCCGATATAATCTTATCCTATCATTCATTCATTAACGTCTACTTCATAATTGCGGATTTTCAATCTTTTATTTCCACTGTTAATATTAAATTTCAAGAGTCATTTCCCCTTCAAAAGTTGAGATGTTATTCTTGATAATCGTAGTCACTAATCACACTAAAAATGAATGTGATTAAAATGTATAGTCTATTTAAATGTGAAATTCTATTTTATATATATAGAGAGTGTGTTAAGTTCAAATGAGAATCATTTTTATCCCAAAATCTAATAAGCAAATGAATTTGTCATGAAAGTTGAGAATCCATTGAGAAAGTTATTGAATTCCAAAATTCGAAAATTTTCACTCGAGTTCGAATCCGATGAGAGACGAAAATTCTATTTTTTATGATTCAGTAACTTTGCCAGCGGATTGATCAATTTTCACAATAAATTCATCATTTTTTTATTCTCACGTTCATATGATAAAAATGGTTCTCACGTTAACCCCGAATATATATATATATAGGGGAGGGTTAACGTGAGAACCATTTTTATTGTGAGAACGTGAGAACCAGAAACTGATGAATTCACGGTGAAAGTTGATGAATCCGTTGGGAAAATGATCAATTCAAAAATAGAATTTTCGCCTCATGGGATTCAACCCGGTGAAAAATTCAATTTTGAATTCATTAACTTTCTCAACGGATTCATCAACTTCATAACGAATTCATTTGTTCTTAGTTTTAGGATAAGAATGGTTCTTATTTGAACTAAACTATATATATATATATAGGGTTGGATCCAAGAGAACTCATCTTTTGGAGAACTTGAGAACCATGCATAAGGCGTTGAAGATAATGCACAAAGCGGTATAAAGTTGTGCATAACGAAAACTTCCTAAAATTGTTGCACAACAAAATAATTTTAAAAGTTTTCGTCATGCACAACTTTATACTGCTTTTGCATCATCTTCAACGTCTTATCATGGTTCGCAGAGTCGCAAAAAGATGTGATTCTCATTGATCCACTCCCTATATATATATATATATATATATATATTATTCGCAAAATACAAGTGTTTTATGGCACTTGTATAGAGATGGAGATTTTCATTATTTTATAAGTTAACAAAATTTCAAAAATAAAAAATCTAATTAAAATCAGAAGTTGCACTTAAATTATTATTATTTATATGTATATTTTTGAAAGAATTGACGAATCTTGTGTTTGTATTGGTGTATATATATAGGGCAGATATTGGGAAAAGTTGGGTTTGAAGTGGAAAAGAGAAAGGCGAAAAGTGGTAGTGGGGATGGGGAAAAAGGAGGGCGTTGACATTTGTGAGTTAATGGAAGGAAGAATCTCATACTGATGGCATTTCTGTCCACTTGCATTATAAATTTATAATTACTTATGATAAGATTATTATTTTTATTTAATACTAATAATGTAATAAAAGTAAAATGTAGCAACTAGTAATTTCTTCAGGTGCCATAGATTCTGAAAAGTCTCCTTCTCTCCCTCTGTCATTTATTTGTCTTTTGTCAATCCGTCTCTTAGTGATAAACATAAACTCGACTACTTTTATATACCTCTTTACATGTAGAACTCCATTTTAAATTGAACATATAAGTTTGTTAATTTTTTAATCGAGTTTGTCAATGTAACAATTTATCTTTCTTACCCAGTCATTAATTGTGTAGATTTCTCCTCATCATGAAAAATATTTTAAACTTGATTTCAAGATTATTGTTTTTTTTTTTTTAGAAAACTTGATTTCAATATTTTATTTTTTATTTTTTTCAGGAGACTTGATTTCAAGATATTGAAATATCTATAATGTGATTTCAGAATGTCTAAAAAACACACTTTTATAATTGGGCCTCCGGCCCAACCAAATCTGAGCTTAGCCCATGAACACTTGGATATATTTTTGGTAATGTTGTTGTTAAAGTTTTAACATCTCGAAAAGTTAAAATCACAAGATAACATGCAACTAACTCTCAACACAATATAACATGCAACCGTTCTTTGATGGGATAAAGAATTAGTGACCTCTTTCCCCTAAGCTATTATGAAAAATTGTGCAAATTAAAGGATAGTATTTCATTTAATCCACAAGGGGTAAGGTTAGTTTTGTTTTATATCTTGTATTAAGAGTACATGAAAATATAAATCTTTATATTGGCTATGGAATTCTGCATTATGATCTTCAATAAGAGAAGATCACAACACGAATGCTACGTTGAAGATTATATTTAATGGAAGAAAAACTGAGGAAAAGAAGAGAGTTACAATGTATTGGTAGTAGGGGCTCTTGATAAATAAAATTCATACACAAGTAGCTGAATTGGTCTTGGTTGATAAGAGTAGGGAAGCTACTGCTTCCCCAACTGTCAAGAACAGACCATCATGCCTTGTTAACTCTTTGGCGTCGTCGGATCGTTGGATTTTCTCCATCACCTCTCCTAATGGATTCACCAACACTAGCTGTGAAGAAGAAGTTACACAAAATAAATAATCAGCTCAAAAATTACTGCTCCACTAAAAGTTGTGCAGTTTGTATTGACTTGCCTCCAAGTTTTTCTTGTGCAATGCCATCCTCAAATCTTTGAAAAATGAGACGCCATTTGTGTCCAATGAACTCACAGCTGTAAGAAGAAATTAAAGAGTTTCTTAGTTGAGCAAATTAAATGCAGAAAATGATTGTATGCAGTAAACTCACCTGATAAATCAAGAATCACAAATCTGAGTTGGGACTTGTTTTTGGAGTCTGTTTCGTGGTCTTGTATCCATCTTGTGATCCTGACAGAGAGCAAACACAGGTTGAGAAAATGAGGGCCGGGTTTAAATTTGATATATAAATTTTTTTCTCATGCATGTTTGAGAATTGAAATTGAGACCAACCTTTCTTTAAGGTAAGTTGTGTTGGCAAAATTTATTGGAGCTTCGATACTCAGAATCAAGAAGCCAGGGACAGTAACAGCTTCTTTATAATGGTTAAGATCGCGGTAAATGTTTGTGCCGGGTATGTTTCCCAGCATCACTGTTTTAGGCCTTGTGATCTGCAGCAGAATCTTGAAGATAGACAATCCAACAGCTATGGCTAGGCCTTGCTGAACAGAGATGAAAAGGACTCCAAAGAAGGCACACAACATGACCAGGAAATCAAATTTGTCAACCTTCCAGATTTCACAAGCAGCAGGCACGTCTATTAGGCCGATGACTGCTGTGACGATGATGGCGCCCAAGATCACATTCGGGGTGTACTGGAACAGGGGCATCAGGAAGAGGAGGGTCACCATAACTGTCACTGCCATTATTATGTTAGAAACCGCGCTTTTGCAGCCTGCATTGTGGTTCACTGCTGATCTTGAAAATGCACCTGCATCCAGTTTTCATCATCAACTAACTGCATCTTCTAATTGATTAAACTCACAAATGAAATTTAGTTACCTGTTGTGACATAGCAGGAAGTGGAGGAGCCAACTATATTCATTAGTCCAATCGCAATCATTTCCTTGTTTCCATCAACCTGATAGTTCTTCAATGCAGCAAAAGTTCTTCCAACGGCAATTCCTTCCTGTTTCCGCAGTCGTCATCAATTATTAGTTTTGAACTTAATTTGAAGGAAGGAAGTGGAGGTGAAAAATTAATTACTGTGAGTGAAATAATTCCGGTGACAAGGCCGGTTTTGGTGACGAGTGCCAAGTAGTTGCCACGCAAACGCAACATGTTCCACGAAGGTGGATTCAGCCCTTCTTGTAGCTTCCCAATCTATATACTCAAATTATGTTAATTAAGAAGAACATATATATTAGCATATATTCTCCAAATTAAATCATGGATTCATCCGGCTTACGATAGTGATGCCGTGATTTTGAGCTTTCATTGCAAAAATGAGCAACGTTGCAATGATAACAGAGACTAGAGGGGCTCCAGCTGACACCCAAAATAGCTTTGGTTTCCTCATGCTCTGCATATATAGATATAAATACATCACCATCACATATATATTGTATACTTTAATCCGATTACGCATTATTCCATTTTAAGAAAACATTATATCCATATACGATGTGCAAGGAGTTGCTGATTTTATTACATATATAGGATAAAACAAACTTCCTAACTTAACAAGTGGCCTTCATTTTACAAGTTTGTCTGAAAAAAGCGATTTGTAGAGCTAGCTATAGTCCCAAAAAGGACTACATGCACCTTTTGACATGTTTTCCTTATTCATTCTATCAGCTAATCTTTGAAGATTCATAAAATTTTAGTTAGGACATCATCATTAATCCTCTCTCTTTATACAGAGAGAGAGAGAGAGAGAGAGAGAGATTTTAACTATACGTACAATATGCCTTGCTAAAAGAAGCAAGACGAGGAAGCAAAATCCCATTAATATAGTTTGCCATGACCACTGCACCAAAATCAAAACGATACAAGGGTTAAAACTAGTAATATTATATAAAAACAATCATATATACAAACATAATAGGGACGAAAATAAAAGATACAGTACAGATTTCAGACAAAATGACGTGCCAGCATGTACAGAATTTTCTTTACACCCGTTAAATTTGTTGTGTTTCGTTTGTTTTCTTGTAAAAAGGCAACACAACATGTATACCAACTTTTAGGATGGGGTCGACTAACTGACGGACATAGACTAGGATCGCTGAATCAATAATATTCTGTTCTAATTCTAACATCAAAGTGAAAATATATATTTCGGGGTTTTCTATATTTTTCTTTTCATTTAGTAAATTATGTTCTTCTACTTTATTTGTAAAATTTGATTTTATGTATTTCTATATTAAATAGGGACTTTTTTGCATAAAAATAGAATAATTTTAAGTTTCCCTCAACCCTTCTGTTTACTAAAAGTACATATATAAAAGATTAATAAATTAAATTTATAGAAAACAATTTAGCGATATCATTTTCAGATAATTAGAAGTACATGTGTATGAGACCTTACGTGTCATGTCATACATGTAGTATCAATTTGGTTTTATAAAGAGTAGAATTTCCAAAATTATATATATATATAGAGAGAGGGAAGATATCAAATAAAAATCTATTTTTTCGTAAAAACTAAAAAATCAAATGCACTTTACGTACAAAATTAATATATTTTATGTAGAAAGTTACAGCATTACGAAATATTGATGAATAGTATTTTTTTTTTTTTACCATGACTCAATGATGCATTAACTTTATATGTAAAGTGCATTAACTTTGTATGAAAAATGCATTGGTTTTAATATATATAGAGCTTCATCCATTTTACATAGTAATGTAAAATATCACAAATACACAGCAACTATGAAGAGGGTCGTGATAAAATTAAGAATGATAATTATATACCTCATGTACGTTGCGAAAAACAGAGCCCATGACAGGAACTATGCCCATTTTATTGGTGAAGTTCTTGATTCCTAGAAGGCTCTTAAGCTGCTGCAGGGAGACAATAATGGCGGCACCCGCCATAAACCCAATAAGAGTTGCTTTCGAAAGAAAGTCGATGATAAATCCAAGCCTGCAACAAAAAATGAAATAAAAAATCATTTTGTCAGTTAAATTATTTATGAGTCACCTCCGAAATTAATTAAACCTAGCTAATAATGAGTGAGCTGACACACATGCAGTTGGATTCTTCATGACTGTAGTTAATGTAAGAGCGTGATCGAATTAGTCCAACCTTAAAAATCCCAAAGAAGCTTGAAAAAGGCCAGCAAAAAAAGTAGAGGAAAATGCGAGTTGAAGAAATAAAATGGGGTCTTGAGCTGGCGAAACTTGTTGCCTCAACATGTCTCCCATAATCAAAGAAGCAATAGAAACTGGGCCTACTGCAAGATCCTTTGAGCTCCCAAGAACAGCATATATTAATGGAGGCACAAAACTTGAATCTGCAAATTAATCAATTGTAGAGTATTACGTAAAAAAATGGTAATATATATATATATATATGCATGCAGGCAGACACAGAAATTAGAGTTACATAGAAGAAGGAAGTGACTGACAAAGTCCAACAATTGGAGGCAAATTAGCGAGCTTTGCGTAGCTTATGCCCTGAGGTATGGCGAGGCTGGCAATGGTGAGGCCCGAAACGACGTCGGATTTGAGGAGTTTGAGATTGTACTGAGGGCCCCACTCAAGAACGGGAAACACGTAACGAGCTCCAAGAATGAGCTGAGTTCTGCAGGACTGGCCCTTGAACTGCCGGAGAGGGTCGTCGGAGAAGAAGGTCTCTTTCAGGCGGCCCTTGAGTGTCTCGAGTGTGCTACGGTGAGGCGCCGCCGCCACCCGGTGGACCTCCGTCTCCATGGCTATTTGATGGGAGGGATTAATTGGTTCCATTTCCATATAATATGATTGCTAGCTGATTATTATTTGATTTGAGTGTTGAATTCATATATATATATTTTTTGTTGAGTTGAGGGTTGGGTTGACACCGGCCCACTGCTGCCACATCAAGCAACATTCGGAAAAACCACTGTGACTCTGTGTCACTGCATCTTTAATTAGCTTGTGTATATATATATTAATGAGGCAAATATTGTTGCTTCGGTTTCCTACATTCTTTTTACATCATATACATAGTGATGTATAGTAGTCACAAGAAAGATAATGTAGATTTACCCCATGTTTAATTTAATTGATTAAAAGTTAGTAGATTTGAGACAAGTAAGATAGTGTAGAGGAGTAGAGAATGATGACGAATTCATTAATTAATGGCATATGTATTTACTGATGAGGGTCTGCGGTAGAAGTGGATAAGGTAATAATTAATGGATGAGTTAGGAAATAAGAAATGGCATTTTGTGAGTAAATTGATTCATCATGCATCAATAGGGCACTGCAGGTTATGAATCTTAGGCCCAAAGAATTGCGCTACGTGTAGTGTAGGGATCTTGGTAATTTAACCACTTTTATTTTACACATCATATTATATATCAATGAAAATTAATTAAATATTACTTTCCTAAGCAAAGTCTTTATATTAAATGCAACTAAAACGTACAAAAAGCAAATTAAATCAATCTCGTTCAGTCCCTACCATAATCCTTCATTTATGATGGAACTAATCACACTACCTACTAGTAAATATACTAAATTACGTGTACTACTGCCCTGTTCTACACTATGCCTTCTTTAAAATTTTGTATTAATTGACCAAAAAATATACTAAATTACTACTGCCTCCTTTCTTTATAAGTGGAGTAAGTAATTATTAACTTAATGGGTTAATATCATATCAATAATTGATACTCCAACCAACTCAATCAGACATAGGTTTGCTTATAGCTTGTTTCACCAAATAATTATATAAGATCGCGCTTAGTTTTGCACAGAATATAGAAAAATTAATTTTTCCACGAAAGATATCCACACTCTATGTAGCTAAACAATAGAGTCAAAGCTATTTTTCGTGTAAACGGACATATCCGGACTTGTTTCCAATAAATTATGTAAGTTCTGTTTTAGGACTATTAATCTTGTACGTAATTAAGTTACATGAATGCAACGATGTTGATACTGCGTACCTCTCTCATAAAAAGAAAAAAAATTAGCTCAGTTAGTTAAGAGTTAGCAGATTTGAAACAAAAATCTAGTAATACTATGAGAGTTTTAACCTTCTTTAGGGTCTCTTATTATTGGTATTAAGCAAAGTCTTCCTAACTTCTTAATCGTCGAGTCACCGTGATTTACTCCATCACATTTTCATGGGACTGGACACTAAGCAAATTCCTCATGACTTCTTAATCGTTGAGTCATCGTGATTTCCTCATGGCTTCTTAATCGTTGAGTCACCGTAATTTACTCCATCACATTCTTATGGGACTAGCACCAGACAAAGTCTTACTGACTTCTTAGTCGTTGAGTCACCGTGATTTTCTCATAGTTTCTTAATCGTTGAGTTATCGTGATTTATCATATCATATTCTCATGGGGTTGGGCATTAGGCAAAGTCCTCATTGTTTCTTAATCGCTGAGTCATCGTGATTTACCCCCATCACATTCACACGGGTTTGAACATTAGGCAAAGTCCTCCTAATTTTTTAATTGTTGAGTCAACGTGATTCCCTCCTAACTTCTTATTCAATGAGTCACCTTACTCCTAACTTCTTAATGGCTGAATCACAATGATTTGTCTTATCAAATTCTCATAGGGCTAGACACTAGATAAAGTCTTTTTTGTTTCTTAATCATGAACCATCGTGATTTATTTCTTTATTTTCTCGTAGAGTTGGGATGTAGATCATAATGGGAGATTTCCCTTTTGAAAAAAAAAAAAAGTAAAAATTGAACGGCGGCAATCATCCGGATGGAAAGTGGGACCAGAACACATGAGTGTAGAAAACGGAGAGGTTTACCGTTTTATCATATATATATATATATATATATATATATATATATATATATATATATACCTACAAGCATGCAAATATCGTACCACAAAATTTCTATCACTGAAACAATGCCTTTTTGGCGCCACTATGCTATGCTCATCCAATTATTTAACCTCTAATCATTTATTTGATTTCGATATGCTTTTTCAACGGATATATATAAGTGAAAAAAGATGTTCTGAACGACCATCTTAATTTTTCATCTGCAGAAATCAGAATTCCCTCCTCGGAAGAGAGAGATTAACTAATACTCCATTCGTCCCATCGAACTTGGTCTGTATTTTTTTTTGAATTATCCCACTGAACTTAGCTCATTTCCTTTATAAGAAATAATTATATTTTTAAAATGTGTAAGTCTTATCTTTTTTTATCACTTTAGTTACTTTATCCCTATTTTTAATCTATTTAATCACTTTATACAATTCACATAAATAATTGTATTAAAAAAAATAAGTAATATTGGAATGGAAGGAGGGAGTAATTATTTGGTTTACATGCCAGACTAATAATATTCCCTGCCAATAATATGATATATTTTTGGAATGATTTGCTGCTAATGTATTGGACGGTGGGCTACTATTTTAGGGACATTCCATGTTTAATGAGATGTATTATTGTACTTTTGTTCTTGCGTGTTTTTTCGGGAAGAATCAGATTTCCAATAGCTGGTTTGAGCATTCGATATAGCGTATATGACAATATGCTTTAATTAGGCCAAATTTCAGAATGTTTTTGGAACTAGGATGACCTTTTGAAATTGTCATCGTGTTGCTATTATTGAAAAATATTCCACTGTAATCCCCGATAGATTAAACCTAGGTCGTTGCTTCAAATAGCAGTCATAACTTTTACTCACAATTAATCAATTTATTTACAAAAAAAACCCGTCATGATCCATCTTTTCCACACATATAATATATTTTATTATGTTGATCTCATTTTCCACTCATTTCATATTCATTGTATCATAAAATGGCCTCATTTTCTATATAGTATGAGAGATGACATACAAACATATAGCCTATAATTAATTAATTAATGTGCCCAATAAAGAAACGAAGAGATATGGCCTAAGAATATTATGGTGCATGAAATGAGGGGGCCATTTTGTAAAAGATGGATCACATAAAATAATATAGCATGTATCTCAATGCCTAGTGGATCACTAGTCTTTTCAAATTTTTTATTATCTTTAAGGACCATGTTAACGCACTAAAATGACATCTCCATCTTTATCCTTCATATGTATACTGTGTTTGTGTTGTGTGTTTTATCTACTAGTTAGGCAAAGCTATGACAGACTGGTCAAAGAAAAAAATGTCAGGAATATGTAGATAGATTTACTATTTCGATTCGATATTATCGAATCGTATATTATAATTAGTTCGATAAAAGCCTTATACTAAATCCAACTTTATATAGCGCATTAATTAGTAAGATCGAAGTTGAATTATATATATAAGTATATAAGATGACGATTGATGATGCTACTGGAAATACATATATGCTAACCTAGATTATGACTCCACTATATATCATGCAATTATGTCTATTATGTAAATTCAAATACACAAAAACTTGTGTGCGCGAGCGCACAAGTTTTTGCGTTGATTAAGTTATGGATTTTTATTTTATTGTTTTTAATATGTTATTTTATTATTTTGTATTTTGTTTATTAATTCATAATTAGGGTTTATTAATTCATAATTAGAGTTTATAAATTCAAAATTAGAGTTTATTAATTCACAATTATGGTTTATTATTTCCAATTAAGGTTTATTAATTCAAAATTAGGGTTTATTATTCAAAATTAGGGTTTATTAATTCTAAATAGGGTTTATTAATTCATAATTAGAGTTTATTAATTCATAAGGGTTTATTAATTCACAATTATGGTTTATTATTTCCAATTAGGGTTTATTAATTCAAAATTAGGATTTATTATTCAAAATTAGGGTTTATTAATTCTAAATAGGGTTTATTAATTTAAAATTAGGGTTTATTAATTCAAAATTATGGTTTATTGATTCAAAATTAGGGTTTATTATTCAAAATTAGGGTTTATTAATTCACGATTAAATTTATTAATTCACAATTAAGATATATTAATTCAAAATTATTATTTATTAATTTACAACTAAAATTTATTATACTAATTAATTTTAATTAGAATTAATTCATTAAGATTAACTAATTAAGATTAATTATTAATTAAGTAGAGATGGTCTCAGTGTGCGCGGGCGCGCACAGGAGACCACCTCATTCAAATAAAGGACACTCTTAGGTCAATCTAAATCTTGAATATAATATATTAGCGTCTGACGAATTTTGCATCCTTTTTGCATCGAAAATGAGCTCCGGGGTATATTCATTAAAATTCTGTAATAGCAGACACTAAATAGTAATTTTCACATGTTATATTTATGAAGAAAAATTTGTAAAATTTGGAATATTATAAAATTATAATATATTTTCCCAAAAAAAAGCTTGACATCATTTGATATGTGTAAGTGGGTCTAGGTAAAAGTGTGCGTACCTTTTGCTCAAACTTTATCTGTAATTACTCTTTCTTTTTTGCCCAACTGCTTGCAGGCGGCAATGGGCAGGCTTCACCATTTTCTTTTATTTGTTGCTGCTTTTATTAAATTTTCTTGCAACAGTTCTAAATAATTTACATTAATCTTGACCAATCTCCGAACCTTTGAATAATCACGCATTGAGAAATAAGTAAATTAAAATGTGATTTTTTTTTTCACTTTTTTATATAAAAAGAAACCCCTTCTAACCGGTTGTGAAAGTATGTTGGATAAAATTTGCAAGTATCTACACAATAGATCACAAATTGCGTATAAGAAACAAATTAAACTATATATGATAGTGGAACTTGAATTCGTGATGTTTGTTCTCATGCTCCATACCGGCCATGTGACCAACCATGGAGCAAAACATTTCAATCTGGGGTCCAAGAAAATTTATGGAATTAAAAATTAATACGTATTATTTAGATTATATCACAGTGTTCAAATAATAAAAATTAAATACAATCATATCTTAATATTTCTCTTATATTCTTTTTTCCCTGAAATTGTTGCATAATAGTTTCATTAATAACATTAATGAAATTAAAAGCTTAAATTCAATTAATACATGTTCTTTAGCTCCATTGCAGAATCTAATACTCAAATCAATCAATGGATTATGAGAACCCAAATCAATGCTAATTTGATATATATTTATATATATAAGAAGTAGATCAAATGAGAACCACATCTTTTTTAGCTCCATTGCAGAATCTACGAACCAATGATAAGACGTTGAAGATGATGATAAAATAAGTGGATAAAGTTGTGCATAACAAAACTTTCTAAAGTTATTTTGTTGTACAACAATTTTAGAATATTTTCGTTGTACACAACTTTATAGATTTTATTCATCAACTTTATACGTCTGTGCATAGTTCTCAAAAAGATGAGATCCAACCCACATATATATATATATATATATATATATAGGAATTGATTCATATACGTACAATCTTTAATATATATAAAGAGAATGAAGCATGTTTATTAGATTTGAAAATCTAATTGTTATTTTTATTGTGCATCTACATCATAATTTATGCATAGAATCGGAAACGTCTATATTGATTTATCAAAGGTTGATATTTGTCTTCATATTTATACTATAATCAGTCTCTCTTCCATTTTACAAGAATTAAATGTAATTAATGAAACTAGAACTAGAGACAAACAATTAAATATAGATGGCCACTACAAAAGCTTGTCTGGTTTATCCACTTACTTTTGGCTGGTCTTAAGAATCCAAAGCCAGTAGTGTGCTTTGGTTGGTCATGGAATTTATCATAGCAAATTAGCAATGCACAAAGTAGAGATTGGTTGGAACGAAATCATCACAGTTGACTTTCAAGTTAAATCAAGTTATATAGGAAATCTTTTTTCTAGTTGTTAGGGACAAAGGAAAAGGAGTGTGTGATATACAAACTCATATATTCTAAGAAAAACATCAAAAAAATTATCTAGCTTATATATTCATAATTAACTGAGAAACTATGTAATCAAAACACAAATTAAATTCTTAACTTCAAGTAATTCAACAAGTCTCGAAAAGCCTCTTTTATTACGTTTTTTTTCATATTTCGTAGAGAAACCCTAATAAGCTAAATTAGTGATAACTTTATCTAGAAGAACTTAGGAGTCAGAGGGCAAGAGGGTTGCCGATTTATGCCGCCGAATTATAGTAAGAAGCGAGCATAGAGAAAGGACATAGTAAGGTTTACAGCTTCAACGGGTTATTAAATCACAGATTCTCAGTTATTCCTAATTCAATAATAATATCTTTATTATATTACAATTAAATATAAAAATACTAAAATACCCCTATAATTTTTCAAAATTGGGGGCTCAGTCTCTGCATGTAATCATTATAATATATAGGGAGTGTGTGTGTGAGATTCAAATAAGAATTGTTTCTATCGTGAAAATTAAAAATTTGCTATAAATAAAATAAATTCGTTATGAAAATTAATGTATCCGTTGGAAAAGTTAATGAATCTAAAAAATAAGAATTTTTACCCAGGTTCAAATCCATGAAGGCAAAAATTTCATCTTTTTGGATTCAGTAACTTTTCAAACGGATTCATCAACTTTTATAGTAAATTCATTAATGAATCATCGTGGAAATTAGTGAATCATTTGGAAAGTTACTGAATCCAAAAAAATTAAAATTTTCGCCTCTCATGAGATTCGAATCTGAGTGAAAATTTCTGAATTTTTGAATTCAGTGATTTTTCAAGCGGATGCATTAATATTCATAAAGAATTCATTTTGTTCATATCAAATTTTTATGGTTCTTAGTTCTCACGTTAAAAATTATTCTTATTTGATATATATAGGGAGTGGTTATCGTGTGGATACTCCTTATAGTGTAAACATGAGTACAAATATCAATCATTGATAAATCAATATGGACACTTTAGATTCAATATACAAATTATGACGCAGATGCACAAATACACAATTATATGTAGAAATATGCATATAACTAATCCAGATACACATTTAAATATAACTATTAGATTTCCAAATTTAATAGACGTGATTTTTTTTCATTTATATATGTTAAAGATTGTATGTACATGAACCAATTCATATATATATATATATATATAACCAACATCTCAAGGCTAATATTACTCTTCTTTTTTTTCGTCAGATATAATGTGGGCCCACAAAAAATGATTCGAAATCATATTTATTGATAGTTGTGATCTTACATCTTGAATAAGATAAAATGCAGGCACTATGGCCAAATTAGGTCCACTTACAAACAAGTTGGCCACCATAGAGAATGTCCTCATTAGATTGGCAAAATAGGATTTTGTGAAAATTGAGCTGATACAAAATATTTGACTTGGTGCGGAAAATTTTGTAGAATTTCGTCAAAAGTCATTGGAAATTATTTTCATATTTGAATTTGCTTTGGAAAAAATCATATGTGGTATGACATAACATGCCGGTACACTCTTATTGCATATCCTTGGACAGTCCAAAAAGTAAAAGCTTCTTTGGTTTTTGCTTTAGTTTTGAGGAAATGGTCCTATGGTTGTAGCGTGGCAACAACTTATACATAGTGGAGAGACGATATCAAGATAGCATTATATTTATAACGATTATAGATATCTCATCAACAAATAATTTATGTCGTTAAACTAAAAGAAGGATAAAGGGTTGCCCACGACTAGAGCCGCCCGTGAGGGTAGGCAACCTGAGGCGATTCTTGCTAGTAAAATCATCTCGTAAAATATTTATATATATATATATATATATTAGAACTTTAAAAATTAATTTTGTTTACTGATTTAAGTTCATTTGAAACTAAAATATTTTTAAGTTGGGCTAAAATAAACTCAAGTTTAATTTACATC
Source organism: Salvia rosmarinus (assembly GCA_036937905.1). Taxonomy (NCBI): domain Eukaryota; kingdom Viridiplantae; phylum Streptophyta; class Magnoliopsida; order Lamiales; family Lamiaceae; genus Salvia; species Salvia rosmarinus. The sequence continues at coordinate 3,332,602 of CM072813.1, forward strand.
CTATTCATGTATATATATGCTTGTTCGGGAAGAAAATGTGTGATAATTATAAAAAAATATGAAATAAATTGAAGATTGGGACAAATTCTAGTAAGAATGTGTTTGAGATAATAAGAAGAAGACTTTTCTTTGAGTTTTTCTTTAGTTTGATTCTATTTTGAATTTTGCAATGAATTTGGTGAAAATTCGACATTGAATTGATTCGATTGAAAATTTGTGTTTATTCTCTTGTTAATGTGACTCTTTGGTTTTACTTGTTTCCTTTTTTTTCGTGGGGTTATGGGGACAAATTTGTAAATTTAAAAATAATTTTATTATTTTTCATAATAAGAGGCTATAATAAGTAAAATTGAGGCGTTGTATAGAATCATCATTTTAGGTTTTTAGCTCCATCAGTTAAATCTTAGATTTGTTTCTATCATTCTACATATTGTTATCCGAATGTTTCAATTACTTATAAAATTTTATTAAATATGCATGTAATTACATCATATGTGAAAGAAGTTTTCACTCAAAGCTTAAATTAATAAAACCTATGTCATCAATATCACAAGAAATGTTGAATGATTTGACGCTTTATCTATTGAGAAAATATGTTAAACTATTGATATTGATGAGATTATTAATTATTTAAGACTTGCAAATGTTCAAAAATCGTTTATTATGATAGTGTATTGTCTTTATTTTATAATAATATAAAGTACTGTATTTTTATTTTACCTGGACCCATAAAATATCGGAACCCAGGCCCACGACAAGGGAATACTCGACGACAACGACTTGCTGCATCTCCACACCGAGGAAAGATGAGATGAGATGCATGTAAACCTCACCCACTAAAAGAAAAAGAAAAAGAAAAAGAATTCCAAACTTTTGTTAACGGAGTTGCAAGGACCGTTAGTATTTGGGTGATTGGGCCCATTTTTATGAAAGATAGGAATCAAGTTGAAAAAACATAATAATACAAAGTTAGTTAATTTTTGCTGTAAACGTTAGAATGTATTTGCTGGTGAACTCTTAATTTCTAAAACAAAATATGAAATTACGAATAGATTGCTGGACCCATACTTCTGGGCTTTGATTTAAAAAATTACCCAGATTGTTTGGCTTGGACATTAGACGGCCCAAAATGATCCGAAATCTGTAAAACACTTTTCCTCTCATTAGTCATATTTCATAATTAATTTCCAAATCAATTACTACAGCTGCTCCTTGAATTTCATCAATCGAAAATGGCGAAACGCTTAATCCCAACTCCGAACAGAGTGCTGGTGGAGAAATTAGTGCCCCCTGGAATTCACCTCCCGGAGAAATCATCCTTGAAGGAAGGCGACGAGGTTCTGTCGCCAGAGTGTGGCGGGACGCAAATCAAATTAGGCGAAGAAGAGTGAGATCTCATTTTCCAATACCCCCCTCTCTCTTCTCTAATCCCTTCTGTCTCTTGCTAATTGGTTCGCCTGGAAAACAGGTACCATTTGTACAGGTATGAAGATATCTTGGGGACTCTGCGCGATTAATTGATCGGAAATGTGAATGTTGTATTTGCGAGTATTGGATCTTGAGTTTAACTGTTGATTAGTGTCTAGTGATGCAGCACAGTTTGTTACCCTTATCTTGAATCCATTAGTCAACGAAATATTTGGTTTTCACTGCTGTTTTTATCGCGAGTCTGCTCTGCTAATTCGACTCTTGTACACCAATTTTGATTTGACTTGCCATGCCAACAGCCTCGGAGTTGGGTTACATCGCGATAGTTCTGAAATCGCTTAGGTTTTGGGCTTCGAAAACTACATTTTATTGTTGGGTACCCAAATCCACTAAGACCACTGCTCATTCTATTATATTATTCATTATTTTTTTGTAGTATTACCTTTTATTTGGTCATTTTATTTTTCAGTTATTGTATTCTTATAGTTGGTTTTACATGTATAATATGATATGAAAATTATACTATTCACACTTTTGTACTAAGGAAGAACTTTTATGTGCAGAAAATTATATATGATATAATATGGAAAATGTACGACACAACAACCCTGATCATATTAAAAGATAGTGGGTTTTTGATGATTAGGTTAATTTGAAGAGTAGTTATTGTAATTTTTCCATGATCAGATTCGGTAAAGGATTTAGTGTAATTCAGACGCAATGCATATTCTTTAGTTTACTACCTTCTCCAAGAAATAGGTGTTGTACTTCACATTTCCAATAAATTGTATACAGAAATAGAGAGCAAAGAAAAATATGTAAAGATTTATCCTATCACATGAGAATCACATTCTCATGAGCTGGTGTGTGAGGTCTCGTGTAACCGTCGAGTCATTGTGATTTATCCCCTCATATTCTTATGGGCTAGGATGTTGGAGCTCCCGCAGAGAGAGTTATCCCTTTTGGAACTATAAAATAGTATCAAAAGCTTGCATTTAATTTTTTTATTTTGTCCATCAAATAATTGTATTTTTCTTTTTTGGACATCTTTTATGTTTACAATGTGAAACTCATTCTTCACTCATTACAACTTATTAAAACTCGTACCACCAAAAGTAATATAAGCTTTTGGTGGACGACGGAAGTATAAAATTATTGGTATGATACTCATAGCTGATAAATGGTGCAACAAAAGGCAAGTCATATGTGAATAATTTAATATGATTATCTAAATAGTATTTGGTTCTCGGTTAAAATATAATCGAGTCATAATCGAATTGGTTTCGACTATTCAAAAATTCGGTTCCGATTTGGTGTTCGGTTCTAGAGTTAAATTTTTTTCAGTTGTTGGTTAACCGATAACCAATTGGTTTGGAATCGAAAAATCGTTTTTATTTTTTATTATTATTTTAATAATATATATAATTAAACAATTAGAATTTAATTTTAAATTATGATTTTTAAAATTCGGTTTTTCAATTATTATTTTAATTACGTTTAATAAATTTTATTTTATTTTTAAAATTATTATTTAAATATTTTAAATATTAATTAGTTTAAATTGGATTTTTCGATTAGTCGAAATCATAATAATCGAGATCGATTTTTGATTAACCAAAATCGATTTGATTTCAATTCCATTTTTATTCGACCGAATCATAATAATCGAGATCGATTTTTGATTCATCAAAATCGATTTGATTTCAATTCCATTTTTTTCGAATAAATTCGATTCGACTAATCAAATTTTTTGGTTCAGTATCCGCAATAGAACCTTTCTCAACACCTAAATAATTATATGTTGAGGTACAACCCTCGCAAGCACATGTTTGCCAACTTTCTTGTTAACGGAAAGTGCTGTTTATGGCCTTCGTCGTCACTCTCACCACGAATCAAATGCTTAATAATATTATGTCATAGCTTTAAAGAAAAAAAAAGTGTAAATACATGTGATGGGATATGGCCAACCGCTGTGCCCATCGAAGCGCCAAAACGAAATGGCGCGACATTAATAACTACCACGCATGTTAAAAGTTCACCTCCAAACCCTAATCGCCCTCACCCTACACTGGAGGCCAAGAGTCCCTACACGTGAGAGGAAGAATCCCTACATGTGAGAGGAAGAGTCCCTACATGGGAGGATCGATCCCGCCTTGGGGTCATCGATATGTATAAATAGGAGTTAGATCGAAGGTAGAAGGTTGACAACTTATTGAATACTAAGAAACTTTTAACCGCACTCACCGTAATCAAATCATATTGAAAGTATTGAGAATCACCTCCGCGGACGTAGATCTTATTCTCGATCGAACCACGTAAAAGTTCGCGTGTTCTTTTTATCGCTTTACACAAATCTCGTATATTAACATACACTAGATTTATCAACATGTATTAATTAATTTTTTTCACCCGCACAAAAGAAATTGGCGTGACTGGTTGTGAGAGTGAAATAGTAATATGAAATGATTATATTAATTAATATGAAATGATTATATAATTAATTAATTAATTAAGGAATCGTGAAATCCCTTGCTTGGGAATTGGGATGGTTGCGTCGACATCGACGCCGTTACCAACAAGGCAACAGGGCCTAACAATTTCTGCATCATCGTTCCTTTCTCTCACTCTTCTTCTTCTGCCATCTGCACGATTGCCCTAGTTTCTTTCACGATTTTGAATCCTTTCGGTTAAATTCACCCTCACCGTGAATTGTTTACTATAATGCCAATACAACAGCGATGAAACCGTACAAATTCCCCAGCAGCGGAAATTGCAGCCCGAGATCGCCGCCGGCGTCTCCCCGGCCGCGCAGCCGCTCTCCGCGCTACCGCCACCGTGCCGGGAAGTCAGTCCGGCCAGCTTCTAAATCACTCGCGCAGCGACTCGGGTGGCTCCTGCTCTCCCTACTCCTCAAGCGCCAGGGTCTCTTTCTCTTTGCTCCCCTGCTTTACCTTTCGGTCATGTTGTTCTACATGGGAACGGTGTCGTATGATATCGTCCCCGTTTCTAAGCTTAGGCATCCTCCTGGCTCCGTTTATAGGAGCCCACAGCTCTACGCCAAGCTCCGATCCGAGATGGACTCTGATAACTCGTCCGTTGATGCGGTTAGTAAGTGCTGCAACTGGCATATTATCTTATCAAAATTCTTTTTGCTTTTCTCCTCATTGCTATTACTTCTCCTAATTCGGTTGTTCAAGGTGATTTTGAGCTCTTGACCCATTATAACTCTGCTACTGTTGTTTTGATCGTTGATTTATTGTAAAAGCATTAGTGTTTTTTTTTGTAGTTATATAATGTTGCCTGTGTTTCACTATTAGTATTTCACCCATATTTTCACCCAGTGTTTCATTATTAGTATTTCACCCATTTTCTGCCAGTTACTTCTATCTTTATATGTAGGTACGTGCTCTGCGTCTGTGCGTCTCTTTATTCTAGAATCTAGAATGCATCACTTGCTTCTTCTTCTTGTAATATGCTAAAATGTCTGCAACGACTGTTGGATTCATTTCAAGAACTCTCAGACTCGAGAGTTTGATAGCGCACAAGTTACCTGATTTAGGAAATGTAAGAATGATGATAAACCTCAGTGCATCAAATCTTGATGTTTGAATGTTAATGTTGCTATTTTCTTGGGAACATCTATTTCCTAATCCAATCTAATAAATCCAGGATATGGCTTAAGTTGATTGCTTAATGGCTATTCATCCATGATGTGATGTCTATTCTTGGCCATGTCTGTTTCTAGAGAATAGCAGACTGTTACTATGACTATATGCTGCACAAATGTAATTGATGAGTGTTCCCTTAAACTCAATTCACATGATACAAGGTGAGATGCCATCTTTCGGGAAAACACATGAATCCCTTAGTTAAATTCTGAAATGGATGCCGTTATATTTTAACTTACTTGCATCCAAAAGTATCTGCTGCCCCCCCCCCCCTCCCCCACGCTTCATCTATTCGATGCTATTAATGTGATTTTTTTAAAACTTCCCTGTAGATATCCACTGTATGGAAAAACTCTTATAAAGGCGGTGAGTGGAGACCATGCATCAAAAAGTCATCACAAGGTAAGGATAGCTCATAATTATTTGTTCGCTTCTAAGTTTTATATTTTAGGTGTATTTGGCCTAGGCATCAACCTTGAAAGATTTGTTCTATATTTTGTTAGAAGAGCTGACTAACAACATATGATCAGACGACTTTAGGATTGTTGTTAACTGACATATATTTCAGCCCGAGTCAGAGGGTTTATATGTTTACTTATGCTCTTGTGTGTCATTGATATTTCCATTCATGAAAAATGTGTAAAATATACATTATTTTTGTAGGCTTACCCGAGTCAAATGGATATATATATGTTGAGGCCAACGGCGGGTTGAATCAGCAGAGAACATCGGTATAGATGATTTGCTAGCATTCTTATTTTTTTACTTTAGTCTTGTTCTATTTTACATTCACTGGGCTAGCAGCATCACTCTCTCATTGCTGCTGGTGTTTACAGATATGCAATGCTGTGGCTGTGGCTGCCTACCTGAATGCAACTCTCATAATTCCATATTTCCATTTCCATAGTATATGGAGAGATTCAAGGTGAGTAATATAATCACTTCTGCCATGTTTTGCATATGTGAACAAAGTAGAGCAATGAATGGCATATTTACTGGAACAAATATGAAAGTTCTATTTATGGGCTGTGAGAGTGTTGTACTGTGAAAGTTATTTTCACAATATGAGAAGACAAAATATGAGATATTTATGTGAAGCTATCCCAACTAGAACACAAGTAGATCCTGCCTCCATTGTTCAAAGCCTCACAGATAAATATCTCATTTGACATGTTTTTATTTCAAAAAGTAGAGATTACTGATTCATGTTTTTGAAATGCACAGCAAATTCAGTGATATATATGACGAAGAACATTTCATAAAGATTCTGGAACGTGATGTTCGAATAGTGAAGACAATTCCAGGGTACATAATGGAGCGGTTTGACTATAACTTGAGCAATGTGTACAACTTCAGGATACAAGCATGGTCATCAATAAATTATTACAAGGATACAGTTCTTCCAAAGCTGCTTGAAGAAAAGTGAGTCTTAATGGTTTCTTATATCACTGTCATGTTATGAAATCTGTCCAATGCATTTATGACTTTTTATTGTTATCACTTGATTTTGTATTCGCGTTCTATCTATTTATTTCTGGGTGGTGCATGGTTCATTGTTAGATCCATCTTATGGCATGCTGCTGATGCTATGATATGTCGAAGATCTTATGTTTACTTCTGTTTTTGCTCCACACAACTGGCTTGATGTCTATGTTTAAACTTTTGTTTTGGAATAATTTGTTATCTTCCCATTTCTAAATGCATCCCATTTATTGCTTACAGACCGATGTCGCTGCTAATATACTTTCTTGTTACTTCAATTATTTTTTATCATTCATGCCCGAGTATCGGTTATTTAATTTCGAACTTCTTGGATTTGTACTCAATTGTTCTGTATTTGCTAATCAGGATCATAAGGTTGTCACCCTTTGCAAATCGGCTATCTACTGATGCTCCTCCAGGTGTACAACGACTTAGATGCTTGACAAATTATCAAGCACTAAGTTTTTCAGATCCTATATCAACTCTTGGTAAAATTTTGGTAGAAAGAATGAAAAAGCACAGTGCAAAAAATGGTGGCAAATATGTATCTGTACATCTTCGATTTGAGGAGGTGGGTCAGGGGAATTTCAATGTATTAGAAATCTTTCAAAATGAAGTATTGAACGTGTTCTTCTGTAGGATATGGTCGCTTTCTCTTGTTGTGTATACGACGGCGGAGAGCAAGAAAAAATAGACATGGATGCTGCAAGAGAAAGAGGTTGGAAAGGAAAATTTACTAAACCAGGTCGAATCATAATTCCTGGAGCAATCAGATTAAATGGAAGTTGTCCCTTAACACCATTAGAGGTATTACATATAATTTTATCCCCTTCAGTTCCACCCCCACCCCCATGTGAGTAAGCTTTAGTAATAAGCCTCCTGCATTAAGTTTCTTGTTCTCTTTGAATAACTAGGTTACTCTATGTATGTATTTTTTGTAAAGCTCATTTTGACTCCTAGTAATGTTAACGAATCAGGTAGGTCTTATGCTGAGGGGTATGGGCTTTGGGAAAAGCACTTCTGTCTATCTTGCGTCCGGGAAGATATATAACTCTGAGAAGTATATGGCTCCTCTTCTGGAAATGTTTCCATTATTACAAACTAAAGAAACACTGGCGTCTGCTGAGGAACTAGCTCCATTTGAGGTCTCGATTCAACAGCTACTTTTCATTTATTGAACTTATCATAGTCTCAATCAATATATGTTTCTTAACCTGGATTACTTATATATTTCCAGAATTACTCTTCCAGAATGGCTGCTATAGACTACACTGTTTGCCTTCACGGTGAAGTTTTTGTACCAACTCAAGGTGGGAACTTTCTGCAATTACTGCTTGGACATCGAAGATACTTGTATGGTGGACATTCAAGGACAATCAGGCCAGATAAGCGGAAGTTGGCATTGTTATTTGCCAATCCAAATATTGGGTAATCAAGTGTCTGAATTGTCTCTAAGTTGTGAACATATAAATGTGTTTCACTTTTATTGTTATATTTGTGAATGTCTAAATACCACCATGCATATTTTTATGTATTCATTCTTTACTTTGTTTTGTCTCGTTCATTAAATTCATACATTTGGTTGGTTGTTTTTCCAGGTGGAAAAACTTCAAGAAGCAGATGGTAAACATGAGAGCAAATAGTGTCTCAAAAGGCATGCAGTTGAAGAGACCCAGTGATTCGATATATTCATTCCCTTGTCCAGACTGCATGTGCAAAGCAGACAAGTGCGAGGATGCAAGATCGCCATCAGTAACATGATTGGCCTAGCTATACAGAACCAGAGAGATGATGTTTCACAAGATCGCCATCATTAACATGATTGGCCTAGCTATACAGAACCAGAGAGATGATTTTTCGCCTATTATTTGTGTGCTCGTGATTGCGATTCTTTGGATTTTCTTCTTTCTCCTTGGAGGGATGGGTATACTATAGGGATTCTTTGCCGGGTGCAGGGGGGTAGATGCATCTTGTTGTGGACCAAGGATGTAATGACCCCTAACTTTAGTGGAGGCTTGAGCTACCCAGGCACTACTTATACATCTAATTCTACAATCAGCACCTGTATCTAACTATCTAAAAGTGTGGATAGATAGACAAATTAAACGTAGACGAGAGGCAGTGATGTGGTGTTGGTTTGTGAATTGTACATTACTCGTGTTTTAGTGTACCATACCGTAGAAACAGTTGATTTGAACAAAGATAATATACATCAAAGTTCTATGTATTGCCTGCTGCCTCACATTCTCTTACTATTCTACTGATTATACGTGGAAAATGTATGTTGCTTCTAGGAAAAATAAAGCGTTTGATTTAACACGCTGGCTGAGTAAAAGCAAACCTTAATTGTGTTCATGTGTATCTGTATTCCGTACACAAGGTCATAATCAAAGAAACTGGGGGCCAGAGATGTTAAAGAAAGTATAAATTTTTTTACTGAAATTTCATCTTTCTTTTTTTTGGTTGCAAAAGTACTTATTAAATTTATATAATCAAGATATACCAACATATTACTCTCAATAGATAATATATACTTAATCCATTCAATAATCTTTATTGTGTCAATAAGATTTTATTAATTTTAATTTTGAAAAACTTCTTTCGATAGAAGCAACAGTTATAGGTATGGTCAGTAATATTCTATAAACAATGGTTATTGGTATGGTTAGTAATTTGGTATAATCCTTAATTGTTGTGAGATGTAGATAACAGCTATTTTTTCAGAATTTTTTTCATTCTGAAAGCATATTTTGAGATTTTCTAGTAGCATTCCTTTTATAATAAAATATTATCATTAAGTTTCAAAGCATGAAAAAATAATTTGAAAAAGGGTATTAAGGAGGTGTCGAATAGCTAGCGTTAAGTTTTAAACCATAAACAAATAATAGGGAAAAAAAAGGTATTAAGAAGAGTCAGCCAACTGACCTCTATATAAAAGGACATATATATCCAGAAGTCTTAATTTGGTCGGCCTAAGACGGTTGTTTCGGCTACCTAATGGTCGAGTCCGCCTCCGCCCTACGTTAGATCATAGATGAGAATCTCAGTAGTAAATCATGTTACCGTGGGACACTGAGTGAACATTAATATCTTTTTAAAAGAGCTCTAAAGAATTCTTTTCCCTTTACACACCTAGCACTAAGAAAATAATAAATAAGGAAAAATACAAGATATATTACTGACGGCGGATTGACTGCGAACGAGATTGCGTTTACGCTTGCATTACTCTTGGATAAGCTGATAATCAGGCGTTGAAAACTCAAAATCTTCTTCTCGAAAAACAAATTCAGTCATGGGAATTGCCGGAAACCTGAATCCGAACCAGCTAGAGTTCTTCAACTCTCAAGGTTATTTGGTTTTGGATTCTTTTAGCAGCCCCGATGAGATTAGATCCCTTAGGTCAAGAATGGAGCAATTGCTTGATGAATTTGATTTTTCCAGCAAAGCTTCTATCTTCTCCACCACCAACCAAGTAAAGATTTAACCTTGCTCTATTCGTCTTCTACCAATCTTCTCTTTAATCGCACTACTCAAATGACTTGATTTAATTTTAATGATGTCTACCTCTCTTTTCGTTTGGTTCAGCAACAGACTACCGATGATTACTTCTTTGAAAGTGCTGAGAAGATTTCCTTTTTCTTTGAAGGTATGAATGCTATTGATTTCTGGTACTACTTCCCTCGTTGCAGTAAGAACTTTTGTTTAGCCTTTTTATGATTCCTATTTTTGTTGATGAAATATTTTAACAAGTTTTTGATCAATAATACTTAGGTGTGGCAATTGTTCAATAGTTCGGTTCTGTTTTAATAGAATGGTTATTTGGGCTATATGTTCTTTATGTATTCCAACGCCCAATGACGGCTGTATGGGATGTTATGTTACTGAGTTGGTCTTTGTTGTCATCAGATTAGATTTGAGTTACTCTGTTCAGGACACTGTATTATCTCTTTCAGCTCGATACCTAATATTGTATCTTGGGGTTCACCAACAATCTTATATGTATTCATTCGAGTATTTGAATGCCTATGCATTTCAACTAGGTCTAAGCGTACGATTCTATGTTTGATGGGATTTATAGCATATTACATGTTGGTTGATTATGATATTGTAGTTGTGGTTTCATGCTTAACAATATCTTGTTCTGTTTGTTTTGACAGAAAAAGCTTTTGGTGATGATGGGAATTTGAAGCAATCAAAGCAATTGTCAATAAATAAAGTTGGGCACGGTATGCTTGATCCTCAATCTTATATCTTGCTCCTTGTAACAAATTTTAGTATTTCCATCTTTATTCTAGAGTTTGAGTTTTTGGTTTATCTCTTGGATTATTTAGGTTTCTTTTTCTTGCAGCACTACATGACATTGATCCTGTATTCAAGAGCTTCTCAACTTCAGAAAAAGCAATGGGTTTGTTGAGCTCTTTAGGATACAAAAGGCCAGTAGTCATTCAGTCCATGTACATTTTCAAGGTTTGCTTTTGTCGTAATATATTTCTTAAAAGTTGGTTTTAACATCAAGCTCATGCAAATATTGTTTTGTGATTGATGTCTGTTCCACTGAGAATATGACATCATATCGATATGATTGATTTGCTGCTTCATTCTATGAATTTCCAAGCTCTCCAGGTGCTTGTGTCCTATATAGTTGCTGATTATCTTAAGAATCCACTTACGACAACTTGTCTGTTGAAATATTTGCTGTTGGGTTTGTGAAATTTTCTATCTTGACGAGTAAGAATTAGGGTTATCATGTGTAAATCTTCCAGTACGCAACATCTCAATTATTTATGAATTGTGTGGTCTGCTCCCAGCAACCTGGAATTGGTGGTGAAGTAGTGCCCCATCAGGACAATTCATTTCTATATACAGACCCACCAACTTGCACTGGACTGTGGCTCGCTCTTGAAGATGCCACAATCACAAATGGTTGCCTCTGGGCCATTCCTGGCTCTCATAAAGGTAATCAATCTTCTTTGCTCTTCACTTAATTCTCCATTATATTGTTGTAAAATTATGAAATTTTTCTTTCGTTCAGCTGGGCTCGTTAGAAGATTCATTAGGGATGAGACAGGTGTTCACTTTGATAAACAGTCTCCATCCTACGACCAGAAAGAATTTGTTCCTATTGAAGTAAAAACTGGTGCCTTGGTAGTCATTCATGGGGATCTTATTCATCAGAGGTCCATCACAACTCCTAATCTTGTTTTTCTTCGATACGTTTTGCTCATCGTTCATGTTTTGTGTTTGGTCCACAGTTTCGAGAACAAGTCTTCAACATCTCGACATGCATATAGCCTCCACGTGATAGATACCGATGGCTGTAAATGGGTCGAGGACAACTGGTGAGTCTCAAATTACTGTATCAATTATCAGATTTCATTCTTACTACCTAGAAAAGGTCTTACTATTGGAGAAAGAGAAGGAAAGATCTCTATCTTGTAGTCAGGTTCAGGCTAGTATTCTAGAAGCATGATCTTGTTGCTGCTTAGAGCACTTCCGTAGTCTCATTTGCCATTACTACTCCTAACTCTGGTTTTTTTTCTTGATTTTTCAGGATAAGAAGAAAGGTAGGACCTGAGCCCCTGTATGCTTCCTAATACTAAACTTTTTTTTTTGTCAATTAATACAGAAATTTTAAAGGCTAAATTTGGTTTCATCCATATATGTACGTTTAATTACTACGCATCTGCACTGCCCTTCAAAGATAAATAATAATAAAGTGCTACTACTGGATTCGATTTGATTAACCAAATAATCCTTCTTACTTATTCTAATTTTATCCATATACCTTCTGCTGTTCCTTACTTTCTAGTTTGTTTCATATGTTCCTATTTTCATTCATTCTAGGCGAAAATATCAGATCGCTTTTGGCATGCTATTCACTAGTAAGCAAAATGCCATAAACAATGAAAAAAGAAAAAACAGTGACCGAAATGTAAACATAATGCTGGGCACAAGGGGACATGACAAAGAAAGATGACAATTTCAAAATTGGTAAAAAAGAAAAAACAAAAGCAGCAGCAGTGCAAGAAATGGACAAGTCTTTAAGGTGGTGTCATGCGTTTTGTCTAGTTGAGACATGGCAGCGCAACAGCTGCACACATCGATAGCTCTCTCTACTCTCTCTCTTCCGTATTCCCTTTCCCCTTTTCAAAGAATTACTCTGTTTACTGCTATGAGGCTTGGAAAGTGTTGAAACACACATTAAAGTCGTTATGTGATAGATAGATAGAAACACATGAAGTATAACTAGGTAAATGAAAGCTTATATGGTACATCTTGGAGCTTGAGCTAGAAATGACTACAAATGTTACACATAATATCACACTTGAACATGACATTAATGAAAGATTCAGTTTTTGATTGGAAGAAACTCGATGAAGTGGGTAGGCTTAATATTCTTGGTAAAAGTATGAGGAATGTTAATCTCTTGTTGTGGAGGAGATGTGGGGCTGGGAAACAGCTCAAGAGTAGTTTGATTGTCATGGTTCTTGGCATAGGGATAGGGTTTGGTGTTTTCTTGTCCTGCAGTAGCTTTGCGTGCAGTAAAATCAATTGCGTTTATAGAAGAAGAAGAAGATGAAGAAGAAGATAATTCCAAATCCAATTGACAGCAGTAGGCAGCTAATTCATTCCTTGCAACCTTAGGCTCCTTGTGATTCCATCCATCTTTTCCACTCTCTGCCGCAATCACTGCGCCATGCATTGATGCAGAATCCTGGAAAATTGTACATTAATGAAAAGCTGAATGAATTTTGCACCTAAATCGAGGAATTCTTAGCTTTTGGGGGCAACACCCCCAACAGAAAGCATAGACTGCAGCTTTTACCTTCATTCGTTTTTCCTTAATATACAATGGTTTTCCCTTCTCAATTCAATTTTTTGACCTACATACACTACATATTATTACCCCATAATTTTGCCTCTGCTTATGTTGTGAGTTGTGACCCATCCAATACTCAGGTTTTTGAGTTTCGTGCAATCACCCCTAATTACCACAACCCTAGGAACATATATATAAATATAGGGAACAATATCTTTTTACGAACAATAAGACGTGTAAAGATGATGCATAAAATGATAAAAAGTTGTGCACAATGAAATCTTTTTAAAATTGTTTTGTTGTACAATATTTTAAGAACATTTTTATGCACAACTTTATAGATTGTGTTCATCGACTTTATACGTCTGTACATAATTCTCAAGTTCTCAAAAAAGATGAGTTCTCACTGGATCTAACCTATATATATATATATGGAGTAGTTATTGCAAAAACATCTTTAACGTATAAATAAGAACTCGTGAAATCGTCTGAATTCGTCGTGAAAGTGTTTGAATTCAAAAGAAAAAAAAATCACCCTATGGGATTTGAACCCAGGTGTTTGAATTCATCAAATAAAATAATGAATTCCGTAGATCTTCACGAATCAATGACTGAAATGATTTTTATTTTATTCTTTAAGATTTGTTTGTATTTGATCAAATTTCTATATGAATATATATAAATATGGAGAGTTAACGTGAGAATTTAAAAATAATGAATTCAGTGTGAAAGTTGATGAATTAACTTAGAAAGTTACTAAATCCAAAAAAATAGAATTTTCGCTTCTCATGGTATTTGAATCATGTGTGAAAATTCTAAATTTTTAGATTCAGTAACTTTCCCAATGGATTCATTAACTTTTATAGTTAATTCATTTTGTTCGTAACGAATTTTCGTGGTTCTTAGTTCTCATGTTAAAAATAATTCTTATTTGAACCTAAATGTATATATATATTATATCAAAAGTAATTAAGTAAAACTCTTATAGCTGCAGCGTGTACTATTCAGTGTACCTCTGAAGGTTTGGTGCAGTTTGAGGATATAGGGACCTTCCTGTGATGTTCAATTTCGAAATATCTCCTGCTAAGTCCTGCAAAACCATATCAATTTTGTTTTGTGAATATTTATATCTGATTAACGTTGAAAGAAGACAAGAAATACGCCTAGCTAATTTATGAGCCAGGCTTTAATTAATGCCTTATTTTTGCACATAGCCATCTATCAAACAAGTTAACAGCGGCATACAGAAAAGTTATATATACAGTGGTGGGAGCTTTAACGAACTTGATCAAAATGCATAGTTATATGATGATGGTAACATGTAATCAAATGAAACGAAGAAGATGGAATTAATTACCTGCAGGTGTTGGTTGGTTGGCGGCAAGTAGCTCAAGCTGGCGACGTTTCTTCTGTCTCTCTCTAGCCTTATGGTTTTGAAACCAGTAAAAAACGTTCTTGCCTTCAATCTTGCCAAAGCGTCGGAGTTTGGCCGCAATCTGCTGGATCTGCTGGGCCGACGGAGTTCTGATTCCGCGTCTGTACATTTCTTCAAGAGCCTGCAACTGCTCCGGCGTAGGGTTCCACCTCGTGCTCACCGCCGTTCCCGTCTGTATCTCTCTCTTAACGCCGGTGCCGTGATGATCACCTACAACAACCCAACAACATGCATCCGTCTCATTCTCATATGATGACGATGATGAGTTGAAGAACAATTAAAAAGAAAGCACGCGTGTAGTAATAGTAGGGCCTACTTATGGAATGGTTCCAGGAGAGGATATTAGGGTTTGGTATGCAGCAGCAAGAAGGAGTTGAATAGATTGGGCGCGGCATCAGCGGGCGGAGCATCCTGCTGATGCCGGGATCGGTCGGCAGCTTCGACTCTTTATCGCTATCACTATCCATCATCATCATCCACATATTAGTCATGTAAGTATGCAAGAAACAAACTGCATATATATACATGTTTGAATGAAGTAGCAGCAGCAGCAGTCGATAAAGTGGAATTCTCTGCGCTCAAGAAATGTAGACAAATAGGGTTTCTGAGGGTCAGAGATGGAGACTTGACGAGGAAACAAAGGGATAGGTTGCAGATTAATGAGAGAGAGAATTCATGGGGTTGGAACAAGGGGTGCTGTAGGTTGACCATGCTACTATATATATTATGGTAGAAAAGGATGGGAGAGAGAGATTAAGCAAGAGGGCGGGCGGCGATGGAATTGAATAGAAAGGGAAGTAGGCGTGAAATTCTGGGAGGTTTTTTTTGGGAGATGCATAGTTTAAAGCGACGTGACAATGATGAGATTATGAGGACTGTTCTGTCATAGGGACTTCAATGTCTTGCTTCGCCTTTTTCACATTCCATCCTGCCCATTGCCCCCCGCCTTCATTTCTCTCTCTATCATGCTCTTAATTATTTAATTCCTTCATTTATGCTCAACTAATTCTCACTCCTCTCTCTTCAATACCTTAGCTCCAAGCCTTATAATTGCGTCTCCTTTTCCCTACTCTCTCCATTTCTTTTTATCTTCACATATCAAATTACATGTATCAATTTACTTTAATAATTTTATTAATTATCATGATAAATATATACATACTACTAATTATTAAATTCCAAAAGTATTAAATAAGGATAAGATGAGAACTATATCATAATTTTAATTTATAATACTCCACTCATCTCGTTATTATTGGCTCTTTTCTTTTTACACGTGGATGAAAGCAGATAACAATTAAACTTTCAAAAGTAAATGAAACAAAAATGATGGGGCAAATGAAACACTTATTTAAAAATAAAAAGTGAAGGAACACTTGGAGGAGTACTTTTTAAAAAGTTCCTATAACTTGTGTTACAGCTAAATGAAACATTAAATGATGGGCAAATGAAGTACTTATAAAATATAGTGCTAATGTATGTATATGACCATGTATATTGTTTTGGAAAATATAGTGCTAATGTATGTAAGTAGCCAGAAAAAATAGGAGTAGAAGTTTTATAACCTACTCCATAAAAACATTAGTTTTATAGCCATTTTGGCTTAAAAAGACAAAATTATCCCTGAACCTAAAACTAAAAAAATTCAACCTACAACTAAAAAAGTTCAAAAAAGAGAGAATCTCTCTCTCTCTCTCGGAGCAAACCCACTCTCTGTCTCTCTCTCACGACGCACTCTCTCTCTCTCTCTCAGAGCAAAACCCAGCAAATCCCCGGACGCGGCCTTTGTGATATTGCAAGTCTAATGTTCAGACCTTTGTGATAGGTAGGAGAAATATAAAAGTGATTGCTTGATTTGAGTGAATAAAATATATAATAACTGTGGAAATCATGATTTGAGTGAATAAAATATATAAAAGTGATTGCAAGTCTAGAGTTTGTCAACCATGCCACGTCCAACTTCTGGAGCACCGTGAAAATCGGAAAGTGGAAGACAGCCTAGTTCTTCAGTACACGGTTGTGTACACGGTGACGTGTTCTAGTACACGGTTAGCACCGTGTACTGTACACGGTGACAACCGTGTATTGAAGAACACGTTGTTCTTCTGGAGCATCGTGTTCTTCAGTACACGGTGTGTCACCGTGCACAGTTCTTCAGTACACGGTGACAACCGTGCACGGTTCTCCAGTACACGGTTGTCACCGTGCACGATTCTTCAATACACGATGACAACCGTGCATTCTGTATGTACCACTCTTTTTACAATTAATGTTTACCAATTTTAATTCAATTTCATTCAATTTTCGGGAGAGAGAGAGATGAGAGAGAAGAGTTTTGCACAGAGAGAGAGAGAGAGGAGAAAGCAGCTTTTTTTTCAGGCAGAGAGAGAAGAGAGAATATTTATTATTTTAAATAGTGGGTTCAGGGGTAGTTATGTCTTTTTAATCCAAAATGGTTATAAAACTCATGTTTTTATGAGTGTGGATATAAAACTTGTCCCACTATTTCTTTTGGCTACATATAAAGTTCCCCCTAAAATATATCTATTTGATTAATTTTTATTTGCTTACCAAATTTAGAATGAGTCTAAAAATAAACGAATTTAATTGTTGTCAAATTTTATCAGCAGTGGCTATCAGTTGCTCTCTCTTTCACGTCCTCTCCAGCCATTTCGACATCCGTTCACTGTAGCCCCCCAAAAAAAACACGTCCTCTCCAGCCAACATGATATGTGAAAAAACGAAATCGATTCAAAGTTAATGTATTTTGACATCAATAACCCAATTTTGAATCATTTAGTATACTTAAATTTGTTCGAGCTCATTAAATTAAATCTACAAAGCAAAGTCACATACATACTCCCTCCACTTTTTTACAACTATCTATATTCGTTAAATTACACATATTAAGGAAATAATTAAAGAAATTTGCATATATAACTTTATTAACTATTACGATAAATACATATATACAATAAATTAATTAATTCCAAGAATATAAAATAAGAATAAAATAAAAATATTATTCTTAAATTACAAACTATATATAACACATACTTAATAAAATAAAAATAGAATATTTGTAGAAAAAAACAGAAGGACTATATAATATGCATTCTTCCGTTAAGTATCTTGCCATGATCGATCACACCGAAATTTACACCTGCGAAAACTTCCTTGTCGATCAGAGTTTATTTGATGTCATATTAATTATGTGATAATTATTTCTTCTAGTATGTGAGTACTGTAATAATAATTGTTGTCGGCCGTGCATGCAATATTCGTCGGTATCACATTTAGGGATGCTGAAAATAATAATTAAGCAGTGGACCTTCTCCCCTACCATCTTTCCCTATATGTATTTAATTATATAGGCAATGAATTAAACTCATCCTTTAGCAGTTAAAGATTTAAAGATGCAATTTATGTGAAATGGTCCTCAGGTTGTTACATGTTGGCATTATTCTGCAAGATTATGTCTTCTTAATTCACTCTATTTTCAATCGTGCGTCTCATTTGGTATCCACGTGTATAACTACCTGCAATTAGTATTGTAGAAAATGTATGACTAGTTTTGTACGAGTACATTATAGTAGGAGTGATGAAAGAATGACTCAATTTGGAACTAATTAAATAAAATACACTGAGATTGTGCTATTATTTAACTCTAGATTATTATTATAGAATGGACATCCCTTGATATATATAGAAGCAAGAAATGCAAGTGGTGTTTACTCTAAGAGCTTATTGCAAGTGGTGACTCCAACAGCAGCAGCAAGGTGCCAAGCAGCATGTAAAAATGGAGTTTGAGGGAGCAGGTCGTCGGCCACGAAAAACGCCCCGCCTAACAACGACGACATCTTATGCACATTATGAGCCACCCTCAAATCTGGATCCTCAAATGCTCTCTTAGCAAATGCAACCTGATCACCCACAAGCAGAATGAAACTACATAAACTAATATATGTATGGATAAACAAAAGAAAAAAAATGTTCAAGTCATTGCTCTAATTTTTTAATTAATTTGTGCACTAGTTAATTCATTGTATAAAGGGCTAGATTTAAGAGACATGTCTCGGTCGATCCCGTGATGAATCACATCTAGTAGTCTAGTACCATAGAATGCATTAGTAAAGTAGAGAAGCATATTACGTAATGCATGAATAGCTAGGAATAATAGTGAAGCTCATCTTGCAGATTGTGGTCAAGCGCTACTGTAATAATAAAGCTCATCTTGCAGATTGTGGGTCAAGAGCTACTGTAATAATAAAGCTCATCTTGCTCTTGCAGATTGTGGGTCAATTGCTACTGTAATAATAAAGCTCATCCTGCATATTGTAACAGGATGCAAATATGTGTGTATATATATAGAGAGCCGGGGGGGGGGGGGATGGATTGGAATTATTTATAAAAAATAAGAATAAAGCTAAGCCATTGATTCGGATAAATCAACGTACAATATTAATTTACGTTGTGCTACAGCACATAGCTATATATGTTATACTTTAGTTTCGTTGGATTTATGTAAATGTTATTATTAGCTAAATAACCTCCTTCAATCACTCAAAAACGTAATTTCGTTTTATGTTAAAAACGTTTGTTTCCTTGATTTTAGAATAAACACGGTTATTTCCTTTATTTTAGGAATTTTTTGTAATCTATCTTGTAACTTATTATTTTAGATAGATTATATTATGTTCAATACTTAATCTCTACGAATTAATTTGTTATTCAAGCTACATAATCTATGGAAAACGCATGAATAAGAATTCATGTCTTAATTCATACTTATTTTTGCTTGTTACACTAGTGAAATATTTTCGTAGCATATTTAGTTTATTCATTTTGCACATGTACTTTAATTTCGATTTTTATTGCCCATTAATTTGATTTTTTGGCATAACTTCGGGTTTGCTTTCTTTATGCACGAATATGTACAACAAACTTACAATTGAAGTCCAATACAACAATGAAAAATGGTACAATCATTAGTTTCGTGCTACATGAATTTTCTTTAGTGCAACACAAAGATATACTAAATGATATTGCTTGCGTGCTACGTATTTAATATATATGTGTTGTAAAACTGATAGATTGCACAATATCAAACTAAGCAATGTATATGTAATAAATATGCTACATAATATTTGATTTGTGAAGCAAGTTAAAGAACTACAAGTCTACAATCACTGCAAAAAGGTAATACGTAAGATGTTTTGTTGCACAAAAAATGCATCGTTTTAGTTGAAAATGTGCTACAGAATTTTTATTTTTATTTTCAATTGGTAACTAAATTATTATTATTAATAATTTAATATATTTAGTAATTATATTAAACGATCAAATATTAAAGTAGCAACTTACAAAATAAAACTGAAACATAATTATCAATGCTAGAAAGTATTTATAAGTGAAATGAAACATCTTTATAAAAAACATATTTGCTAGCACATTTGTCACTTTTCTCAGATGTTGAAACAGAATCTGATACTTTTATTTTGATATAATAATAAGAGAAAGTTTTATATAGTATCCAGTTAGGAATGTCAATTATAGTCACATAACATAAAAATGTCAATTATAGCCAACTTCTGGCCTTATGGGACTATTATCACCAAATAGTACCAATAGGTCCAACTACTATTTGGTGATAATAGTCCCAATAAGGCCGATAAGTTGGCTATAATTTGACATTTTATGTTGGTGACTATAATTGACATTTCTTAACTTGGATGACTATATATATGAATTTCCACTAATAATAATATATTTCATGGTTAAAAATAACATTTATAAATATTGAATTGTCAATATATACGTTATATAATTAATGTATAATTATATAAAAATTGCATTATCAACATATATAAATATATAGTATATTGTGTATATATAGATATACTACACAATAGTATATAAAGGAGATAATATAATGATAATAAAATTACTTTCTAAATATTGGGTTAGAAAAGGGAGTTTCTAGTTTTGATATAGTTTTGTTTTACATACAAACATATATGGATTTTAAATGGTTTAGTTGCAGTTAGTTATTATCTTCACAAAGTTTATATATTTTCTAAATTATTGTAATATTAGTTGTATGCACATAATTTCATCAAATGCAACTTAATCATCACTACATAATAATCTTAACCAAGGCTGGAAATCTCCTAAATGCAATTGCAAATTGCAATTAATGTGAGCTTAGACCTGCTTTCACACTATATATAGAAGAGCTAGAACTCTTAATTCTAACTCCAGCTAAATTCAACAGGCAAACCTCAGGGGTAATGATTAAATATGAAAAAGTTACCTCCATAATTCCTGTGTGGACTGCTGAAACCATGAGGGGTTGTATAGGCAGAAACAAGGCTGATGCTGTCATCAACAACTTCGGATTCTCGTTCCTAAGTGCTCTTGATAGGCACTGTAAGAGAATTACAAAGTGAACCAGAGTTCGAAAATCGAAAGGCAACTTAACAACATTGCTTTTGCAGAGGCATACTAGCTAATACAGTGTTACATAAATTGCTGAAGGCTTAGCCAGTTTCAAGAAGATGAGCATCCAATGCAATACTTTGACAAGTAGCTAAGCTGATTCAAGTTATAAGTCAACTGTATTATCCTAGTTGCAATACATACATGCACATACTTGAATAGCTGAATTTTGAGACTTACCACAGTAGCTGTTGCGATCATAGTGTAGTCAGCCCATCTGAGATACTTCCTCAATCTCCCTCTTGAGGCATGATAGAAACTTGATGCAAGTCCAACTCCAATTAATGAATTTGCATATATTTTAGAATTGACATTTTTCCTGCAGGAGAAAATATGACAAGTAAGTAACAAAAGACAAATGCATGTGAACTCAATCATATAGTGCAACTTATCACCTTGGGGCCTGGAGTCCAATGGCAATAAAAGGAAGTGAAGTAAGCACATTAGCCACGGTTTCAGCAAAGTTTTGATCACCTGGAAGAGCAGTTGATTCAATATGACAAGAAGAACGAAAAACCAAACATAAAAACAGCAGACCAATACTCTGTTAAGTGCAGCTATACCAGTATGAGTACAATGGATGGGCCTCAAACAAGCAGGTCTTTGATGCCAAACTTTCCTAATTAATAAGATATATGTGATCACCATTAGACCAACTTACTTTATCACAAAACTTTCAGTACCTAACCTTGATAACAAAATTAATTTTGTTTGAAGATAAAACTAGAATAAAATGTTAGGCACCTTGAAATCTCTTCACTTACTGCACTATACGGCGTTGGTTGGTGGCAGTATTAGAGGCTCCACAAGTAAAATCATCATGTTCTCTTATTTCTTGGAATGAAAGAGGTGAGTGAGAAACCAATTGCACTCCATGTACTCCAGCCAAGGCTTTATTAGACTTCTCAGGAGTCATTTTATTTGGCAATCAGTCAATTGAATTAGGCTGATTGCCAAAAGGATGAGCAATTGTTGAGTCACTGAGATTATTTCATTAGGATCATATCAACAAGAATACAGGAGGATCCTAAGATTCATGCATGGAAGCTTTCTCTAAAATACTAACTGATTAATGCTTCAGTTTTCTTGGATGTTTTCCTTTCCCACCTAAAATGGCTAAAACCAATCAGTTTAAATTAAATTCGATTTAAAATTTGAATTAACAATTCATGATACATTAAAATATATCATTTAATACTTGCACAAGAGATAAAGAATTGAAAAATGAAAATGCTACACCCTCACTCCCATTTCTTTAACACACATCATTAATTTCTTATACATCGTCTCATTCCACTCGTAAACAGAATTCTCAAATAGAGGTACAGCTAGTCTATAACCCAACAAGAATCATCACTTGTACACCACACAGACATTTTTCAGAGGCAAAAAAATCGAATTTTTTTAGTAGAGGACATGCCAATTTGCTGTAATACAGAATCTGTCACTCGGGCCTATCTGATCAAGCTCCCCAGAAGAGAACAAAAAAAATTTATATATTTTTTTTCTCTCTTTCAGAATTATCTTCCACTATTTACACAGTTTCAGACGTGGGCCCACTTAGAATTCTTGTTCAATTCTGGGGTTGGGGCATGAAAAATCCACCAATTTTAGGAACGAAATAAGCAAATCCACAATTAAATAAAAAAATCCACATGGCATCCTATCCTTGAATAATTCAAACAATTAACACTAGTAGTTTGAAACCGAAGTGACAGCTCGTTGATCCCATTATTATTAATATAACCAGCATAACGGTTCTGTAGTTTATAGAATAAGATTAGACCCATATAATAAGAGAATAAATAAACACAAGCATGCATAAAAAATCAAAGCCTTCAAATGCGACAGTGCAACAAACCCACAAATAAAATTTCGAAATTTAACCATCACATGGAAAATAATAAAAGGCGTCACCTAAAAGAAGTTTATTACTTTTATTTTAAGATTAAAAAAGGAAAGATCTTTCCTTTTATCAGATCGCGAGAGAAAGAGAGCGCTAAATGTACCTGGATAATGGCAATGCGCAGGAGCGAATTTAGTAACTGGTGGAACGCAAAAATGGAGGCAATAAATTGAGGAAAATATGCGAATTTGAAACAAGGAATCTTCCTGAAAAAATGCGGAGAGCGTGGTATATTCTCTTCTCTGGGTTATATACCAATTTCAGAAAAGTTGTCCTATTCTTTTCTTTTCTGGATTTAATAGTGTTGGTCTGATAAAGATGTACGTAATTCAAATGTCATGAAAGGGCAGGTGGATGAGAGCTCTATTTCGTTTTATGTAAACAATCTTTAACGGGCCTTATCTACTTTGAGGTCCTAAATGGCCCAATTTATTTTCTTTTACCTGGGATGGTATCCAAAATTCAAGCAAATATCTACTGATTATATCAATTTTTATTTTTATTTTCTATTATAATAATTGCCCCAAATATTAACATACATACTTAATTTAACACATATATTAACATACTACTCTTTTTATCCAATTCACATTAAAATTATAAAAATATCCATCATTCTGAAAAAATGGAATCAGCGACAACAGACTGATTTCACAGGATTAGCCGTCGGGAAAAGGGGAGAGAGGGTTGGCTGCCGGGAAAAGGGAGAGGGAGGGGGTTGGCCGCCGGAAACACAGAGAGGGATGGGGTTGGCCGCCGGGAAAAAGAGAGAGGAAGGTTGGCCGTCGGGAAACAGAGGGAGGTGGTTGGCACGGAAAAGGGGAGGAGGGTTGGCCGCGAGGGGAGGGAGGGAGGGTTGGCACGGAAAGCAGAGAGGGAGGTTGGCCGTCAGGAAATAGAGGGAGGGAGGTTGGTCGTCGGGAAACAGAGGGAGGGAGGTTGGCCGCCGGGAAACAAGGGGAGGGGAGGGTTGGCCGCTGGGAGCGTGGTTGGCCGGTGCGTGTTTGCATGTGAATCCGTGCGTATTTTATTATATTTTGAAGGTTAAAATTGTACAATTGGTTAGAAAGAATAGCAACTTAATATATGAGATAATAAGATTATCAAACTTAGTATATAGGTTATATAAAATTTTTGGCCTTAGAAAAATTAATACTATAAGATAAATTTGCAAATTAACTGAAGAGCCAATACTACACAGTTGTGTTGTGTTAATCAAAGAAAGACAAAGGGGTATGACAGTGACTGCCAAGCCTAGAAAGCCAACACAATTTTTATTTTATTTTTTTGAGATGGGGAGAAAGCCAACACAATTTTTATTTTATTTTTTCAGATGGGGAGAAAGCCAACACAGTTTAAAGACCTACTCCACCAATATCTTTTGCGATTCATGGGGTATATATAATTCTCCATATATACGTTAATAAGATTATTAACTTTACCCCGCATTATATATATACGCGCTCGGTTCCAAACTCACTTACGATATTTTTTTCGTTTGGTTTAATTGAAATATTATAAATTTGAATTTCATAATAGTGTACTGAACCAAACTCATTAACTGGATTATTAATTGGTAAGCACATGTTGCAAGCGTTGACTGCAGAATTTGAAGTAAAAAAAAAATCCCCACCTACGTTAATAGTTGTCATTCCACTTCCAGTGCTAGTACATAATTTTTGTGAGTGCAGCTGTCGCGGAAGAATGCCACTTAATTTTTATTGGGATAATTTCATTTAAAACATACCTAATTTATAATTAGAATATTACTTGTAAAATATTTTAATAATATATAAATTTATTTGTCGCAATTAGAATTAATATGCATCGACAAACCGCAAAAGTGACCTGGCTACTGGCTAGTAGCTAGCTTGAATGGCAGCAGATTACTAAAGAGACAAAGTTTGAGACAGAGATCTGAAACTGAAAGGCATTGCATTATAGGATGAAATTAAACTTAAGTCAACCCATAAAGAGAGATGGACAGCAAGCTCAAATATGTATGTGTATATTCTGAAACAATTTATTGGGGGAGGCCACGAAAAAAGAGGTATACGTACTGAAAATCACATTTCACAAAGCCCACTAATGTATGTTTTGATAAATATAAAATATTGAGAAATTTAGAATATAATTGATATATTCCGCAGACAGCGGCTATTAATACTGGAGAGGAGAGTTTGCTTAAAAATAAAATACTGGAGAGGAGAGTCCCACTGTCGTAGCTTAGTTTCTCCAACCAAAAAACAAGAGTCCACGTTTCTACATAGAGGAAATAGACAATAATCACAGTGCACATCCAAACCCATTCTTTGTTCATTACAAACAAAACCAAAACTATTATTAAAAAAAGGCCAAGATGCAGAGTTGGAAGAAAGTAAGATTTGCATAAGAAGGTTCCAGGAATCAAGGGTCAAGATCATGTGACTAAACCCATAAGATAAGGAGACCTCTCTCTCTCTCTCTCTCCTTTTTAATGAATAGGGTTTATTAGAATATCCCATGATGTCTCGTCTCGTCTCACCTCACCTTGTATTTCAGCATCCATTCGTGTTCTAGTTCTAATACATAGAGCAGCAGCTAGTGAGTTGGAATTTGGTGAAAATAATGTCAGTTTCTATACAAGGTGAAATTAGGAAGAGGAGGATTGATTCTACGGCAAGAATTAATATTGTAGTTTTATCACTGGCCTTTTTCCTCTTGATATGTTCAAAAATTTGTGTATTATCGTCGGCGGCGGAGCAGAGCCGCTCACGGTGGTCCCCGGCGAGAAAAGCGCGGTTTCATGCAAGCCCATCATCATCGCAGCAACTGTACGAGGAAGACAAGAGATTAATACACACAGGGCCTAATCCTCTTCACAACTAGCTAAGCGCCACCAGCTGCGATGAGGCTTTGCTTGCTACAGTATGTGGTTAGTTTTTTAGAGAAAATTAAAATTAAAATAGCTATTTCTGCCATCTCTCCTTTGTTCTTTTTTCCTAGAATTAATTATAGCAAGCCCTTTTCTAGCTAGCTTTCGTTAAATGAGCTCTGACGAGAAGAAAGAAACAAGGCTAGCTAGAAGATGTTAATGCCCTTGCTTCTTCCTTTGCAGATTTTTTCTTTTTTTCTTTTTTCTCCCGCCTGTACCTTCTGTTAAACATTAATGTTGCTATATGAATTGCTGCAATTACTTTTCTTCATCTACTCATCCTTTTTTTAGTATTCTATTATTTACCTTCTGCCGCTAGAATTCTTGGCAAATAATCGATAGAGACACTTTAGTAACCGATTCCAGAAAGCTGCACCATTTACAAGCATATATTTTATTTTATTTTGTGATTTATTGTATATTATTTTTAATGTCTTATACGCAATATTTCTAGTGTAGCATCTACGAACATCTTCATAAGTATGACTGGATGTATGTATGTATGTATCGGGAAATGGGCGAGAAAAGCTAAGTAATTAAGGTGTCTGTCAAGCTTTTAGGGGGCTGCCTATACATTATTAGTCTATGTTTTGAAAATCGGACACAACATTGAATCCGTTAATTGATTAGGCCATTGAAGAAAACTGAATGACATGTGAAGAAAATTGAGAGACAGCGTAAATATTTGATTTTTTATATTTATAATATATTTATTTTAAAATATATGCATATGTAAAATAAATATTAATATGATAAATTTAAATAAAATTTTAAAATTTATATACATTGTATCATCAAACGTAAATAAAATAAATCATCAATAATTATAATAACCATTCACATGGATTTCAATTCAACAAAAATATTAATTAATGATAATAATTTTACATATATTAATTGTAGATGAAACAATAATAATTATTTAATATTTAAGTCAATATTGTTAGTAAATAAATTAATTAGCCAATGAATTAAAATCAAAAGCTTCGAATTGATGAATTGGTTATTATTTTAATCTACCAATTCCAATTGTTATGAGTTCGAATTTTGTTAACATCATTTTGCTTATTTTATAGTTATTCTTATTTAATTTAATAAAATTTATTCAATTCATCGGGTTACATGTTATTACTGGTTCATACTGATTTTATAGCATTGTGCGATTTCTTTGATCAATAATTTCTTTGATTTTACACTTGGAATCAATAATTTCTTTTGGGAAGATCAAACTTTCAAATTTTCTTTTTTTTAACGAAAATAAACTGAGGGAAACATAAACTGGTCAAAGTAAAATTATATATAACATATTCTATTTCTCACTTGCATACATTTGAGAAATAAATTATTCACGCTTGTTTCTTTACATAATTTGTAGATTATATAAACGAGATTTAATCTTACAGGACATTCTCGGCCTCATTGTGATTGTGAGAAGAAGAGGAAAACAAAAATGAAAGAAAGTTGGGGTAGTGGATGCATGGAAGTTTTTGAATAAAAACACTTAGGAGTCTTTACTTTGAGTGATTTGATGGATAGATAAAAATAATTTAAATTAATATACTGTTTATTTAATTGATTAATGATTGATTGATAAATTTTAAACCTATTTGAATATCTTATCTTTCAAATACTAAATAGATTGATTATTCCTAGAAGCCTCTTATTTTTTTATTGACTTAAATGCTTAACATATTTTCTCAAACGAGATGTCTTGTCCCAAAAGGAGAAGCTCTCTCCCTGGAGTCTCACACCCTAGTTTTATGAAAATGTAAGAGGATAAATCACAATAACTTAGTGTTTAAGTAGTTATGGGGATATTTAGATAGTACCCACAAAGAGTCACCATAAATAGAATGAAGCTCTCATACTACAGCGATTAGGAATCACTCATTGGTCCTTATACTAAATCTACCAAACTCTCAATTAGCTGAACTAAAAGTATGTAGGAGTCAAACGGGATGCCTGTCTCACTTCACAAGGCCTACACGCATTCTCAAGATACAAAAATACTGCAACCGGACATCAGTTAATTGCACATTCATGAGCTATTTTAAAAAAAAAACTCAATTAGAGAGATCCAGCTATCAATGCATTAAACGCCCATTTAATTCCACATTACTTCTCAGAATTAGATAAATCAGTTCCATCATGAACAAATTATTTTGTTCTAATCCGATTATTGATATTGTGCGCAGGAAAGTAAAAATTTACACCCACCACACTCAGACACTCTGGATAATGGACTCAATTAAGAAGATATTATTGGTACGCGGATTTATAATATAAATAAATAAAATAAGAAAAACACAATAAACAAAATAATAATTTTTGTTTGGGTTTATGTTCTCTAGGTGGGATCTTAAAAAATAAAGGTATTGAAATTATAACTTCCTTGAAATTGGAAGCTTCTTACCAAACCCATGAGCGATGGTTTTGAGACTTTTACGAGGAAAGATTCTTTGTTGAACTGCAAGACCGTCTCTTATTTCGTGCAAGATAGAAAATTGTTCAAGAAAATCTGAATGTTTGCGTAGCTAATAATAAATGAATATGGAGCATTAGACACTGTTTAATATTAATGCTAATTAAGATGTTGATTTATACTCCATGTTCGGTTAATATGATGGTCAATTTGTCATGTATTTAAGTATGAAGGAAGAGTGACGCTCAACACAAGTTGGTGATGATGACATAATTAAGGCATTCAATTAATGAGAGATGAAGCTGAAGACTAGAGCCGGCAAAATGAGATAACCCGGTAAGGGTTTGGGCCGGTTTGAACTAGAAATTAAAGGTCAAAAAATCTAGCCTAAAAAGTCCAAAAAAAAAAACTGGGCCTCTCTTGACTTGGGCCAAAAAAGCCGGGGTTTTGAAAAAAACACCTGATATTCTATTAAATATACATATTTATAATATTATTTAATATACATATCTATAATTTTTTAATAATATTAATTATATTTTATATAATTATTTATTATTTATATTAATAATTTTCTTACTAATTCACATATTAGTCAGAAAAATAAATTTTGAAAAAAAAAAAACCTCATAAATCATTTAAAAATAATTCTTAAGAGAAATGATCTCAAAAAATATATAGGCTGATGATTAATGACCTTATAGTATGTAAAAACTATTTTGAATCATTGATCTTAAATATATATTGTATAATTAATTTACTTTTTCATTATTATAAGCGTATGAGTGGGATTGACTTTTAATAATATCATTTATCCTTGGTTTGTAATTACTAATTTTTTTCTCCTTAAATTAAAGAATTAAAATTATACTGGATTACACTATCACCGTTTGAATATATAAATAGGTCAAGATATACAAGAATCATTATCATATGATTCTTTATTTAAGTTAAAGAGTTATGAAATTTTAATTAAGTATTTAATTTTTTAATTTAAAATATTAATTTTATATATTAAAAAAATTAAAAAATGATATAAAAAAAACCCTCCCACCCGGGATTGGTTTGGGCTTCATATTTTTAGGTCCGAAAAATTTCGGACGGGTCCAACCCGGCCCAAAAATGTAAAAGCTTGACGGACCCGGGGTCGGGCCGGCCCCGCCGCCCGCTACTTTGTCAGCTCTACTGAAGACCCACACCAGCCCATTATTCATTTATATTATTAACATATAGCTTTCTCTTTTTTTTATTAATAAATATAGAAATTTTAAAGATCGCATCACAATAGACTCGAATTCAAAACCTTTAACCTTAAGTATTAACCGCAGACCAACATACACACAACATATAATTAACTTTATGTCTTATGCCGAGGATAATCACCTTTTTCCTGTAACCATCTTGGTGGATCTTCTCCTCAACTCAATTAGACCACCTTATGTGATTACATCACCAACCCCACTCCTCCATTTTTTGTATCAGAAAGATGTTAAGTTTTCTTGAAAAATAAAAATATGATGTACTCAAATTTATAGAGACATGAGATTCGAACTTGTAACATTTTAGTTACATGGACGATTTTATCACTAGACTATTCCAAATGTACAGATGTTAAGTTTTTCTCATCTTTAACAAACTTACCAACGCTACACGGATCCTATTAGCAAGAAACACGAGTTTTGAAATATATAACTTATTTTGGAAAATGAAAGGAAAAGGGAAAGGAAATAATAATAATAATAATAATAATAATAATAATAATAATAATAGAAAATAGGAAAACCAAATCTGGCCATGTATTCTCACCCTTAAATTTTTCATCTATACTTCTATATTATCAATTATTGCTTTGACGCTTAAATTTTTATATTTTTCACCATTAGCTTCTTGATTTTTTTTTATAAGAGTTACAACTCACACATTTATGCATCATCAAATTCAAATCTTCTCGTCTTATCATCTGATTTGTACTTAATTGTCACTTCTTGTTTAAGTACAAATTTCACAAAATACAAGTTGACACTTTAAAATAAAAGAGGTGCAGATATTTGTTCTGAATTGTGTAGTGAAAACAAAGCCACATATTCCACCACAACCCCAAGCAAGGTCATAATATATCGGTTCGCAAATATCGGAAAGGTCAAAACGTGGTGTCTAGTCTAGCAGTGGTGGTTCGTTTTTCTTAATTTTTAATTGCTATTATTGTAGTATAGGGCACTGTAGACTGTAGAGAAGTCGTGGTCAAAGAAATCTTACATAGAAGAACTGAGCTCTGCTGATTACGAGAGCTTCCCCAACCAATGGCTACGCCGTCGCCATGGCAGCGGCCGTTCAGCTCCGCCGCTGCAACTTCTCTCCGATCTTCCACATTTTTCCCAATCTATTACACGAAGCGCCATTTTCTTATCCCTTGCTCTCCAAATTTATATTCATCTTCTTCATGTTGTTGTTCTGTAAATAATGGTTCCAATAATGGGAGAAAGAGATTGAGAGGCAAATCAGTGGAAGTGATAGTTGTTGACGGTGATCCGGGATATGTAAAAGCCTTCGATTCTCCATTGAACAGCGGCGGATTTAATGGTCGAAGGCTGAGTTTCAAATCCTTGTTTGAAAAGCGAGCATTGTGGCGGAGGATATTCTTCTCATCGAAGAAAGTAAGGAGCATCATTTTGCTCAATGCCATCACGATTGTTTACGGTAAGGTTCTAAATTTGAGATTTTTGTTTATTAATTTTAGTTTCTATTTATATTATTGTTCCTTTTTTATTTCATTCTTTTATTGCTTGATTTAGCTTGGGGATGGGGGTTTTGAAATGGTATATGCGTTGATTAAAGTGATAAAAGATGAAAAGAAGAGGGAATTTTGTAAAAGGTTTCAGAATAAGAACATTGATGCTGAATCTAGAGGATTAGATATTGCGATAACCTTATGCAATGATTGTGTTTCATGCTTTACATATGCAAGGAAATATTTTTTTTTGGATGAGGAGTTTGATTAACTGGTATTGCCAACATATATCTAATTATTTGCAAATGGTGTGAAAGTGAAATGCCTGAACTGAAAGCTGTATATTGTGGCAATAAAAGGTTTACTTAGTATGGCCATGTCATTGCAGCTAGTAACATTCCAGTCGTCAAGGAAGTTGAAGCTATTATTGATCCTGAGGCTTTCACTGTTGTGCGGTTTGTTGTGGCTGCCATTCCATTCATGCCATTCGTGTTCCAGGCTAGGAATGATTCTCATACTCGTAAAGCAGGATTGGAGTTGGGATTTTGGGTCAGCTTAGGGTACATCCTGCAAGCCCTTGGACTTCTCACATCTGATGCTGGACGAGCATCATTTCTTTCCATGTTCACTGTATGAACTCTTAAGAATTCCAAATTTAGCTAACAGTGCAATATTGTCAGTTGAGACTGCTGAATGGTTTTGTGATGTTCAGGTAATTGTTGTGCCCTTGATTGATGGCATGCTAGGATCTAAAATACCCGCATATACATGGTTTGGAGCTATGGCATCAATTGTTGGAGTTGCAATGCTGGAATCCAGTGGATCATCTCCATGCGTAAGTGTCTACTAGGTTTTCCTATGATAGATTGTTCTTCAATATGGCTCTGGTTTAAATTTTTATTCAGATACAAATTGTTTCCTTGAATTAAATTGTTCTGCTTCTTCCATCTAATTCGCTATACTTGTTTACAGATTGGAGATTTGCTCAACCTTTTAAGTGCAGTGTCTTTTGGGATTCATATGCTAAGAACTGAACATATTTCAAGAAGCACGGAACGAGAAAATCTTTTACCACTCATTGGATATGAGGTGAATTCATAGCTTGTGTATGTTACCTGCTTTTTGCTCTTCATGGTTATCATGCAAGTTCAGCTATTGAACTCTATAGGTATGCGTTGTTGCCTTTCTATCAACTCTTTGGTACTTCACTCAAGGCTGGTTTGCTGGAGATATCAATGCATCAAATCCATTTTCTTGGACGTGGGCAATAGTTTTAGATTGGATTTCATCGTTTCCTTGGATACCTGCACTGTATACTGGGATTTTTTCAACGGGCTTGTGCTTATGGGTGGAGGTATGTGGTTTCTACTGTTGCCCTTAGCTTATGGCCTTATTCAACGGTTGGCAAAGAAAATTTAATGACTAACTGTGAATGTTCTATAGTAATATATATATATATAGACAGAGAGAGAGGTTCAAATAAAAATCATTTTTAACGTGAGAACTAAGAATCACGAAAATTCGTTATGGACAAAATGAATTCGTTGTAAAGTTAATGCATCCGTTGGAAAAGTTACTGAATCAAAAAATTCAGAATATTCACTCAGGGTTCAAATCCCATGAGGGATGAAAATACAATTTTTTTGGATTCAGTAACTTTTCAAGTAGATTCATCAACTTTCACATCGAATTCATCATTTTTTGGTTCTCATGTTCTTACGATAAAAATGGTTCTTACGTTGACCCACCTTTATAAATATATATATAAGAATTTGTTCATGTACATGCAATCTTTAACATACATAAATGAGAACAAATCTTGTCCATTAGATTTGAAAATCACATGATTATTTTTAAGTATACATCTGAATTAGTTATATATATATTTCTGCATATAATTGTGTATTTGTGCATCATAATTTGCATTGAATCTGAAGCGTCCATATTGATTTATCAAGGGTTGATATTTGTCCTCATGTTTACACTATAAGAAGTGTCCACACGATAATCAATCCCTATATATATGGTAGTATGATGATTGTATTGAAATATATATGAGCTGAGTTTGTTTAATAATTACTGTGCAGATGACCGCGATGCGTGATGTTTCGGCTACAGAAACTGCGATAATATATGGGTTGGAACCTGTATGGGGTGCTGGATTTGCTTGGTTCTTACTTGGTGAGAGATGGGGAATCAGTGGATGGATTGGAGCTGCTCTGGTCCTTGGTAGACCTCATTCCTTTTCCTCCATGCGTACTTTAATTTCTCCACATAAAATTAATCTCAGAGTACCAGAATGCTTTTGTATTATGGTTTAAATCAATAGTAGTAGGATAAGATAACTCATAAATCAAATTTAGTACTTTACTAACATTTAAGGCATTAACTTCTCCTCCTATTAAAATGGATGCAATAAATACTAACTCTTTCTAATCCTTCTTCTTGTAGGTGGGAGTCTAACAGTGCAGATAATGGGAGCAATGCCACAGTCTTCATCACAAGACCAGGATGGTTTTATTTCAGATAACAAGAACAATTTTTGAAGTCTTCAGTTATTATTAAGAGTGGAAATGATCCATCTGATATTGTAAACAAGTGAGTATGTATGAATTTATTGGCTCCCACCTGCAATAAAGCCACTCGCAATATTTAATACTAAATAATGTCTCATGGGATTGTAATTTTTCTTTTGGTTTTTTCAGTTTCTCTTTTGATGCCTCACTTTATCACATTAGTTCATGGTTCATTCATTATTCCCAAAACTAGCTTGGGTTTTGTTTTATCCATGTCTAAAACGGCAAGAACAGACATTCGTTCACTTATAGTTGGGGCTTCCATCTTATGGCGAGACGATGTAAGATTAGATTGAGACTATGAACTTTTAATGTGAAGAATAGGTTATCTGAAAATTGGGGCTGGAAGCAAAGGCGCTTAATTGCAGTATTATACTAATAAATCACTTTGAAATCATGGGCCTCGGGCGTGTTTTCTGTAGGTGAATTTGGGCCGCAGAAGAAATGATTGAAACTGAGTGGATTTAACAAGATTTGTGTACAGTCCTTTGGTCTACACCCGTGATTTGGAAATTGTGAATTCCGTGACTTGGAAATTGTAAATTTCATGAAGTTGGATCCAAGATTAGTATAGGTAATTGTTTTAAATGGTAGCTGAATTTTATGTTTTAATCAGAATTGGTGAGAATACATATATATTTGAAAATGCAGGTTTTTACAGTATGAAGGAAATGTTTGATTGCAGAAATGAAGCATGGTAGGTAGTTTTATTGGAAAAGAGTGGGGGCGGTTAGGCATGGAGGCCTTTGCAGCCTGGAATTTCGATCCATTCGATCTGGACTTGGACTTGGCCGCATTCGACATCGTTGAGTCTGAGGATCATGTCTTGAGTCATCTTGCCTTTGTTCCACACGATGGAGCTCTCTTCGGCCAGGCAGTTCTCCTTGGTGGGGTGCACCCTCTCCACTTTCGTGCCGTCGGGAAGGCTCTGCAGCCCCATCTTCAGGCATTTTATCAGCGGCTCTATGTCGATCTGCGCGCTTCCCATGCTGTCGTCCACCGTGAATGTGTCCTTGTCATACACATTCTGCAACAAAAAACAACAACAACATCCCATCTCATTTCTTGTAATAATATATATCAATTACTTGTCATTAATTAATTATGTACCAGCACTATGGGAGAGTCGAAATCCTTGATGTAGATAGTGAGCTCCTCGTTCCACACAGGGTTGCAGTTGCCCCTTACAACCTTAGTCTTCACCTTCTGGTTGGCGCAGGAGACGACGCAGTAGGGATCGCTGCTGAGAGTGTCGCGGACAGCGAGATTGATCCCCCGCCGCACCCGAATCCTGACGAGTCCCAAAACATCCATGAGGCCCACGAGTTTGGCTTCAACAACGCCCTTGCTAGATCCTCCTGCTTTCCTCTTCCTCTCCTTTGTTTCCAGGCAACTGTGAGAGAATTTGAAGGGATAGGAAAAGACCTCCTCAAGATCACTGCAGATATTCAAGGACACCCTATACAGCCACCGGCCCATCACCATTACCACCTATTCTATACATTACGCCTATTAAATAGTAATATTAATATTAATATTAGTATTATTTTTTCTCCTTCCTTTCCAATCCCACCCTGTCCCATCCATTTATTATATACATACATATTCCATCGCCCCCCTCCATTTTCTCTCCAAACATTATTTTCTGTCCATTGCTTCTCTGCTTCTTATTTCCACCATCCATCTATTCATTCATGAAATTTCATATCCTAAATATATATATTGGAGTTTGTTAATATAAATCTATTTATATGAATGGCAGCAATGCACCACAAATCAAAGAGAGAGAGAGAGAGATACAAGGAGTCAACCTAATTAAAAATGCGATTCAATACAACACATATAACCTAACCTATTATGACTTCAACATAGCAGATGGAGGCAAGGGAGGAGCGTCGAGCTGGTACAGGTTTAGAGAGGGACCGCCGCCCCACAAATCGGAAAAGAATCCACCCCCCAATCACGATGGATGTAGAAGCATAAGCAAACTTGTTGAGCCAAAATAGCAGACCTTTTTCGCCCACATACAGCTCCACAGCCTTCTCACTCACACTCATCGAATCCCAATCCTTGATTTCCTGCTTTTTATTAACGCCGCCGCCGCCGCCTCCTCCTGCCTTCTTCTCCGTCTCGAACCTCGTTTGAACCGGATTTCTACTGCTTCCGGCGGCCGCACTTGTTGCGGTGAGTTCAGTTCACTGCCCTTGTCGGAGTTGCATCTGATTGGAGTGATGGGGGAAGTTGCTGACAAGGAAAAGCAGACAAGGACAGCAGCATCAGCACACTTTATTTCCTGATTTATAAATTTCGATGAGTTCATTCTCTCAATCAACAAATCATTAGTTGGTACCTTTGAATAAGTGTGTGTGTAAGTGTATGAACCTCGGCGGAATTGATGTTGTTGGTTTTGTGTGGGTGAGAATTGAGGATTTCAAGATTGGGTAGAGGAAAGATGGATGTTAATGGATGTATTTTATCCAAATCGATTCGAAATCATTCAAAATTCATTAAATTTTAAAGTAATTATTTTGATTTTGATTTCGGTTTCAAATTCACTTTAGAATCGGACTGTTTAGATCCATAATTTGATGGTTTGATTCGATCCGATTCCAAAACCAATATTTATTTATTTATTTTATTTCGAGTAAACTCGTCCCACGAAAAGCAGAGGAATAGATTAGTGATGTTCCATGGCTTTTAGTTGAACAATGATTTAAAACTATTATTTTAAAATTATATCAATACCTATTGAATAGGGGCGAACAGTAGCATGTGATAGTCAAAAAATAGAGTCGAACCGAAGCCAAATTAAATATGATTCAATTATTTCTTATGTTCGATTCCATTTCAATTTTAAATTTAAAAATTCGATATTTTGGTTTTAGAGGTAAAAATACCGAATAATCGAAAATTGAATCAAATTATAATATTATATAAAATAAAAATTTTACATCATGTTCATTAAAATTAATTTTGTTTTATGATTTTATATATTATATCTTTATTTAGGAACTAATGCTTATAAATATTTTGTTTATCGGTTCTATACTTGAACCATTTTTTTGTTAAATTCAATTTTGAGAGTATAGATATGATTCAATTTCAATTAATTATTAAAAAAAAGTTGTCGAGTTGTGTATAGGGGGGAGTTATCTTAGTTGGATCTCACTTAAAGAAAAGCCTATTTAAATCTAAATGTTTCAGTTTAAATATACAAATAATTTGACTTCTACCTAAACAAATCGAAGTAAAATTGGTTCATGTGTATTACCCCTCCCATCTCATCCTCTCTATATACACTTATTCAGACTCGCTCTGAGACCAACAAATATAGTCTCATACATCCTCACAAAAGACCATCTCAATTATTGAAATAATAATTAGCAATATAGTGAATAAAAAGATTACAAGTTCAAATTTACCATCACTCTTAGATGGAGGTATTATGTAGGTATTGTGTGACACGCCCAACAAATATAGTTGACTATAATTTTGGGACGGGCAAGCAATATATGGATTTTATTTTTGAAATAATGGAGTAACATTTACGACTCTTGTCAAATAAAATATTTATACTTGCTACAATTTTGGGACGGACAAAAAAAATATGAATTATAAATTTGAGATAATATTTTCACTTACTCATCAAAATAAAATGTTTGCACAATTGCCCTTGCTAAAATTGTGCTTCTCTGGTGTAGGTATTGCACATGAAGATACATGATAGTGTGTGTGTGTTGGTCTAATGGTAGAGTAGTTGATCTTGGGGTCAAAGGTGCCTGGTTCGAGTCTCCGCGTACGTGACCTTTAAAATTTACGTATTAATTGAAAAAAAAAAAAAAAAGATACATGATAGTATATAGGCCTAGGCCTAAGCTATGCAAGACAGCGAAACTGGGCTTATTGGGTTTGGCCATGTGACTCTATTGTTGATTTAAGTAACTAGAAAATTTTCTATTTATGGGAGATTGCTCGATGTTGAAATTTTCTAAAAACTAAGTTGTAGTTATTGATTTGGTCATTCATTATTAATTATATTGGTAAATTTAATGCAACTTCAAATTATGAGCTAATAATTGAGTAGTGCAAGAAAGAAAGGTGGAAGAATGTCAAAAATTCGAATACGACTTTTAAAAAAGAATATTACTATATCACACTCATGAGATGCGATATGCCAAAAACAAAAAGAATTTTCCTCAAATCATAGGATAGATCGCACTATGATATATAGAGCCAGTGACGAAGCCAGGATTTTTTGTCTGGGGGCCCAATTAATTATAATTTTAAAAGGTAATAAAATAAAATTATAAAATAATAATTATGTAATAATATAGTGAGTTTATTATAATCCTTTTAGAAATTTGATTGGTAATATTAATTCATATATAAAACTTTATTATTTGCATATAACTTTTATTTTATTAATATAAAATAAATTATAGAAAAAGAAACGAAATAACATTTTATCAACATAAAACAAATTATAGGAGAAAAAAAAGGAAAGAAAGATAAAGGAAAGAAAAGAAAGAAAAGGAAATAAAAGAAAATAAGTATAGAAAAAGAAAATATGTCACTAAAAGGAATCGAACCAAGATCTCTTAAATGAGAGATAAAAATCTTAACTCATTAGACTACAATAGATTTAGTTATTAAATGTTAAATATTTATAGAGAGCACACATGTTTAACTAAGAATTAATTCACATAGTGTTATTATTTGCATACATATTTTATTTTATCAATATAAAACAAATTATAAGAAAGAAAAAAGGAAAATAGATCCCAAAATAAAGAGAAGAAATATAATAGAGAGGGGGAGAAAACACAAACTAAAAGGAAAGAAATAGAGGAAAAAAAAAAAGAAAAGAAAGAAACATAGGAAAAAAGGAACAAGAAATAGAGAGAAAAAGAAGGAAGAGAGAAAATAAAAGAAAAGGAAAGAAAGAAATATAGAAAAAAGAAAGGAGGTGGGAAAAAAAAACGTAAAAGAAAGAAAGAAGAAGAGAGAGAGAGAAAGAGAAAGCAGAAAGAAAAGAGAAGAGATGCACTTGGAGGCGTCGAACTCGGGTGTGAGAACTCGGTGTGAATCTTAATCAACAGGATAGGCAAACACTGAAAATTATATTACATATCAAATATATATCGTTTTTGAAAATAGTTGGAGCCATGGGCCCTGCACCCCTATGGCTCCGTCCTCAGATAGAGCCTTTGGCTTTTCTTCTCGGATGTTTAAAAGTTTTCTTATTCTAAAGAAAAAAGAACTATAAAATCTTGAAAACATTTGCACCATTTTCAAAGCGGGAATATCAACAATTGGGTTAATTTTCCCATTGTATCATTCACCCTTAGATGGAATATTTTTATGTGAGTAAAATTTATTCAAAAAACATAGAAGTAGTTGATGGTTAAAATTATAATAATAAAATATTAAAATTAAATATTATTGTAATCAACTAGCATGCAGAGTATATGTATCCATATGAATTGGAATTACGAGAACACAATGAATAATAAATACAAATAATTCACTATTAACCAAGCTTATGTAGACGTGTTGACGGGCGGAACCGCGGTTTAGGGCGGGACCGCGGTCCGGCGATTCAAATGTGACGGCCCTAGCCCGGCCCTACATACTAGTTGGCGGTTTAGGGCGGGCCTGAGCCGGCGGTCCCGTTCGGCTCGAACCGCCGGTTTAGGGCCGAGCCGCGGTTCGGCCTGTTCGCAGCGATTTTGTATCGATCCGTTCTCTCATCCGAGCTCCGATTTTCGATCCGTTTGCGCTCACGAACTCACATCGCGATATACTTCAACTCTTATGAAGGGTAAAATCTCAATTCTATCTCAATTTTCTGAAAATTCAATCAAATATGCAACAAGTATCAAAGTCCAAGATTTTAACAAACTTTTAAGTTTTAACTTTTAACTTTTAAGTCTAAAGCTTAATAAACTTGTAAATATTTTTAAAGTTGTAAAATTTGTAAACTACTAAACTTGTAAATATTTTTAAATTTGTAAGTGATTTTTTTATGTTTGAACTTGTAAATACTTTGCATTTTGCATTTGTTAAAATACGTATAAATATAAAATATGTGTCAACACTTTGCATTTTTAATAAATGATGAGTAAAATTACATAAATCCGTTTATGACTTTTACATAGGGATGAAAAAATAATAATAATAAAGGACTTGAGCTCAATTTAATTTCTAAAATTGAGTTGCCTACATATCCTCATAATCATAGAGAATCAAAGTCCATGTAGTTCTTTTAATTTCTAAATGCTCTACTCCGTCTCCGCACCCGATTCCGATCGATCCGTTTCGGTGAAGGCCTCGTCTTCGCCTCGTTACCATCTTCCCATTGTGGTTCTTGAGCTCTAAGGTCGGCCTACACCAATCATCGAGCAACATTGTAGCTTCAATGTTCGCGGCTTCATGTTGCTTCTTCTTTGATCAAGCATTAGTCCTCCAATGCTAAATGCTTGTTCAACGGATACGGTGGATGCCGGACGGACAAATAACTCCTTTGCCATGATTGAGAGGATTGGGTACTCCTCTTTCTTGACCACCACTTCAAGACATCGATCGAAGGACCGCTATCTTCAACACCAAAGACAAAGGAGTTTGCAAATATATATCTAATTCACTATTACCTTGTCCTCTCGGCCTTTCGAATGTTCTATTTTGGTACATCGAAGTCATTTGTTGTACCAAAGGATCAAACTCATTCATATCAAAAGGAAAATTAATCGTAGACATCATAGAAGAAGGAGGTGGAGTTTGAATATCATCATCACTACCATATTTCGACCTATATTCTTGAAAAGATTTCTTAAATTCTTTTCAAGATTATATTTGATTTGATCTACATCCGGAGATCAAAATAAACTAATTCTCCTTCTATACTAGCACCTTGAAAATCCATTTGCCTAAAAGCATCATAATAAACATTAAGCATTTGACAAGTACCATCATATTTCCATTTAGGATCTAAACACTTAGCAAGCAAAAAATTGTAGGTATCTCCCAAAATATTTTAGCCACTTTTGAACCATAAAATAAATTACACCACATAAAGATGGTTTACTAAAACAACTACGAAAAGACATGGCAATATGCATGCGGTGTTCTAAAACCATAACGGAAGTGCAATAATAAACTCCGATAATTGTTTCGTTGTACCATGAAATACCTTTAACAATCGATATAAATCCATGCAAGCATCCCAATGAGACTCATTAAGATGTAATTGAATAGATGTAAACTCTTTTCTAAAAAAATCACATAAATGACCCTTATATGAAATAGTACTATTAAGCATTTCATAAGTAGAATTCCAACGATGAGCAACATCCAATTTGAAACATGTATAAGCAATATTTTTTATACGACAATATTTTTGCCATTTCTTCCCATAAGTTTTTGAAGCATGCAAACATTTGATAGCATCTCTAATAGGACTAACGGATTCTTGAAAATACTAAGTGCATCTTGAACACATAAATTTAAAATATGACAAATGCATCTAGAATGAAAGTATTTTCCTTCAAAGAAGGTGCGCATGCTTCAATAAGTTGAGGAATACTAGCGGTGTTTGCCGAAGCATTATCAAAACCAACGGAAAAATTTTTATTAATAAAAGAATACTCATTTAACACACCAATTATAATATTAGCAATACCTAAAGCATTATGAGGCTCTTCAAACTCTCTAAAAGCAATTAAACGTTTTTGCATAACCCATTTCGAATCAATCCAATGACAAGTAATACCCATATAAGAATTCTTATTATAAGCATCCGTCAAACATCGGCACAAATAGAAACTTTATGACCTAAACGAACCAAATATTTCTTTAAATCATGTTTTTTTCCATGCATTGTCTCCTAATCTTCTTAAGCATAATACTTCTACTAACTTTGCATGCATTAGGACCAAGTCCTCTTTATAACATTCTTCATACGTAACTCTATCGGCATAATTAAAGGGA
Source organism: Salvia rosmarinus (assembly GCA_036937905.1). Taxonomy (NCBI): domain Eukaryota; kingdom Viridiplantae; phylum Streptophyta; class Magnoliopsida; order Lamiales; family Lamiaceae; genus Salvia; species Salvia rosmarinus. The sequence goes on from CM072813.1 coordinate 3,374,465, forward strand.
GTTTTTCCATAGCACAATATCTAGCCATCGCATCTTCATATTTTCCTTATCAAATTTAAATAAAGTGGACGCACCGTTGTAGAATATTGAGAAGGGTTTTAATTTGAGCTTGGTTCGTTGATATTCCATACTCATGAGGATGAGAACCTCCATGTGCCTATTAGGCGTTCCGTAACCTCATTTCTCGATCCATTTGTAGGTTTTCGTGCAATAGTTGCAATAAGCAACGTATCTCTTTCGACCGTCGGGAAGAGGTGCTTCGCCTAGCACTTCCACTTTTCTAAAGAAAATATAACAAGATATTGTAAGAACTATGAACATGAAATTAAAATTGTGAAACTAATTTGTAAGAAACGTAAAAATTTACGTACCTAAAGTGCTTCACAAAAACGTCGGACTTAAGTTCCTTTGATTTTGGTGGTTGTGGCGGCGTATCTTGGTCAAAGTCGTCATATTCTTCGTCGCCTTCTTCATCGTCGTCTTGGTCGTTCGAGCCTACGTCACCGAAATTGGGACTTCTTTCCATTCGATGCACCATTTCATAAAATCGAGCATCTTCTTGACTTGAACCTTCGCAACTTGCCTTGAGATTTCCTCCGCCGCTAAGGCCCTTCGTGAACGTTGAGTTTGAATGTTTCCTCCTCACTGGAGCTCCTTCATCGGCGGCCTTCCTTTCCCTTGTTTAATCGTTTAAAGAAAGACATGATGATTGATGAAGTGAGAAAGTTTGAGAGTTTAGAATAAGAATGAGAGATTGAGAGAGCTTGAGAACTTGAGAGATTGAGTTTGGGAGTGAGAATGAGAGCTTGAAAGCTTGAAAATTAGATGTAAATGAGTGAATTAAGGTTGAGAAATGAGAGATTGAAGTGAGGATAGAGTTAGGATGATGGATATATTTATAGGAGTGATTTTGGGGTGAAAATCGAAAATAGCCGTTTTCTAGCCGTTGGGACCGCCGGTTTAGGGCGGACCACGGTTCCAACGGCTCTAAAGACCGCCGTTCGCCCCGCCCCCTGACCCTCCGGTTCGACCCTAGGCCCGCCGGTTCCAACGGCTATAACCGGACCGCGGTTCCATCCTAAGCCGCTGGTTCGGACCGACGGTTAACCGTCTTGCCCGGCCGACAGATGAACCGAGCCCGGCCTAGGCCCTAGCTCAGGTTCCGGTTCAGCCGTTGACCGCCGGTCGGGCCCGAACCGTTGACTTTAGGGCTGGGCCTAGGGCCGCCCGGCCGTTCGGAAAGCCCATGCACGCTAAGCTTATGGTGTGAAGAATTTTGATTTGTATATAGGCAAAGAAATTATAAAAACATAAGTAAAACAAATCTAATAAAATATCAAGTATGATTAAATGACCCTATTCAATGTATTAATTTAACAAAAAAATCATGCAATTAACCTCTTAATGCGATTAGCAAATTTATTTCAATTCAGATAAAAAATGACACAAATAACCACAAATTTTCTTTTCAACAAGTATTGTGATAGTTAATTAATATAAATTCTAGCTTCGCTAGGTCTTATTTTTTTTATTAATTACTAAAATCTCATAAAGATTTTTTAGTGTGAATATCTTTACTTGTATTGTGTGTTCTTGAATTCAATTGCATAACTGAAATTAAACAAGAAAAAATTACAGGAAACATGATTCACATAAAAATATATATACAAATCGCCAATCTCTATCACGGGGACGGGCGCACCTAACCCGTCTGCAGCAAGACATTTTTTTCTTTAGCTCGTTCTTCTTTGATTGAAATTCGATTTTTGATCCGTTTTCGCCTACAAATTCGTATCGAATCGAACTTCAACTCTATCAAACTCAGTCTTCTTAATTATTCTCATTCTTAACTTTTAAGTACCTCGTTTTACATTAGCTGCTCTAAAAGAATTCAAAACGGCACCAAAACATGAAAACTATACCCAATATGACATCTCCGTATAATAATGAAAATAAATCAAAAGATAACATACAAGTGCATAATGTAACTAAACATGAAAGAAGGGCAAGTAAAATCATACAAAAATAAGGGTTTATCGAGGGTGCTACCAAAAATGAGATACAAGGTTCAAAAGTTACAAGATAAACACAATCACAACACATCAAGACAATGAGGTGGATTACAAATCCAACCTCCCAAACTAAAGCAAGAAATGCTAGGAACTAAATTCGAAATCCAAAATCAAACCAAAACCTTGCTTTGATTATCCCCACTAAATCCTCGCTACTTGCCAACAAATTCTTAAACAACATCCCATTTATGTGATTTCGAATGTTCCAAGCAATACAAATCCAAACTTTTCAAATCTTTGCACCAAATGTTCTTCAAAACTCCATGGGTCATGCTTCCTTGATTTGTTTTCTTTCCTATCTCCTTTTAAGTCGAGCTTGAGGAATAAATCCCGCTATTTTCCACTCTCAACTTCCAATCATACTCTTTATTTTGAATTACCTTGAACCTGTCAATAAAGACACTCAATTGGAAGTCTTTTCACACCATCGACCGGCATCGACATATTTAGACAAATTTGTAAGTTTTCTACATATATTTTTCCATCTCTTTGTCTTTTTATGTAAATTGTGATATAATTAATAAAAAACGTTCAGTTTATCAACATTTAGTTTAATTAAAAAACCAAATACAAAAGTATAACTGTAATATAAGTAAATAAATGATTATGAATTTACTTTCTTGAGAGCACGTGATTATCAATCTACTAATCCAAATATTCGGTCGATTAAATAGAAAAATACGTGAAAACCTTCAACTTGGCAACATCCGTATACACACGAAACTTGTTGACTAAATAGTTCTTTTATTTGTTTGTGGCAAAACTTTATATCAACTCGGAGAGTTCAAATTTTAAACTTTTGTTTTTCCCTTTCAAGAAAAAGAGCAGACGAAAAGATGAGTTGGAATAGAATTCTAAGGTAAATGGGCATTATGTAGAGCACATATTTTGAGTGGAAGTCGGCCTTATCTTGTTGAAAACCTCACGAATGATTTTGACTTTCTATCCAATTTTCCTTTCTAATTCCTTGCCATTAGAGCTGGCAAAACGGGGGGTCGGGTCGACCCAACCCGACCCATCGTGCTTGTTGTTTTCTTTGGGTGGTGGCCGATCAAAATCTTATCGGATTAAAAATATGGTAGTCAACCTCAAATTGCCCCACCCATCGGACCAAACCCTTCAATATTTAAATTACTAAAATATTATTTTTAATTTCAAAAATATTATTTTTAATTCAAAAAATATGATATGATAACAATAAATAAATTAAGTCTACTAACATCAATTTCAAAATAAATAAGATAAATTATGTCTACTAACATCAATTTTATTTTCTATATTTACTATTTCGTATTTACTACTAATATAAAATATAAAAATTTAAATGTGTGGTATGGCTTTTTGCCCGTTAACCCCGGCTTTTAACCCCAAAGTCTTGTCAAATTGATGGGCTATGTGGCGAGCTTTTTAGGCCGATTTTTTCGTGCCACTATTTTTACTGAGCCCAACCCAACCCCAATTTTGGATACCTCGGGCCGGCCCATCGGACCGAACCAATTTTGCCGGCTCTACTTGCCATATTAAAAGTATATTGCAACTAGTTTTGAAATTTTCAGCCCATTTCTTTTAGAATAATGTTACTTTAAACTACAAATTATACTCATTTTATCAAAAATATTTCAAATTTTAAGAAATATCACTTTATACACTAAACTATTAACTTCGTACAAAAATATCTCTCATTCATTTTCTAATCTAATTCCCAAAATTGGATGAGGGATGAGTCACATCTTCTTTTGCTATCAAAGTTGTCCGTTTTGCATTTAATATAACTGTGCGTGTACACTACATGCACAATTAAAATGTTTGACCTAATTTATGGATAATAGATTATTTATTTTGAATATCTTGAATAAGTTCGTTACAACTGAAATATCGTGAATTTTTCTCTTGTTGATTCTTTTTCACAAAAATTCATGTTAGGATGTCCGTACATGTGGACATTTTAAGTGTAGATTATTTTAAAGAAAAATATCATTTATATTGTAACTTATAACTAAAAAATGTCATTTAAACAAAATAATTGTTTCATTTATATTGGAAAAAAAAAAGTATCAATGATGCATTTACACGTCATCATAGCAGTCCACCTATACTTTTTAGGTTGAGTTATTCATAAATATGCTCATCGCAATTGCAGATAGTTTTATGGGGTTAGTGATTTCACTCACTCAACCATGGCCCCGTGTCACAAGAACATTTGGAGGTAGCTGAAAGTTTGAGAGGGCGAAAGGTTATTCTGGGGACGTATTGCCAGACTTTGCAACTGAGTTGAAGATAGGCTTGTCAATGAACAAGTTTTATCCGAATCATAACCAATAAATAAATATTAATTCTAATTCTGAAATCGATCCATTAGATATTGAACTCGGACAATCAAACTATAGGTCCAGTCGAGTAATTACCCAAATGCTAAAATGACTATCAATTTATATGATTTTTTTCATAACAAATTAAAAAAATGATAATGAATTAGTAATAGAATATCTAAAACACATTAGACAAGCCCATATTATATATATATATATATATATATATATATATATATATAGTTCAAATGAGAATCACTTTTATCCTAAAAACTAAGAATCAAATGAATTTGTTATGAAAGTTGATGAATCCGTTGAGAAATTTATTGAATTCAAAATTTTGAAATTTTTAACCCGGGTTCGAATCCTACGAGGGACAAAAATTCTAGTTTTTTGGATTCAGTAATTTTCTCAACAGATTCATCGATTTTCACAATGAATTCATCATTTTTTTGTTCTCACAATAAAAGTGGTTCTCACGTTAACTCTCTCATATATATAGCTTGAGAACCAAAAAATGATGAATTCGGAATGAAAGTTGATGAATCCGCTGGAAAAATTACTGAATCCAAAGATATAGAATTTTCGCCCCTCATGGGGATTTGAACCATGAGTGAAAATTTCGAATTTTTGGATTCAGTTATTTTCACAGCAGATGCATTAACTATCATAGCGAATTCATTTGTTCAAACGAATTTTTCGTGGTTCTTGGTTCTCACATCAGATTTTTCGATCTAGACCAATCCGGTTTAAGTGAATCTGAAACTAAAACTGCTGCTAATAAGCTATGAGCAATTCCAAATTGGTACGATTAATACTCATACATTGACAAGGCTAATGTGATGGTACAGTTGATCAAGCAACAAATAAACTACTTTGAGCAAGTTGGATTTAGTCGGACTCATCGAACAACAAATAAGCTTCTGCATTCTCTCGCCCAATTTTCTTTATGAGATTCCTCTTCTAGTTGCTATTCGGGCTAATTTCCATATTAAATTTATCTTTTTATATGAATATTGGTGTTTATCTTTATATAATTAGCAACACTTGAAAATTTCACTTTAATAGTGTAATATGAATTTTGGATTAAAGTATTATTGACACTTCTATAGTGCACTATGAATTTTGGATTAAAGAATGTCATTTGAATAAGGAGAAAGTATATTTAGTCTTTTGTGCAACTTTAATGTAAACATCTCTTTTTATTATTTTCAGAAGTCGTACTCAATCCCACATAACTTTCAAAGATGAGCTACATATTTTGAAAAATGAATCTTATAACCGGAAATCTAGCAATTATAAAATTATAAGAGATGAGCTGGCATAGTGGCAACTCGCAAATAAGTGTTGAAAAGGTGCGTTATTAAATCAAGAGAATATTAGGTAGGGGTGCTTATTGGATCGATTTCGGTTAACTGAAATCGATATTCGTCAAATCCAATAATCGATACCGAAACCAATTGGTTAATCAGTTAATCGATTAACCGATCGGTTAGTCGGTTCGGTTATTGGATACCCAAAATTATTCAATTCAAAAAAAACTCAACCATATTAAGTTCTTAACTATTAATTTATGTATTTAATTTAATAATAATAATATAATAAATTAATAGTTATTTATTTCGGTTATTCGGGTATACCTGATAACCGAAATTAACGTCAATTCATTATCCAATACCGATCCAAATATCCAATTAATCGGTTATTGGATACCGATAACCGATGGATATCGGTTCGGTTCGATTCGATAATACCCGTTATCCACTTACCCAATAAACAGCCCCTAATATTAGGTGAAACTATCTATGCTTGTTGATTTAATTGGGGTGACAATTATATCTTGTTCTAAATTTACTAATTTTAACTAACTGAATTAATCTCGTCAAGTAAGTGGCAACGATAGTAATTAAAGGGTTAATGAAGTTGCACTTGATTAAGAGGGTGTTTGGCTGAGCTTATAAGCTTTTTAAAACAGTTTATAAGCTTTTTAGGAGCTTATAAGTTGTTACAAAGTGTTTGGCAAAATAAGCTTTTAAACAACTTATAAACTTGTAAATAATTTCTCCACAAACATAAACTCCATAAAAATAAATTGTTCAAACTCAAATTATATCTTCATAAACTTATAAGCATCCATGAATTTATCAAAATAATTTTATTATCGTTCGTTATTTCCTATATATACACTATCAACTTCATTTCTCGTCAATTTTATCTTTCTAACTCATGATTTTTTCTCTAGTTTAAAAAATCAATTATCCAAACACTTTAACAACTTATAAATTCTTGAAACATTACATCTTATAAGTTTTTGAAACATCTTATAATCTCTTGGAGCTTATAACACCCCTAAGTGATGGAGGCGAAGAGCATTGGGGAATTAATTTATTCAACGGTAGCAATCATAATGAAGAAATGATTAAGAAAGCAGCTGATGGCGCGAACATGATAAAAATAATACTGTATGCTATTTTAATGGTCTCTCAATCATAGTTTTGGATTAATCAAAATTGGATGGCTATGATTTCCGACGCGTCGAGCCTCCGACCGGCTCACCGCATTCATTATACAACAACAGGTAGGAGGTATTCTTCAATACAATTATCCGTCACATACATTTCAATGCAAGTAAAATTCAATAGAGACTACAAATTTGAAGATATTCATAAACACATCCAATTCCAAAGTTCAGGCAGAAATAAAATGTGACTTATTATTATTAATAATAATGTGCAAAGCAGCAGCAGCTGCTTTCCAAGTCCAACAAACCTAAAAATAGATGAGAAGAAAGCAAAGAAGAATGAACAATGATGTATGTTTGAAGCAGAAGCAGGATAGGAAAAGAAAAAAATTAAGCGAGTGTGTGAGTAGTCTCAGGCGAGTCTCCAGGCAGAGGTGGCAAAGAGTGGTCTGGTATGCCATCCCAGCATCAAACAACCATGCTTCTCATCCACCCTATACCCATCACCACCAGCAAACATGGCGAGCAACATACTAGCCTGCTTGTATACATTGGAGCCCAGGTGCAGCGCCTCGAACCCAGCCGCTCCCAACCGGCTTCGCCACTGACCCATCGTCTCGTGCCGCTCCACGCGCTCCGCACCCTCGCACGCCACCACATTGCATATCTGCCTCCCCAAGTAAATCTCGCTCATCACTTTGTCTTGATCGCTCACCGCTCCATCGTCGCCGCAGCTCTCCAACGAATCGAAAAGGGTAGAGTAGTAATGCAGCGCCTCCGTGAACCGATCCGAGAAAACACTCCCGTTGTGATTAGCCTCCTGCTCCACCACCGTCAAGATTTCCGGCTTCAATTCTCTCACTACATGCAGCACCTTCTCGATAGCCCCTACCCGCGCCAGCAATGGGTGCAGCTCGAAGATCGAGTTCACGGCCACCGTTTCGCCTTCCCTTGCGTCCAGCAACGCCGCACTCAAATCCGCCAATGAATTCGCCACCAACCCTCTGTACTCAAACTCCACATTGATGGTTTCGGCTAATTGTGCCAACTTCCGCCCCACTTCTTGCAAATGGTCGGTGTTGTCGTGGGACGGCGGCCCAACTGCCGTCAACCGAAATCTAGGAGGGCCGCCGGGCCTCCAGGCTAAGGCTTGGAGAAGGGGCGGCCACTGCATCCCCTGTTTCATGCTGAAATCAATGACGTGGACTCGATCTTTACCGGCGAAAGCTTCCAGAATTGCTTGATTTGCAGTGAAATGTGCGAATTTGAGATAGGGGCAGGTCTCGTAGAAGTGCATTTGCAACAAATCAGTGAAGGCAGAGTCGTGCTGATTTGTGGGATACAATCTGTAAATTCTCCTGGCCAGGGCTTCGGCGAAATAGGTAGCCACTTTCCGCATCGCCCCTGCCTGCGACACAGCTAGAAATCCGATTCTCTTCACCAGAGCTTCAGCCAATTTGAAATTCTCTTGCTGTACGGCCTCGGCGCAGGCCATCAAGGAATGAACGAGTCTGATACCGTTCTCCTGCGAGTCAACCAGGACAACCGACGACTCTGCTGCTGAATAGGGTTTAGGCGAAAGTTTCAATTTCTTGGGCGGTGGGGGTTGGGTCCTAGGGTAGACAGCTTTTCCCGGGATGGCGGTGAGATCCGAGCCGAAATCGGAGTCGACTACCATTTGGGCAGAGCTGCTATCGGTGGTGGAGGATTCAAGGAAAGGGTCAGAAGAGGAATCGAAATCGGGCATGGGATTGAGGCCGGAAATCATGGACTGGAGCCAGGAGGAGATATCGGAAGGGTTGTAGTGCGTGGTCTCAGAAGCGAGCTGTGAGAGACCGTCTTCTTGAACGCTGCCCATCACTTGCTCCAACTGTTCGATCTTTTGCGCCACCTCCGCCATGTCAGAGGACTTGACCTTGTACCCCAGAACGGCGAAGAGTTCGTCATCGGCGTCGCACGACCACATCTTAGCTTTGCTGGAGGAGCTGCAGCTGCCGCTGCTCGAGAAATTCTCTCGATTCATAGGCTCCCGCTTCATCCTCGCTTCTCAGCTCACCCCTCTTTATTTCGTGGGTGAGAGACTTCTGGTGCACTACTAACTCAACACAAGTGGTGAAGAAGAAGAGTCGATTGGAGAAGATGTGCTTGGTTTTTCACGTATGGGGTCTGATTGTGAGCAGTTGAGGGAGAGAAAGAGAGAAGAGCGTGTTGTGTGGAGAGAGAAAAACTGATGCTATTGGGGACTACAATAATAGTGGCACGATGAGAGAGAAGAAGGCTCCTCGTGAAGGTGGGGCGCCGGCGCGACCCTCAACACCCAATTTTATTATTACGCTTTACTGTACATAAACAGATCAACAGATAAGATCAAATTTGCCTTTTCCTCTTTTTACTCTCAGTAAATATTCTACTACAGTCTACAGTCACACACATTTCAATCTTTTCCAAATATAATTTCTTTTATCAGTTAGAAGATATATCAAATAATGATAGCAATGACTTTTGCTATACGCTTCTAATAAAATTGCCGAATATTATTTCTCAAAATGTTTCCTTTTTTATTGATAGGATTATATCCATCCAGTGGCGGAGCCACAGCTTGTGATGAAGGGGCAATTGTCCAACTCAAAAATTGCTATTAATATCTTAGTATTAAAAAATATTATAATTTTATCAAAAATTGTTCCACCATTTTTTTTTTAAAATAAGGGCAAAATAAATTTTATTTATGTTTCTTCAACCCATTTTAAAATATATACATATAATGTATATGTAATTGTGAAGGAGAATAAAATTAAAAGAGAGAATTAGAAATAAGAGAGAGAATTAAGAAGTCTTGCAAGAGAACTGGTGACGACAATGTTAGTATTCGCTCGACAACATCTAACGCGTGACGGAATAATACAATCGAAATGGATCTTAGATCTATAATTAAAGCGTGCGATGAGCCCTGTAACACGAAGATCGAAGACTTACGTGTTTATTACGCTTCCAGGTAGTAGTAAAGCTTCCAAGGAATCCTTCGAGAGCGTTTCCACTACTATGGTATCCACGTGTCTTTAATCAGGCGCAAGAACAATTCCTCGATATCAGAATCAACGAGAGACGTCAAGAATCTCCAATTGAGTCTGCAGTAGTTTTCTGTAGTGTGTTCTCTGTTTTTTGGTTTTACGTTAATCTCAAAGATTAACATTCCATTATAAAGATAACCACCCATTACTATTGAATGGGCTTTAGTTTAATTAACAATGTCTAACATTTAATTAATTAGGCCCAACTTAATAACTAGTCCATTAAGCTTTCAATCTCCCACTGGACTAGCATTAAACAACATACCGTGCCTTGTATGCATATACCCTGAACCGATTAACAATACACTTGATAGTGTGACCCAATAGGCCCCCATTACCGAGCGATGATCTAATCAAAGTCTCGCACAAAACTCTTGATCACAGTTGTGCGTGAACTCGATATATGACGGACGTTTACGTGGAAAACGATAAACAAACCTTTACATGAAGTTTATGTAATATCCTTTCATTCATGACACACTGATTGAGCCTAGGATTTTGCTATGTGTCTATCCCAATAGCTCAACCATTTTTCTCATCTTTATTATAAGACCCGTATGATCATATTCAATTACTTTAATTGAATATATCTCTGATTAACAATGACTTTATGGTCGAATAATATAGAGAAAATGAGTGTTCACCGAAAATCTAATCGAGGAATGAATCACATTCTTGGCTCAACTACCATTTTCATTTGTCTCATGATGCACCCAATCCAAGCCGTGTCTTGCCACTCATAGCGTTGCCTTGGTCAAAGTCTGACACTCAACAAACAAAATGTATAATGACCTCAAGTCAAGGACTATTACATACTCCACACACTAAGAAATCGTAGACATCAAACAAACGATTTAATAGTTGGGTATACCAATACTCCAAAGTATTCATGTGTCCATCACGGATATCAAATATCTCGTAGTTGTGAGAACCACTACATTCTCTAAGAATGTGATGCACCACATGCTAACCTATAACATATCATCAATATCCCATTCTTGATGATCATTGGTTAGGGCTATTTTAGAATTATACTATATCATTGATGTCTCACAAAAAAATGACGATGATAATTCAAGGAACAATTAAGAGAATAACGACAAACATCAAAATAATTATTCTATTAAATGCACAAAACCCATAGATAAAACATTATCTTCAATTGTGATCAAAAGTAAGTATGTCTCAACAAAGGAGTTTCTAAAACATACAAACTTTAAACTCCCACTGAATCAAAGCCAACATCCCACATGTCAAACACACAAGCTCTCAAAATGGCTTGGTAAAAGGATCAGCTAAGATATCGTCAGTGGATACTCTTTCTAATTTCACATTGTTCATTTCTATTATTTCTCTAATCAGATGATATCGTCTTGAAACATGTTTGTTTCTATTTGGAAGCTAGTATCAGTGCACCTAGTCACTGATAGCTTTGGATGTCCACCATAGCCCCAACAATCTATTAGGTCTATCCCGATAGATCTTGATCCCAAGGATATAGGAGGCCTCACCAAGATCATTCACCATAAAGGATTTAGACAGTCAGTCTTTTACGGATTGCATCATGGATCGATCGCTCCCCATAATCAGAATGTCATCGACATATATGATCAGGTAGACAACGTTTCCATTCTCGCGTTTACTATAAACGCAAGGATCCTCTTTGCTTCTGACAAAGTCAAACAATTTGATAGCTCTGTCAAAACAAATGTTCCAACTCCTTGATGCTTGCTTAAGCCCATAAGTGGACTTCTTTAGCCTACATACTGCATTCGGCCTCTCTTTGGACACAAAACCTTCAGGTTGAGTCATGTAGACATCACCTTCTAGTTCTCCATTGGGAAACGCGATTTTGACATCCATTGCCAAATATCAAAATGTAGTACACAACTATAGCAAGTAAGATTCTAATGGACTTGATTTTACAACTGGTGAAAAGGTCTCGTCATAGTCAACTATAACCCTTTGCCACCAATCTTACCATCTGCATTTCTCTTCCTTTGAAGATCCATTTGCAGCCTATGGGGTAAACCCCATCTGGTAAGTCATCAACTAGTTCCCAAACTAGATTTCAGATATTAAGGCTTCTAGCCACATCTTTGAATCGGTGTCAGACACCGCTTCAGTATAGGTCTTAGGTTCATCATCATCCGACTCGACTTCATCATCTTGGTTCTCAACCATTAGATTAAGTCTTTGGGATGCACGACGAGTCCTCTGTGGTCTATTGAGTTGGGTTGTTTTGCGCAGTTCAGCCGCTCATTACGAATGTGAGTAGGTTCTTCCGTGTTGATCGATCAACATTTTGGATATTCTCAAGAATTTCATCATGATTTTCTTGAGGTGGAGGTGGCACAACTATTGTGTCATCTTGTATTTGATGAGTCTCATTGTCTTCTTGAGATGATGGTGGCCTCTAAGAGTCATTTCCCCTCCCAATAGATCATCAAATACTCCCACTGAATTCTTGTTTACACCATTAAACAATCCTTCGTCCTCTGTGTCGTTTTGTGGTTCTTGAATTGCTTCAAGATCTACCTCGTTGTGACCTTGTTCCTCGAAACATAAGAGTCTTCAAGAAACGTCACATTCCTAGAAATGATCACCTTGTGATCTCCACGTGAGTAGAATTCATATCCTTTTGTTTCCTTTGGATATCCCACAAAATAACATTTCTCACTTTTGATTCCAACTTATCGATCGCATCTTTTAACAAAAGCAGGACAACCCCAGGTCCGCATATGTTTAAGACTTGCCATTTTACCACACCATAGTTCATATGGCGTTTTCTCGACTGATTTAGATGGAACCCTATTCAGAATATAAACGGCAGTTAGTAAGGCATGGCCCCAAATGAATAAAGGGAGACTTGCGAAACTCATCATGGATCGAACCATATCTAATAAAGTTCGATTTCTTCTCTCGGATACACCATTCAGCTGTGGTGTTCCCGGAGGTGTCCAGTCTGACCGGATTCCATATGATTTCAAGTAATCAAGAAATTCTCGGCTTAAGTATTCCCCTCCTCGATCTGATCGAAGACTCTTAATACTTTTACCAAGTAGTTTCTCGACTTCTAACTTAAACTCTTTAAATTTATCAAGAGCTTCAGATTTGTGTTTCATCAGATACACATACCCAAACCTCAATAATCATCGATAAAAGTAATGAAGCACGAATATCCACCTTTACTTGAGTTGGAAACGGTCCACACACATCCGAGTGGATCAACTCTAGCAATTCTTTGCACGTAACCCTTTCCCGTAAAGTGGTTTCTTAGTCATCTTTCCTTTGAGACAAGATTCACAAGTACCATATGATTCAAATCAAATGGTGTGAGATAATCTAATTTTCTCAACCTTGCTATCCTTTTCTCATTAATATGACCAAGTCTACAATGCCAAAGATAAGTAACATTATTCAGACACTTAGCTTAGGTCGTTTGTTTTGTACATTGAGAATATCTCGTTCACATTCAAGCATATATAAACCATTCGAAAGAAAGGCTTTTCCATAAGACACTCCGTTAAGAGAAAACGAGCATCTACCGTTTCCAAAATGGAAGGAAAACCCTTCAATGTCCAACATAGGAATGGAAATAATATTATTTGAAATCGCAGGAACGAAATAACAATCATGTAAATCTAGTCTATAACCCGAAGGAAGATCCAATCTATAAGTCCCCACGCGTTCGGCAGCAACTCTTGCTCCATTTCCTACGCGAGATCAACCTCCCGGATTCACCTTCCTCACATCACAAAGCCCTCCACATTATTACAAATGTGAGCCACACCGTATCTAATACCCAAGAATGTGAATTGTTTATGACATATTTATCTCAACGACAAATATACCCGAGCTATCACCCATCGCACCTTGGCCTTAAATTTTAAGCGGGTCTACGTTATAGTGCCCTTCTCATGATCGCGCACTTGGAGAAATCTCGAGTATCTCATACTCCAGGTTTGTGCCTCGTGAGGCAAACAAACTCTTCAAGTCTTGAATCATTTCATAAGGTAGCATGCATTCATGTTGCATTTGGGTTCCAAACTCATAGAAGTCAACATAATGCCCTGAGCCGACATAGCATCCTCAACGTGCTTCTTATGAGCAACCATGTCAAACGAGGCATACTCACGAGAACGCTCATCGGGGATGATACTGATTGGTTTGTCCAAGACATACTCAATCTTTTCCGTCATTAATACCAAACGCAGGCAACGTATCAAATCCGTTTAGTTTGACCCAGTCAAATAATTTGTATCCATCAAACAATTATACAACTTAGACGACATCGTAACTGAACGAAAAATTTACAGAAATAGAACAAATTAGAACAAAGTAAACACAGATCACAATCGTATCACTAATCAAACAAGGGTTTATTGTATTGATTAGCTCCCACTAATTTTAACATATATTGCACCCCCAAATGCAAAATACGGATTTATAACAAATATATAAATCTTAGTAGTCCAAGATCCAAGCCATATTATCGTAGCCTCTGCGGTGATGACTACAAATAATATCACCAAGAGCCTCAAAGCCAATTGCGTGACAGCCAGCATCGATTAAGTCTCATCATTGCAGCTCTGCGGTGATGACCACAATAATGACACTTGGTCGATTTTGAATCCGAATGCAACAAAAGTCCTCAATTCTTGGTTTATTAATCCAATTAATATGTGTCCACTAATTATTTTGATCGCTTTGGTTTAAAATAATTAAGCAAGTCAACCCCATCACACGATGCTAACCATACATCTATGAGTGAGCCTCGCCTCGTAGATTTGGGAGTAAACACGGTGTAAAACTCTTGGTCGAAAAGGTTATTTACTCAAACAATTATGATGGAGGACACGCTTTGTTTCAAAACAAGACTTGTATTTAGTGGGGATAAAACATGTGATACTAATTGTCTATTTTAATATCCAATATTAAATCAAAACAATTCTTCGGTCCGCCTACCCAGTATGAAATCGCGACCACATATATTGGGCCGCTCTACCCAAACATAGTAACACGGACTACAAGAATTGGGCACCGCCTACCCAAACATAAAAGCGGTCTCTAACTACTATAGTTAAAATAAGCATAAAATCAAATAGCATGCTTATCACAGAAAACAGCAAATAGGGCTCAACGAATAAATTCATTAATCTAATTAATAATTAAATTCTCTAATTAAAAGTGGATTTAGGCATTTATATTAATTCCAAATTAATATAAATATTCATTTAGCATTATTATTTCTAAAATAATAATCTAATAAGATTTATTAATCTAATTAATAAATCAATTTTCTAATTTATGAACACTAGTAAATTATATTAATTCTAAATTAATATAAAATCAAACTTTATACTATTATTTCAAAATAATAATAAAGTTATAATTTATTAATCTAATTAATAAATTAATGTCCAAATTTTGATTAGAATTATTAATTCTAAATTAATAAAACAAATCCATGTACATTGATAAATTATATTAATTCTAAATTAATATAAAATTAAACCTTATATTATTATTTCAAAATAATAATAAAGTTCAAAATTTATTAATCTAATTAATAAATTAATTTCTAAAATTATGATTAAATTTATTAATTCTAAACTAATAAATTAAATCCATGTACATTAGTAGATTGTATTAATTCTAAATTAATACAAAACAAAATTAATGTTATTATTTCAAAATAATAATATTAAACTAAATTTATTAATCTAATAAATAAATTAGTTGTGTAATTGAAAATTAAATTTTATTAATTCAAAATTAATAAAATAAAACGTTTTTTTTTTCTTTCATCAGAATGTTCTGAGGTGCCACAAAATATTAAAATTGGCCCAAAAACGTTTCCAGCCTCTACCAAACGACGTCCGAACGCGGCCCGGTAAAAAAACGGCCGCGTGGATGGCCCACCCAGCGCCCGGCCCGCAGACGCCCACGGCCCGCGACCCGATCTCGCCCAACCCGCTAGGGTTTCGCCGACGACGCGCTAGCGCCGCCTGTCTGCGTTCCTCCGTCGCGGCGATTTCACCCGACGTTCACCGGTGTTCTAACCTCGACACCAAGTGCGCGGAGAGCCTAGCGCGGACACGCCGCGCCAGCCGCGTGACGAATCGGACGCAGAGAATTTCACGGAGCTCGCTCCTTCACCTTCTTCTTCCTCGCGACGGCGAAGAGAGGTTCTAGCATCGACAAAGCCGTGGCGGCGACGACCGCGTGCCTCGCACCAAGTCGTCGACCGCCGTATCCTCTATATGGCGCGATCTCCGGCGAGGAGATGGTGTCCGATTTAAAACAATTTCAAAACCGGTTTTCGATTTTGATTCAATTTTCAAAACACAAATTAATTTCGATTTCAGAGGTGCACGCCAAGCGTGCTCGGTGTTAAACGCAGACGCACGGTGTAGATGGAGTCCGGCGGCTACATCGATGAATAGGCGGTGGCCGGCGAATAGATTTCCAATCAGCAATTACACAAAATAAATTCAATTCCCAGAATTTCAGATTTCCTTTTCGATTTCAATTCGCAATTGAAGTGTTCGACGGCGGTGACGAGCGTGAGCGCCTCGCGCCGCGTCGTCGACCGCCGTCCGTGAGACACAACCCGGCGCCGGCGAGGATGGAATCCCGGCGACTGCACGGCGGTGAAAAGGGGGGTGTCCAAAATCAATTTCAGTTTTTGATTTTTCCTTTTCGATTTTCGTTTCAGATTTTCCAAAAATTCAAAACATCGAAAAACCACTTTCTGATTTCCAAATCAGATTTTTTTTAAAATTCTAAATTCCGAATCCACAATTAAATTAGAACATGAATTAATTATAAATCGAGCCTCGAGCTCTGATACCACTGTTAGTATTCGTTCTTGACAACATCTAATGCGCAGCGGAATAATACAATCAAGAACAGATCTTAGATCTATAATTAAAGCATGCGATGAGCCCTAGAACACGAAGATCGAAGACTTACGTGTTTATTACGCTTCTAGGTAGTAGTAAAGCTTCCAAGGAATCCTTCGAGAGCGTTTCCACTACTATGGTATCCACGTGTCTTTAATCAGGCGCATGAACAATTCCTCGATATCAGAATCAACGAGAGACGCCAAGAATCTCCAATTGAGTCTGCAGTAGTTTTCTGTAGTGTGTTCTTTGTTTTCTGGTTTTACGTTAATCTCAAAGATTAACATTCCATTATAAAGATAACCACCCACTACTATTGAATGGGCTTTAGTTTAATTAACAATGTCTAACATTTAATTAATTAGGCCCAACTTAATAACTAGTCCATTAAGCTTTCAGACAAAACGACAAATTGTGTATCCGTTGGTGTATAAACTCATTAAGCTTGCACTTGTTTTACCTGTGGCAACTGCAACAGTGGAAATAGCTTTTTCCGCCATGAAGATTGTAAAAAATCGGCTTCCAAATAGGATGGGAGATCGTTGGATGAATGATTGTTTGGTTACTTACATCGAGAAGGAAATTTTTGGTACAGTGGATAATGAGTTGATATTACACCGCTTTCAGAATATGTGTAATCGTAGGGAATTACTGTAAAAATATTTTATGATATAACTATTGTCTAATATATTTTTGAGTTCTTAAATATTTTGCCCCCATGTCCGGGGGCCTTGTTCCGCCACTGATTATATCCCATTAGTACTTTTTCATGGTAGGTTTTAAATTTGTTAAAATAATACATTTACTACTGTTCATGTATAATTCTAAAGTTCGTGAGTTGCTGCTCTGAAAATCTGTTTTCGGAGTGAATAAGAACTTGTGTTTGTTAAAGCTATTAGCGTATTACATTATGGAATATATTGAAAATTGTGCAGTGATGGTTAATTTTTGCTTACTTTCAGGGCTAATTACCTAATTAAGTCAACTATGTGTACTTAAATAAATCCTTTAGAAAACTGGGGAAAAAGTAAGAAAAAAGGACTGCTTTTAACCTTACTTCAGTAGGATCTAGATTAGCAAGTTTTCAATAAGCTATTCTTTGACAATCTAACATTATTTTCGACCAAATGGACTCGATTTGCACCATTTTGCCTCCACTTAAGTGCTAAGATTAAATAAAAGGGGCATCAATGTGTGTTGAAAATTATTTATAAAGACTAGCGAGTGCTATTGAAAATTTAGAACTTTCTCAATTAAACAGTTGATCATACAAACTATTTTTGCACAACCGAATGTTAGAATTTCTCAACTTAAAAGGTATACAAATAAATTTTCACATTAATTTACTGAATTAAATGATTAATATATAGCAAGGACTCTGGTAAGAGCAATTTAAATTATGTGATTTAGGGATAACTTTTGAGAAATTCTAGGCAAATGCACTGAGGTTGTATGCAAAAACGTGCATAAATTATTCCGATGCATTTGTTTTTCCAATTTCCCCGACAAATGTATCAGATTTTGTTATACAATATATATTAGATCCTGTTTTATTCTTGGTTAAACGTGCAATATACCAATACTTGTCTTTATTTTTTTATCACAATCATAAAATGTTGGAAATTAATGGATGGTGAGTGGGAATTGTTAGTAATGAGATTCATGGCATTTGGCCTTTCATTACAAAAAACCGCCGACTCTTGATATTAAGAGTTAATGGAATATTGATGTTTGTCATCAATTGTGACCTAGAACATCCTCTTGGAGTCTTATATATAGTGCGTCATTCTAGAGTTAAGTAGTAAACAAAACATTCTATTCTCTCTAGCAAAACAAAGCATTCTACTTGCATTCTTAGCTCATAGTTCTTAGTCTTGAGTTCAGTTTCGTTTCGTCCAATTCGCGGGCTCGACTTGTTTGTGGTGCTACTACAATCGAGGCGAAAGTCGTTACCTTTGGGACGAGCCGCCAATCGTGAGCACTACCGGGCGTTTCTCGTCTTGCGTAGGCGAGTTCAACTTGAGCTACTTATTGATAAGTTCTTGTTATCTTCGACATCTCATTTGTAATAGTTATTATTAATCATTTCATTGTAATTTTGCACGATATTGTAACCAATATTCTATTACAATCGTAAGACGAAAATTTCGCCCAACTCTCTTGAGTTACCCGATCGTGCAAATTGAAGATGTCGACCAATCCGATGGCGCCCGCCACCACTCAATCCGTTGGAGCCAATGGCGCCCACCATGGCTCGATCTTTGAACCCCGCATTCCGTGGCTCAACAACGACCAATTTTCACCGACGACTTCAAACGGCGGGCGCATAAGATGATGTTTTACATCACCACAATGGGGCTTGCTAGCTTTCTGCGATAAGGCGGGCGCCTATTCTTTCCGAGGAAGAAGCGGACGTGAAGTGCGTATGAAATCGACACTTGGTATCATTCCGACTATCTTTGTCGGAATATGGTGTTAAATGGGCTTGATAATAGCCTATTTAATGTATTCTGATCGAGGATCTTGCGCCAAAGAGTTGTGGGAGGCACTTAAACAAAAGTATCGGTTGAAGAGGCTAGCACGAAGAAGTTCGTGGTTACCGTGCTCACCGAGTTCAAGATTGTGGATTCAAACCGATCATGCCTCAAGTACACGAGTTTGAAGCTCATTGCACGATGTTCACGCCGAAGGTATGCCTCTGCTGAACAATATTCCATTGCAATTTTAATTGACAAATTGCGGAAGGATGGAAAGGGTTCGATCTTACCTTAAGCACAAGCGAAAGGAGATGACCGAAAGCATGGTTGCTCGACTCCAAGTTGAAGCTCGAGTTAAGGAGGCGAGTTGAAGGCTAAAAGTCCGATGGAGGCTAAAGCAACTCGACTAGGGAGGACCTTCAGGCGCCTCGTCCAGATGAACAAAGGCGAGGGAAAGAAGTAGTGCAAAACCAGTTTTTCGGACGTGCTACAACTGTGATAAGCTTGGGCACATGGCTAAAGCACCGAAAGTCAAGAGAAAGACAAAGGCAAAGGCGTCGACAATGTTGAGAAGGACTTGACACTTGGGACAAAGATGACTTTGTTGCCATGATAACGAGGTAAACCAAGTCACAAATCCTACCCCTACTTCTTGGTTTCTTGACACGGTACTACTGCTTCACATTTGTGTTCATCGAGACTTGTTCTACACCTACAAAGAGGTTGAAGATGCAGTGTGACCGAGGCAAGTGATCATACTTCCAAGGTGTTTGGAGTTGGTACCGTTGTACTTCAACTTACCTCGGTGTGGAAATAACTCGAAGGATGTCTTGTATGCTCCTTCGATCCGCAAGAATCTCATCTCTCGCGTCAAGTTGACTAGAGCCAAATTTGATATAGATTTTCGTGGAGAATATGTAATAGTTAGAAAGTTTGGAAAGACTCTCGGCAAGGGTTATGTCTCAGAAGATCTTTTCAAACTCGATGTTAGAGCTTGTAAGCCTTCTAAGGCGATTCAAAAAATTAATGAGAATGCTTCTACCGCTTACTTGCTTGAGTGTTACGATTTATGGCATTGTAGACTTGGTCATGTTAATATTAATGCTATAAAGAAACTCGCTAACATGAACTTGTTAAAATAGATGTATCTAAAACACAAGATAAATGTGAAATCGTGTTGAAGCAAAATGACCAAGTTGCATTTCAAATCCGTTGAAAGAAGCTCAAAACCTCTAGAATTAATTCACACCGATGTTTGTGATTTAAAGTTTGTACAAACTAGAGGTGGTAAAAGTATTTTATTACTTTTATTGACGATTGCACAAGATATTGTTATCTTTATTTATTAAGAAGTAAAGATGAAGCAATTGATGCATTTCAAACTTCAAGAATGAAGCTGAAAATCAACTTAATTGCAAAATTAAGGTTGTAAGAAGTGATCGAGGTGGAGAATATGTTGCTCAGTTTCTTTGAATTATGCAACGAAAGTGGTATAATCCATCAAACGATCGCTCCTTATTCGCCTCAATCAAATGGTGTTCTTTGAGCAAGAATCGAACTCTTAAGGAGATGATGAATGCGTTATTAATAAGTTCGGATTACCCGAATATGTGGGGAAGGCGTTCTACGACCAACTATATCTTGAACAAGATTCATATCAAAGGGAAGGATGTAACTCCTTATGAACTTTGGAAATGAAGGAAACCTTCATA
The DNA here is from genome assembly GCA_036937905.1 of Salvia rosmarinus. Taxonomy (NCBI): domain Eukaryota; kingdom Viridiplantae; phylum Streptophyta; class Magnoliopsida; order Lamiales; family Lamiaceae; genus Salvia; species Salvia rosmarinus. The sequence continues at coordinate 3,395,475 of CM072813.1, forward strand.
TAAATACTTCAAAGTGTGGGGTGTTTAGCTAAGGTTGAAATCCGTTGCAAAACAAGTTACAATTGGACCTAAAACGGTAGATTGTATCTTTATTGGTTATGCACTTAATAGTAGTGCTTATAGATTTGTTGTGCACAAATCGATATACTGATGTTCATGTGGGAACAACAATTGAATCGAGGAACGCTATATTCTTTGAGAATATATATCCTAATAAGGATAAGAATAGTTCGATTCAAGTAAAAGAATTGAGGAAGATTCTACCAATTCTCATCTTCACAAGAAGGTGAACCTCAAGTTCTAAGCAAGTTTTTATGACCACTAATAGAAAACGACCTAGGTCTACACCAAGATGTGCAACCTAGGCGTGGTAATCGTGTAAGAAAAGCTAAACTTTATGGACCGGATTATGTCGTTTTATTGTTAAATGATGAACCGTTACCGTAAAAGAAGCTTTATCGAGGCCCGGATGCGGATCTGTGGAGAAGCATTAGACATTGAGATAGAGTCTATTATGTTGAATCATACTTGGGTGTTAGTAGATCTTCCACTGGTTGTAAAGCTTTAGGATGCAAGTGGATCCTAAAGAAGAAATACAAGTCGATGGCACTATTGATAAATATAAGGCCGGACTTGTAGTTCAAGGGTTTAGACAAAAGGTGGGTATGACTTCTTCGATACCTACTACCGTGACTAAACATACTTATTAGAACGTTGCTCGCTATCTTTGCTTTGCAAAATCTTGAGATTCATCAAATGGATGTAAAACGAGTTTCAGTATGGAGAGTTAGAAGAAGAGATCTATATGAAACAATAGGAAGGTTTTGTAGTACATGGGCAAGAGCACAATGTATGCAAACTTCAAAAGTCTTTGTATGGACTTAAGCAAGCGCCACTGCAATGGCATATGAAATTTGACAAAGTTATGTTGTCAAATGGTTTCAAAATCAACGAGAGTGACGAGTGTGTCTATGTAAAGAATTCGAATAACATTCTTGTTATTGTTTGTCTTTATGTAGATGACATGTTGATAATGGGAAGTAACTCTCGTGTGATTGGAGAAACAAAAAGAATGCTAAGTATGAACTTCAACATGAAAGATATGGGTTTGGCGGATGTAATTCTTGGAATTAAAATTCTTAGAACGTCAAATGGAATTGCTTTGACACAGTCCCACTATGCTGAGAAAGTGTTGAAGAAATTCAATGCAATGGATAAACTATTTCAAGACTCATTGGGACTCGAGTGTTCATTCGACTCCAAATAGGGGTGAACCTATAAGTCGAAGATGAATATACTAAGATTATTGGGAGTTTGATGTATCTCACAAACCTGCACCGACCGATTTAGCTTGCTCGTGAACAAATTGAGTAGTTTCACGCCTAATCCAGTAGAGAACATTGGAAAGCACTTGAACGCGTATTGGGTTACTTAAAGTTTACCTGAATTATGCGATTCATTATTCTAGTGAGCCACTGTACTTGAAGGGTATAGTGATGCTAATTGGATGTCTACCTCAATGACTCGTTTTCCACAAGTGGATAGGTGTTCACTATTGGAGGTGGGCTCAGATTCTTGGAAGTCCAAGAAACATCTTGTATAGCAGTCTACCATGGAATCAATTCATAGCTTTAGATAAGGTTTGGTGAAGAAGCCGAATGGCTTAGAAATTTCCTCGAGGATATTCCATGTTGGCAAGTCCGTGCCTTCGTGTTGATTCACCGTGATAGTCAATCGCAATAGGAACGGCACAAAATATATATTATAACGGTGAAGTCTCGACATATTCGCCGACGACACAATACCGTGAGACATTTGATCACGGTGGGGTTATCACTATTGATTATGTAAAATCAATAGATAATCTAGCGGATCCACGACAAAAACATTAATCGAGATCAAATGTTTAAACTGTTAGAGGGAATGAGTGTTAAATCCATATCTTAAGGATGATTATAGCGGAAACCCAACCATGATGATTGGATTGTCCGAGAACATGGTTCAAAAGGGACAACAAAGTTATAAAAATCCGTGTGATAAACACTCAAACATGCCTATTCTCTTAGAACAGTGAGTGTTTGTAAGTCTGCAAGTGGTGAGGTTAAGTTTTTATCTTTTAATGACTCTTGGATACCTCGAGGAGGTCAGTATAGAAGAATACTTGGTTGTAATAGTCACCTATGCAAGTGTGAAGTGGGGCCGCTTCAAGTGGTACACTTGTGAATCCAAAGGGTGTTCCAAGGCCATAATGGACACAAACGTAAAACGGATGGAAATTGAGATGATATTGTGTCAATATTATTGTCTCAAGATACACCATGGAGGACTAGTTCAAGGTGAATAACCACTATGCCGCGGTATGCTCGATAATTTCGACTATGGAAGGTTCAGGCCACAAGCTACCTTTCCAAATGCAATATCGTCTCGAGGACCGAACTTTGCGTTTTGCATTTATATGGCATTTCCACTCATGTGGGGATTGTTGGAAATTAATGGATGGTGAGTGGGAATTGCTAGTAATGAGATTCATGGCCTTCGCATTTCATTACCAAAACCGCCGACTCTTGATGTTAAGAGTTAATGGAATATTGATGTTTGTCATCAATTGTGACCTTAGAACATCCTCTTGAGTCTTATATATAGTGCATCATTCTAGAGTTAAGTAGTAAGCAAAAACATTCTATTCTCTCTAGCAAAAGCAAAGCATTCTACTTGCATTCTTAGCTCATAGTTCTTAGTCTTGAGTTCGGTTTCGTTTAGTCGGTTCACGGGGCTCGACTTGTTTGTGGTGCTACTACGATCGAGACGAAAGTCGTTACCTTTGGGACGAGCCGCCAATCGTGAGCACTACCGAGGCGTTTCTCGTCTTGCGTAAGTTTAACCGGGAGACTTATTGATAAGTTCTTGTTATCTTGACATCTCATTTGTAATAGTTATTATTAATCATTTCATTGTAATTTTGCACGATATTGTAACCAATATTCTATTACATAAAATTTATATGAAAAATATATCGATTGTTTGCGAGCTTTACTCTCAACGCTTTAGTTATTTTAACAAAAATTATAAGTCAATTCCTCAGTCGATAAAAGTTAAGAGATCAATATTCATCTATCTCACTACAAAGTGGAAAAAGTCCCAATAAATAAATCCCTAGGGTTTATATAAGGGATATTGGCATATAAATACACGAACTTTGATGTGATTTTGGTTTTGCACACGAACTTTAAAAGGAGTATATAAATACACGAACTTATTAATTGTAGTAATTTTACCACGATTTTTTTTTCTGGACAAATTAAAACTGATGTGGCAAAAAAATAATAAATAAAATACAGAAATAAACAAATAAAAAAACAATAAAATAAGTACAAACAATTTACACATCAAAAGACACACATTCACAGCAGACACACGGGAAAGAAAGGAAAGAAACATGCACAAGACAAACTAAAGCAAACAAAACATAGAAGAAATAAGATTTTGAATCTTGTCAGAGGAGACAGTTGGTCTCACATATTCTAAGCTAATTTGTGGTGGTCCCTAATTCATGTTGCAGAATTGTTAGTGTCAGAGCTCGTTTCTCCATCGCCACACCCGTCGCTGGGCCTCAGATCGTTCCCAAGATCGCCGCAGAAAAAGCCTGTAAATTCCACCCGCCTCGTCTTCCTCCTCACATTTGCCGCCTATGCCGCGTTCCACTCTTCCGTAAACCCCAAGCATAGTCAAAGCGGTTTCACATCCCGCTAACCAAACCCCAGCCACCGATGCAACGGCAAATGCTGCACCCTCTCTGGTTTCCGATCACGATCCATCTCGATCCGATGGCAATGGAGCGGATGGGCCCCATTCGACGGCCCGAATGTATGTCTTTTGATGTATGTCTGCTATGTGAACGTGTGTCTTTTGATGTGTGAATTGTTTGTATTTATTTTATCGTTTATTTATTTGTTTGTTTTTGTATTTTATTTATTATTTTTTTGCCACATCATTGCCACATCAGTTTTAATTTGTCCAGAAAAAAAATCATGGTAAAATTACTACAGTTAAATAAGTTCGTGTATTTATATACTCCTTTTAAAATTCGTGTACAAAATCAAAATCACATCAAAGTTCGTGTATTTATATGTCAATATCCCTTTATATAATAACTCCGCTTTTATCTATAAATGTTTTATCATCAATATTTTCAAGGGATTGGACTGACTTAAGTGCATAAATGATAAATAGCTTGAAAGTGACACTTTTTAATGCAAAAAAAGAAGATAAAGAAGAATTAAGTAGTTTGGTTTTTATTTATTTTTTTATGATAAAAGAAAGCTCACGGTCCTTTTTTTTTTGGTAATTTAATACAGAAATTTTAAAGGTTACATTAGGGTGGTGAGCAAGGGCACTTTGATTTCTAGATAACCACTCTACCACTAAGCCAATACACACACCAAAAAGCTCACGGTCCTTGTTATTGGAGGAAGTGGTCTGGGTAAATCATTTGTTCAATTCTTACATGAGAGAAAATATAAATATTACTCCTTACATTCGATAAAAGTTGGTTTCATTTTTTTGAAATATATAAATTTAAAATGATTATGTTTTATATATAAAATATGATCCATAAAATTCGAAATATTTTTATATAAAAATGAATCATTGGAAGTCAAAAATATTTTCATTTGTTTAAGTGTTCTCATAAAGTATCTCTTTACATTTGTCTGCTTTAGTTTGTTTTTTATATTTCCACATGGTCTACGAGAAGCCACGAATTGTTTTAAATTTCATATAGAAATCTTGCTAATTTTTTGGAAGTGACTTTTAGTTAATGAGGAAAATATCTTAACATTATCGAGTTGAATAGAAAGGATGCGCGTCGGATCCACCGTATAGGAGAGTGCGTGGAGTGAATGGCGTGGAGGTGTCAAATTGACCAAACCTGCCTGCTGTTAACGTCACCACCACCTGTAAATGTACTCTACTAGTTTGCTGGGTGGACGGCGTGAACTGGAAGTACGGGAAAGTAGAAATGGAGGCTAACGGCGTTATTGTCAGCCTTATAATATCTTCCCAATTCCCCAAATCTGAATTTCTCATGGTGTTTTCTTTGTGCCGCCGACTCTACTTTGATGCACTTTCCTTCCCATTCTACCATTCCTAATTACGCTTGATTTTTACCATATGCAACACAGCAACAGAACTCTTGGGGGGAAATTACAGAATTTAGGGTTAAAGTTTTGGATGGAATTTGGACATTGAATGCGAATTCGGGTTATAAGTGGAGGAGGTCACATATAAAATGCAATTTTTCATGGAACTCCAATATAAAAAGACAGATTTACCCTCATTTTTTTGTAGAAATCTTATTTTAACCATCTCTTGATTATCTATTTTGGATGTTTAATTCACATATATTGATTATATATTTAGCATGCACATATATAATTAATAGCAAAACGTTTGTATTTTCTCGTGTTTATTTGCAAATTTATCGGATAAAATGAGTATCAAAACTCGTGCTTTGATCTTCTGAATTGTATCCCTTTTGCCAAAACTTAAATGCTGAGTGGGAGCAATCTATTGAGAGCACTGTAAAAAATCATCTTCTTCCGCAATAGTAATTTTCGAAAATCACAATTCTTGGATTACCTCTGATTTTCTATCACCTTGTGTTTATAATGCAACCATAGAATCCTAATAGGATAGGATCTCTGTATATCTAATAAATATAATCTTATCTTTAAGAATACGTCATATCAAGAATAATATCATTTGATATCTAATGATATCAGATATAATCTATCTATATATAGAAGAATCAAAACAGAGTCCCAGTGGGACTCTACTAGTGAGAGACGAAAATATCCAGCAATCCAGGCCTTGATTGGTCAGTCCAAGGATCAAATGCAAAGAATAAAGATGGGCCTCAAATGAATAAATTATCTTATATTCAGCCCAAAACATAAATTAATTCATAAACATCCATTCATGCCACTAGAGAATAAATACTGACTTACCCATTTATTACCGAAATTGAATCGAGCTTGCACTTAGACTTCACGAATCCTCGTATTTAAGATATCGCACGTCCATTAATTATTTATAATGTTCTGATTGCTTAAAATAATTAATCTATTTAATTCTTTAAGTAGTACCACTTAACATTATTATTGTACTTGAGATAACTCAATCTGCAGGGTTTAGTACAATAAACATTTTGAGCTCCTTAAGGGGACGTCATCATCCTAAAAGGATACGATGACTTGATACAGTTAACTAGCATGACATACAAGCATTGTCATCACCCAAGATGCGGAGAATATTGAGTCATCTCATGTAACCCTCACCCATAATAAGTCAAAATGATAATCAACAACTCATACTCACCTAAAACTTTATCGAGATTTAGATCAACGTAAAGTCACCGATATCTACATTCTTAACGACGGTCAGATAGAATAACTCATCTCATCGTGATCCATCAATACGTCAGAGACGTATCAGTATAGACAAACAACCAAGTCAAGTCACTTCTTTTCTACACTGCAGCCTATACCGACAACTCGTCCTCAAGTTGTCTCGGTTGTGATCATTTTTATATCTCATTAAGCTTAACCAATCATACAGACTTCTGTGATCTTCTACACACTGTGTGATCTAACTTATATATGAGATAAATGGACATATATGTGCAATCAAGTAAACAATTCAGATATGATATTATAATAGTGGTAATAGAAAACATTGTATACAGGTCCAACCAATCTGCTTTCAATATACAAATTCAACACATTTAATTTTGGATCTAAATTCCGTCTTTTTCATATATACTCAAATTGATCTTTTTAAGTGTCACATAAACATTTTAACTTGTTTTCTACTAAATGTTATAGTTCACAATTCTGAGAGTAAAATTCTTATATATTTCTTATTTATTCTTATTAAATACTCTTAAAATTTGATAATTAGCTTTATGAATACATTTATCATGGTAATTAATAAGATTACAAATATAAATTTTCCTTGATATATATATATATATATATATATATATATATATATATATATAAGAGTGGATAAAATGAGATTTTAACTTTTTTAAGAATTAAGAATTAATATGGTCCATTCATTTTTTATAATCTAACTGTCAAAATTAATTATAAATCATTTATTACTCAAATTTTAATGGTAATCGTTTCAATCCTATAATCAATATTTGATTTTATATATTCATTTATTGTAATTGTTCACACATACACAATTACTACGATTACATACATAACAACATAAATTACATGAACATAACAATGAATTGAAATGTGATAGCATGCACAAGAACTAGGATTACATGAACAATAATGTAAATTACATGAACAACGAATAATGTAATGTGAAAAGATTTTCAGGATAATAATATTCAATGGAATCAGATAAATTTTCGAGATTTGGATCTCAAAATACCGAAAAATTAGAAATTTGACTATTTTTTATCATTAAATAATTATGAGTTTTTTGATCTTATTCAATTTAAGAAAGTCCATACTGCAATTATATTTTTGAGATTTTATTTTATAAAATTTTTCTTTATCAGATTTATTTTCGATAATATTTCGAATCCTGATAATTGCTTCTTTTTTAGACGAGAATTGCATTTTAAGTGAATGTGTTAGTTTTTTACTTCTTTATCATGTAATTTGACCAAAAAAATTAATGTAGTATTTTTTTTCCTAAAGTTTTAATTTTTTTTTTAAATCACTTATCCTGATAATTGCATTCTGCAATTATTTTTGAGGTTTTATTTGTCTTAATATTCTTCTCTATTAGATCATTTTTTTTTATTAAATTGCAGTATTGCGATATCAAATCTGAGACCTGTATGAATGAATGAGGAGTCAACAAATTATTCTTGTTAAGTTAATGTCACTTGATTGGATAAGTCAACAAAATTACTGTCATTAATTGGTGTATGAAAAAGTTATTGGAAACATAAAAAAATTAATCATTTAATAGAAAAAAAAAAAGTCAAATTTTAAACCTATTTTGTTTAATTATAAGGGTAATTTAGGTAAAATATATTTTTCCTTTTTACTATAGTATTACCTAAATGGTCCTATTTATCCGGATCAGTCTGATCCATTAAGCTTTAAATAATAATAATAATCAGATAAATGTTTAGATATAATTTATTATGACATTAACTGCTAGTCTAGGAAACTTAATAAAGCCGGTCTATTATTTGTTGCTACCGAATTCATAATAAGGTCCGATATATCTATCATTAAGAACACGGTCTACAGTTTCACCACGGCCAGACACAACGCAACGACGCCACCGCCGCCGCTCTCCTACCATTCAGCTTTAGGTATGGTGCGTCACAAAATGGTGGGGCAATTTGGCGCATGGGTTATTAAATGTCGATAGAGAAACATGCATGCATTGCATTTGAGGCCCACGTAGTTATGATCACTCTAAATAAATTAATTAGATGCATTATTATTTCTAGTACGTTCAGATCAGATCGATTACACTAGAAATGTAAGTATGACATATAAAGTTTTTGACTGAGACGTGACAATTTTTTGTTTATTGAAAATAGAAAGTTCACTAAACCCATCACATAAGATATATTCGTCCAAGCCTTTTTCGCTTTATATTTGCTATGCATGCCTTTTTAATAATAGTTAAACCAAATTAGATTAATTGATTGACTATACATAAAATAAGTGAATATAAATAAAAAACGACGCTAAAAACAGAATCCAAATAAGCTAACTAATAAGGACGAGAAAAAAATTAAATAGATCAACATTAAATAAAATTAATAATTTTTTTTATCAATTAAATACATAAATTTAAAGATCGCGTCATGATGGATTCGAACCCAAAACTTTTGACATCGGACATTAAACACTCTAATAGACTAATACTAAACCAATACATGCACACAAAATAAACTGAATTTAGTAATTAATAAAAGCACTCATGTTTTGAGTCGTGCCAAACGTATACCGCCAAAAAAAAAACATATAGCTTTATATGAAAACGTTATGATTTTTACGGTCGACCTCTAAATTGAAATGATTCCATAAATTAAATTAATTGAGACTCGAGACATGATTTATTTCGTTTATTTTTGTTTCATTCTAACTTAATTTTTTCCCCATTTTTCTCTCTCAATATTTTTGAGCATACACGCTATAGAGGAATGATCAATAGTACTCAAGTTAGGGAGGGATCAAGAAAATTAACTGTGAGGCGAAAAAAAGAGTATATATAAATAAATTTTATTAAAATACATTTCATATATATTTTATGTTTTCTCGACTACAAAAATATTTATTAAATTCTTATAATCAAGATATTCAACCAAGTTACTCTCAATAAATATACTTAATCCATTCAATGTATTGTGTGATATATGGGTTGATTATAGAGTGAACTATCTTTTAGATAAGAACTACTCCCTCCGTCCACCAAAAACGTGCATCGATTTTGGTGGCACGAGTTTTAAGAAAACTGTAATGAGTGTAAAGTAAATGTGTATAAAAAAGTTTATCATTGGGATAATAAATGAATATATTAATGGATTGTGAGTGTAAAAGGTGGGTCATGAGTGTTTTTTTGTAAATAAGTGGATAAGTTGAGGGTAAAAATATAAAGTTTGTGTTTCTAAAAAAGGAAAGTGCACATTTTTGGTGGACGGACCGAAAAGGAATTAAATGCACGTTTATAGTGGACGGAGGGAGTAATAACCAATAATCACAGTTAGATTGAATAAGGTCGAACGATTCATAATTATTTAATGACAAAAATAATCAAATCCCTAAATTTTCACTATTTGGATCTGTCATATTATATTCTTTGTTGTTCGTGTATTCGTAGTTCTTATGCATGCTGACATTCCAATTCATTGTTATGTTCATATAATTCATGTTTTTGTGCATGTAATCGTAGTGATTGTGCATATGAAAATAATTATCGTAAATGAATATACAAAATCCATTTATTATAGGGCTAAACGGTTACTATTAAAATTTGAGGATAATTAATGATTTATAATTAATCTTGACAGTTAGACTATAAAAAATGGATGGACCACACTAATTCTTAGTTCTTAAAAAAGTTAGAGTTTTCATTTGATCCACACTATATATATAATAGGGAGAGGTTATTATAAAAACCATCATTAACATATAAATTACGAACTTCTGAAATCATCTGAATTCGTCTTGTAAGTGTATGAATTCAGAAATATAAAAATTCGTTCCTCATGGGATTTGAACCTAAGCATTTGAATTCATCAAGTAAGGTGATGATTTCACTATAGATCTCTACGAATCAATGGTTGAAAATGGTTCATATTTTATACTTTAGATTGATTTGTATTTGATCTCATTCACACACACACACACATATATATATATATATATATAGGAGATGGTTCAGGTAAGAAAGAAAAATTTGGTAGGAAATAGGAATGAATCTGGGCCTTTGATTTGCTGAATCAATTGTTGAAATTTAATTTCAATTGTGCTACTGTTTTATTTTTTGTGTGCTACGCGAATTACTATGCAGCACTAGAATCTTTCTTGTGTTACGCTGCAATTAAAGATGTGCTAAACTAATATATTTAGCATATGTACTACGAATGGATGAAATATATGTTAAACTAACATGTGCAACATAATAATTCTGATTGTGCTACACAAATATGAAAGATGTGCTAGACTTACATATCTATTCATATTTCCTATACTAAGGAATCTTCTAACCATAACCCACCCTATATATATATATATATATATAATCTAATTATTTTATAGTCCCTCCATCCTTCAATATCATTCGTAGTTTTTCTTTTTGGGATATCATCTAACCTATTTCATTTATGGAACTATTCTCTATTTATTACCATCAATAATAACTTTATTTACAATCCATGATCCACCATTATTTCTCTTTCTTTTTTTTACCCTTAATGACCCACTTATTTACACATTTTACTACATATAGTCCACCACTAATTAATATGATACTATACTAATATAAAATTTTTATTCCACTCATAATATATTCAATAATATTTATTAAAATATGTGACCAAGACTCTCATAAAGGAATTTAGGAAGCAGACGTAGGATAATTTTTGTGTATAGTTACAAAAAATGTAATTTAACAAATCTAATGGTGCATTAACAATATGATTTTTGAAATAGAATATTCTGTTATTAACAATAACAGAATAAAAAGATAAAAAGTGTAAAGGGAAGAAAAAGGGGAATGACTAATAATAAAAAGATAGAAAATGTGAAGGGGAGAATTCGAACGGCAAACCTAGAGCTGCAAAACCTTACAAATCACTTGCAAGTTACAACTGCACCATTTCATAATTTTTGTCCTTTTAGACAAATAAACAATTTATATCCAGAAACTAAATATGTACATGGGTCCTTATATTTATCCGGGGGCCTGAGGCGGCCGTTTGACCGAAACCTTAAGTAGTACATAGTATTTAATCATATATGTTGATTTTGTTTATTAAATGATTGTGATTTTTAATGGTAAGTAGAGTATAAGTGTATTTCTAACACTTAATGTTAAACATAAAAAAGTACATCGATATGATTAAACACAAAAATGTATATTTTGAACAAAAAAATATATATTATTGACCATAAATATTCATTTAAGATTAATTGCTCCAAACTTTCTTCACTTTTTTAGATCGCATCCTTCTAATTTCATAGAAAGTATACAGAGTATTGAAAGAAAGCAAACGACCAGTAAAAAAAAGTAGCTTCATGTTATTAATTATGCATTTAGTTTTAACCATATTTCGATCGGTAATATTGAGATTTCGATCGTTAATATTGAGATTCCGATTGACCATAATCATAGATATATTGACTCTAATATTTTGATAAAAATACAAAACACTTCCTACACACAAGTCTATATCAAATCAGCTTTCTCATATATAAAACATTTGAAAAGTAATATAAATATAAAGTATATCACTTTTCAAAAATGAATATAAGATATAGACACTTTTACAAAAGTGGTTTAAAGTTTTCTCCCTAATCACAATGGACATAACAAGTAATCTTATATGTATGTATTATAATTTATAATTTATAACTTATAAAAGAATAATTAACAATCAATAATTAAAAATGACAATCATCCAATTAATGATTGATCGGTGAGAATAATTTGGAGCCGCTTATCTAACAAGCAGGCATTCCTAACCACGTTGTCGGATTTTTTTTTTTATATCACGGGGAACCCGCAGTCGCTAATTTAGGTGCACACTGGATAAACCCCACGGTCCTGTGCAATAGCCTGCAAACCACACAGGACAGGTAAACCACATTTGAAAAACCAGGTGTGATAGGCTCAAACCCATAGAGGCGTTTGGTGGGGTTCGAACCTATGACCTTTCGATCACAGGAACCCACCTTAACCATTGGGCTGTCACTAGGGACGAAGATATTGTGGATTGTGGGGATACGCTGTCGGATTTTCTTATTTATATATGTCCTGATGCCAGTACCAGCTCAAAGTATATGTAACCTAGGCATGTCGTATAACCCCACTCTAATTAATGTATTCAACCAACTATATAGTTTTCCAGTTAATTATAAGCTTTGGAATAATAGAAACAACCACACTCTAATTAATGTATTCAACCGAATATATTTTTCAAGTTATAAGCTTTAGAATAACAAAATATAAAATATTGCGCTATCAAGCATTAATTTTTCGTTTATCTTTTCTTGTGTTTGATGTAAATGTTTCCCATAATAATAATAATGATAATAATATATTCATTCGATGTCATCCCGAAATTATAGTCTCATTTTTCAGTTATAAGAGAGCATTATTTTTTTTCTTTTCGCAATCTACCTTTATAAAACGATCCATATTTGAAACTAGTAATCTTTCCTTCTAGTTGAGCAATCAATGGTACCATAGAGAATTTGCAAGCGAATTTACTTTTACAGATAAATTTAAATACATTAATTTACTTAATTTGTTAAATAATGAGAAAATGATAAGTTTTCAGAATTAATGATTAATTAATGCATGAACTTTCACCTATAATATAATTCAAAAATGATTATCAAAGCATTGCAATTATAACACTATCTTTTAATTCGTTGAAAAATTAGCACCCTCATTCTTCTTTTTCAGACATTAAAAAAATTTCAAGCGTGAAAATCAAGTTTCTCATAATTTTATTTTTTATTATAAATAAATTGAAGATATTATTTATTTTAAAATGCCTAGAAATGTGAAATTTTGGTTGGGGGAATAAAAGTATTTTTTTATATGAGTTTTCATTTGATGAAGTTTAATAGAAAATCAATGTGAGATTCAGTATTTATTTATGTTTAGAGTTTGTGAAGTCTCAAGAAAAATCAATGTGAGATTCGATTTTTTTTTAATTTATGTTTTGAATTTTGTGAAGTCTCATAGAGAAACAATACAGGATTCAGATTGTATCATTTTATCTAAAATTTTATAACGACCTGATTTTCGGATTGACTGCTGACTCCACAAACCAACACGTGTCTTTTCAATGTGCTTTGTTCTCACTCACGCACTCACCAAAAAAAATTCTCAGGAAGTCATCTATCTCACTATTGATCTAAGACAAACACACTTAACTTTAGAGTTTTCATGAGATGGACTTCTGAAAAAAGATGTATTTTGTTGGTATGAGTAGCATATATCAGATCTTCTAAGCTCTTCGAATATGTAGTCTCATACCTGCATATTCTCGAAATCTCTCTTATTCCGGTGCATTTCAGTTCATTTATGTATCCTTCCGATTTGAAGTTTTAATCGGAGCCACTCCTTGTCCATGCTTCTTCACATCGACGATCACTCCGTACTTCTATCCAGACATCACAAATTTTAATTACAATTGGTGGATAAAAATCGATGTGAAATTTAAATTTTGTTTAAAAAACTATACAAATATCTCTTTTTATGACCAAATTAAATTGGAGAAAAAATTTATTTAGCCAGAAATACTTATTTGGTCAAATTAAATTGATAGTGCAATTTGAACTATATTAATCTTGATGGTGAACATAAAAGTGGTAATCTAAGAGGTGTGAGATTGCATGTGGGCACATGGTATATCATATGAATATCATAATTCATATGTAGTGTTTTCTGACATCCTTACTATAAATAGAGAGATATAAGGCTTTTAAAAGGGTAAAGAGAGCAACAATTCATGTGACCAAAGGGCCCATCAATTTCATAAATCAACTTTGGTTTCACTAACACCAATTTTCTTGCAATTAAAGAATATATGAATCACATGGGGGCTATTTTGGGCCGCATCTGAGTATGATATGTATATAGGCCCAAAACGTAATTGGGCCGACAGTGTGAGCTGAGCGACGAGGATTACGAGGCAGAGGTCAAATCTCTTCTTCACTCCCACTGAAAATGAGTCAACATCCTTGATCGTATTCCCTCCTGCTAGTAACCTCCGTCTCCCATTTCCTCTTTCTTGTCCCAAATTTCCACCGATTTTATATGGAAGAAGCCAAATCATTTTCCGAACTGACTCACCATGGCTGGCAGAAAGTGACCTACATCAAGAAACACCGGAACAGCGCGACGCCCTCCGACTCTTCCAAACTCAAAGGATCCGCTGAAAACGACGTTTTTAGAGGCTTGGAGAAGCATGCAGAGGAACGCCGCCGCAAATTGGAGGAGCAGCGCCCCGATTTTTCCGTTTATGACGACGAAATTCTGGCGAGGTCGAACAAGGATCAGGACGATGACGTAGGCGAGGAGAATTCTGCCGGTACCGATGCCAAGGACGATAAGGATAAGCCAAAGAAGGTTAAGAAGCTTAAGATGACGGTGGCGGAGGCCGCCACCAAGATCAGTGCTGATGATCTCGCCGCTTTTCTCTCCAGTATTTCGGTAGCCTCGTTTTCTATTTTTTTTCTTAATTTCCTGTTGGTGGAATTGGAGAATTTACGGATTTTCTGGTAATAGGAATCGTATGAAGGCCAACACGACATTCAATTAATGAGGTTTGCAGACTACTTTGGTCGAGCGTTTTCGGCAGTGACTGCTTCGCAGTTTCCATGGCTCAAATTGTTCAGGGAGTCACCCGTGGCCAAAATTGGTGATGTGAGTTGGTATTGATTTTATGTTTGCAGATTTATTTCATAAACGTTGGGCTTTGTGGGTTCATGCATTTGCATCTAACATGCTACGAGAAATCAGAAACAAAGAATTCATATCAAATGCGAGGAGAGGATGGTTAAAAATGCGCTTATGTTAATGGAGTATTAAAAGAATATAAGAAGAAAAAAGCGGCCCAGTGAATATTATTAGAATTTGTCTCCTTTTGAAAAGAAGTGCATCGAAGTCTGCCCATGGTCTCTGGAATCTTGCATTTCTATTGCTTTTACGTTGCCAGGGCTATAATGCCCGCTTGTATGAGTTAAGCCTTTAAGGTTTTGGATATGATTTTGGCATCTTAGGCTTCTTCTTGTTTTGGGCCTGCTTGAAGAGATAATCGGATAATTTCTGATGAACAGGTTCCTGTTTCTTATATTTCCGACTCTGTTCACAAGACATCAGGTGACTGGATAAATCGTCGTTCCTATGATGCATTAGGGACATTTGTGTTATGGTCGCTGGATACCATTCTTGCTGACTTGGAAACCCAACTATTGGGGTCCAAGGGTTCAAAGAAAGGAGGCCAGCCTACATCTTCAAAGTCTCAGGTAGATACACTACACATACACTTAATTTGCATACAGCACTTCTGAGTCAGCCTAGTGTCGTATTGTTTTCTAATTGTTGATACTGCAGGTTGCTATTTTCTTAGTTTTGGCTATGGTGTTGCGGCGGAAGCCAGATGTACTAATCCATTTATTACCAAAGTTGAGGGAAAATTCAAAGTACCTTGGACAGGATAAACTTCCAGTTCTTGTATGGATGATCGTACAGGTCAGTGAAATTCTTTATCCACTTTAGCACGATTCGAATTGTATGTAATCCGTGATCTTTATTCTTCTGAAATCTGTATCCTCAACTGATGCCAAATCATTTTGTGTAGGCCTCTCAAGGAGATTTACCTGTAGGATTGTACATATGGGCACATCTCATCTTGCCAATAATTGGAGGAAAGTCAGGATCTAATCCTCAGTCCAGGGACTTGGTTTTGCAGCTGGCCGAAAGGTTTGATTTTTTGTTTTTCCTATGCTTGCAACACTTCATGGTTTACAGTTTTCACTGGTGGTTTTGTATTTTTATGAAAAACTATTCTTTATCATTCCGACAGAATTCTTGCTGTGCCAAAAGCTCGTAGTGTACTAGTTAATAATGCTGTCAGGAAAGGGGAGCGCGTAGTATCGCCTGCAGCACTTGACCTACTTTTACATGTAACATTTCTGGCATCTTCTGCAAGAGTTAAGGTAGGAGTGACCAGGGATTTTCTATAATACTATCTAGATGTCCCGTAAAGCAATCTGTTTGGTTCTGTAATCCAGCTCTCCACATAATTTTACTATCTAAACCAGTATCTGTAATAGGCTACGGAAAGATTTGAGGCGATTTACCCAACTCTTAAAGAGATTGCTCTTGCGGGTTCTCCTGGAAGCAGAGCAATGAAGCAAGTATCACAGCAGATGCAGTCTATTGTTGTCAAAGCAGCCGGAGAAGGTGATGTTGGATTGGGATTGATACCAACCTCTTTAATGTCTTTCTAAAGCATGATGTTGATAATACTGATCCTGTGCAGGTATCCCCGCTTTATCCGAGGAAGCAACAAGCATTTTCATATGGTCCTTGACTCATAATCCAGACTGCTACAAACAATGGGTAAGCGTTATTTGATTACCAGCATCTCCCCTTATTCTTGGTTAATATTCATATTCTAGCAGTCGTAGTTGTCTTAGTAAGGTATGTAAGAACTTATACTTTTGGAGGTTCCAAATGACTTGAAAAATCTCGTATCTTGAGATCGAGCCCTGGTCTCCATATCTTTGCTTGAGATGAGGCTTGCAGTTATTATGTTGTATAATTTATTTGGACAGGACAAAATTTATGAGGATAACATAGAGGCCAGTGTTGCTATCTTGAGGAAGCTTTCTGAGGAGTGGAAGATACTTTCTTCTGAACAGTCTTCTCTTCAAGAACTTGGTGAAACTCTCAAGAGTTTCAGGCTAAAGGTTAGCAGTAGTTTATCTTCTGAATCTTTGTTGTGACGTGCCTTTTCAAGCGATTTTAGAACTTCTGTGACACTGCATTTGTGGTCTATTGCACGTATTTCCATCTTTGAGTTGGCAAGTATTTCAATTGTCTATACAGAATGAGAAGGCATTGAGTGGTGCAGATGTTAGTCGCCAAAGTTACTTTAGGGAGTCCGATAAATACTGTAAGGCAATGTTGGGAAGGGTATCCAGTGGTCATGGTTGCATGAAAAGCTTGGCCTTTACTGCTGTGTTGATAGCCGTGGGAGCTCTCGTTATGTCCCGTAACTTTGATGCATGGGAATGGAATCAGTTGTCAGTTATGGTCAATACACAAACATCCTTGTGAGCAAAATTCGCGCCCAATTTTGATCTCAAAACCTGCAACATCTGCCTAAAATAAAGTTGCCCTTGTGTAACAGAATCTTTTTGAGTCCGGTTATCTTGTTATTTTGTTTCATTTACATGTAGAGACCAAATAAATTATGAAGTGCAAATTTGGTTTACATGAAATAAATTGGGTATAGTATTCATACTTCATAGTCTTCAGGTTGAGCCCAAGGATACTTCAAGAATCCACCCTTGATCTCTGAAGGGTTTTGTGGTACGGACCATGGATACTTCATTGCTGGATCTCGAGGAAATTTTCTGAAGTTGAGAAATGGTGCCCAAAGCAGCACTCTGCGCAAACCAATTAACACCCATTAATTACAACTAGTACAAGTTTTGCCGCTCACACACACACACACACACATGGAACAGTAGTACTTACCCCGGAAAGAAGATGAAAACAAACATGAACTGCACATACATCTCAAGTAGGTTCCTCTTGTACCATCGTTTTCTCAGCCAGTTCATGATGATGGGCTGCAAACAATTATTTTTTCAACAATTCATATTCATATATATCAAGATACTAATTAATGCCAATAATAATAATAGTAATAATTTTGACTCACTGGAACCACAAGGAAGTAGAAGAAAGCTGAAATTCCAGATTGAATCAGAATCCACACCAAATCTTCTCCTTCATTCACACCAGTCACAGCAAAAGCAGGCTCTGCCACCTGTTCAGATGTAGAGTGAATATTCAACAAGCTAAAAAAAAGAAGCAAAACACAAGAATCATACAGTTGCCAATACTACTCCAACTTGAAGGGCCAGGCCAACAATTCTGCTTGTGCATTTTGAAATCTGTTTCTTATGGTGGAGATGTTTTCGTTGACAAGAGATGGTGAATGGATGCTGATTGGATTTGGGAGGCGAGAGACAAGGCAAAGCCCTTGGGATGCGGAAGCTCAGTCTCAAGGAGCTGCTCATTTCTCAGCCAATTGTCTTGTTTCCTTATCTTTCTCCCTCACTTATACATACTACACAAGACCCAATTAGATGTTATGTAATTTTATGTTTTGCCATTTTAGTAGTTTAAAATGATCACTAAAGAGAGAAAATATTATGAGTTGTTAAAGATAGCGATTACTCAGCTTCTCTCTTTCTCTATCTTTCTAAGGTTCAAACTACTACATAATTAAACACACGGTTAAAATGATCAGTGAAGAGATAAAATGGAAAGAGTTTATGTTTTTTTTTGGGTGTAAAATGTACTAGTTCGTTACTGTAATATTAGGTACCAGACAAAAACAGAATTCTAGAAACCACAATTTTTATTTTTTGACAAGACTACAGTAGAAACAAACCTTTCCTTACTACCTTAAACCTAAAAAATCTTGTCCTGCAAAAACCCATCGTCAAGACACTTAGACACCCCCCGGGAATCGAGTTCGCACTCCCTGATAAAGGGGCTGACTATCTCCTAATTTGCTACTGTTGCTCGTCATCCAATTTGAATTTCCTATAAGAATAGTAACTCATAATTAGCGTGAGTACTACGAGGAGCGATATGTGCTCGACAATCCCAACCCATTTGAAATACAAGCTCCCAAATCCTATAAATCACGCCCCTATCGCAGTTTGCTCAGTTTTTACCAATAACTCAAGACCCCATAAGTATCGTTTCAGTTTTCAAGTAAGGAATCCCATGCTATGCTGCTGTAAGTTTTCTGTACTAACCAGGGCTTGCAGCGATGGTGGTCAGGCTGAAATCTTTTCTGCCAAAAAGCTATCTTCAGCTTCGGTAAGCACCCTACTCATTCATAATTCATTTCGGCTTTTATCTGCTTGCATATTTCTTATATGTTGTTGTGTGTATTTGAATGTGAATGATACTTGGCAGCATGCTTTGACAACGCAATGTGATGAACAATTTCATGTTTTGGATGAACTCTGCTTCTTTTGAGAGATATTGATATCAGGATCCTCTAGTTAATCATTCAACAGTAGTGCCAGCTGCTCTAACTGTTTCTGTGACAGACCTCAAGTGCTTGATAATGCTTTTGTGTTGGAGTGACGTGGCATGTATCTCAAGCATTGACATTTAGCAGTCCAATCTTGATATATTGATTGTCTGATTTTCTGTGTACTAATCACGGAATTGAAAACTTTATCGTACCTGGATTAATTGTATTATGAACTCTGTCAGAAGCAGTACTGAATATATAGGTGAGTGAGTGGGAAGTAGAGTGATATTGATGAACTTCTGATTTCTGTGCGATTTCTGTGAGGGACAAAACATTTGAGCCTGTGTGTGCTCTGTATTTTTCTGCTTGATTTGACTAAATTAATTCATTTGTTTCTTCAATAGGATTTGAATTTTCAAAACATTTTTGTTAAGCACATTTATAGGTAGTTTTAAGGATTTTCGGTGCAACATTTGCTGATTTTCTTTTTGGCTATTCTGGAACAATAAAGAAGTCTCCTTTTAATTTCAGGATGTTGAGACATTAAGCAACAGCTCATCTAGTTCCAGTGATGGTTATATCTCATTGTTTATTCGCATGCTTGGGTTAGACAACGATCTTTTGGATAGAGAGCAGGCTGTTGTTGCTCTTTGGAAATATTCACTTGGTGGAAAACATTGTGTTGATAACATCCTGAAATACCATGGAACTATCAATCTTGTTGTAAACCTTCTACAGTCGGACTCAGATTCTGCATGTGAAGCGGCTGCTGATCTTCTGAGGGTTATATCATCAATCAATCTATATAGAGACTTAGTAGCTGAGAGTGGTGCAATAGAAGAGATGACTGTCCTGTTGACTCGTTCTTCCTTGTCTTCTAATGTACTGAAGAACTCTTATGTTTGTATTTTGATGTTCTCTTTCTTTGAGTTATAGTATTTGTAAAGCTTGAACAAATTTCTGCAGGTGAAGGAGCAGACTATGTGTACTCTTTGGAACTTGTCTATAGATGAGAAGCTCAGTGCTCGAATGACTAGCTCTGAGATCCTTCCTCTACTTGTCAGGTACTTGGAGGATGAAGATGTTAAAGTCAAGGAAGCTGCTGGGGGAGTTTTGGCTAATTTAACATTGACGCAATCAAATCATAAAGTAATGGTTGAAGCTGGAGTTATTCCGAAATTGGTGAGACTCACTTCTTGCTTCTCTTTATCATTGTGATTAATGGACCTTCCTTTTACTGAACGATTCATCATAACGGTGATATATCACTGCTTCGATGGATAACATTTTATCCAAGTATCTGAAGAGCCATCCATGCTTAATCTTTTTTTTCAAGCCTTAATAAGCTAATGATTTTGTTAGAAATTTAGCTTACAACCATGTTACTCTGGTCCACGTCAAGTCTACTTTATTATAGTCTAGATTCTTCATCTATACAAAGATGTTCTCACTTTTCTATGTATATTGTGTTTAATTAGTTTTCAGTTACTTTTACTTTTACATCATAAAATCTCAAGATATGCATCTGGAAAGATTTATTCAACTGTACTCTATATGCCTGATGCAGGCAAAGCTGTTGACAGCTGATGAGGAAGAATCTAAAGTCATCCGGAAGGTGGCAAGAAATGCATTACTGGAACTAGCTAAAGATGAGTATTATAAAATACTTGTCATGGATGAAGGTCTAGTTCTGGTGCCCTTGGTAGGTGCTGCAGCATACAAGTCTTTTAGGCCAGCTTTGTATTCATGGCCTTCTTTACCTGATGGTACAAGGATTGAACAGAGCGCCAAAAGTCCTTCTAGATATGGTGCTTCAGAACTGCTACTCGGATTAAGTATTGAGAAGAAGAATGCCGACATAGAAGAGGCAAAGATGAAAGCAGTTGTCGGACGAACACAGCAACAGTTTCTTGCTCGTGTAGGAGCAATTGAACATGAGAATGATGGTAAATCTAATGGTGAATCCTCATCCAGTCATAGAGTCACACTTTTGCCATGGGTGGATGCTGTTGCACGCTTGGTTTTAATTCTTGGACTTGAAGATGAATTGGCTATTGCCAAAGCTGCAGAGTCAATTGCTGATGCATCCATCAATGAACATATGTGTGTCTCATTTAGAGAAGCTGGTGCAATCAAGCATCTTGTTCAGTTAATTAACCATCCTAGTGACAATGTCAGATTGGCTGCAATCCGAGCTTTGGACAGGCTGTCGATCAGGTACTATATTACTGTTTTTGCTTGAGATACAAGAAGTATCAGAAGGTATGACTTTTTTTATAAATTATGGTTTCATACTTTCATGCATTATTGAGTTAGCATCTGTGTTTTGTTTTCACTTGTGGTCTTAGTGCCTTCTCCTATTGCAATAATTTTCAGCTGTATCTGTTTCTCAATTTGATAAAGTTTTTGTGATGTTGAAGTAAGGACCAACTCTTGTATGAATCCTTCATAATCTTGTTGGTTTTTCTGTGCATTCACTATATTAAATTTTGCATTTGCATCACAATTCAGCAATTATGTGTGCCGGAGTATCGAAGCAGAAGGCATTTTGCATCCTCTCATCAATATGCTAAGGCAGTCTAAATCAGATATCTCACATAGCTCAACTTCACTGGTAATGCTTGAGTATATCCTCTTTTGAGTATATTACTTGGGCATTTTATTTGTCGGTTACTGAAGTAAGAAGTGTTAAATTGCAGATTCTAAATATTCTCACTCGGATTTTGGACCCTAACAAAGAGTTGAAATCAAAGGTCTGTGGGTATTATTAGAAATATCAAATGATTTCAACTTTGTTCTTTTATGCAACAATTTTTCTGATAAATTTGTATTTCAGTTATACGATGGACCTATAAATGGGTCGAACAAGGGATGGCATTCCACTAAAACTCCAGCATCAGTTAACACTCAAGATATAATCTCGTCAGATGTGACCTCCAGGTTCTTTTTCTTTTTATTCATATAAGTATTCCATAGACATTTCAGTAAAAGGAGTAAACGTATAGGGTATTGCATGTGTTCTTTGGCTTCAGTGATATGTGAATAATAGAATGTATTGAACTTTCCAAGAAAAATGTCTCTTTTTTCTCATGTGCTCATGGCAGTTGGTTTCTTACAATCGAGCTGCTAGTGTTATAAGTTTCTACTATGCTCATAAATTTGATACTAGCTAATGTCATGAAAATATTAGATTCTTGTTGAAATTATTGGAGCTATGTCTTTTTCTTGCATAATCAATTCAAAAGCACCTGTTAGTATTAACAAATGAACTACTTTGACAGCACACAGAGCATTGGTGTGGGAGAGCTAGTTGATTCTGCCTTGCTGTCTTGCCTGGTGGACATGTTGAAGACACCAATCCCTGATCTGCAGAGAAAAGCTGCTTCCATCCTGGAGTTCGTTGCGGTGATTGAGCCTAGTATACCCTTGCCTGATATTGTCTCTGGCCTAGAAGCAGTTTTTGGGCAGAAATGTTTAATAGGTATGATGTGACTTTGCTAAACATCTTGTTTCTGGTGATGAAATAACAAACTTGATTTGACAGAGGAGGAGAATGGTAGAGAAGTGCACATCTTGGAACTGGAAGAAGCTGGTCTAGCAGTATCTGCAGCATCACGGCTGCTTACAAGACTGCTCGATCATCAACAGTTCCGCCAATCTCTGGATCTGGATCTTTTTACAAAGTTGCTCCAATCAATCCTTGTGTCGAGCATCCCCCTCCGAAACAAAGAATGGGTTGCTGCTTGCCTCGTCAAGCTCAGCTCTTTACTGGGCTGCACTGTTAATGTAGATGTAGAAGTGACTGTGTACGAAAGGATTCCAAGGTTGATAGAAGAGATGAAAAGCTCATTTTCCCCACAAGCACAGGAAAATGCGGTGTTAGAGCTGAACAGAATAATATCTCAAGGGATGGTGGAATCCAGCCGAGCTGTTGCTTCTGCGGGAGGAATATTTGCGGTGGTGAAGTTGATGGAGAGCGGCAGCGAGCAGGCGGTGGAAGCAAGCTTAGCCATACTGTACAACTTGAGCATGGACGTCGAGAACCACGCCGCAATTATAGCAGCTGGAGCAGTTCCGGTGTTGAGAAAACTGGTGCTTTCGGAAAGACCGCAATGGATGCGTTCTCTTCGTTTGCTTAGAACTCTGCCTACATCATATTACTAGTATCTATTTTTCATTACCATTACATTTCATTACATACTATTTTAATTTTTACCAATGGTTTTGACAAGTTGGAATAATACATCTCTGGATAACTGCATTCCTTGTGGCTACTGCCCTGCCTTTTCACAACCCATTTCTCGTCGATCTCATTTCATGAACACTACTATGTAATTTGTTGCTTTTCCATCAACCTCACTTATTATTAAACGATTCCTACTGTGACATTATCATCTTCTTTTTAATGGTGTTAAATTTTTGTAGCCACGGCCAACTTAGTTCCATTAATGTTCATAGACGTGGTCTTAGACTCTTATGTACAAACTATGATATTTTTTTCTCAATAAAAAGATAATTTTCTTCAATGTGAATAAAAAATAAATTATATTTTTATGTGTCCGTAAATGGATATAGAAGAATTATTTTTTGTGATGCTCCTACCCCAACCTAACAATCACAAATTCCAACTTCTAAAGCTACCGTCACTTATAAAAATATAGAATTCGTGATTTTTCAAAAATAGATTGGAGGAAGTAAAATAGTTGTTTTGAAATAAATTCAGTCATCTAACGGCAGTTCAGAATAATGATTAAATGATTGTAATTCGCAAAGAGAGGAGAAAGTCAAATTCTAGAACTTCCGTTCTTTAATGAGAATATTATCCCCAAAAAAAAAGAAAAAAGGAAAAAAAAAAGAAAAAAAAAAAGTCCCGCGAGATTAGGGGTGGTCATTCGGATTTCGGTTCAGATTTTTGCTTAATCCGAACCGATCCGAAAATCCGAATTTTGAGAGAGAAAACATCCGATCCGAACTGAATATTCGAAAATCCAAAATCCGAATTTTTTATAAAAAAATCCGAACCGAATCGAAAAATCCGAAATTATGAAAACCGAAAATCCGAAACCAATTTTTGTTAATTCTTATATATATTTATTAAATCTAATATATATTTATATTAAATTTAAAAATAATTTAAATAAAATATTGTTTTTTATATATAAATTATACTCCCTCCGTCCCACTTAAAACGTCCCCTTTCTTTTGGACACGGTTATTTAGGAGAAAGGTATAAAGTAGTTAAAGTGTTAAAAAGTGGGTAGGGTCCACACTTTTTGAAGGGTTAATTATTTCCTAAAATGGAATGAGACATTTGTAATGGGACAACCCAAAAAGGAAAGTAGGACATTTTAAATGGGACAGAGGGAGTATATAATTTGGATTTTCGGATTAAAAAAATCCAATCCGATCCGAAAATCCGAAAAATTGAAAATTTTCAATTCGATCTGATCCGAAAATCCGAATCGAATTTTAAATTTCGATTTGATTCGAATCGGATATTCGATATTCGAATTTTTTGCTCACCTCTATGCGAGATGACACGTAATCATGTAAACAGCCGCCAAAAGCCACCAGTCTGTCCAACCAATCAAAACGTCAAAAATTGCTCTTTTCTCAAACGCAACCCTTTTTCCAGTTTTTACATTCACAAACGACTTGTTCGAACTACAGCAACTGCCAATTAGCACTTAGCAGGCAAGAATGAGTATATTTTATTTCCAATTAACGGAAAGACTGAATCTTGGGAGAGAGAGAGATGGGGATACTTGAAACATGGAGAAAGGCGTACGGCGCTCTCAAAAGATCATACCAAAGTCGGACTATGGGGTGTATGACTAAGCTTATTTTAGAGAGTTTATAAGATGTTTCAAGAGCTTATAAGAGGTAATGTCTCAAGTGCTTATAAGTTATTGAAGTGTTTGGATAATTGATCTTATAAGCTAGAGAAATAATCGTAAGTTACAGAGATAAAATTGACGAGATGTGAAGTTGATAGTGTATGTGTAGGCAGAGGCGGATCCATGTAGGAGCTCCACCGGGCTCCAGCCCAGTGCAAGCCCCAAACTTTTTCTTCCGTCTATGTATTATATTAAACCCAATTCAAAATTAGCTCAGTTCAAAATAATTAAAAAATTAAAACAAAGTTGTTATTGTTGGATTTTCTTAAATTTTTGACCCATAAGAAAAGCCTATGAGCCCATGAGAAGGTTATAAGAGTGAAACGGGTCAGCCACCATTTTTAAAGAGAGAAATTGGAACAGTCAAAACATAAAAATTTGTAGCATTTTTTTCTCCTCTCAGATTTTCAGTGAGCTTTAGAAAAATTCTGTTTTCGAGATTGAATCGTTAGATCACCGTGATTTTTGGGCAGTAGCTTCACAAAGATCCGGGCCAACGTTTTGGACGATGGAGATTGGATTTTGATGTTAGGAGGTCTGGTTTCATCGATCTGAACAGAAGAGAATTTCTGGTGATATTTTTCTTAATCCTTGCTCGATTTTGATTCCATACATCTTGATATGCTTATTTCCGAGTGTATGATGTTTTGTATGCCTCTAGTATAATCTAGAGAAGATTGTATACTGCTCCATTGTTGATGATAGTGGATTTAAACGGCTCTAGTAGTCCCGTGATTTTTTCCTCTATTTTGTTTTGAGAGGTTTTCCACGCTAAAATTTTGTGTCTCCTTATTATTGTGTGCCTACTGTTTTGAGCGACGTATATTGATGCTTTTAGAATACTCTATTTGTCAGTATCCTCAAAGGTTCATACGAATCGGAAAAATTAGCCAAACAAAAGTGTCATATTCTTCCCCAACGCTAAATCTGCTCAAGTGTTTGTTGATGTTGCTATCTGCCCATTCGAAACTATCAAAGTTCAAGTTCAATCGCAGTCAAGTTTTGTCAGTGATTTGGCTAATGGATTCCCTAAAATTTACGTTAAAGAATGGTTTATATTGAATTTTTTTTATTAAAATATAAACTAAAGTTTACGTTAAAGAAGGTTTTATATTGAATTTTTTTTTATTAAAATATAAATATAAACTCAATTATTGATGGATTTTGTGTATTGAAATCTTGCAAGACAATTAATGAAAACATAGAAATATTTTAACATTTATGATATTTAATATGCCGAATCACTTATTTTTCAGCCCACCCCATCATCAACTTCTGGATCCGCCCCTGTGTGTAGGAAATAACGAATTATAGTAAATTCATGATTGCTTATAAGTTTATGAAAAAATAAGTTAGGGTTGACCAACTTATTTTTAGGAAAGTTTATAAGCTGTTGGAGCTTATTTTCACAGCTTATAAGTTGTTTATGATCTTATTTTGCCAAACATTTTGCAACAACTTATAAGCTGTTTTAAAGAGCTTATGAGCTCAGCTAAACACTGACGTAGCATTACGTGGCATGCATGTATTGCCATGCAAGTTAGTTACGAGTCTGTTAGTCTGTTAGGAATCAAACTAATTGTTAGTTAGAAAGGAAATTTGTTGTTTAGGGAAGCAACCGAGCTGTTAGACAAGTTACATATAAATAGAGAGGGGAAACATGTAAAAGGGCAGATTGTATAACATATTTTCTATGATCAATACACACAAATCATTCGTTACATCGAATCACCCACAACTACACATTTGACACGAGCACTGCGTAGAGTGATTATCTTCTGTAGGTCCACGGTGATCGACGTCGGAGCTAGGATTGGGGACTGGTTTCGGTGGTGAAGCCGGAAGTTACGAGCTGAGTCGTAACATTTGGTATCAGAGCTAGAGATCGACGACCGTGTATGCCGAGAAACAATACGTGAGGGACAATCAACATGGAACAAAGGATAGAGAGTCGGGAAATGCAGCTGAATCAGTTCAAACAAATGATGATAGAGGAGTTCAAGCAGCAGTTTGAAAAACTCCAAAAAGAATTCAGAGCAGAAGGCAAAAAAATGAAGAAAGTGATTCATCCGTGAAGTCAAGAAATGAATCCAGCTAAGGTAACAACAATTCATCTCATTATAGAACACCAAAATTCGAATTTCCTCGATTTAATGGAGAGAATCCTAGGCAGTGGGTGAGGAAATGCCAGAAGTACTTGTTTAATCCTATGAGCGAGCAAGAGAAGATTATAACTACAGCTATATATGTATATGGATGAGGTTGTTGATTTGTGGTATTTGGAGTATGTAGAAGAAGAAAAAAGAAGTCAGTTAGGATGAATTGTCCAGTTGGTAGTGGAGAGGTTTGCCAACATAGAAGGGAAACATCTAGTCGCACGGTTCAATAAATTGAAATAGGAAGGGGATGTGTCAAGCTATACCATTCAATTTGAGGAATTGAAAGCTTTCATGGCCAGTGGAAATAGAAACTTATCCGAAGAATATTTTGTTCAAAGTTACATGAGCGGGTTGAAAGAAGAGGTAACGAGGATGGTGGAGAAGTTTAATCCCCACACGTTGAGCGCAACCATCCAGTTGGCCAAGAAGCATGAGTTATTGATTAACTCACTAGGAAGGGGATCGCGAAGTTTCAACAAAGGCAACTCACAGCAGTGGGGAAATGTGGATAGAAAAGTGAATGAAGAGAGAGGGCAGAATGGAGATGAACAAAATAAGAATGTAAGCTTCAGAAGGTTATCATCAAAGGAAAAAGAAATGAGAAGGAAAAAGAATTTATGTTTCAGATGCGAAGAAACATATCAGTCGGGACATAAGTGTAAGAAATTATTTACCATAGTATGCTAAGAGGAAGGAGCATATACTGAGGAGTTAGTGTTAGACGAATGAGAATCAGAAGAAGAGGAGTTACACATTTCAGTGCATGCATTGGTGGGACAGATAGCCTCTGACACGATCAAATTGGCAGGAAGGGTCGGGAGACACCCGATCTCCATACTTATTGATACAGGAAGCACCCATAGTTTCCTAGATACAAGAATGGCCAGGAAGCTAGGATGCGAGCTAGAATTCATCAACCTTTTACTTGTGACAGTAGCTGATGGGGGAAAACTGGAATGCAACACAAGGTGCCCAAAGCTAGAATGGGAAATGGGGAATTGCAGGTTCAATGCAGCATTAAAAATTTTGAAGTTAGAGGGATGCGACATGGTTATTGGAGTGGACTTATTGAGGCAATTGGGACCTGTAACTTTTAACTTCGATAAGCAAAACATTCAGATCACAAAGGGGGGGTAAAGTGATCACATTGCAAGGAATGAAACAAGAGGTGACATTGAAGATGATCAGTGGAGAACAATTCAAGAAGGCATACAAAAAAGGGAAGGGAGCCGTATTCGTATGTCTGTGTATGATCTCTTTGGAGACGGTGATGGAAGAGAGCAAACCGGATCCCACCCTTCGACCCCTGATAGCCAAGTATAGTCATGTATTCAAGAAACCCAACCAGTTACCGCCCCATCGATCTCATGATCATCACATAACCCTGAAACTCGACACCTCAACTTTCAAGCAAACCCCTTACCGTTACCCTTACAACGATTGGAGATTGAAAAATTGGTGAAAGAAATGTTGGAAGCCGGTATTATTCATAAGTCAGAACAGCAGCAGCTCTTTCTCATCATCCGTCCTTTTAGTGAAAAAGAAGGATGGATCATGGAGGTTTTGCATTGATTATAGAAAACTCAATTCTGCGACTGTGATGGATAATTTTCCTATCCCTTTAATCGATGACTTGTTGAATGAATTAAAGGGAGCTGTATCTGTTATCCGTTTGAAGTGGTTTGGATGGGATTGGGATTGAATATTGCATTTTTAAAAGATGATGATAATGACATGTTCCTTTTCGTTCCATCAGTTGTTGAGTGGATATTGATACTATTCCTGCTCTTGAATTCGGTGATTTCCAATTTGGGATAGTGTTGCCCAAATTATTATATTTTTTTATTATTTGGAATTGGAAGACCATTTGCAAGTCAACCATTCGGCTCCACCCTCACCAAATTGGGATACTTTTGGCCTGGACACCCACACTTCCTCGCCGACCAACTGAGGCTGCATCTTCCTCTGCTTCCGCCGCATCTCAATCATTCGGCTCCATCCTCACCTCAACTGCAACTTCTTCTGGTCCCAGATCAGACCCCCATGAGAAGCGACCTATCACAGATCAGTAATCATACACCCATTCCCACTTTGCCCTTATACTACATCATATTCACAGGTTTTGTCTTTCTCATCCAACTATGTAAGTATGTTAGTTCAACACAACACATGCAATTACACCTCATTAATTCTATGACTCTGTCTCTACACCCAACCAAATAGAGTTCCATTTTTTAAACTTCTCTTCAGCAACCTGCCTTGCTTCCTTGCATTGTGTACCAATTTATTTTTCTTTTTCTTTTTTAAGTTTTACTTGGCCATTGTTAACTGGAGTTGATTATATGTAGTTGACTTATGGAGTGTTTGGTTTGATGAATGAGATAAATAAAATTGATATGATAAGAGTAAAATGAGACTATTTCGATTATTTTGTCTTGTATTTGATTGATTGATTGTGGTGCATGATAAATTCAATGATTATGACTAAAATGCAGTATGATACTAAAATTACTCTTGTGGTATATCAAAATGCAAAAGATTGAGATAAAGATGATCAAAAATAATTTTGGTGAGAATATTTTTAAAATTTTGCTTATAAAATGAACGATGATTAAATAATCAATTCAAATTTAGGATGCTAAATTATCATCCAAATGGATTATTGGAATACAGATCAAATTATCCATCACCGATTTAAACATGAAAAGACAAACATGTAATAAAGTGTGATTATTCTATCAATGAAGATTTTATTAATCAAACCAAACTAAACCCCTATTTTCAATTTCAAACATCGCATGCTTCTTGATACAGCCACATTTAGCAGTTATTTCTCCTTTTGAAGCTTTTTCCTTTTACAATTCCAAATTTTTTTACTTGTTTCAATTTTTTAAAGCAAACTTTTTCCATTTCTACTCAACAAAAAACACTGATTCCCAACCACAGCATCTTTTTTTTCCCAAACCCATTAAAGAAAACGAACAGACAGCAATGTACCATGTCCCAATGCACTTTTGCCTTTTTATGAAATAAAAGCAAAAGCAGTATCAAATTGATTTCATCTATTAATTCTTTAGAATAAGATAAAAGCATAACCAACATATATTAAAACGTCAAAGAATATAGGAGTACCTTTTTTTCTCATTAAAAGTGAGTGAGAATCCATGTCAATACGGCTCTTCAAATTAAATTTACATGGAAGTTACAACTTACAACAATGAAAACAATTCACCATTCTAATCTAAAAGTCTAAAATTGCAAATAAAATCTAATATCCCACAATTTATTGTGTGCACCTGTGTTCTATTATAACTATTATTTTAATAATATTTTTTATAAAAATAAATTTATTATTATATTATGAATCATATTTAACTTATTTTAGAAGAATTGAAGTTGAAAAAATTATATACCCTAACTTTGAATTTATAAACCTTAATAATGAATAATTAGTTAACAAAAATGAAATTAAGTGATAAAAATTAATTATACACCCTAATTAGTTGAAAATAAATCCTGTTTAATAGTACAAAATTAAATTAAATTAAAGCATACAAGCCTAAATTTTTTTTTAAAAAAAAGATTAAAATAAAATCAAAAATATGAAAAGTCGAACAACAAATGTGGGACAGTGAGTCTCAATTACTAAAACTGACTCTAGCTAGTCAAAAGAGCAAAGAGTAAATTAAAAGTTAGAAAACAAAATAGACTAGTACTGTAACCACTAAACTCTTTCTTCCTTCAAATTCAATCAAGCACCTACGGGAGCAGTCGCCGCAGGTTTCACTTTCGGTGGCCTTCCCCGACCACGAGGTGGACCTACGGCGGCAGGAGCACCACCAGCCTTGGGCGGTCGGCCGCGTTTTTTCCCTGAAAGAGTGGTACTGGTAGTCTTGGGCGTAGGAGGAGCTGTGCCTGTGGTGTCGCGGGACTTGGGAGGACGGCCACGGGGGCGGGGAGGCAACAGAACAGCTCCCGGCGGGAGGGGAGTCTTGGGCTTGGGAGGACGGCCGCGGCCCCGGCGGGGCGGGGAATTGGGATCGGGTATGAGGTAGTTGTTCTTGATGAAATGTAGCTGGCCCGACGACTTCATCTTGTTGAGGTGGTGGGTGAGGAGGGCTGAGTGCGCTGGAGGTAGCGTCCCGTATGTGGCTTCGATGTGCCTCGAGATCGACGATTTGTTTGACCCTCCCAGTGCTTCAATTGCCGCCAAAATCATCTGTACATTATAACATCAAACGGATTTAACTCGCAAGAAAAAACGGGAAAACAATCACCATTTCCTAATTTAAAGACATATACCTCTGGATAGTGAGGCAGAGTGGTCGGAACAAGCGTCGGAGGCTGAGGCTGAGGCTGACTGTAAGGATTAGCTTCATGCAATTCTTCACTCGCCATGCCCAGAGAGAGAGAGAAGGGAGCCTTATTCTTTTAACTCAAGGTAAAGGACCAAAATTTTCATGAAGGGACGAGGATTATAAATGATGTTAGCACACTGGAGCTGGGAAAAGGGGTCACCCCAAATAAATAAATAAAGTACTATAATATGAAGAGAGGATTAAAGTTTATCGGGTTGCATCTATGGCTAGGGATTATTCTCTAGGTTCCGATCCAAGGGTTGTCTTTCTTTGGGTACAGGGATACACAGATAGCTGACATGGCTGTGCTATTTCCTGATCTTTTTCTTTTCTAACACTTTTATTTACAAATTTCAACTTCTCATATAAATCATATCACGTGTGTGTCGTGACTTCATCGGTTGGTGATACCATTTCACACCATGCTCCCCGCGCGCCTTCACACAAATTTGCTATTCATTCTTCATTTTGGTCTTATCTATACACAACACCGTTCCTCTGACATTTTATAGACCTTAAAGCAAAATAAGGAATATAGGTCCCCATTTATTAAAATTCATATAAAACTATCGGTCATTATTTTTTTGCGTATTAGGTAAAACTTATATTTCTTTACAATAGCTTGCAAACGACACATGATGACTAAACCACACTTGAAAAATTGGGTGTGACTGACTTGAACCTATAAAGGCGATAAAGAGGTTTAAACTCGTGACTTTTGGCCACATGAATTCACTTAAACATTAGACCGTCCAAAAATGTATCTTATATTATACTTATAAAATAAATCAAATTTATAAATTTACGTAAAATTCAAGTGATCTACAAATAGAAATAGATAATAAAAAATTATCAAAAACATATACAACTTACTTGTCATCCTTATATTTTATATCTCAACTCTTATTTACGATACGATATCATAAAAAATAATTTATTCGAGTATTTGCAGATACAAAACCATTAATAACCACATCAACATCAATATTTTCTAATATATTTTGGGACCAAATGAAAACATACATCTATAAGTAAAATATATAAAGATTTAATATTTTGGACTTTAAAATAAAATAAAATATTTAAGCGATATAATATTTTGGATCCAAATAAATCTATATATCTATAAATAAAATCAATTTTTAAAAATAATTTTGGGCCCCCTGAAATGGTGGATCCTAGGCGGTCGCCCAGGGTGGCCTACCCTCAGGGGCGGCCCTGTCTATACATATACTGCTTCTCTCTCTAAAATTTATTCATAATTTTTTTTCCATCAAATTTATTTCATTTTTATTTATAAAAACTATCTCATAAAATACTTTATATTTATTATTAACAATAAAAAAAAAATATTTTTTTTATTATTATTCATAGTCCTGTTCCTACTTACTAACTACGCTAAAAAAACACCCCTTATTAACACTAATTAATTTAACATCAAAAATTTCCAACAATATATTTTATGGATAAGGTAATATATATGTGTGTGTCAGTCTAGTAGTAAAATAGTTGATGTCTGACACCAATGATCTCAAGTTCGAGTCCACCGTCATACAGTCTTTAAAATTATTCCCTCCCATTTAAAGTGTCATTTTTCTTTTGGGTATGGGTATTTAGAAAAAAAGTATAAAGTAGTTAAATTGATAAAAAGTTGGTAGGGCTCTGTAATACCCCGTATTTCTGTAGCAGAGATTAGCTCATGGTTAAGAGATTATTAAGAAGGGCATTGCATCCTTAAGAAAGAGATGGATAAGTTAGAAGCTTTTGCGTTAAGCTTCGAGTTGAGACGATAGAATTTCGGCAGATTTGAGATAGAATCTGAGATAAGATTCTTAAATCTAGTTGAATATAAGAAGACCTAGATTTAAATAGTCTTGAGATGATAGATACATGCTCAAATAAGTCTTGATTTCAGAAAATTGTGAATTTTCAAATCTATGTTTTTACTGACGTCGGTTTGCCGATTAAGCTCGAATGAAGAGCGAAATATTTTAAAATGGTTTTATGGTCAAAAATATTTTTAATATTTATATTTTGATGTTTATGACAATTATTGGGTTTAAAGTAAAGTTTTAAATAGAGGTTGTTTTATCGGATAATTAGTGTCGATTTCCATTATAAAAATGTTGTACGTTATTCTACAATATTTATAAATATTTTCTACAACAAAAGTGATTTTTATCTATTAAAGAAAATAAGAAAAGAATGAGTTTTCTAGAGAGGGTGAATAATCACCCTAATAAAAGAAAAGGAAAATTTTAATATATTTATTACATAACATAAAGTATTAACTTTAGACTTTTCAAAAGCTTATCCTCCCTCATTCCTTCTCCCTCACTCACGGTCACACACAAGAACACACACTTTGCACACACTAAATTTCGAAATTTAGGGTTCAAAAATAGGAAGATCCGACCGTTGAATTTTCGATCGGTCTTCGAATAGAGGTATAATCTCGTACCGAGAACACATCTACGGTTTTAAATTTTTAAAAATATGATCCTATACTCTTGTTACATTTTCGGTACATGCTGAAAATTATGAAAGATTATGTTTGTTTGATTATTTATGGATATTATGATAGATTCGACGTCTACGTATTGTTTAACGTTGAAATTGTAAAGCATATATTATTTAATTGAAGTTTCATGAAATTTTCGAAAAGGGCAACCCTTGATTTTAAATTTATGATGTTGTTATGATTAAATTTACTTCATATATGTGTTATTGGATTGATATAAACATGATTGGAACAAGAAAAACGTTTGAAATCGAAACTATATTAAAACTCCCAAATGGCCGAAAACCCTAAGGCATATATTGTTGGATTTTTGATTTTATTTGATCATTTTGACTTCATATTTGGATTCTATGATATGAATAAAGCCTAAAATGATTTATTCGGATTTTTCCGCCGACGTATTCAAAAACGGTAAAATTTTAGTTTGTCGGCGAAAATTGGTTTTCAAAGCCAAAGCTTTGATCTTTATATTTTGTTGATAAAATGATGATATTTAATGATAGTTGAGCATGTATATAGGTTCGTTGGTGTTAGATGACGTCTCACGTGAATTTTCGACGTTAGACCTTAAGTGACGTCTTAAGGGGATTTTCGGTTATTGCCTAAAATGAGATGATTGAAGCTTGTTGTTGAGTTTCCTATACATATTGAGACATATGGTGATGAATTGATGGGGTTTGGGCTATGTTTGGTTGATCTGGTGTTGATTTGGCGATTCATTTTATAAACGTTACGCTGCCGAAATTTCGATAGAATTGGTTTGTTAATAAGATGTTAGAGGATGCAATGACCCAAGTTTTGATAACCATAGTATCTTAGATTTGATATCGAGAAGATATGGTCGTGTCGACGACTAAGATGAGTAATGTTCTTGTTTGGATCTTGATAGGCTTTTATGCCGTTCTATGAGGATAAGATATGGATAAAGGAAGAAATGGAATTGAAATTGGAAATTAGTTCCTTAGCTCTAAGGAACATCCAGGTGGGTATAAGTATTTTATATAAAGTATTCTTATGCTTTTAAATGTTTTCAAAAGATATGATATGATTATGCATAAAAGATGACATGAGATTATGATATGCATTGATTTGAAAAGTTGATTGACTTGCCAATGATTTGAGCATGAGGATAAGCATAATGCACTACATATCCACGGGAAAGAAAGAAAAAGAAAGAATTCACCGACGTCGGGTATGACCGTAGTTGAGAACCTTCGGGTCCAACTCGGGTATGTAATATTAAGGTGTTTGAGAAGGAGGCCTACTTCTCAACATGCAGAAAGAATCCGTGGATATGGGAAGGAGAGATGAAAGGTGCATGCAAACATGATACATACATATGCATATGATATTATGATGATATGAAAGCAGTAAGTATTTATTTATGAATGTACATGTTATGGCAAGTCAAGTTTATAGCCATAAGGCAATGTTTTAAATGTTAAATGTTTTGGCGTATACCCATCGAGTGCATTTTTAGTCTCACGCCCGCATATGTTTCTAAATATGCGGGTTGAGTTGGAGAGGATCTTTGGAATCGATTGTCACAAAGGAGCTTCTCTAAATAAATTGATTCATGATGAGTGGTTTATTTGTTGAGGTTGGTCATTTGATGTTAAGATGTTTTGTAGCCCAGAGAATTATGTCTTCATACATAATTCTCAGCCATGTTTCGTTGCCGAGCTTTGACCTTACCTGCTTATATGTTCTGATATGATAAAATGATCATGTCCAATGTTCGGTGAACAAGGATTCCTTGAATGTTTAGAATGGTTTTCGTTGGATTCAGTATCATTTGGTTGAATCGTTATCATTCCTTTTTTTAAATTGTTGATAAATCCTTCTTGTTGACAAAACATTCTTGGAAACCTACTTTATATTTTACCTTATTGAACCGTAAATGTTAGATTCATTCATAAAGAAAGTTGTTATCATCTTTTATCTTGAAATATGTTTGAACCCGTGGTCGTTAAATTTTCTTCTTAATCCCGAGTCACGGCCTAATTACCTGATTTGGTAGTCGGGTCGTGACAGGCTCACACTTTTTAAAGGGATAATTACTTCCTAAAATAGAATGAGATATTTGTAATGGGACAACCCAAAAAGGAAAGTGAGACATTTTAAATGAATAGAGGGAGTATTTGTTTACTCATTTACCCTATAAAAAAATTCAGGTTTGAGTCCTCAATGCTTTTATGTTCGAATCCGTCATCATACAGTCTTTAAATTTATTTATTTACTCATTTACCAAAACAAGGCTAAAAGATCTCATTTGTTTACCCACTTATCCAAAAAAAACTACTCCCATCGTCCCCTATTTTCATTCTTGAGTTCCGATACCGTTTTTAATAAAAATATTGACTGTATTGTGAGTGGAGTAAGGATCTCACATTAATGTAGTATTAAATTAATTAGTAATGAGTCATAAGTGATAAAGAGATATAAATA
The DNA here is from genome assembly GCA_036937905.1 of Salvia rosmarinus. Taxonomy (NCBI): domain Eukaryota; kingdom Viridiplantae; phylum Streptophyta; class Magnoliopsida; order Lamiales; family Lamiaceae; genus Salvia; species Salvia rosmarinus. The sequence continues at coordinate 3,432,380 of CM072813.1, forward strand.
AGTGGTATTATTAATGATAAGAATGATAGATAATGGTGGGCCATGGATGTTAAAAATTATGTAAATAAAGGGTGTTGTTGAGGTAATAAGTATAAAGTATTTTGTGGATAGTTTTCATAAATGGAATAGAAAAAAGTTTGGGAGACGTACAAAAAAATAATGAAATTGGGGGACAGATGAAGTATTATTTACTTACTCATGAAAAGGATCAAATATCTCAAATTCGAGTTCACCATCTTTAAAAATATTTGTTTACTCGTTTACTAGGTTCAAATTCACCACGAATTATTTGTTCCCAAAAAAAATTCAAAAAAATAATAGTTATTCAGATACGAAGGTTGCTTTTCTATATATGATAGGATAGGGGATGAGTTACTTAAGTCTTTTTAATGTCATCTGAAATATATATTATAAATATTTATTATAGTCAATTGAATGTAGTAACCGACCCGTGACTATAAATGGAGTTTCTAAAACACATTTTGCATTATTTACTTTGAATTTGTTTTTCTTTCCTTTTCTTTTCACAACCACACTCACATTCGTTTATAATATGATATCATGCTTGCTTTTTAGCTTTAGTTTATTTAATTTTAAGTCTTGGGTGCATCCGAGAAAACAACTGTGCGAAAGCCTAAAGAAAAGGCAAAGAACACTATGAATTCACAAATTTTATAGCTTTTCTTTATCTTTGCTTTATTAAAGAAACAAATACTATTTTGAAGTTAGAATAGTAGACTTAAATTAATCCCATAATCGGCTTTTCTAGCAATAGTAAAATATATTCTTGGCTTGGCTAATAATATTAGTGAATACAGAATTAATATATGTCCGGAAAGAAAGTGTTCCCGAGGCGGTTGGTTTGATGAGGAACAAACCAAGCCAAGTAAAAGCATGCAACATGCTGCATGTCCTTAAACGTAACACATAAAATCATAGGTAGCAGAAAATGAAGAAAAGTGAAAGAAACAATTAAACGAAAACTGAAACAATTAATTCTACATCCCAAATGTTATCAAAAGATGGCATCATAAATTAAAGACAAAAGAAATATAACATAACAAACAAGCTCCTGATGGAATCAGGTTACTTTGAGGTAGTCCTAACAAACTTAGTTCAATTAGTTAAGAGTCGGTAGATTTAAAAATAAGGTTACTTTGAGGTAGTTGGTTCTTAAGGAATATTATTAGTAGGATTATTTCATCCGGTTGAGGAGGGGTGACTGAGGAGAGTGGAGTTTGATCATATTATTCTTATATTATGAAATAGTACTAATTTGTAATTAAATTTGAAGGCCAGCCGGTGAGCTAAGAGTGTGACTGCGTGAGTGTGGGTCTCAAGTACAAAAATTCGAATTGTTGAGCTACCGTTGACCTTTTTTTCTTCTTCCTTCTATTCGATAATTGGATTAAACTGAAAAGATATAGATGGCTGATTGTAGGCTGTCTTGTTGGGCTTTTGGCACCGTCAAAATCAATTAAATTTGTTTGTAAAAGCGTGCATCCCGATGTTAGAACCATTCGGATGTATTGTCTGTAATCAATTCATCTATTAAGGAACTTACCATTACTTAGATAGCTCTTCGTCTGAGGGGAACCAAGCCGAAGACGTTCAATAAGAAACCGACTTAGATGGCTCATTGAAGGATCAACCTCAAATTTAGAAGGAGTCAACAAAGTCAGAAGCAACAAACAAAGAGTTTAAAGTCAACCGAATTAAAGCATTAGAAGATCGCAATGTTGAATTGTCTAATTAGAGTATGATAGGAAGTCAAAAAAATGATGTGTGTAATGAAAGGATTCAGTAGGCATGAATAGTCATGGAAGTTGATGATCATTGTAGCATCAGTAAGTCTGAATCAGACGATTAAAGAAAGTCACTAAGTCTGAAGGACTAAGATGCTCTAAAGCATGAAGATTTGAAGTCAATCGTATCCTTATTGAAGACCAGAGCCTTGCAGAAGAAGTAGAGGAAGTCAACACAGGAATGGACGTAGACTTAGCTAAAGACCGAAGAGTGAAGCTAGTGAAGAATAGTCCATTTGTTGGGAGCATCTATACGGCTCACTAGGTCACAAGACGCAAGACGACAAAGTCTAACGATCGTATTTCTCAGATGAAGTTTGAATTTCAAACGACTACCTTACCAACGATTAATTTAAAATTTAAGTTTCTATAAATATGTGACTTCTTCAACTGGAGTAATGTTGCATTAGTGTGGGAAAAATAGAAAGAGTCTTACGAATAACTTTTGACCCACCCCAAACCTCCAATTTCGACGAGACATGGACGAACTTCCGAATTTTTAAGCCCTATATTTATACTAAATAAACGAGGGTTATACATAGTACCCTTTATTGATATAGTAATGTAGTGATCTATCATGAATGCCATAACCATGGCAGGGCCGCATGAGTATCTGAAAAGGTAACGTAGTCGAATCATTTCTATGAACTATTGCCAATTATTAAAGTAAAAAAAAAAGATTAAACACCATAATTAACCCAGAATCATTACTCCATAGAAAATACAAGGAGTATTTTTGTTGATTGTAACGATCTCAACCCAAATACTTTAAAATAGTGCATATATATGAGATTAATTTGTTCTTCTTTATCTGAACTAATTAGCCTTTGATCGATGGCTAGGTTATCATTAGTTAGCAGGATTTTGAGGAAAATACCTTTAAAAAGCAGTCGACTTTTAAAGCTGAGAAGTCTTAAATTTTGAGCGAAGAGATTTAATTTGTAAAAGTATATATTTTTGGTGGGACATGTTCGTATAACATTAAATATTTTTGAAAATCATTCTAGAAATAAATTATCGGGACCTTATCTTCTGTTTATCTTCTGCTCTAACCGTATTCAGATTTCAGAGGTATAAGTCCAAGACAAAACAACAATAATTCATTCCAGCAAGACTTAATGCAGTTTCCATCAATGATTTAAAAAAGAGGCCATATGGTACAAAATGGAAAAGTACACAGATTAATTATGAAGTAGAAGAACAAATCCTAATCAACACGTAGCAATCTAGCATGACACCATAATTAAGTTGAAAACGGAACATACACACAGACACAGATAATCCTATAATCTTGATACGAGTGTGGATGCATAAATTAAACCGAGTAATTAAAGTTAATTAACTAAGGTAGCACATATAATTAATTAGAAAGTGATTCCGGCGGTTGTCTGATCAGATTCAGATCACCTTAGAGACGAACATATTGACGAGAGCAAGCGCATTGCTAGTGACCTCCTTGACCTTGAGAATCCGGGCGGACACGTCTGCCTCGATAGGGCCCTTCGCCACATCATCGAGGCCGTCGACGCACGTGTCCTCGTTGGTCAAGGCGGCGCTCATCCACGTCTGCACGTTGCTGAGTTGGAACCTGAGCTCCTGGGCGGTGCCCGTGAGCCTGCGCATCTGCTTGAGCGATCCTCGTATCTGGTCGACCGCGTCGCCCAACACGGAGAAGCAGTCGTGCAGGGCGGAGGCGGCTCGGTGGTCGGCCGAGTAGTCGGCTTGGCGGGTGAGGTTGGCCACGTAGAGGTTCATGCGCTTGGCGCGGGACAGGCTCACGCCCACAGCTACTCGGGCCAGCCGACCCGGGTCACTTTGTACTGCATTGGCGTAACCAGCTAGAGAGTGGTAGCAGAGTTCCGGGTAGAGTGTGGTGTCGCAGTTTGCGCGGATGAAGTCCGCCGAGGCCGAAGCGGCGGCGAGGGTGGCCACCAGAATTGGAGCTAGTAATAGGATTCTCATCTTGGATCGAGTCGAGATACATGGCCGGGTGAATATCCAGTTTAAGTAATGCTACTCACCGAGCTCAATTTACAGTTATGTCCTCGCCATATAAGTTTTCTTTCTCCTCGAACTGCTACATCTACATGCGATGATATTATTATTTTGCTTTCCCATAATTTTTTTTTTCTGATGGGAACATGTGACAATCTATAACCTTAACCTTCGCTTCCCTCTCACATATACATACATACAGTGACGGTCGGAGTAAGGAAGTTGGGGGCTCTAAATTTTTTGAAACAATTGAAGGGTATTTTAGTAACTTTATATTTTTAATGATATTTAAAATATTATTACTAAATTAGTTAAATTTGAAAATCTCGAAAATACATGTTATCGTCCTTCAAACGAATGTCCAACAAAATATTATTTAATGGGCTCAAAATTATGCTCGTCTAACTTTTAGATAATCAAACTGTCTTGCTAATATATACATATTGCTTAAAATCGAGGTCAATATCATTAAATCATAAACAATTTAATATGTACATTTATTTTTATATTTCATGAAACTGAGATCAAAACTAAAATCGCTAACACGATATCTGTTCGTTTTTTGTTCCTCATAAAAAATCCTTGTTACCAGTGGGAACTCTATATAGCTATATATTTTCATTATTTCTTAGGTAAATAAATCGCTATTTTAAGAAAGCTTCTCCCGATATGAAAGTTTCATTTTCATTGATTAATGGACCTACACTTCTCTTACCTCAAGTCATTTTAATTTTCTGTTGGATCCCCCAGCGTAAATGTCTGGCTTCGTCACTGCATACATACACTATGTTGGCCTACCAAAATATTTCTAAAAATCTTACATTGTTACCAAAATGCTACCTCATAAAAAAGTTACTTATATATAAGATATATTACTATCGGCTCATAAAAACGTTATTTAGTAATTAGTCATAGTTTTTTTGTATCTATCGAGAGAAGTGGGAGTAGAGATAGAGAAAGCATCGAAGTCCAACACAAAAGTAGGTGTGAAAGTGAAATGCATATAATTGTTATTGCCGCAAGTTTCGGTTGCCCTCATTTCTCATAATTGCGACCATCTGGTATATATCTTTCTATGTAAACCTGTTAACCTGCTGCTGCTTTAACGTCAATATCAATCCCTTGTATAAAGGATTGCGATGCGAGAGGTTCACACACACACACACATGAACAAAAGATATTCAAAGTAGGCGACACGATACGACACAAACAGACACGAAATTAACGAATTAGTGTTCAACCTTCAGTCTTATCGTGTCCGACATGATAATTTCGTATCGTATTCGTCATTCGTGTAATATGATAATTTTCGTATTGCATTCGTGTTCGTGTCGGATCGTGTCGTTTTCTTATAATTCGATAATATTTATATATGTAATATTAATTTAATTATTTATTATATATATTTTTATTTCTTTTATTAATTAATTTTCTAATTTTGATTTGAATTTATCGTTTTGTGTCGTGTCAACACGAAAAAAATCGTATCATATTCGTGTTCGTGTCGGATAGATCTTTAACGAATCGTGTTCATGTTTGGTCTTATCATATCGTGTTGTTATCGTGTTGACACAATAACGACATGACACGTACGAATTGCTAGTCCTAATTCAAAGATGTATGCATGTATTGACCTAAAGGTAAAATGGTTAATGTTCAAGATCAAAGATCTCGGATTCAAATTCGAATTCATCATGATGTCCCTTTTAAATTTCTGATTTAATTGACCCAAAAGAAAATAAAAAAAGAAAAAGAGATTCAAAGGTAAATTTCGAGGAGTTAAAAAAAAGTCAAAGACATACTCATATATGAATAGCTCGGCTCCAATTCTAGTACCGCAAATCTTGGCGTCACATTAGTGCCCTCATCATTGAAAAACTTTTATGGATGTCCCATCCTTTGAAACAATTCCAAATCTTATTTAATTTTGTTAATAGATGTTTCCATGTGGCAGTTTAACCAGGAAATTATTTAATTTCACGAATATAATAAGTGACAAACGCATCAGAATCAGAACAAAACTAAAAAAAAGGCCCAACATGAACTTGTGGCAGCCCACAAAATATACTTACACCTGGACTCTGACTATGAGGAAAGGCTTGCTCCAGCCCACTGGATCTCAAGTCCTATTATCTTTTCTTTATTACGAGAAAAAGCTCGTAATTCGTATACTTTTTTGGGTCAAAAGTATATTTATAGCTACTATTACCAAATGGCTTTCTGTCTGCTTGATGACGAACAAAGCGTAATTGCTTTTCTCTTTTTTCTGCAAAACCCAACTTAATGGACGGAGTATCAAAGATTTCTTCACTAATAATGACGCAACAAGCATGCCGAAATAACAAGAAAACTTGTGGCCTTCAATATCACCAATTCCCACTGTATTTTTATGGCTTCCTATATATTGTTCGGTCTTTTGTAATAGCCCGATTAGGGATGTCAATGGATGGGTTTTATCCGGATCAGAACCAATAAATAAGTAATGGTTCTAGTTCTGGAACCGACTCATTAGACACTGGATCCGGACCGGACCAGGACCATCAACTGTGGGTCTTAAGCGGTCTGAATCTCAGTGGGTCTGGAACCAGAACTGAAATCGAAACCGTTGCTTTATAATTTAATGGGTTATGGGTGATTTCGAATCGAAATGGATAAAACTAGCTCATTGACAAGCCTATTTAAACTTAGGCTTGTCAATAGACGGATTTTACTCTAACCAGAACCAATAAATAAGTATTGGTTCTGGTTCTGAAACCAGAACCAGATCCGGACCGGACCATCAAACTATGGATCTAAACGGTTCGGGTCTAAAGCGGGTCTGGAACAGGAACCAGAACCAGAACCGCTGCTTTATAATTTAATGGATTTTGAACGGTGCTGGATCGGTCCGGGTAAAAACCACTCATTGACATTCCTAAGCCCGATCTATAAGCTGCTATTGAGATTTTCTGTATAGCATTTAATTTGGGGTATGGCGGTCTGCTACAATCAAGCTTTATTAATTTGTAAGACCATTCACGTAAAACTAGTTACAAACTTGACATATGGGACAGATTGAAAAAAAATAAAAATTGAAAGAGGACACGTGAGAAGTTAAATGAATCCATGTAGCAGTACATGTACCGGTAAATGTAAGAATATTGTTAATCTTCCTTACGGTTTAACTCAATTGGTTAAGAGTCATTATCGAGTTCTAATAACCACGTGTGGACATTAAGCAAAGGTCTTTCTAACTACTTAATCGTCGAGTTATTATGATTTATTCTCTAATATTCTCATGTGATGATAAAACATTAAGTTATCGTGATTTATCCTCTCATATTCTCATATCGCGGGGAGTAGGGATTTCGGAGAGAAAACTTCACCATTGGGACAAGAATATTGTTAATTCTTATTTAATATTGAAATAGATATATAAATATGTGCAATGCAAGTAGGTAGTATAAAGATATATCCGGGTTTGGAGAATTGAGTTTCGAGCAGCAACAGTCCAAATGCATCACCTCCCTCTCACATGATCCATAGATCCTATCAAATTACACTCCCACCAATACTCAACAGACTGAATTCTAGTGAATATAAATAAGAATTATTTATTCCCACCCGGACCCACAAACTTTCACTTTTCAGGCTCTCCATGTGTTGCTCATCCACTAGCGGTGATCACTCTCCCACTTCCATTATGATTTTTAATTTCCCTCCCTCACACGATATTCGCCCACACCGTTTCTCATTCAATATTTACCAACTTTTTTATATATATATATATTATGTTATTTGTTTTGTCAATTTATAATTATTATAGGATTTTACAGTATGAATTTTCATTTACATGATTAAATAAAAAATATAATATGAAATGAAATTTAACGTTCAAAGTAACATAAGGTCATGAGAGGTTGTCCTCCAATTACATACAGTAATTCCCCATTCACCAGTCAGAGCTGGTCAACTATTTCACCCAGCTTAGTCCAATGAGACCCTTCCACGTTCCCCTTTCTCTAGGAATCCGATCACACCCTTCTCCTATATTATTATATAATGCAGGCAGAGAAGACGCTATTTTTCATACTTGAGCCCCGAGCAACTCAATCAGAATGGCGCGAAATCCTTGCCGCCTTCCGGCATGTTTCCCGTCATTCTCCACCGCTCTCTTCCTCTTCCTCCTCCTCCTTCATCGACAGTGCGCCGCAGGCCCCCACAACTACTACGATGCCCTCCGTAAGAGCCTTCTTTTCTTCGAAGGCCAGCGCTCTGGCAGACTCCCCCCCGACCAGCGCCTCCGTTGGCGCAAGGACTCCGCCTTGCACGACGGAGCCTCCGCCGGAGTAAAATTCTTTCTTTCTTTCTTTCTTCTTTCGGATATTTCGTTTTTTATTTTGGCTGAAGGTGAAGGTCAACGTGGTTTGTGGTGAATTAGGTGGACTTGACAGGAGGTTACTACGACGCCGGCGACAACGTGAAGTTCGGTTTCCTATGGCGTTCACAACGACATTGCTGTCGTGGAGCGTCATCGACTTCGGAAGAAACATGGGGAGTGAGCTTGGGAATGCAGTGAGGGCAGTGAAATGGGGGACGGATTATCTGCTCAAGGCGACCGCACACGACGGCGTCGTTTACGTACAGGTAGGAGATCCCTTGTCCGACCACAACTGTTGGGAAAGGCCCGAAGACATGGACACTTTGAGAACGGTGTATAAAATTGACGCTAACCACCCGGGCTCCGACGTCGCTGGGGAAACCGCCGCTGCTCTCGCCGCCGCCTCCATTGTTTTCCGCTCGCGCGACCCCGCCTACTCTAGGCTGCTGCTCACCCGTGCCATCAAAGTAAGTTTGACATTTTTTTACCTTTTAATGAATGAATAAATGCATGGGAAATTTCTTTATTTGCACAAACATACACTTTATTTTAGCTTCGCTTCACGTGAGTGAGCAGGGAGAATGCAGAACGTCGCAGAGCGTGGTTTAACTCTTTCAGTTTGAGTTTTTCAATAAGTTCCCAGTTTGATGTTGAAAGATGCAGACTGCATTTACAATAACCAGTACATAAAGTAACAATTTTCAGTTTAAATAAAAGTAAGAAATAACATGTAGCTAGGGGATTTGGATTAATTGTATTTAGCTTGGATTAGAATATAAAACGTCCAATTAGGAGTAATCACCGCCTGTTATATGGAAGCAAATAAAACATGCTGAAATATAATATGCAAAGCCTGATTAGGATAAGAATAAAAGGCAGTCCATATGATATGAGTGAGAAATAAATGTGTTGTCGGAAAAAGAGAGCAATGCTCTCTGCTTTACAAATTACAAAGACTTAGCAGTGTATATAATTTGCGTGTGAATTGATTTCTTGTTTTTCTGTTTAAAAAAAGAAAATGAAGATGACCGTTGGGTGGGGGTGTAGGTATTCGAATTCGCAGACAAGCACCGTGGCGCCTATAGTTCAAGCTTACAGTATGCAGTGTGCCCTTTTTACTGCGATGTGAATGGTTACCAGGTAAGTAGTGTATATATCCAAGTTGAGAGTTGTCCTTGATAATGGTGGTGTTAATTAATAATGAAAGTGCAGGATGAACTACTGTGGGGTGCGGCATGGCTGCACAAGGCGTCGCGGAGGCGAGTGTACAGAGAGTACATAGTGCGGAACGAGGTGGTGTTAAGAGCCGGAGATTCCATTAATGAGTTCGGTTGGGATAACAAACACGCCGGCATTAATGTGCTCCTTTCCAAGGTTCAGTAACTAATACTAACTGTCTTCCAATCTAACCATTTGAGTTGAGTTAGGCCGTACTGAGTACTGAGTGTAAATTGTGATGCAGGAAGTTCTTATGGGTAGATCCAATGATCTAAAGTCGTTCCAGATGAACGCGGATGGTTTTATTTGTTCCTTGTTGCCTGGAATATCTCATCCTCAGGTTCAGTATTCTCCAGGTAATTACTAATTAGGTAGAGTTTAATCAGACAAGTAGGAGTATTTAAGATGGATGAATTTAATTAGTGATACATTTTGAAGGTGGGCTGATATTCAAGGCTGGAGGGAGTAACATGCAGCATGTCACGTCCCTATCATTTCTGCTTTTGGCATACTCCAATTATCTCAGCCATGCCAATCACGTCGTTCCATGTGCCCACACCTCTGCCTCCCCTGCTCTGCTCAAACGATTGGCCAGGCGTCAGGTCTCTCTCACTCGCTTCAATCTCGCCGTTGGTACAATTCAAATCATTATACATGTTACTATATCATCAACCAACTGCTCCCAATCATGACCGTTAGATAGTGGGCCAACATCAAAATTTATGGTTTGTTTGTTTTCAAAATTAATTAATAATTGGTTGAATGTGAATGTGTGATATATAGGTGGATTACATTCTTGGGGATAATCCGTTGAGAATTTCGTACATGGTGGGCTACGGGCCGCGTTATCCAGAGAGGATCCACCACCGGGGCAGTTCACTACCGTCGATGGACACCCACCCGACCCACATCGGGTGCAAAGCGGGCTCCCGTTACTATTTGAGCCCAAACCCCAACCCAAACATATTAGTTGGTGCCGTAGTGGGCGGGCCCAACAGCTCCGATGCTTTCCCCGACTCGAGGCCTTTCTTTCAGGAGTCTGAGCCCACCACCTATATCAATGCTCCTTTGGTCGGCCTGCTCGCTTACTTTTCGGCCCATACATGATCACAATTTGCTTGTAAACTACATAAATTAAGTGGTTGGCAAAGGTCACCCTCTAATCTATTTGGGCTCTTCCATCAATCCATGTTAAGTGTTAACTTTATCTTCATACGCGTATTCTTTCTTTTGTTTCCACATGAAACCAAAAATCAAGTATTTCTGTTTATGTATGTTTCTTTTAGTTCCCTATATTCTTTATATGTATGCCCGTTATCTCTCGAACACAAACCACATGAATGATGATTGTGAATAATCCACTATGAGACCATTATTTATAAGCTCTAATTTTGGAGTTTTACAATTAATTGATTGTATTTGATTTTAGAATTTGTACATATTATATAAAAACTATGATCATATTGCCTAATTTATGCTCACAAATTTTCGTAAGTGATACTTTGAAAAGTGTAGATGTCACTTAAGATTATCCATAACCCTAAATCCAACTTCCCAACTTTTACATGAGTCTTACAATGTCACATAGTTTTTTAAAATCCATCAATTTTTATTTTACTTTTTCTAAAATAACAAACCCAACTTTCAACTTGTAGTTGGATCCCATTAAACTATACTCATTTTATATATCTATGATTCTATATGTGATTAATTGTGTATTTTTTACTATAAATTGAACAACTTAATAAATTAAATTAATTATTTCATAATTATAATTAATAATTAAAAAACAAATTTAATAACTAAAATGAAATTACATTAATTGAAAAAATTGGAAAAAACCAAAAATAAAATAAAATTTGTAATATAGTAACAATTATTATTATTGCATCAGTACATCAACAATGCACACGTGGCACATAGGCGCCAACCAGAACACACGTGTCGTGCATGCACCGCAGCTGACGCCGCGCATGTGGCCCACGTAGAGAAAGCTAACTTTCAAAGTTGAAAACTCATTTCAGCTTTTGAAGTCAGCTTTTGCCATTGTGAGATATTTCTTAGGTTCCTAACTTTTAAAAGTTGGGAAAAACCCATGGTTGTGGGCACTCTAATATGCTCCCAATTTTTGTAATTGGATCCCAAATTTATGATTAACTTACTTAATTATGTTTGAGCAATTATTTACTAATTATGCTAACATCACAAAATATCCTCAATTAAGCAAATTATGTTGACTAATTAGATTAATTTATAGCAATATTAATTATAATTCAAAATATAATTAAAGATAAACATATTGATAATAATACAATTAATATTGGACAATTATCATATTAAATCCTAAACTGTTTAGTTTGTCCTAAAAATGAACTTTTAATAATATTAATAAAAATTCATACTATTAAAAGTGAGCTTTGTAAATAACATACTATAATATTATTTTACTAGACTTGATAAATGACTATTGATAAAAAAAAGATGTAGAATTACTAAATAATGACTTTCATGAATTTTTGTAAGGACTATGATAATAATTTACAGACATAACACAACATAATACAACTAATGGAGCTTTCATTGTATAATAATTCATTTGGACTTTTGTTGTTGTAAAACAATACTCTGATTCTAGTTATAGTTCCATCAAAGCCAATATTTTCTCCGATAAAATGAGTCATGAAGAAATTTTTTTCCAATAAAAATGATGCTATCAGTAATCTCACGGGTCCAAAATACTAATATCATATTTAGTGAAAATTTCAAGAGGTATTATCAATTATAAACTTACGAAACTCTATAATCGCTCTTCACAAGCTTTGAATAAGTACAAAAACATCTAAATTTTATATCAATAAAAAATGGATGCAGCTAGAAAATATAGATATAAATATATAATATTAAGTCCTATAACAACCTTGACTACGCAAATAAAAGATATCATATGCAATCAGATATTCACTAATAATTGAAAAAATAAAAACCAAATGTGTCAATGTTTATTGTCTTCCCATCAAAATGGTCATCAAGTAATAACAAAAAAAAATCAAATATGTTTGTGTTTATTAAATAGGATGACTAACAGAGTCATTATAAAACTTTTTAAAATTATTAGGATATAAACGACATTTTCGCTACATGATAATCAGTGACGAAGCTACATTGGGACCAGGGGCCCCATGAGCTCCCAATATTTTTTCAAATTATTAGTACTATATACCCATATAATATTAAACAATGCATGGTAATGCAGTTGGTTTATTCTTTGTCTCTCATTCCATTGCCCAGGGTTCTAATATAGCTTATGCTTATCTTTCTTTTCATTTTTTTGTCCTTTTTTTCCTACTCCGTGTTATTTATTTTTTTTCCTCCACTTTGTTCACTTTCTTTTCATTTCATTTTTTCTATAATTTGTTTTATGTTGATAAAATAAAATATATATGCAAATAATAAAATTATATATATAAATTACTAAAATCAATTCAATTTCTAAAATATTTCTTGTTCGAATTCCCTTGAAAGTGTCGGAAAATCTCGTTCCTTCTTTCGTCCGAAGCTTCATCTACTTGAAGCTCCTCGAGTATTATGATGAATTTATTATAATAGTTATAGATAACATTTATTTAAATTTATTTTAATATGCTTTATATATGAGTTAATTCTATATTTCATTGTATATTTGTAATGGGTACAAGAAAATCAAGATTTGAATTTTGTAAAATAATACCATTTATAATATTAATATTTATGATTTTCTAATTATTTTAATATTTGTAGATATTATTAATTGGGTGTTTAGTTATTTATAAGTTAATCTTATTATTTTATTTTGCAAGATATTAGAACATAATGAAAAAGAAATTTAATATAAACAATTACCTCTATTCAAATAATATTATGCTATTATTTAAATTATTATTATTATTTAATTATTTTTAAAATTATATATTATTACCTTTTAAAATTATAAATAATTGGGCCCTAATAAAATTTTTCTGGCTCCGTATTGATGATAATTCCAGTTAGCATTCCGTGAACCAAAAATACTAATGTATATAATTTTAGTACAGTGTTAATAATTTAGGTTTTTTTATTGATATTATTAAAGTTTCGGATATTTTTGAGGTAAATCAAATAATTTAAGATTTATTCTAATAATTACCCATTAATATTTGAATTATTTAATATGATATTTACTAAATTAATTTCCAAAACAGGAATTGAAGAAAAACAGAAATTTGAAATTACTGTTAAATACAATCCGAAATCCTTGCTATATGATACGTAGATATAGATGGATTAGGTCCGAGTTGAACCAACTGAAACTAATTCCATTTATTAAATAACAATAAATTAAATAATTTAGAAAATAAAAACCAACACTAACTACTTATTCACTTATCAGTCAGCATACGCCGTCTTCTGCAACTCCTCCGCCAATTGAGAATAGAAAATCAAAAGAAAAATCAGCCTCGCCCTGCCGCCGACCGCCGCCGCCCAACCTCGGTCTGTCGCGTCCTTCCCGAGCCCCCCGATTAAGAATCAGAAACCAGATAAAAATCGAAGGGCGCCGTCTCACTGCACAGTCTCGCCGCCGCCGCCGCCAGTTTGACGGCTAGGCCAATCCAAAAGTTTGGTAGCTTAGAGCAGAGCAGGTGTTGTGTGTTAATTTTGATCGGAGTAATATTTTATGTTTCCAGTATGATGCAGCGGGCTCCAACTCCGGGCCTCTCGTCCCAGCCCTTGGCAGAGATGGAACAACTCAACAACACGCCGCCGCCACCGCAGCAGCAGCATCAGCATCAGCATCAGCAACACCGACCTTCTTCCTCCTCCTCCTCCCGTGCCCACCATTTCCACCCCGCCCGACCCGCCATTCTCGACCTCTTCAATCTCTACTTGGGCGTCCGTATATACTATTTTCTTTATTGCTTTCGCTTTCGCTTTCCGATTTTACATTGTAATTTTGTTTTTCGTCTTCGCAGAGGAGTTCGCGGCAGAAATCAGACGAATCAGTTAGAGAACCCCCGTGAGTAATTAATAATTATATCATACTCAACTTCTCAGTATTCGTACAAGTTCTTACTTGTTTCCCTGAAAATTCTTTTCCTTTTCCTTTTTTTTTATCAAGGCGTTATTTTTCTCCTTTTTCTTAGATTTTTTAATTATTATTATAAAAGTTATGTGAAGCTCAATCTTCTATTTCGATAATCCATTATGTTTAATTGTTAATTCGGATAGCTGCACTGCTCAAAGTGATGACATGACCTATTTATTAATTAGTCCAGGGTATAATGACTAATGAGGAAAAATGACGTATTGATGTTTGGCGATTGAAAAAGAACGATTGCAACTAAGAAACCAGAATGAACAAATTACTGACCTTCAACTTAATCCATCCTTCGACAATCAGAAAGTAAATATATGTATAATCTGGTTTCAGACTCTATTACCGTATACTTTCAAGGGCTCACTGAATATGATCAAGGCTATAAGCACATGAGATACTCGAAGACTGCAGAAATGAGAAACATTAGTAAAATCCCATTATTGCATAAGAAACACGTACTACTATACTTATAAATTTAAATACATCAGTATGTCATAATTTGGAGATGTAACATGTCGGTGCTTTAAAATGCAGAACTATTAAAATTCTGAAATTCTTTCGTTGCTTTTCTCTTTCTCGAACATATTTGTGCTGGAAGCCATTCTATGCTGCTCAGTGCTCCTTAAATTTATGGGCTGTCGTATCAATTATTCTCCTGATAGATTTGTTTGTTAATGGAAATTACAGGAACAAGACACAGAAACGGGTTACTGCTATTAACAGAGAGCTTCCTCCCCCTAATGAAGAGTTCCTCTTTGATTTTGAGCAGATACAGAGCCAATTTCCTGTAAGCTTTTTGTAGCTGTTGCAAACTTCTATAAAACGTTATTTCCAAATTAGGAACTTTGGTTGGTTGATATAGTCTCTTCTCTGATGTAACTTTTTCCAGGACCAGGAACAACTACGTTCTGTAACAGAATCAGTCCTAATATCTCTTGTTATTCAATGCTGTAATCATGCTCCTAGGGCAGAGTTTCTGCTCTTTGCTTTACGTAGTTTGTGTAATATAGGATACATAAATTGGGATGCATTCTTGCCATCTCTTCTTTCTTCAGTTTCCTCTGCGGAGACCCCGGTTGGTCAGGGCAGTCAAGCTATGGCCGCTGTTGCTTCTGCAACTTCATCGCAGTCGGGAGTCCCACCACCTTCAAATGCCATTCCTAATTCTGGTAATTTTCAGTCATCAAATCCTGCATCTCCTTTGACTTCAATTCATGGTATTGGATCCCCTGCACAATCAGCTGCTGAGCCATCCACATTGTCTCCCATGAAATCAAATGATGTCATCTGCACTGGTCAACAGTCAGGAATGGCCAATATGTCTGTCAGGGAAAATGTTATAAGCAGCTTACGTCAACTTTCCTGCAAGATAATTTTGATTGGCCTTGAGTCTAATCTAATGCCAGTCACACACTTCGATATCTTTATCCACATGTTGAATTGGCTTGTCAATTGGGATCAAAAACAGCAAGGGCTTGATGAATTTGATAGTGCACAGTTCTGGAAGCCTGATAAGGCCCTAATTGAATGGTTACATGATTGTTTAGATGTGATTTGGCTGTTAGTTGATGATAATAAATGCCGTGTGCCTTTTTATGAGCTCATACGTAGCGGCTTGCAATTTATTGAGAACATACCAGATGATGAGGCACTATTTACCCTTATTTTGGAAATTCATAGAAGGAGAGATATGATGGCAACCCACATGCAAATGTTAGATCAACATCTGCATTGCCCTACATTTGGAACTCCTCGACTCTTACCTCAGGCAACTACCAATATCTCTGGTGAGACAGTGACAAACATGAGGTATTCACCAATCACGTATCCCAGTGTACTCGGAGAACCTTTGCATGGAGAGGTATGCCATTTTCTGTTTAATTATTGGGAATTTACACAGTATCTTCAATCTAGATATATAAATTTGCAATACTGCCAAAATCAGGGAATGCGGACCTGATGATTTTTCAAAAAATTAAACTATAATAACTTTGTTCTGAAAATCAAGAGATAGGCTGAAAACATAATAACAGTGTGTTGCTTCTTTTTGAAGCTATTTTATAATCTGTATAAGCTTAAGACAAAAAACTTGTGTGCATCAGGATTTACACTGCATCCACTCTAATTAAATCCAATTAGGGTTCATCAATTCCCAGTTAGGTTTTAATTAATCCCCGACTAAGGTTTATTAGTTCCCAAATAGGATTTATTAATCACAGACACAGATAGAATTTAATTAGGGTGAATGCACCGTGCATCTGGATGTACTGTAGTGTGTTGGGTCATTAATCTGTTGGTGATTATGATTATCTGGTAGTTTGCAGTAGCATAATGAGAATAAGCTGTACAAAGATGATAGTATCAATAAATTCAACTTGTTAGACCACTCTTTTCATTACTTGGATAGGAACTTGCAGCATCCATTCAGAGAGGAAGTCTTGACTGGGAGCGGGCTATGCGATGTCTGAGACATGCCTTTCGCAACACTCCATCTCCAGACTGGTGGAGACGCGTGCTGCTTGTAGCACCCTGCCACAGGGTTCATGCACAAGGATCTACTCCAGGTGCTGTTTTTACATCTGAAATGATTAGCGAGGCAACAATTGATAGGATTGTGGAATTGCTGAAGTTGACAAATGCAGGCAAGTTTTAGTGGTTTGTAGTAATCAAGTAACTGCAAGTCTATATTTGTCCTGCATGTGAGTTTAGCCATGCTTTATTGTGTTTATAATCTCTCCAAAAGAACTCCTTCAGACGCTCTTGTGGAAAGATGGAAACACTTTGTTAGTCTGAGATGTTAGTATTGTTTGGTTTTCATTAATTGTCCTATTTATTATCTACATACTGTTAACTTGCAGAAACAAATTGCTGGCAGGAGTGGCTTATTGTTTCTGATGTATTCTATTTCCTCATGAAACACGGATGTGTTGATTTTGTTGATTTTGTCGACAAACTAGTTTGTCGACTTCAAGACGGTGATCAACATATCCTTAGGACCAATCATGTTACATGGTTGCTTGCACAAATAATTCGTGTTGAGCTTGTAATGAATGCTCTAAATACAGATTCAAGAAAGGTAGTCCCTCATTTTACTGTTCTATGGCACACTTACCCGTCGTGTTGTGTCCTCTTGTTATTTTGGTGCTTATTTGGATGTGAAATTCAGCCTTTACTGTCTAATTTGTGTTGTAGGACTTATTTTAATTGTGAAGATAGTTCATCTACTAATAATCAATCAATGAATATTCTGATATTAACTTATTTATCTCAATCTGCTGCGTAGGTGGAGACAACCCGAAAAATTCTTTCATTCCATAAAGAAGACCGAAGTTCTGACCCTAATAACCCCCAAAGTATTTTATTGGACTTTATTAGCAGTTGTCAGAATTTGCGTATTTGGTCATTAAATACATCAACTAGAGAATATTTGAACAACGAGCAGCTTAAAAAAGGAAAACAAATCGATGAATGGTGGAGGCAAGTTAGCAAAGGTACTTATCTTTATTTGAGATGCAAGCTATTTATCTTTGTAATAGTGATTCGAATAACATTTTTATAGCTTACTATCAATATCAATTGAATGTTGACTAGGCACTATGGCTGTCCTTGTAGAGAGTTACTCTAGGGGAATAATTTAATAGAAACACAACTAGTGCTTTCAATATAAGAGGAGGTAATTATACATTTGCTTTCTGAACTAACTCCTTTTTTTATAATACCTACCAAACTTGTCATTCTTGTTCTCCTGTCTTTATTTCTTCCTATAATCTTACGTCAGTCAGTTATCAGTGCTTCTTGAATCTAATTATTTCTTGTTAATAGTATCTTAACAAACATGTGTTGGCTCTCAGGTGAACGGATCATGGACTATATGAATATGGATGAAAGGTCAATTGGGATGTTTTGGGTTGTCTCATACACCATGGCACAGCCCGCTTGTGAAACAGTCATGAAATGGTTAACCTCTGCTGGAGTAACAGAGATACCAGGAACAAATCTACCGTCGAACGAAAGGTTAATGGTGATGCAGGAAGTCAGCCCGTTGCCAATATCATTGTTATCTGGGTTTTCAATAAATTTATGTCTGAAACTTGCATATCAGATGGAAGAGTCTATGTTTTCTGGACAGGTAATATGATGTCAGCACTACTTACGTGAAAGCATATTTATGTGGATGGACTTCAATATAAATTTCCTTTGGATGGTTCGAACATCCTTTCGGAAAGAGTATTTTGGTGGGTTCTACCTTGTTGACAAGTTGTCTGCTCTTGTGTGCCTCTTAGTTCCATTATAAGTTGATGATTTTCCTTGGGTTCATTTCAGCTTTTATGATGATTTGATCGATGATTGCTCAATGATAGGCATTAAGTTTGATTATGTTGTACATTGGAACAGGTTGTACCTAGCATTGCAATGGTTGAAACATATGTCCGAGTGTTGCTCATTGCTCCTCATGCATTATTTCGTTCACTCATGACGGTAATTTTCCCTACACTAACTATTTTTGTGCTCTGACCAATCCATGTCTCAGATAATGGTGCTTTCAGTACATATAGTAAATGCCTAGTTTTTAGTCTATATTTCATTATATTTTAACATTGTTACGCTATCACGTGGCTACCAGCATATGACTTTGTTTCTTATTCAACATTAAAAAATCTTATATACTCAATACTTTTATTTTGTCTTAGTATAAGCACTTACTAGTTTTGTCTTCAAACTCAATTGCAGCTACTGTCACAGAGAAATCAAAACCCACTGAGCAAACCTGCTGCTTCTATTTTGGTCTTTGAAATTCTGAACTATCGTTTACTTTCACTCTACAGGTAACGCAAATTTCCCCGGTTTCTTATGTTTATCAGTGCTTTATGTTCTTACTGAAGCTGGGAGTTGTTTGGCATGCTGTCAAATGGAAATGGTGAAATATCTTCTTATATATATATATATGCTTTTTTAGGTACCAAGGGAAGAATAAAGGCTTAATTCATGATGTCACAAAAATTATCGCTACACTGAAGGGAAAACGTGGTGACCATCGTGCTTTTAGGCTGGCTGAGAATTTATGCATGAATCTTATATTATCAATGAGGGAATTCTTCTCTGTGAAGAGAGATGGAAAGGTGGCAGACAATATCAATTTATTTTGCTTTTATAGAATGCCTTGGCAAACCCAGGTCAGACTTACTTTTTTCTTGTCAATGCGCTCTCTCAGGGTCCAACCGAGTTTACAGAAACTATAAATCGGATAACAATAACGACTCTTGCGATCATTATCAAAACTCATGGGATTGCGGAGGTTGAACACCTGCTATACCTTCAAACAATTCTGGAACAGATACTGGCCACCAGCCAGCATGCATGGTCAGAGAAGACCCTCCGCCACTTCCCTCCTATTCTGCGAGATGCCTTAGCTGGCCGGATAGACAATAGGGGCCTGGCCATTCAAGAATGGCAAAAGGTACGTGATATGGTGTCTCTCTCTTAGCCACACACCCCCTCCACCCACCTGCAGTCTATAGAGGTAATAATTTGCCTTCAAGCCTTCCTGATGCAAATCCAATAGGCTCTGGTTAGTTCCGTGAGGAAGTATCTAATGGTTGCAGAGATGCTCTTCAGCTTATGCTAAAAGTTGTTCATACTTTCATTTTCTTTGCATGATGGTTGGGGTAACTAATGTAAAGTTAGTCATGATCTTTAGTTCCTGAAATCTTGAGGCGATCTTAATGGCCAAAATGCCTTTGTTTTCATCTTCCTTTTTTGTGCTGGGAGGATAGTTGTCCATTCATTGGTTGCAGCGCTAAAATCTAGCATAAACCTGGTATCTAAAAAAAAAGTGGGGTTTGGTCCTCCGGAAGGCTCTGGTCACAAGAAGAGTAGATACAGCTCTGAATTCCTGTGTTACTTTAGGTCCATGATCTATATGTTATCTCAGAATCATATTCACATACCAGAATGACATAGAACTCCTGAAATCAGAGCCATCCATCTTTTCAGACAAAAAATCTGCTTTCACCTTCATTTCCAATATTTCAGTTTACAATGTTGTAACTTCCTTGCTGAGTTTTGGGTAGTAGAACTTTCCAAACATCGTTTCCATTTAATTTCTCCAGACAATTTAACTTCTTAAACACTGAAGGCTCGGTTATAGCCTTTGCAGTATAAATAGGACAGACAGTAAGTTACCAACGAACATGTAAAGGGAAAAGGAACTATGAATTCCTTGATTGGTATTTCTGTCCTATCTTTTTTCTCATTTGACCATTTTTGAGGCACCTTAATAATTTGTATGATGCACTGTCTTCTCTTTATAATTCTAAAATATATGGCGCATGGTTATATAATCCTAAATTATATCTGGCCATTGACAGACAGAAACAACTGTGATCAATCAATGCACCCAGCTTCTTTCTACATCTGCTGATCCAAAGTATGTCATGACATACATGAATAGCAGTTTTCCTCAACACCGTCAATATCTTTGCGCTGGTGCATGGATACTGATGTATGGACACCCTGAGAGCATTAACAGTTTACATCTTGTAAGTTTCTCTTGTTATAAAATGTAATTGGCATTGCACCATTGCGAGAAATATATTTATCATTGTAAGTTTGCTGTCTCACAAGCACGCATATAATTGTTTGACGTTATACAGGGCCGTGTCCTGAGAGAAATTTCCCCTGAAGAAGTTACTGACAATATCTATACAATGGTGGATGTCCTATTGCATCACTTTAATTTAGAACTACAGCGTGGGCGGTCTTTGCAGGTCTGTTCTCTCCTTCCTGAAATTCATTTTCCAACTCCAATGCTCTACTTTTTGTTGCTATTGCCCATTGGCATTAGGTCAAGTAGAAGCGTTCAAGGTCCAATTTCCTCTCTGATCAGGATCTTATGCTAAAAGCTTGCGCCAACCTTGCATTCTTCATTTGGACCCATGAGCTATTGCCTTTAGACATTCTGCTGCTAGCACTTATTGATAGAGATGACGATCCCCATGCTCTGCGAATTGTGGTATGTTCACTCCATTGGCTTGTTACATATTGTTTCTGATTTTTATACCACTATAACACTACTATTACGGGTTAATATAACATCAATTTTTTTGACGTGAGCCAAAATTAAACAATTTTGCAAAGTTTAGGCTATTTTAAAAATAAATTGAAGTTCAGGTCATAAATCAAACAAGCGCTAAATGTTTGGGTCATAAACTATAACGAACCCTACTATTGATATGCTTGTATTTATTTAAATTTTGATCTCGATTTTCACCATTGCTAGCATTTATAAATTTACTAGAAGTGTTTGCAGTGAGTCTGTGTTTTTGGGCGTGGGGCTTTTTTACCCCCCCTCTCTCTCCCTAAGATTATATGGATTAAATGTAGCTGTAGAACTTAATACTCTTTTGGTATTCAACATTGTATCCCTGTGAAGAACTTAATACTCTTTTGGTATTCAACATTATATCGATTAAATGTAGCTGTAGAACTTAATACTCCATTTTGAAATCAAACTTTTAAAAGGATAGGCCTTTTCTCCTTGTGAAGCATCTGATCGTGGTATAGAGAGCAAGATGTAGGTGAGTCATGTTAGGCCCACACAAGCTAGTTGAGCATGATTATTAGTATAAAAAAAGAAAGACTATGTTAGATCAGTTCATTATGACTCTTGGTACTTTGGTACTGTTTTCAACTTTTCATCTTTTATTCTTAGATAATTACTGCAAAGAAGCCGAGTCTTGTTCTCCAGTTCTTGAGATTTGTGTTATATAAACTTCCACATTTAGGCTGTTGGTCTCCAGATAGGGCACTGGTAGATCTGGGATATTGCTGAGGGTTACCTAAAGAATTTGTTGAGTTTATGACACGATTTTTCGTGCTGGAATATTGGTGAACGTCGCTTTCCATTAGAGAATGTCAAGGTAGCTTCTCACAATAGTTTGTGTTTGGGAGGAAAGACTGACTGTCTTGGTACTCCTAGTTATGCATTTAATTTCTACTTTTTATAGCCCACTCTCCAAACTCCTAGTGGTTTGAGATATTGTATATTGGCTTTATGCCTGAATTTCCCTGTCACCAAGTTTCTCATCTTCTGGTTTGTTCTAAAGTGAGTGGTAGATAGATCAGAGCTTATGGTGACGGGTACTCCTATTTGGCGAATTAGATCTCTGTTCGTGGTCATTTTTACTTTCATAGTATTTTAGGGTAATAATTCTAGCTTCTATGTTAGATTTTCTTCTCCCATGGATACACTCAGTCTATGGAGTCTCTCATTCTCTCTCTGATGATACTGTCATATGTAACCAAATTTCCTTTTTTCCTGAATAGATGAGCATACTTGACAGCAAAGAGCTTCAACAAAGGGTGAAACTGTATATTATGAATCATGGCCCAGCTGAGCATTGGCTTTTCTCTGGAGTTTTTAAGCGTGCTGAATTGCAAAAGGCCCTTGGAAATCATCTGTCATGGAAGGAAAGGTGATATTCTTTATATTGTTACTTTGACTGTAGAATTTGCAATTCAATTGGCGATGATATTTCGTTCAAGCTTTGGAGTTTTAGGGGAATGTGGCTTAGTTTTGTGAGTTTATCCATGATTCAATTCGGGAAGGTCTGAGTTCATGTTGTCCTGAAGAGCAAGTGGGGTGGCATGGGAAGTCTAAAAACTGGGTAGCATGGTTGGTTCTAACTTTAGAAAACTTAAAGCCTTCATTTTTTTTGATAGTATAAGACTTTGTATACCTCATCCCTTTGTACTTGATTCTTCTTCTTGTCTTTACCCTCCCCACCATAATAATAATAATAATAATAATAATAATAATAATAATAATAATAATGTAAAACAATAAAATATAGAGACATATAGGAGAAAAGTAGTATATTCATCACTGCATAAAGCACATATATATAATGTAAGAGACTAAGGCTGACTAGGGTACATAACCAAAATGGGATAGTATTCTACAACACTTTCCCTCAAGTTAGAGCATATATATCGATCATGTCCAATTTGGTACAAAGTTCTTAGAAACGTTTCTTGGCCAACGGTTTAATGAAGATATTAGCAATCTGGTTGGATGAAGAAGTGAAAAGAGTAGCAATAGTCTGATTCAAAACAAACTCGCGATTGAAATGGCAGCCAACCTCAATATGTTTAGTTCTCTCATGAAACATTGGATTATTGGCAATGTATATAGCTGCCTCGTTATCACAGTGCATAGATAAAGGTTCATCATAAATGAACCGCAGCTCTCCAAGTAGATTCTTTACTTCTATCAATTCAGTAGCAGTGTGAGCCATAGCTTGTACTCAGCCTGGGCAGAAGATCTAGCAATTGTGTGTTGTTTCTTACTTCTCCAAATTACCAAGTTTCCTCCCAAATAAGTGCAGTATTTAGAAGCAGACTTCCTATCAGTCTTTGAGCCAGCATAATCAGCATCAGAGTATCCTTCAATCTGTAGATGACCATTTTTCTTAAACAACAATCCTTTTCCCGGAGACTTCTTGACATATTGAAGAATTCAAATAGCAGCATCCCAATGAACTTGATTGAGCTTATCCAAGAAACGACTGACCAAACCAACTGCAAAAGAAATATCAGGCCGTGTTACTGTCAAGTAAATTAGCTTCCCCACAAGTCGTCTATACTTAGCTTTTTCCTCCAAGAATTCTCCATTGTCATCCCAAACACTCAGATCAACATCCATAAGAGTGTTAGTTGGCTTCGTTCCAATCCAATTTCTTTTAGTAAATCTATAGCATACTTTTGCTGAGATAGAGAAACTCTAGACTTGCTGTGAGCAATTTCAATCCCCAAGAAATACTCAAGACGTCCCATATCCTTAACAAATTGTTGTTGCAAGTATGTCTTTGTCTCATCAATCCCCTGCACATCACTACCGGATATAAGTATGTCATCAACATATACGAGAATAACAATTCCGGATGTTCGATGTCGCACAAAAAAAGTGATTTGACTTGCAGTGCTTAAACCCAATATTTCCGAGTACATTGTTGAATTTATCAAACTAAGCTTTTGAATTTTGTTTAAGACCATAAATTGTCTTCTTTAAGCAGCACAACTTAGTAGCATCCTTCCCCTGAGCAACATCATCATAGAGAAAAACGTTCTTCACATCAAGCTGATACATAGGCCAAGAAAGATTAATAGCTGCGAAGAACAATATGCGAATTGAATTCAGACGAGCAGTGGACGAGAACGTCTCAAAGTAGTCTACACCATAAAGTGTACCCTTTAGCCACAAGACGAACTTTGTAATGATCAATAGTGCCACCGGCAAGAAACTTGATAGTGAACACCCATCGGCAAGCCACATAGCTGCCGAAGAAGGTGCAGACACCAGAACCCACGTACTACGACTTAGAAGAGCATTCATCTCCTCATCCATAGCAGCCCGCCAAAGAAAGTGTTTGCCTCATGGTAAGAAGTTGGAATAACTATAGACAAAGAGAAAAGGCACGAAACGGCGGACTCAATCTAGCAAAGGAAACATGATTAGACATAGGGTATATAGTGGTACAAGTACGTTTACCTTTGCGAAGGGCTATGAGTAATTCATCAGTAGCAGGTAGACTTTCAGAAGTTGGAGGCCAAGATGACACCGGTAGTGGACATGAGACTTGGCTGGTATTGTATCATGGACAGTTTCTAGGGCTGTTGCGGGGGTAGTGTTTGGTCGATGACGTCGAGTATATACCTGCAACGGTTGTGTAGGAGGACTACATGATATAGATGCCGAGGATGAACACTCTGGTAGGTGTAGCTTGAGTATGAGAAAAGTAAGGCTGAGACTCAAAAAAGTAACGTCAGCATAAATATAATGACGTCTGGTAAGAGGGTCAAAACACTGGTATCCTTTTTTGGTTTTAGAATAACCAAGAAAAACACACTTAAATAGCACGAGGGGATAATTTGTCTAACCCAGTAGTAAGATCATGAACAAAACAGACACACCCAAATATGCAAGGAGGAACATGGTAAAGAGGTTTATCAGGGTAAAGGCACGAAAAAGGGGTATCCCCGTGCAACACACTAGACGACATCCTATTAATAAAGAAGCATGCAGTAAGAACAACATCAGACCACAAATACTTAGGAACATGCATGTGAGACATAAGAGTACGAGCAACATCTAAAATATGAGTATGCTTGCGCTCAACAACCCCATTTTGTTGAGAAGTCTGATAGCAAGAAGTTTGATGAATACCATGAGATTCACAAAAAGATGAAATATATTGCTATGTAAACTCAAAAGCATTATCAGTGCGAAGAATACACAAATCAACAGAATATTGAGTTTTTATTTCATGATAAAAGGATTTGAGTACAGCAGGGACTTCACTTCTTTGTTTAAGTAAATACAACAATGTCATACTTGAATAATCATCAACAAGTATCATAAAATACTTGAAACCCCCTCTAGACTAAATTTTACTAGGACCTGAAACATCACAATGAACTAAATTAAAAGCATAAGAACTACGGTTATCGACACTAGCGGAAAAAGCTGTGAGATGGTGCTTGCCCAACTCACAAGACTCACAATAAAAATCAACATATGCAACAAGAACAAAACTTCTAAGACTGGTAGAAGATGGATGACCAAGAAGACAATGCCACTGATACGGAGACACAACGGCGGAGAGAGCACGAGAAGACACAGGTGAAACAGAATCCAAGGAATATAGACCGCACGCTCATGTCCTCCACCAATCGTCTGCAAGTCCTGAAAGATACAGTAGGAAGGATAAAAAGTGACGGAACAATTGTGAGTTTTCGTTAGTTGACTAATCGATAATAAACTGATATGGAAGTTAGGAGCAAACAGGACATCGTCAAGAGTGATATGGGTAGTGGGTTTGACAACAACAGTCCTCGGGGGAATAGGTGTCATCGGCAAGACGAACATATGGTAAGGGTGAGGGAGAAAAAGACGTTAATGAGATGATACCAGTGATATGGGCTGAAGCACCTGAATCAAACATCCAAGACTTAGCATGAAGACATGGCAAATACACTTGCAGTTGTAGAGGCAGCAGTAGTAGAGGGAGTGCTCTCGAAGAAGTGAGGAAAGTCTCATACCCAGCCCAAGGAATAGAGACCACATCAGCAGCAAATGGCATAGCCTGGGCAGCATAAAGCTTATTCTTAGTTGCCTATTCAGGTTTGCCAAACTTCACCCAACACTTCTCAGACACATGATTGGTACGGCCACAATGAATACAAGAACGTGCATCCATATCAGCATCAATTCCACGACCACGACCACCACTTCTACGACCATAACCGCGACCTCAACAATCACCACGACCACGACCTCGAGCAAACATAGCAGAAGATGCGGAAGAAGTAATCTTGGCCTGTGGTGACCCGCAGAACACGGGAGAGGGCATTAGATAACATGGGAAAGTTATCACTTGACATTAAGCTATCCCGAATCGGCTTGAGATTAACATCTAAACCAGACATGAATTTTGCAACCATGAATTCTTCCCACTGAGCCGCCCGAGCAGCACTAGGATCTCATTAGCAATCCCCTTGAGGGTTAAAAAATAGTCGTTGACAGATCGACCATCTTGTGTATGAGAAGAGTTTCTCATACAACTCAAAAGCACACGAGAGACATTCTTGTCATTAGAATACATCTCTTTTAAAGCATCCCACATAACTTTGGGGGTTTCAAGAAATATAATGTTCTTACTAATTGATTCATCCATGCTATTGAGAAGTCACGTCATAACCGAACAGCCATCAGCACTCCAGGCATCATATTTGGGATCTATACTAGCAGGGGCACTAGAGGGAACATGGTGGCTTTTTTTTGAGATCCTAAGAATAGCAGAAAAGCACGAGACTGTAGAAGATACTTGGAACCATTCAATTTAATGGTGGTTCCTAAAGCAGCAGATTTAGAGTGAGACATCATGAGAGAATGGTAGAAAACAAAACCCTAGGCAGAGCAGGAAAAGGTTGAGATAGCAGCAGAACGGAGAGCAGAAAAGGGGAGATAGCGGCAGTGGTAGAAACCAAAACCTTTTTTTTTGAACTAAGAGACGGATTCGAATCCGCTTTGATACCATATAAAACAATAAAATATAAAGATACGTAGGAGAGAAGTATAGATACATGTAGGAGAAAAGTAGTAGTTGTATATTCATCACTGCATAAAGCACCTATATATAATACAAGAGACTAAGGCTGACCAGGGTACATAACCAATGTGGGATAGTATTCTACAACAAATAATAATAATAATAATAATAATAATAATAATTATTATTATTATTATAATTGTTATAATTATAATTATAATAATAATAATGATGATGATTATGATGATGATGATGATGAAGGTACTGCAATTCATGGCTGCAACTCTTTGGACCTAAGTTTATACGCCATATGTTTTTATCATATTACTACCAAGGCTTACCCTCGTTGCTTACATAGTCTGGTTGCTCGCTTTCGAAAATAGAATCCAATATTTTGACATTATCTAATGTTACCAGGTACCCAACATTTTTTGATGATATTGCTGCAAGATTGCTCCCGGTGATTCCCTTAATAATTTATAGGCTCATCGAGAATGATGTTATTGATGCTGCTGACAGAGTTCTGCAAGTTTATTCAACATTCCTTCATTACTATCCCTTGAATTTCACGTTTGTGCGTGATATACTTGCTTATTTCTACGGTCATCTTCCAGGGAAACTAATCATTCGGATACTAACTGTATTAGATGTGAAAAAGGTGATGATGGCTCTTCATCCCAAATCTTTTCAATCTTTTTTATGGGTTCATTGTTATCATCTTCCTATATTGCTTTTTTCAGATACCATTTTCTGAATCCTTCCCTCAGCATATCAACTCATCTAATGCTCCTCCACTAGACTATTTTGCTAGCCTTTTATTGGGCCTGGTGAATCATGTAATTCCTCCCCTGAATAACTCCTCTAAGAATGGGCAAGTTGGAGAAGCCTCACACGGTTCATTGCGAGCGCCACATATGGGTGGTCCATCTGTTGCTCCTGAAGGCCAGAAACCATTCTATCAGCTCCAGGATCCTGGTACATATACGCAATTGATTCTTGAAACAGCTGTCACAGAAATCCTCTCTCTTCCTATAACTGCATCCCAGATTGTATCATCTCTTGTTCAAATCGTCGTTCACATACAACCAACTCTGGTTCAATCCAGCAATGGGTTACACCCTACTAGTGTTGGCCAAAGTTCTGTGTTGCCTACTTCTCCATCAGGGGGAAGCACTGATTCCTTGGGCACGACTAGGACTCCTTCAGCAGCAGGATTAAGTACCTCTAACTTTGTTTGGCGAAGTGGTTATACATGTCAACAGTTGTCTTGCTTGTTGATCCAAGCTTGCAGTCTTCTTTTGGCTCAGCTTCCTCCTGAGTTTCATATTCAACTCTATATTGAGGCGGCACGTGTAATAAAGGAGAGTTGGTGGCTTTCTGATGGGAAAAGATCAGTAACTGAATTAGAATCTGCTGTTTGCTATGCTTTATTAGATCCAACATGGGCTGCCCAGGACAACACCTCTACAGCCATTGGTATGAGTACTTCTTCTCAAGTTGGCCATTCTGAGTTTCCAGGCATATCAGCATTTCAGTTATTCTTACTGGTTATACCTGTTGTTCAGTCTTTTATAGTTTTTCCTGATTAAATGAAGGAAAAAGCTATTTTGCAATAAACTGCATAGAGCATAAGGTATTAACTTAAGTCTCACTTATGTGATGGAACCGCCTGACTTGAACTGGTGGAAGATAGACATTGTCAGTTAGTCAGTTCATAGATACAAGTCAAAAGTTTAAAGAAAAAAGTTCATCAAAAAATCAAAATGGTTGTCATTTTTTTGTGCTTTGAGCTGTTATCATGTAATAAATTAAATTAAAACACTTATTTTCAGTGTGGATGACTAGAGCTCAGATCATTGTTCATATTGGCATATGCAGGTAATGTGGTGGCACTGCTACATGCTTTCTTCAGTAATCTTCCTCTAGAGTGGCTAGAGGGAACACATCTCATTATTAAGCATCTCAGACCTGTGACATCAATAGCTGGATTGAGAATAGCTTTCCGTATCATGGGCCCTTTGCTACCCCGGTTGGCCAATGCTCACACCCTCTTCAGTAAGGTATCTGAGTATGTTTGCTCGTTCATGAGTTTCAAATTCTCATTGCTAAACTTTGAAAGAAAAGATTATTATGATACAGGTTATGCCTTCATTTTGGCATTTACCCGAAGAGGCAAAAAAGTTGTGTATGCTTTGAAGAAAAAGATTTCAGTGGAATTATTCTCTCTCGAATCAATTTAAACTACATATTATGGATTTTTATATGACCTTTCTCTGTCTAATATAGTAGAAACCATGCTTTGAAATGCTAACACGTGTCAGATTTATTATTAGTCTTGTCTTGGTTGTAGAAATAGACATTACTTACCATTTCAATATTATTGCCAGATGCTATCGGTGCTCTTAAGTGTAATGGCTGATGTCTTTGGAAAGAATTCACAGCCGTCAGCTCCTGTTGAAGCGTCGGAGATAGCTGATATTATTGACTTCCTGTAAGGGGATGTTTAACTATGACTAGGAAATTCCATACTTTATCCATGATGAAATAATGAGTATTCTGTCTGCAGGCATCACATAGTTCATTATGAAGGGCAAGGAGGACCCGTGCAAGCAAGCAGCAAACCAAGAGCGGAAGTGCTGGCTCTCATTGGAAGAGCAGCTGAAAGTTTCTGCCCGGATGTACAGCATCTTATGACTCACTTGAAAGCTGATGTGAACTGTTCGATATACGCAGCTACACATCCAAAGTTTGTTCAAAACACCAATTAAGTCGGCTATATCCAGCTCTTAGGTAGCCTAGACTTGGCTATCAACACAATCATTTTATATTTGTATGATTCGCGGACGGGAGACCCACTAACAATGATGCCGAGCTGTTGAAGGCTATTCTCTCTAGTATGAACTTTTGATCTTCTCTGCCAAACCAACCAAGTGTGTTCTGTGTATTCATGCGAAGATGTCTAGCTGCCTTGGCATTCAAACTAGTTCCTTACTTTGAGAATATGAGCATGCCATGCCCTCGGTTTCAATTTGTTTGTTTGGGAGGACCTACTCCTTATCTCGCTTTACATTTCAAGGGTGTTTGGCTAAGCTTATTTTAAAGAGCTTATAAGCTCCAATAGCTTATAAGATACAATATTTCAAGAGATTATAAGTTGTCAAAGTGTTAGAATAATTGAACTTATAAGTTAGCAAAAGAATCGTGAGTTAGAGAAAGAACATTGAATAGAGGTGAAGTTCATAGGTTATATATTGGTAAGTTTATTGTTATTTATATATTTACGAAAAAATAAATTGGGTTCGATGAATATATTTTTGAAAGTTTATAAACTGTTGGAGCTTTTTTCACAACTTACAAGTTATTTAACAATTTATTTTACCAATATTTATCAAGAGCTTATAAGCTTTGTCACACACCCGTCTTCTTGTAGTTAATAAAGAGCAGGGGTGCGCCTAACCTACAGTAGTCCTAAATTAAATACAACCACAGTCGGATTCTATAATTAACACACACATAATATATTATTGTCGAGAATATTGTGGATGCATCTGAAAAAACGTTTGAAAAATTCATCAAAATAAAGTTGTCCCATCATTTACTGTTGGTAGTGACTAGCTTTAATTATAGAAATAATCACACCAAATAACTTTACGAGAAAAATATGTCTGCTCAAACATGACTGTCGTCTCCTCTCTTTGTCTGTTATATAGATCAAAAAGTAATATCATAATGTACCTGTAGTCCACTTATATAGAGCGTTACACTTAATTCACATCAAACAGCACCAAACTTACAGAATTCAGTTTGCGATCTAGACAAATGTGGCGTAGAAATCGGAGAATTGTTAATCACTTCATTTCATGTCTTATTTTTTAGCAACATATAATCAAGAGATTTCATATGATAATGGATCAACTAATGAGGTGTGTAGGCATTATTACAACTTTAATGTATAATATAAGAAAGAGGCTTATGTTTTTTGAATCTATACACAACGAGTCAAGACGCAAATCTGCAACAGGGAAAAGTGGAATGGAGCGTGGGAATCTTTGCCTCTTTACTTTTGTTTTATTGCACTAATTGGTTATGAATGTACATCAACTTCATATATAAACTTTTCTTTGGGGTCCGAACTGCACCAAAGTTAAAGCAGAAAAATAAAAAAAGAGAGAAAGAAAAGCAGCTACCATATCAAGGCAAAGCAACTTACCAGCTCAGATAACACTTTCCGCTCCAACTCGTCTTTATTTACTAACCATCTGAGTTACAATGTAAACATTGAGCTATTTTATAGCTGTCAGACATTTCCAGTAACTGCATGTGCTGTAAGAGAGAGTTACCTTTGCTGTCTGAACTTTTACTCAAGAAGGAGAGAAAACAATGAGCAAGGTAACACCAGCTATAACTCCGATAATGAGAGCAAGTGTTTTCTCCGTCTCATCATTGTCATCGCTTTCTGTATAATACCACAAAACATAGAAAAACCATTGTTCAGCAACATCTATCTTTAAGATCAATGACACCACAAGTTCGACGTACAAGTTAAATCATGCATTACCTCATCATTCTAATAACTAGATTGAGTAATATATAATGTACCTAGCTAGAATTGGTCAAGTTTTTCTTTTCATGACTTGATTTATATATAAAATCCACTTATGTTTGTAAACCTTGTATGAAGAAAGCCAAATAAATTACAGTGATGTCCAACAATTTTTTCGATCAGTTAATCGTCATTCTTGGACTTATGCTAGGAGGTAAAAATGTTAACACTGGTGGCTGATATATTTATATTGTACCCGGTTGATCTATAGTTGCAGGACTCATATATATTCTCCAATATAAATTTGGCATCCATCACAAGAATCATATAAGTAAAGGATTATTAATACACGTTGGGATTTCCCCACTCTTAATCTATAAGCTAGAGAGGTAATTAAACAGCTGATTATGGTTATGTACTTGTACGTAGAGTGAGTTTCAGATTAGAATTATTTTTACAGTGAGAATCGGATAAGTATAAAAGTTAATGCATTTAGGGTGAAAATTGATGCATTCCATTGTTTCCAGTGCAGTCATGTCCTTCCGTTTTTCTCCCAAAACTACTTTCAAAGTTCAAAATACGTTTATTCCTCTGACAACCGGCCTTTTTCTCCATAAGTTTTGAACGTCTATATATGTGTGTGTGTGAGAGAGAGAGAGAGAGAGGATCTGAACGTTGAAAAAAGTTACACGAGAATGATAAATCATGTCAACAAAACCAAAAAAGGTGCAACCTTCGATGATTCAGAAATATAATTAAATGAAGAGAGTATCTGTATGTTCTAAATAAGTAGTTAGTCGAGGCAAAAAAGAAAAAAAAAAGAAAAAAAAGAAAAGAAAGAGACATAAAAAACACAAGGATAAATTTAAAAATGAGAGGAGGTAGCATGACTTTTTTTAGTTAACAAAGAAATTTAAAGATGTGGACTACTCTATATACATGCATAACTTGTTTCTTGCTAATTAAATCAAGAAAGAAGTAATTAACGCTTAATTATACAGAAATGAAATGGATTAGATGAAAAGTAGAAATAAAGAGAGGGGCGAGGGCGAGGAAGAGGAAGCAGCGGGCGCGGCGGCAATGGAGCTTACCGCTATTGTAGTTATGCGCGTAGCCCTGGGAGTAGCGAGCGTAGCACTTCCCCAAGAACATGTCTCCCCAGGGAGACGTGGCACACTCGGTTGTGAGGCGTTGGATGGCCTCCGACAAGCAATCGGCGCACTGCCCCATACTCAAATCCTGCACGCACTGGGCCATACCCTGGACCTTCCCGGACCCACCCACCCGAAAATACTGCCCTCCGCCGCCCTGCAGGTACGCCAGCACCGCATCCCTTGACGACTCATACCCAGCAGCGGGCGGCCCGCATTTACTGGACACCACAGTTTTGTCCTGGGCGCCCACGAACGATGTGTTGTCGTACTTGACGAAACAGCCGTCCAACTGCAAGGCGCCGCCGCACGTCCCCATACAGTAACTTCCTATCCTGGAGACTGCATTCGCGACGCAGCTGTGGCACTCGGAGTTGCTCAGGTCGCCGCGGCACTGGTAGAGCCCGTACACGACGTCGCTCTTGAAGTTGTTGAAGTTGGAGATGGAGGCTGAGTTTACGAGCGAGGCCAGCACCGAGTTGAGGTTGGACTCGTATGGGCTGCCCGGATTGTACTTCACCTGGGTGCATCCCACATATATGAAAGACTCCGAAGAGCAACTTGAAAAGGAGACGAGAGCTGCAAACACCACACAGCCCACCCAAAGAGCTTCTCCGCCGCGCATCATCTTCTACTTATCAATATCTCTACATGTGAGGTGTAGATAAATTATTTGTAATTGTATGTATATAAATCCTAGATATATATGTTCCAACTTACAAATAGGGTAGCTGACTTTGTGGATGGTGTTTGTGGGGGCTCTCCCTTGGATCCCAGTGCGCGCGCGCCTTATCTGTATTTTCATGCTACTGCCGGTGCCATATATATTACTGTTACAACTTTAATTTTCCTTTCTTACTGCAGAAAGGAGACCGTCCATATTTTCTACCATCTAATGTCCTTTCTAATTTAGCTTAAATTAAAGCAACGAAGAAAGTATCCCATCATCTCTGTTCCACTATTAATTTCATTATTTTAAATGAATAGTCTTTTATAATAGAATAAATCTTATTGAATGATATAATGTATAAAAATATTTATTGTGTAAGTTTGAAATGGGTAATAAGTAAAGTCTATAGTTTAATTTAAACATTATTTTAAATGTCATTACAAAAATCATATTAGATTGTCATCAAATAATAGATTCGTTTTAATTATTTAAGCTAAATTTCCCCCTAAAATGGTTAAAGAAGAAACTGAAAATTAACTCGTCAGGTTAATGATACATTTGTTTTTTGTTTTTTGTTTTAAGTTGGTGGTTGGAGTTGGAGTGGGATTGTAGTTACGTGGTGAGTCTGGTTCAGAATCAATCTCTTAGGGTTCCTGGGACGGATCACATCTTTCGGGAAGGCAATAGACTTTCTTCTTTTTTTCTATAGAATTTAGTTCTTGGCATGTTTAAACATTTTGTGTGCGTGTGTTGGCCTAGTAGTAGAATGATTAATGTCCGAGGCTAAAGATTTCGGGTTCGAATCCACCGTGATGCAATTTTAAATTTATGTATTAAAATTGACCAAAAAGCAATAGACTTGCTTTTCCTTCGGTTATGGTCCTATGGATGTTGTTAATCTTTTTTACATGATTTGTATTTTTCGGTTTTATATTTATGTTGTTAATCTTTTTTCTTTTTCGGTGTTTTTTTCATGTGATTTTCGCCTAGAATATTTAATTTTAATGAGGCTCACCCTCTAAGTCTGCATCTTGTGCTTTCTATGGGTTTTAGGTTTTGATTTTTGTGCCTTTTTTAATAGAATTTTGTTTCATCGTGTATTTTTCTTGTTGAAATATAATGGTAGAAAGGTATCTTTCATAGATATACTCTATTCTATTTTGTATCTTTAGATGTAGATAGAGAGTTTCTATTTTCCGGCAAATGGTCTCTGGACATTTTCATGACTTTTTTAAAACAGAAATGAAAACAGAGAATTTCAGTGAAAGTCTCAATAAAACAAAAGCATCACAAAAATCAGGACATGTTGATGGAAATTATTAAACAGAGAAGTAGAATTAGAGTAATAAGAACTGGGTTTATATTTTATTATGTGTAGTATTTGGATTTTAATATTATTTAAATTAATGATTAAATATTAATTATGTACGCATCAAATATGGAGTGATAAAAGAGCCCAATGGTTATAAAATATAGGATCAGTTGCAAACTAAATCTCAAATCTTTCAGTGTGTTTATAAATTACATCCAATTTTTAAAATGTAGCAATAATGTTCCAATTTTTCAATTTGTAGCATATTGGTCTCATCTATTTTTTGCAAGAATTTGAAATTGAGATTTCAAGATCTATCCGATAAACTAAAAAAATGATTGTGAACTTTTGAAACCAATTGTCTATGTTGTCCTCTTGTGTTGTCAATTTCATTATTGGACATCCAAAACTAAGTAATTTAACCGAAAGTTGGCGTGACAAGGTTAAAGCGTACCGATGGTTCAAGTAGAAATTCTGAGGACATTTACAATAAAATTGATAATATAAGAGGACAATTGAGATAATGGATTCAAAAACTCTCAATCAATTTTATGGAATATTCTAAAGCATTGGCTTCTGAAAGAATTTGAACTAATTGTGCCACAGTTGAGCGTTTCTTTTCATTGTCACATTTTCAAATCGTGCAAAAATTTAAAAGTAACAAACATGCTAAAGTCACAACTTCAAATTGTCTACAAAAAGTTTGAAATATAAGAATCTAAAGACGCAATCATTTTAATATAGTGATTAAGAACCTCCATTAACTTCTAAAACACTAATTCCTGCAAGCAAAGCCAGTTTTATCATTTAGGCTCACATAATCGATAATCCACCGCACTTCATTTCTAAAGAAAGGTAAATAATCAACGGATGTTTCAATGATAAGAAAATTTTCTCAGTTTACAAATGTATGAATATTAGTTTAAATAAATGTTTTCAGACTGTGGCATAACAATCCTTTTGGGGGGAAAAAATAGAAGCGAGCTAAGTTTACGCTCTGTTTAGAGCATACATCGTCATAAATTCAAGAAATTGTAGACATAACTCTAATGTAAATCTGGAATGGATCATCTAAATTTGGATCTCCAAAAAAATGCAGATTCAGATATACTTTGCCAACCAAGGTAGGTCCTTGCTATCTTTCAGTGCAAATGTAACATCATCACTGCCAAATAAGGGGAAAAAGGTATGAGTGTACAGTTGTAAATAAACAAGAATCGTTTTCAATAGAGTATATTGACCATCATCGCTTGGTTTTTCTTTTGGAGGGACTCACTTGGGATAGTTCAGTTGCAATTTCTGCAGTTTGTGCCGTGTGCCAGCCTCACACAGTAGTAGTCTGCACTCCCCCAGTTTACATCTGCCAATTAACACAACAGAGAGATTCAAATCTATTTTTTTCTTGCATATTACTTAAACAAGGTAATTTTCATTTCTCATCACATCATAAATGAGAAGTGATTTTGAAAGTTTGACAAAAGATAAGTCTCATCTGTTGTTGCACATTATAAAAACAGTCATTTCTTATTCATCAACTTAAGCCTAAAACTCCGAGCACTAATGATAATGTAGCAGCCAACCTCCCCAATTCTGAGTCGTTAAGACCCAACTGTTTATTTTGATGCTAAAACAATATATAATGGCATACCCGACTTTCAGGAGTGTGTCATATCCAGGAAAGGTTTCTCCGTTGCTAGCACAGAAGCATGAGACCGCCATTGCTAACTGTAGAGATGGAACTTGCTATTAAACAAGGCACTCGTTGGTGTCAAAAAGATTAGCAAGCTAACATGGCATATTAAATTTAATAAACTGGCAATATCAGTAGTTTTCTTCCGGTTAATTGATGTACACAATATATGGGAAGACAGTCTTGGTTACTTACATGTATAGATACTAGAGGACCCAAACTAATAGACCTGTAATGGCAAATTGATCTGTTATCTTTATGTATCTGTTAGCTTTTTGACTCGTGAGTCATATCAGGGGAAACTGTGCTGATGTCATTATCATGACCTGTATGCCAAAATTAAGCTTTTGAGCGGAGTTGACATACCTTTTCAAAGGTTGTTTCTCCCATTCCTGTTTTATAAAGTTCATATACCATAGCAGCCAAGAAGATTTTGCTTAGTTTAGAAGAACTTCTTATCACCTGGTGGTGGAAAAAGAAACAAGAAACAGAAAATGATTAACTTTTTATTGCATAATTATTATTTCATTGATGTACCCCTAAGAGAGAAAATGTTATTTAACTCACTTGGATATGAGGAGCCTGGAACATCTCCTTAATAGCTGCTTCAACATCTGCCATACCAGCAATAACTTTCTCTGCAAACCAGATATTTCAGAGTCTTAAGACATCATCTTATTATGGCTGAATGCATCCTATCTAGCCACCAACATAACATTCATAAAATGGCAGTGATAGGGCAGTGCGGAGATAGCATGTGAAAAAAGAAGAATGTGCTAAGATGTACTGACTTCTTTAACCAAAAACAACCTAATTTAAGTTATTTTAACCATGAATTTTCAAATCCTGAGGATAATATTTCCTTTTACAGCTTGATGATCTTCTCTAAATACATTTGCAAGAAATATAATATTATGAGTAGTAGTTAGAAATGGTTAGACTAACTAACCATTTAGTTGGAGCAAGCGGTCTAATGACACATTCGATTTGAAATACTTTTTGGAATTAGTTAGTGGCTTCAATAAGATGAAAGGTAGATATGTCAATTGTTAATTCTTTAACCAAAAAAAAAAAGAGCTTAATGGGATAAATTGTCGTGATACAACTGTGAAATGTCATTTATATCTCTTGCGGCTGAAGGGCACAAGAGTATGGGTATCTTAATTCTAGTCAGATCTACGGCCAGTGGAAGTGTGGAACAATAATTTATTTTATGGATCGATCCTATTCAAACCACAAGAAAGCTACTTAAGTCTTGTGGTCTTTAATAGTGGCAAAAGAACAATCTTGCTAGCTTGTGTAGAATCAACTACAGTAGTTGTAAATGCCATTTGGTCTAATGAATGAAGGAGGAACAAGTTAATCCGAAACTTCGTGTTTAAGTTACAGACCCTCACCATTCCGATTTTTATCTTCTGTGGTGTTGGGTTTATACAAGCTGTCCTGTTAAATAAGTCTGAACTTGATATTTTAGAAAAACTCCTGATTCAGTTTTATATGCAGGTTCCTTTTTTTTAGGCATAAAAATGGAAAAGATGGCGAGTTTCAATCAAACAACGTAGTATTCTGCAGAAAATAACAAACAGAGAAATAAATGTCAGAGAAAAATCCTGCCTGAAGCATCTGAGCTAGAAAGTGCAGTTTCTTTAGCACGATAATCTGCTACTTCTGCAGCTCGCCTACATATCTCTAGTGCACGACGAGCATCTCCAGATACAGCAGCCACCTAAGGGTCAAGTACAGTATGAATACCACACAAAACACCTTCCTGGTTTTAGTCATAAAGTCATAATTGGCTTCCACCCTCTAAAGTGAAAGATCAGAATCAAACTTGTTTAGGATATGAAGCAAAGTACAAACCTTCCTTGATGCAAATTCAATTGCAACTTTTTCAAAAGCATCAATTCCTTTTAGGCGGCTGGAAATTATTTCTTGAAGTTGCTGATAGTTATACGGGCCGAAGCAAAGCCTCTGTATGCCCATACGACTGGAAATGCGAGGGAGCAACTTCTCTGGAAGATCCATAGTGTTTGCTATCCCTGAAATTGTACAAAAGAGAAGCAATGTAAATGGGTTCAACTGTTTGAAACTTTACAAAACTTATTGATGGCAGTAACATTTCCTACCTATCACAATCAGTTTCGAATTTGGCTTGGTAGGCCAATCAAGAATATTGTATAGAACCTGCAAATGGAAATTGCCCATTAAAATATTGAACCTAAGAGCACATGGGTTTTGTCACATATATGCACAACGTACAGCTTGATTCCGGGTTACTAGAAGATCAAGTTCGTCTATGAGGAGAATGCAAGGCCTCGTGTCTTTCCCACACTTATTTTCATTAGAAAATCTAGTATTGAGGAAATTGAGTGCCTTTTTCCAACCAACTCTATGACCGGTTAGTCCCTCATAGATTACCTGGAAATAATTACCTCAATAAGTTAACAAAGAGTAGGAACACCAACAGAAACTGCAAAGTAAAAGAAGTTATAATGCATCCCTACACTGTATATATTTTCTGGTGAAGCCAATTTAAGACCATTAATCTCCACAAAGCAGTAAGGCCTTATGCTTCCTGCATCAACCTCAGACTTTAACATCCTCATCACAGCAAGCACACTCATCGTCTGCAACGTGGTGCAGATAACAAGCAAGTTATACCAACCTGATTTAATTGGATGGCTGGTTGGTCTTAACAACTGTTTGTCTTATACTATATATAATGCAAAAATGTTTTACCTTTCCAGTTCCAGGGACACCATGAACATACAGGCATCTTCCCAGGCATTGTTCATCACATATAGCACCTTTGATAAATGTGGTTATCTCGTCCATTTCCCTGCATAAAGTATGTGTGATTAAAGGAAAAGTACTGCATTAATCATTGCTCTAATACCTTAGTAATACATTACCTATCCCGACAAGGTAGAGACTTGGGCAGTGTTGCAAGCAGAAGCGTTGCCTTTGCCTTTTCCAAATCAGTCTGCTTACGACATCTTAAATGTTCTGGTATTTTCTTTGCCCCAATCTTTTGCAGCCCAAAAATTTGTCCCTTGCGTGAGTTCTGTATACGGAATCCAAATCGCATGGCTAGTTATGTAATAAACAAACATGGAGATTCGTGTGGCAGCAAAGTTGAAAATAGCATACCGCTGCTACAGGGTGGAGTAAAGATGCTTGAGACAGTCTGTTTTTCTTTTCATCCTCGTACACTGCAGCTTCTTCTGAGTCAGAGTCAAACTCATCACAAGAATTCCAATCATCGTCGTCATCATCATCAACTCGTTCACCATCCTTTAAATAAAATAAGAATGTATATAAATTCTAAGAGAATACAGAATCCACTTGGATGGAATCCACCCCCAACTTACATCTTCATTATTGTCAATCTCTGCAATGCGCTTGAAGTTATGCCACCGTATGTCATACTCATATTCACAGAGAAACACATCATCTCCTTCACTGCCAGCATTAGCAAACTCCTTTGGGCTCATAACAGAGCAATGCCTAATGATTGACTCCATCTAAGAGAAAAGACTTTGTTAGAAGAGTGAAATGGGAATTTTCCCACATGAAAACATAAAATCTTTGTGTGTCTGGACATTCCTGATTTAAGAAAAGGATTCACCACTTAATAGTAATAACACATACAAGTTCATTAAAACTCCGACAAAACCATTCTTATGAACTAAATAAACTCCAGGAACATATATCGAGTTAAATAACGAGGAACATTATCATTGCAACTTAATAGAATTACAAGCAACACAATCTTAATACATAGAAAAGAGGACAAAATTCACCTCAACATCAGCAAAATCATTGGTCCTATAGAGCTCCCTCCTCAAATTATGAGGTTGTCTTCCCACAGCAGTCTCCTCCGGAGTAATGTACCACCGAGCTCGAAACCAATAAGTACCATCAACTTCCTTCCATAAACTTCAGAGTTCCAAACGAAATCACAAAACATAAGATTAACCAACCAGTGAAAATTCAGCAGAAAAAAAAGAATTTCAAATATTTGACAGAGCACAAACCTCTCTATACGAGCAGCCCATAAATCACTTGAAAGCAGCTTCTCCCTGGCAGTCCTGACCCTCTTCTTCCCCACCGGTGGCTCGGGAAATTCGACCTTTTCTCCATTTTTTTTCGCCACGCAATAATTACATATCCAATCCCCTTCAGGAACTTCCCTCAGTGGCGGGCTTAGGCACTTTAAATGAAACCCATTCAAGCAATCATCACACTCAATCATAACGCGCCTCCCAGCCGGCTTAAAGCACACTCTGCATTCCTCCACCACCGGATCCTCATCGTCTGAGCTAGCGTCCGACCTCTTCTTCACGTATACGTCGTGCCCTGCTGAAAACTCGCCGCCGTCATACACCACTTTCTTGTAATACACCTTTTTCTTCATTTTGTTATCAGCACGTCTACATTTGCCACTCCTTAAAGCCTTTTTTTTCTCTACACTCGCAACCGGTTTTTCTTGAAACTTCCTCTTCCTCCGAGATTCAGCGGGCTGTGGAGATGCAGGCATAATTGAAATTGTAGTCGGTAAAATTGGGGCGGATTCTCGCAATTTTTTTCATAGTTCTGAGAACGGCGGGGTGATGCTCCGGCGTCTTGGCGTTGAGGCGGTGAGAACGTCGGATATTGATGGCAGTAGGTGTGGCGGATTGTGGGGTTTGGGGTGCAATGTGGTGGTCTGAAGAAATTAGCTGCTTTGCTCTGGGGGTTCCTTTGGAGGAGTCATAGTTTTCTTCATTTGCTGAGTCTCGGCCATCAGCGCGGTTAGCGACTACGGCGGGGACTGCGGCGGAGGAGAGAGAAGAGGGAAGAGAGAGAAGAGGGAGAGAGGGGTGAAGGTAGGTGGCGGAAGTCTAAATTGGGGCAAAAACTGGCGGGAAACCGCCTCCCATCACATTCTAGCGCCTCTTTTTTCTTTTTTGAATTAGTTAAATTCATGTACCAGGTCAGATTTGTCTCACATTTATTTATTTATTAGCATTTACATCTTCATTGCTATGTGGATCTATAATTAGTTTTACTAGGCAATACGTGGGAACATTTTATATATGATATTAAATAAATTTAAAATACATGTAATATATAGAGATAAGTTTATAGTATAAGAGTTTGATTAACTGAAAATAATTATGCATATATTAAAGTTACACCAAAAGATGACCAAATAAACATATAAACTTCATTACAAAAAATTTAAATACATAATTTATGAATATATAATCTACACTGCGAATATTCATAATACATATTACATTGTTGCATTTTTCTATATGAATAGTAAAATCCTTAAGTTGTAATCTATCATGAGTTTGGTCATTTTGTAGACGCGCGTGATGTTATCTATTATTTTACTTATTCTAAATCTATTAGTTTTTAATTAACTGAGCTATTTTACTAATAATATATAAATGATTTTATTTCTTTTTTCTCATGTGATGTGATGCATGAAATAGATATGTAATTGATTTACAATGTTGTATAATTAACATAGTTCGTTTATATATTAATAAGTAGAATATCAAAATGATTAAACAACCAGACTCGAAAAATGGAATTGATGGTATAGAAGTAACATATACGAATTGTTTTGAAATCTAATAACATAAACACATTAATCTTATATGGGTGCAATTATGCAATGTAATTACAGAAACATTTTAGTTTAGGAATAATTATAATTTCAATAATTAAATAATTCATTTGAAGAGGAAAATAGAATTGAAGTTTAAACAGATCTATGTAATCCAGTAAATTATATCGTATTTGATCGTCATGCAGTGTGGAGTGAAGTATTCAATTAGCTCAACTCCTCTGCCAGCTTGTAACATGAACTGCGGAGAAGATTAATTCGAAGTATGCATGTTTGACTATCTAAAATGAAAACAACTCATCTAGCTGTATCATCATCATGCAGAAGATGCAGCAACTGATAGTAATAAGTGATGAATACTTTCAGAGGGTCACTCGAGCCTTGTCATGCGACTTCGACAACATGAAGATTGAGGATACTCTCATGCAAGAAGGTGATCCATATGCATAGTGCTGCTAAATTT
Source organism: Salvia rosmarinus (assembly GCA_036937905.1). Lineage (NCBI taxonomy): Eukaryota > Viridiplantae > Streptophyta > Magnoliopsida > Lamiales > Lamiaceae > Salvia > Salvia rosmarinus. The sequence continues at coordinate 3,475,426 of CM072813.1, forward strand.
TCTTTCCATTTTGTTTATGAGAAATTAGACTTTTGAAAACAGGCCTTGTGTAAAGAAAATCCATTTGTTTTGATGATTTCCTGATTTTGATGATACTATTAAACCTGCGACTTGTGCATGAACGGGGCTAGCTGGCCTGAGATAGAGGGACTTAATAGAGATGACAGGATCTTGGCGTGGCTCCAAACTATGTATCTCCTGGATTAATTGAGTGCGGATTCAGTTAAGTACTTAAGTAGTTTGTTACGTCTATATATATTGCATTGAACACGAAGTAGCAGTTACAGAGAAGAGACACATGATCAGTGATAAATCTGGTTATGTGAGTGTGCGAGATTTATGAAAAGCAATAAAGAACACCAAGGCTTTTACGTGGTTCGATCGTTAATGAGATCTACGTCCACGGAGGAGTGTTTCTCAATACTTTCACTATAATGCGGTGTGGTTACAAGCTCTTAGTATTCGATAAGTTGCCAACCCTCTTATGTCGCTTTTCCTCCTATTTATACACTCCGAATCAGAATCAAGGCGCCCCGACCTCTCCATTGGTCGTGGCGTGACTCTTCCTCCGCATCCCTTCCATTGGCCGGGCGCAGGACCTTTCGCTTTATGTGCGCCACGTGGAGGTGGCGCCTGCCCTGGTTCTCGCTTGGTTCGGGCGTGCCTTCCATTGGTCGAGGTGGAGGTTCGGAGGCTGTGGTTTTAGGCAATGATTAGGGCTCGCCTTGGCTCACCGCGGGCTCGCTACCAACGTTAGCCCAGCTTGTTTGGGCTTGTTTGTGGGCCTAGTCGGTTGGGCCATATCCCATCATAGCCCCCGAATAGACGAGGGACAACGAGGCCGAGGTGGAGTGAAGAAAGCGCTTCGCCGAGGTGAGGTGTGGCTTGGCTGAAGTTGTTCCTTGGAGTTGTTGTCTTTTTAGTGTGATGGTCTTCTGGTGCCGAACTGAGAGATGTGGCATCGAAGGAAGTCGAGGTCCGACCTAGATATCGCGCCTCTGCGTTGGTTACGCCGAGGTGCGGTCTGAAGTGGTGTTTCTCCTGTGGTGGGTGCCGACGTCCGACACGAGACCGCCTTTGGGGATGTCGGGAGTGCGACACAGGCCGCACCGAATCTGCGGCCTGGTTAGCCGAGGTCCGATCTGGATGTAGGCTTTCCCGTAAGGGCTGAAGCCGGCTGACAGGGCGCCGAGGTCCGATGTGGATTTCCTTGGTATTTGTGGGAAGGACGGGGTGCGACCTGAGGCGCCGCCATCTGGAGGATGCCGGGGTCCGTATGATGATTGCTAGGTCAGACTGGCGGTCCATCCTATCCTGGCGTACGTCATACGCGCCAGGCGGTAGTTGGGCACTCGAACCGCGTGCGCGCGTGTAACGCACATCCAATCACGTGTAGGCGCGTGTTGAATTTGAAACGGCAATTTGCAGGCGCCCCTAGTCTTATAAATAGGCGCAAAAGAGGCAACTGTTCACTTTCTTCTTCTTCGACACTTAAAAATTCTGAGAGGGAAAAATTTCTGAGAAATTCTCTGACTTGATCCTGATCTTCACTGAAGGAGCCATATACTACTTTGAAAAGTAAGTATGTTTTCCTCATCTTCTTCTCGCCACGAAAGTTCCCTTTCCGCCTCGGGTTCTGGGCGTGAGTTCCCCGACGTGAGGGATTATATGTGCTACAATGGTTTGGGTAGGTTTATAGGGCTGAGCTCTAGTGTTCCGTCGGTATCCTCTGTATGGGATGGTATGAGGGTGGGCGTGGCGAGGTCGGGTTTGACCTGCAGAACTTTTGAAGTTGTGAGGAATACGGGATCCCGAGGAGGCGTGGTGGTGCTGCCAGATCCGGATGATAGGCGATGGCCCATCCGGAGGGTTTGTTCTTGTTTATGTAGATAGTTTGAGGCGGTCTTAGGTACCCCCCCCGCTTATCTTAGCCTTCAAGAGTATTTCGGATCCCTATTTGTCAATTGACCCGAATTCCGTTAGGTCGTTGGTGGGTGGGGCTCTCTTGTTATGGCATTGCTTAGAGTTGTCCTTCGAGGTCTTGATGCGCTTTTTAGCGTGAAGACCATAGGAGGGTGTACTATCTGTCACCCCGCTGAAATTTAAGGTAGCCGTCCCTCCAAGGTGTCCCATTGGCGAAATAGGTATTTCTTTCTGCTGGTGAGGGAGCCGAGGTATGAGTGGGGTATCGACGCGGTGGTGGACGAAAATCAAGCCCTCGGGCCACATGGAGGAGGTGTTGAGCAGCCTTGGTGAGATCTTATCCATAAGTTACACCGAGGACGACCCGAAGCGCCGGCCGAGTGTTTTCGGTCGGAGCGTCGGGACCGGGTCCAGACGGGGTGAGGGCATCCCCTTTTCTTAGTCCTTATTCGCTATTTTTTTGTGCTAATGTGTCTTTCTCTTTTGATGCGGTGAAGTTGAGGGATGGGGTGGGCTCACCATCAAGGCGGTGGCCGGCGAAGAAAAAGCAGAGCTGGCTGGACCTAGTAGGGGCCGAAGAAGGTGGACAGATGGGCCACCGATTAGTGGGCTGGCCGGGGTCCAGCCCGGCATCGGAGTCTCGGCCTCAGGGCCGCCTAGAGTTCGAGGTACCGCCTAAGCTTGGTCGCATCCTCCCGAGGTACGTAGCTTCTTCATATTTAGATTTGTTTGCCGCAATCGGTTATCGACTTGTGCATCTCCTTTTCGGGTGGGAGCTCGATGATGGGGCCCTGCAGCCACGCTTCTGGGAGCTGCAGTCGCCGCCGGGCTTGCACCGAGAGCTCGGCCCGCAAGAGGCTGCTGAACGGAGCTTGCAGCTGCTGGCGGAGACCGAGACCGCCGTCATTGCGGGCGAAGCGAAGCCGCCAGGCTTCGCCGGAGGAGGCTGCTGCTGCCGCCAAGAAGAGGCACTGGCACTTGAGGCCGCCCGGGAGGTCGAGGAGCTTAGGAGGAGCTGGCCGGGCGAAGAAGGAACTCGCAGACGAGAGGAGGTGCGGCGGCCGACCGGGGACCACTTGCGAGGGCCTTGCCAGCAGCTCATCGAGTCGGAGAGCTTCTCGCTTTATTGCCGATCTCGCCGCCGTCTTGGCCGAAGGTGGTGTCGATCACTGGGGAAGTGGCGGCCGCCATGCCCGACTTTGATAAGGTCAAGCATGGGTGGACCGAGGTCGACCCGAGAGGTTACGCCGGGTGATCTATGGGGTGACTCCTTCCCGGTTTGGAGGCTCGCATCCAGCCTCTACCGTCCTGACTGCTGAGGTCGTCGCCCAGTGCAAGGAGGACGAAGATCGCGAGCTTCAGGAGCTCCTTGCTGAGGTACGGGCCGGGCGAGGGCGGCGCGCGAGGAGGAGGCGGGGTGGAGCTCCCACCGGAGGTGGCCAGCAGGAGCATCAGGAGGTCGTCGAGACCGGCCATAGGCCTGAGGTCAGTGGACCTGATGTAATAGCTTGAACTGCCGGGGTCGATAGGACCCTGGGTCTTTGTAATAATTTTCCCCTTTTTGAGTAATAAACGCGACATTTTTAAGATTTTGTTGTCTTGTTTATTCTGATGACTCACACTGAATGGCTCGGACTTGATCATGAATTGTTGACCAAGTTAAAAGAGGTCCGAGCGCCTGGCCGAGAATGACGAAGAGGTGCTTTCTGGAGGAGCCGGTCTTGAGTGACCCAAGTTTGGCCACTATAGAGGTCACTCGGCCGTCTGCCGACCGAAGAGGAAGTTGGGCGAGGCGATCGGGAGGTGGCCCGCCTCCGGCCGAGAACGAGGCCCTAAAGTTGAGGTCACACGGGACGAGTCAGGGGCTGACTCATCTCGCCGACGCTATCCAGGCGTTTGATAGAGTGTGAGGAGCGACTGAATTGATCGGAGAGGCTAGCTCGGGTGTCGGAGGAGCATGCGAGTCGAGAGGCGATCACCGAGCCGGTGGGACTACCATATCCGGGCGACGACCGAGTTCGAGCTTCTTGGCGGAGGGCATGGTCTTGAGGATGAGGATGGGCCCAACAAAGAAGAAGTTCAAAGCTCGTCAACTCCGTCGTGAAGTTTATGGAGATGTATGATATCGTCCGCGAGCGTCGCATGCCCGGCCAGTGGCGATGCCAGCCGCGGCTCCGTGACCGATCATAGAAGAACCCGCAGAGGAGGCGGCTACTCCGATCATGCGAAGTGCTCGGGTTGATGGGTCCGGCGGGGCGGATCATCCGGGCGATCCTCTGGGGCGGTCGGCGACCGGGAGCTCAGTCGGCGAGGAGGCGGCGGGTAGGGGCGAGTCGTACTCCGGCCGGTGTCCGGTCGGGGGTCGGGTGTGACCTCGGTGCGTCCCACTCCCGGAATGCCAGACTTGGCGCTGCGCCACTGAAGTGTCCTGGAGCGGGTGAAGATGACCGAGTCGCCGCTTCGCTCGCTACCTCGAGCCCGCGCCGAGCGCCGGGAGCAGGCCGTGGTGATTCCGCCTTATCGACCGGGTTGAAGGCACGAGTTCGTTCTGCATACACCGTCGGCCGGAGATTTTATAGAAAATTGGTGCGACTTCAAGCAGTCTGGCGGTGAGTCCTAAGCCCGAATGAGGCTATGTATAGTGTAGAACTTTGTATGTAGATATAAATGTATTTAGACTGTTTGAAGTGTATATTTCCTCTTGAGAGGTATAAACATAGCTTAGGACTTCGTTTTGGTCTTAAATGCATTTACATCAGATCTGAAGTGTGTATTTTCCCAAATAAAGGGGTATGAACGAGCTCTAAGCTCGGTTGATTTGTATATGGCTTGGTACTTGGTTTATAGTCGTTAATGCATTTAGACTTTGTACCGGAGTGCATATCTTCCCAAATAAAGGGGTATGAGTTGGCGAGATCGGTCTGGATGTCGCGTGCGTATGACGCCCAACTTAATGGGTAATCAGATGCTGCGTGTAGGCGCCCAACTTAATGGGTAATCAGACGCTTTTGCGTGTGACGTCCAACTTAATGGGTAATCAGACGCTTTGCATGTAGGCGCCCAACTTAATGGGTAATCATGACGCTTTGCATGTAGACGTCCAACTTAATGGGTAATCTGTGCGCACTCTACTTGGTGGGATTTTCATCTTCGTAAGGCGTCCCTCGTGAAGGTTTAAATGTGGTGTATCCAAACAGATGTTCACATATGTATGAGACAGTGAAATATTCATTATAAAAGCAGTGTTTTATCGAACATGTAATCAACATCGTACTTTGGCAAAACAATTAAGGAACTAACATGATGTCGACTTTAAATCGAAGCTATGTAAAATACCTCCTAAATGCGTAATGTGCCAAGTTCGTGGGATAAGCGCCCCACAAGTGGGCGACTTGTAAGCCCCTTTGCCGAGGTCCTCGTGAACGCGGTATGGGCCTTCCCATGTCGGATCTAGCTTGTTAAGACGCCACCACTCGGCTTCATTATTTCTTAGACGAGGTCGCCCACATGGAGCCACGGAGGCTTTGACCCTTTGTTGTGGTACCGTGCGACTGGGCCTCAGATTTGGCTTCGTTTATGAAGTCGAGCTCGCTTCTCCTCGAGGCGCCAAGGTTGGCCCGCAGGTCTTCCTCGTTCCCGGCCTGGTCGAAGTGAAGAGTGCGAGGGCTCGGTGCGCCGATCTCAGCTGGTATGACGGCCTCGGTACCGTAGACCAGGCTAAAAGGGGTCTCCCCGTGCGCCGTCCGAGGTGTGGTCCTGTAGGACCAGAGGACTTGAGGGAGATTTTCAGCCCGCCGCTTTAGCTCGGTCAGCCTCTTCTTCAATCCTTGTACGATCGTGCGGTTCGTCACCCTCGGTCCGACCATTCGCCATGCGGTGTGCGACCGAGGTGAAGCGTTGATCGATCTGAAGCTCTTCGCACCACCCTCGAAGTTTTGTCGACGAATTGGGTCTTTGTCCGAGACCAGGATGTGCGGTATGCCGAAGCGGCAGACTATATTCTTCCACACGAAGGTCTGAATCCTTCTGCTCGTGAGGCTCGAAAGTGGCTCGGCTTCGACCCATTTTGTGAAGTAGTCTATGGCTACGACTAAGTATCGAAGCTGACCTGGTGCTCGATCGAACGGGCCAACGATGTCGATCCCCCACTGCATGAAAGGCCATGGACTCGCAGTCGCTCAAATCGATCGGGAAGCTTTTGACCGTGGAGTGAATCGCACCGGCACTTCGACGAGCTCGGCCGAATCTTGCGAGGCGGGCCAGAATATCCCGACCTCGGCGTCTTCTTTGAGAGAGCTCGCGACCGATGTGGCTTCCGCAAGACCTCGATGAATTTCGTTGAGCACGTGGTCGGCTTCTTCCGCCCGAGGCACCTCGGGAGGGTCAAGGTAAGATTTCCGAGAGAGCGCCTCATGCATGAGATACTTGGATTTCGCCATCATCTTTTGGCTTCGAGCCGATCTTGAGGCAAGGCGCCGTGTTCCGTGTAGCCTCGTGAGACATCCATTTGGCTCTATCTCGTGATGATGCCGACGTGACTCGCGATGCTTCCGAATGGACCTCCTCCATCGGTGGACTTGTTGACGACGCACCAATTTGCTTTGAGGATGTCACCGCATTGTTTTCCCTGGGATTCGTGGATGCTGAAGTACCGAACGAGGTCAAGATCTCCTTCGCTTTTCGAGGTATTGTTTCATTCGGTCCTCCTCGCCTCGTATTTTCCTAACACCGTTCACCACAACCCGGAATCGCCAAGACTTGGATCTTGTCCACCGCCTCGGCGAGGCGAGTCCGAGATTAGGGCCTCGTACTCCACCTCGTTGTTGGTGGTCGGAAGGTGTTCGGGGCGTGGGTGACTTCTTGGTTATCCGGGCCGGGAGGAAGATGCCCGCCCACGCCTGCTTGCACGAAGCTCCGCCCACGTACATCTGCCAAAGAACCATCCGGTGGTGCTAGGGCGGCTTCTTCCCGTGGGGCGGGAGGCTGAGTTACCTCGCCGCATAGCCTACCTCGGTGGTTTGGCCTCGACCGGAAAGTCGGCGAGAGCTTGCCTTTTTATGGCCGGCACCGTGAGTACGAGATGTCGTGCTCGCCGAGCTCCAGTGCCCACTTAGCTATACGTCCGGATGACTCGGTTTTGACAAGACTTGTCTCGGGGTAAGTCGGTTAGCACTGCATGCGGAGTGAGCTTGGAAGTAGGGTCTGAGGCGTCGCTTGGCGTCACCTGTATAGCGCTACTTTTTCGAGGCCGTGTACCTTGTCTCCTGGTCCTTGAGAGCTCGGTGATAAAATAGATGGGAGTTGTCGTCCCACCTCATCTCGCATCAGATTGCACCGATGGCCTCATCCGAGGTGGCCAAATATAGAGAGGGATTCACCTTGCTTCGGGGCGGACAGGGTCAGTAGGTCGGCAAGGTACTCCTTCACCGTCGGGCGGCCTGGTGTTCTTCCCGCCAGCGAAGTCCGGAGCTCTCCTCAGATTTTGAAGAATGGGAGCTGTTTCTCGGCTCGAGGCAATCTGGCGAGGCGGCCAGCACCCGGTGAGTTTGTGGATCTCACGGATGGTCCTTGGTACTGCATGTCGAGCACCGCCACCTTGGTGGGATTGGCCTTCAGCCTCCCCGAAAACCCAGATCCCAAGAACTTGCCGGTCTTCACCATGAATGTATATTTCGGGGTTGAGTTTGAGGTTGGCCGACCGAGGAGTTGGAGGATGGTGCCGAGGTCATCGGCGCAGCCTCCGCTCGACTTTGACTACTATGTCGTCGACGAGACCTCGACGATCTCTCCGATGTGGTCTTTGAATGTTGCATCCACCATCCTCCGGTAAGTAGCCCGGCGTTCTTGAGGCCGAAGGCATCTTTCGACGCAGACGCCAAGTCGATGATGAATCGCGGTCTTTGGTGCGTCCTCCGCTCATCAGATTTGGTGGTACCCTTGTATAGATCCGTGAAGTTGAACATCTCGTGGCCCACCAATGCCTCCACTTTCTTGTCGATATCGGGAGGGTAGCAATCTTTTAGGCGGTGCTTGTTGAGGTCGGTATAATCGACGCACACGCGCCACCCTCCTCCTGGCTTTCGGACCACGATGGATTAGCCATCCAGGTCGGGTATTGACCTCGAACAAGATCTTGGCCTTGAAGTTGAGTCACCTCGTCCCTTATGACCGGCGCGCCGCCGCGAATATCCTTTTCTTCTGCGGACCGCTTGGTAGCCGGTTCGATGTTGAGGTGGTGTGTTATGAGCTCGGGTGACACTCCGGTCATATCGAGCGGGGACCAGGCAAACACGTCCCTGTACTCTCTCAGAAGTTGTACGACATGCCGGCGGACGTCACCGGGCCACAGGTGCCGACTGGATGACCCCGGGGATCGCCGTCGATAGCGATTGGTGCCCTCGGCCAGTCATCCCGGCGTCGGTCTCCGAGGGCTCGGTAATTGCTATGCCTGGGGTGAGGCCGCATCTTGGGTTGAAAGTCGTAGGCATTCTTTTGCTGCCGTTTGGTCCCCCTGGATGCTAAGCACTCCCACCGGGGTGGGAATCTTAACGGTGAGGTGGTAGACCGAACAGACGGCCTTGGTGGCGTACAACCAATCTCTCCCCAGGATGATGTTTTACGGAGAGGGAGCTCGGACCAGGAAGAATCGGATGGCCTTTGTGACCGACCTGAGAGCTCGTCCTACCGTGACCGGAAGGGTAATGACCACATCGGGCCGGATCGCTCTGAGTGAAGCTCCGTGGCGAGAGGCGCGGAAGTACTCAATGCCTCCGACCTCAAGCTTATCCGCATGCTTTGGAAGATGATCTTGACGGAGGCTCGGCGTCGATATAGACCCGGTGGACGTTTTGTTGCCCACCGCGCCTGTATGGTGATGGCGTCCGGTGCGGCATGATCTTGGGCACGAGGTCCTCCTCGAGAACGTTATGTTCTCACCATCCCGAGTCGCTTGTTCTTGGCTCTTGAGGGGCCGGCCTCGTCGTTCTTCGTGGACGACCTCGTCGTCCCGAGGGGCAGTCCGTAACAACATGACACTGCTCCATAGCGTTGGGACCTTCGTCCTCGCTGTCTTCGAGGTTGGGTCGCCACGGGTCGGCCCGCTTGTTGCCGCCCATTCCTTCTGCTTCTCGCTTTCTCGGACCACTCATCCGAGGTATTTCTTGAGGCTCCACCTTAACGAGCTCGTCGATCCGTGAGCCCAGATTTGCAATCCTCGGTATCATGACCATACCCTTGGTGATAGTCACAATATTCGCCTCGTGGACCTCTTCTTGATCCCCTTTCATAGGGCGGGCTTGGGAAGAGCTCGGCGTGGAGCTCGAATATTTCCGCCTCGATTTGAGCGGGGCGGCTCTGCCGCTGAGGTTGGGCGAGGTCCGAGCCTAGACTCCAGTGGCCTCTTTTGATTACGTCGGCGCTCGATCGATCGCCTCGACTTGATCATTCGCCTTTTTCTCTCTGACTTACGCTCGTCCCAGTTTCCCGCTTCCCGATCCGACTCGTCTCCCTTGACGAAGTTGTCCACCAGGTTCCAAAGCTTACTTGCCGTCTTTGGTTTCTCCCTGGTGATTTCTTTGTTCAGCGCGCCGGGTCGGATCCCGTTTTTGAACGCGTTGATGATGTAGAGGTCGTTGCTGTCGTCAATTTTGAGCGACTCTTTGATGAACCTCGAGACGAAGTTTGACATCGTCTCGTCCCGCCCTTGGCGGATTGTGAGCAGGTCGGAGGAAGGCTGCTGGGGCGGCATCTTCTGATAGAAGCGCCATTTGAATCGATCCACGAGGTCCCGGAAGCGGTGTATCTTTGCTACGGCGGGCGAGTGAACCAACGCCGTGCGTTGGAGATCGACACTCGGGAAGATTTTGCACATGTGAAAATCTTCCATTCCTTGATTCGCCATGTTGGTGGTGTGGCGAAAAGGAAGTCGGAGGGTCTCCGAGGCCATCGTGGCCGCTATATTGGGTGCCCGTCATCACGGGCGGGCGTGTCTAGAATCTCCCGGAGAAAGGGAGATGATCCTCCGCACGGTCGAACCCCGGAGATCGTTGTCATCTCTTTCGGAGGGTGGGGATCGATAGCGACGCCTATCGTCCCTCCGGGGGTTCGACTCGCCTTTCTTCCTCCTGCTTTGCTCGGCTCCACAGTCGGCATGACGAGGCGGAGCGGCTCCGCGAACCGCGGCGGGCGATCGATGGTGGCGGCTCGCCCGCGTGAGCGGCTCCGCGAATGGGCGGCGGCTCGGCGGCGGCGGCTCCCGCGTCGGGCGCGATCGCGTTCTCGCTATCACGCCGAGGTGAGATCCGCTGTTTCGGATGGGGAGGCGGCGGGCGGCCGTGGTGTTCAGTCCGGGGGCCCTCGAGGGGCCCGCTCCTTTGGTCCTCTGGTTGAGGAAGCTTTGGAATTGGCCAAGATTGGCGTGGAGGAACTCGGTCACAGCTCGGCCGAGGACCTCGTGGGACGAATGAGCTGTTTGCTCGTCCTCGTTGAGGTCGACATCTTCCCCTACGTTGGGGAGGCGGTCCTGAGGGTGTATGGAAACATTTTCCATGTTGCCCTCAGGAGTGTGGGCGCTCGTGGCGTCTGCGATCTCCTTTCCGCGACGCTGAGTGACCACCTGGTCGTCCTCAGCACGGTTGTTGCCAGCGTGGGCGGCGGTTGTGCGTGTTCTTGCCATTTAGTTGTAGAGGGAAACGAAGCTTTCTTGTTCGAAATGTTTCCCACAGACGGCGCCAATGATAAATCTGGTTAAGTGAGTGTGCGAGATTTATGAAAAGCAATAAAGAACACCAAGGCTTTTACGTGGTTCGATCGTTAATGAGATCTACGTCCACGGAGAGTGTTTCCTCAATACTTTCACTATAATGCAGTGTGGTTACAAGCTCTTAGTATTCGATAAGTTGCCAACCCCTCTAATGTCAGTTTTCCTCCTATTTATACAGCCCGAATCAGAATCATCGGCGCGCCGACCTCTCCATTGGTCGTGGCGTGACTCTTCCTCCGCATCCTTCCATTGGCCGGAGCAGGACCTTTCGCTTTATGCGCGCCACGTGGAGGTGGCGCCTGTCCTGGTTCTCGCTTGGTTGCGGGACGTGCCTTCCATTGGCCGAGGGTGGAGGTTCTGGAGGCTAGGGTTTTAGGCAATGATTAGGGCTCGCCTTGGGCTCAGCCACGCGGGCCCGCTACCAACGTTAGGCCCAGCTTGTTTGGGCCTGTTTGTGGGCCTAGTCGGTTGGGCCATATCCCATCAATCAGCATATCCCCTTTTGGTATTGGTGCTCGCAGAATGCTCCTCCCAGAACATCACAGGCCTCGCCCAGCAGCACCCTGCACCACCATCAAATCAAATTCGTTCTATTAACGAGTGGAATGGCATGGAGTGGCGGCTCATCATGAATTGAAAAGCTAGTAGCTTACGTTCTGGGATCCATGTAATCCAGATACTCCCTTTCGAAAGCCTCCAGTCCTATCCTTGGCTTGTTGGCAGACTCCGTCTGGGGCTTCACTTCTGGATACATGTCGGCCTCACAGGTGTCTCCACCAATAGTTTCATAGGCTTCTGCTGGAAAAACTCTGCAGAATATGGATGGCTCTATAAACTAAAATAAAATAAGCAGTGGATATGTACTTACAACTTACTCTATACCGCAGTACTTACGAGAAGGTGGAGTTGTAGTTCACTGAGAGACCATTTGGTTGGATTGAAGCAAACCTATACCTCGGAGGCAGATATCTTGGAGGGGAGCTGAATATGACGAAGAAAGGTGCAGAGGATAAGGCTAAAGCTGACTGCATTTTGATGAATGTCTTGATTTGATTTGAGAACCTGGAATGCTCTCCTCTCCTGTATTATAGTATTGCTGAGATATGGATAAGTAGGCTTTCACTATCTGAGACAATGGATAATGTTTCCGATTTTTTTCTTCTTTCATCTCAATCTCGACAAAAATATCTTACTTTATATTGTTCAATTATTACACAACCAAACATCTCTAGCTATATTTGACATTTGCTTTATCGAATTTAAGATGAGACTGTTGATTGATAATAACGCTTCTCAGATGGAATCAAGAAATTTCTTTCCTGGCAAAATGATAATAATGCTTTGTGACAAGAATAATAAAAAACGAAGAAAAATGACAACAATGTTGAACGCGGCATGGTATTCTTTTGGCTAATGAATACAGTGTTGTTCTATCCATAATTTCATCTGATCTGATATAGAGCCATCCTTGGATTAGTACATGATCCAAGAGATATAGCATGGCCTCTGGCTTTTGTCAACACTTCGTATATCCAAGGCCATCCATCACAGGGGATTGATTCCGATAGGGAATTGCAGAATTAGCCAGATCACACTTGAGGTTTCAAGGAATGCCTCACACACACTAGATCATCCAATTTATTACCATCCATTTTATACATAGACACCCTCTCCATTTGAGTGTACTGATCTCTTGCCGCTTTGCTTAATTTCTTGTACGCCATAACCTCCCACTTGCTGTAATTGGAATTCTTCCTCACATCGCTCATATCTGGCGATCCAGATACTGGCCCGCTGCCATATGCACCAGAATCGCCCCATACTTTACAATTGCGGAATTGTCCCAAGTCACTGTTTTTGTCATCTTGATTCTTCTTCAAGCGTACAGCAGCAGAGTGAGCTTTACTTATTGTTTCTCGATCTGGTACGTCAGACCAGTCTTGCTTCCTTTCAGCTCTCATAGGAGAATGGATCCTAATGACCTGGTAGGCTTTCGTATCATAATAAGCACATACACTAGCTAATTAATGAACCAGACAAGAGACATGACAGCAAAAGCCAAAAAGTGTTTACTTACACCAAGGCATTCCAGAAGCTGGTAATAAGCTCTTCCTTGAAGTGGATTGTGCCCTTTCCTTGGTGTTGAGAAGTACCGTGTCCTGAATCATTGCAAAAGTTTTAGGCTTAAAAGCACAACACACAAATTTATGAGAGATTTTTTGAACTAACCACTCGGTATATCCAGGATCAACTGTGAAACCGTATATGTCAACAATGTCGCACATGGAAAGTGCAAGTTCTATTGATTTCATTCCAGTCCCTTTGGCACCTCTGCGGAGAACGATACCTTGGAATAGGTAAACTGGATTTGGGATCCTCTGCATTGATTGGAAGAGAATTTACAATAAATGCCATTTCAAGGCAGCATATAAAGTGATACCAACCTCAACCATCATATGAAACCTTACGGCTAAAACTATTTCAAGGAATCGAATTTCATAACTGATCCATCAAAGCTAGTTGTACAGTTGATAATTATACAATGCACCAACCTTTATCAAATCATTGATACTTTTGTGGGTAAGACTTTTGATAATCAGCACTTCATCATCTGCCACAGAAAATAATTATTTCATTTATCATTAAAAAGGATGCTTAGTATTTTAGCTCTCTTTTTTTCCTTCTATCTTAAAGGATCAATGCCCAATATGCTGAAAGCAAGCAAGCACAAGCATAAGCATAAGCATAAGCAATGATGTCCTTTGTTCAGAAGTGGCAGTATCAGTCAAACTAAGTTCCTACAGCTTCATATCCCTGGCTCCAGTGTCAGGTGAGCTTGCTAAACATCACTAGAATAAGAAACCAAAAAAGAGTGCAGTAGGATAACCAGCCAGATAAAAAGAACACAAAAAGAATAATATAGGGTACTGGAGTAGCGGTAGCTCGGCACTCAAACCATTTGTAATGGTATACGTTACCTGAGCCATTGAGAATTGGAATCATGTTTCGTGCAGCGCCTCTAACTACCAGGCGAAAATCTCTCTTCAGACCAACATATTTGGTATATTTCTGTTTATAGGAGTGGAAAAAGTGTTTCAATCAAATTACTGAAATCCACATCCTGAATTGAGGCTATGAAAAAAACCAACAAATATTTAGATAGGTAGCAAAACACATTAGGTATACAAAGCAGATAATCATTCAGGCTTCACATATTGATAGTCAGGATGACAAGCATGACGAGTCAATTATGACACAGAACCAGCTAGAGTAAACTTATTGACCTCATTAACAGGCGCCTCATTATCTCTTATCACTGCATCATGGCTGTCAATTTCCTCTCCAAATTCTGTCTTTAAGAGATCTCCTGAATTTCCAACAACAGCACAAGTTCGAAACTGGCGAGGATGGAAGGGTGGCTGTGCTGGTAGAAGTACATTAAGATGTTCCTCACAGAGGGTCTTATTGTAGCATTTGTCTGCTCCTCTACGATAAATCGATAATAAAGGAAATGAGGGGAAAACAAATATAAGTGTAAGGTGAAGTTGTCAAGCTCAATCAGCATAATGTATATAATATGATGCTGACAGAAACTAGAAGAAGCAGCAAAGTGAAGGCTATTAACATACAACTGTGCTATCCTCTTTGGAGCATATTCCAGCCACCCATCAGGCCGAGCATCTAAATACTCTCTCGTCAACACTGTAGTCATATTACGATACTGCATTTCAGATCATTTATGCTTGATTAAGGTGGTGCCAGGCCAAACAACAGCAGAAACTAAATTCACTAACAAGGATCTAACTTGAAACCTGCTCCCACAACAGTATTGCTTCACAAACATCATACTTGTATTCCAAGGGCTCAAATATCTTAAACTGTGCATTGTACTGCAAACAGATTAAAAGAGTTATGAGTGATATGCAGATGGCACTAGAAAAATACGATGTTATAAAAAAATCTGAGCAAGTTAATAAAGGCCAACCCAAGTGCTGTTAGTCCCTTGTGGAAACTTGAGAATCAGATTACAGTGATCTATAATCTGAGCAGTGAGTCCAAGGCCTCTGTTTGCCTACAAGCAAACATCAATGCTACTGAAAAATCGATCTTTAAAAACCGTGGAGATATAAACGAAAAAATGCAACTTGGAGAATCGATGAATAATCATCACAAAATCGCAACTGGAGACGTAGAAAACTGCAGCATAACTTAATTAAAATACAAATAATGATTCAAACCTGCCTTTTGAGTATATCTTCAACCCTAATTATGGAAGCACATCAAAGCTTAATTTTAAATATGAATAAACGAGAGAAAGTATGCGAAAGGAGTACGGATCTTAGATGAAGGAATCAGCAAGAACAAGTGAACGAAACAGGAACTTACGACGCATTGTTGGATGGTGGACTGGAAATCAGACAAAACCCGAACATCAAGTCTGTTAATTTTAGGGATTCGCTGGTTTCCTGGAAAAAGATAAAATCAGATTGAGTAATGAGAAGTAAAAAAGGAGTAGAAGAAGGAGTAACAGTACCGGCGGCGGGGAAGGAGGATTGGAGGGCGAAAACGAAGAGAGAGAGAATGGCGGCGGCGGAGAGAAGATGTAGAATTGCCGGTCTCCTAATGGACGGCTTTCTCAGACCTCTCATCTTCCGATCGATCGGAGGGATGTTTGCTGCTCACTGCTTCACTTGCCTATTTCTTGCTTTTATATTTTTATCAATTCTATTTATAAAATCTCCTGTTCAAAGCAAATCATTTATATACTATTATTCACTAGTTGGTTTAAACCATAATTGGATCAAATTGTATTAATACAGTTTAGTTTGGTTAACAATTTAAAAAATTATGATTTGGTTTATATTTTTAGATAATTATAGTAACGATTTGATTTGGTTTATAATGAATCAAATCAAACTGTGATATAATTAAATTAATTACTAACTAATCATTATTTAATTCTATATTAAATTAGATAATATTGACTTGATTATATTATAAAACTTATTCACAAATCAATTATCATTAGACTATATAGGAGATGACACACAAAAATCAAAGTCATTCTCTTAAATCCTAACCTCACATCGCTCGCCATCTTCCTCGGTCATCAATTTTATTTTATTTATAACTTATAAATTGTTTATATCTTAGAATTGTTTTTAATATATTCCAACTTTTTTACTATTATTTTAATTGACATGATGTTATTTATCTTTTTGAAGATTTTAGATATTTGAATTTTTTTACTATTAAGCATGAAAATAAAATACTATTTGTACATCGCAAATCTAACCACACCAAACCAAACCATATTAACACAGTTTGGTTTGATTTGATTTTCATGCTAATACGATTTTGGTTTGATATGGCTTGGTTTAATAAAATCATCAAACTATATTTTAGCTTTGGTTGTTTGCCAGAAAAGAAAACAGAAAGTGTTCGATTTTGAATTCTGCAAACATTATCAAAAGGGAAAAGGCTAAAACAATGAGTACCTCTAGTTTTGGTATTTTTTTTTCTTCCATCTAGTTTCTGTTTCTTTTTTCTTTTTTAACTTATACAATTGTATATTTACTTTTTCTATTTCAATTATTTAGCATTAATTTCTCATGTACGTATAACAGTGATTTTTGTATGTTTCACACACGAATAATCTAAAACGCTGCTTACTTTGGTTGATAATTCAGTTTCTTGAGTAAACACTCGAACTTGTATAATTTTTTGCTTTCAAAACAGTACTTAATTTTGCTAGTATATGCTGATTAGAAAATCTATACGTATTGTCAGTTTGTCTAAAGCAAAACTTGATGGTACACTGCCCTTACAGATTATGCATGTCTATTGATTGTTTGTGCCTCACAAATATTTACTATATACCTTTGTGTTGTACATTAATTAATAAAATTTTCATTGTAATTATTGGTGAAAGACTTAAATCCTTAGTATCAACCCATATACATCAATCTGTCTTCCCAATCCCAAAGAAAAATTGTTTAATCCACCATTAGTTATTTGACATTCATATACTATAGATTCATGAGAGAGAGAGGTACTTAGGGATGAGAAATGCTTAGGTTGAGAAGACAGAGGAAGCAATGTATGTTGTTGACATATATAGGAATCAGTAAAAAAGGTAGTGGCTAAGCTGAAGAGATAGGAAATCTAAAGCTTGGTTGCCTCTTCTGACACATGAGACAATCTGGTCTTTTTATTCAAGTATCGAAAACTCTTGCGGTGTGGTCATCAAAGTGAAGGAGCAAGGTCCGGATTTCCATGGGGACAAGTTCCACCACTAGTTTCACAGGATCAATAGCTCCTCCTCCTCTTATCGATCTCGATTCTCCTTGTGCCTTCCATACCAGTCTTTTTCTCTCCATCTCTGCTCTTTCTTGATTTGCTGATAAGCTTGTCTCAATTACATGACCGATCTATCATAAAAACAAATCATAAAAGTAAGTACATCATCTATAATGTAGGTCTCAACCCAATCTCAATCTCTTTCTTTACCTTCTTGCCCGGGAAAAGCTTTTTGAGCTCCACTTGTGTTGTCGCAGAAAGATCCTTGTCCTCCCCACTCTACCCATTCAGGATGTTAATTAAACAACAAATATTTGAGTGTAAGAAAGCTTGCAATGTGCACTTCGAGTTCATGCAGAGCAGAATGGTACAGCTGCTTGGGATGCCTCAAAAATCTACAAAGATTAAAGTGCTTATGACTCAAGTAATGATAGCAAGATTACCTACCTCGTATAAATGTGCCAACCGAAGAAGAACTTCATTATTATTTAGCTCCTGCATGATATAAGGCATGTAATTTTATAAGTCGTACATATGCATATCAATTTTGCTTAGCTATGGTTACTTTCTTGTTCAAAGCAACTGTTTTGAAGAAAACAATAATATTCATGTTACAAGGACATCCCCGGTTACCTGTAAAGTTATAATAGCCACATTATCGGGTAACTTATAGGAGGAATCTATTGCTGAGAAGGTAGGCACATGAGAATTCATCCACGTATCACTATCCTGCACCAAGAATTTCACAGTCGCCAGTCAATTTAATAATCACAAAATGAAATTCGAGCAGTTACATACCTGTTCAGTGAAGGCTAAAAGAAATGGAGAATATATTTCCTGTCCAGCTGAGCGACGCCACTTAGCACCCTCTCCTAGAGGATCTAGCTTATAGTAATACTTTCCTTGGATCTACAAAGGACGTGCATATAGTATTAATTGGAGATATTTAGTGTGATTATTTGTGGACATGGAGGTTGACATGAAGGTATTGAATACTGAAGAGACAAGACGTAATATTGGATATGGGGAAGGGATTAGGTATGGAAAGACCATGAGTGTTAGGTTGGTTGAGTGAACTCACTATTAATCCCTTGCACTGGTTGTCAATACATACTGTTTCATTCAAAGCCTCTGCAACTCCTTTACCATCATCACGGAGTAATCTCCTACACAATATAGAAAGACAATTCACAAGACGTGTTTACTAATGCATCAACTCAACCACCAAACAAAGAAAGAGTTGTTAAAGACCTGTGAAGCATCAGCTCAATCTGACCATCTATTAAACTTGATCCTCCAACAGGTCGGTCCACCAAAACTGAAAGTTCTTTCTCACTATCTTCGACATAAATTCCAAGATTTATCTGCATTAAACATATACCTTAATTCTAACAAAGTAACAAGAGCTATTGGAAGAATTGGCAGTTGGAGAATGTAATTGTTTCCTTTATCTAAAAATTAGATCTACTTCAGGATTTTGTGTGTTCTTTGGAGGGAATCTGATTTCATGGAAAAGCAAGAAACAGAAAATGGTCTCACACTCAAGTAAGTATAGAGCTATGGCTAAGTTTGTATGTGAGATCATGTATGTACATTAGTTTCTAAATGAAGTGGCTTTGAAAGTCTCAATACCAGCTAAGTTGTGGTGTGGTAATCAGGCTACACTTCACATTACATCTAATCCAGTCTTTCATGAGCGAATCAAGCATATTGTGATTGATTGTCACTTTGTCCGTGAGAAGAGTCAGCAAGAACTGATTTCTACTGGATATATGAGAGAACTCAAGTCCAGTTGGGAGACATCTCCACTGAGGCTCTTAACAGGTTTAGGGTTTATTATTTGCATAACAAGCTAGGCATGATTAATATCTATGTGCAAGCTTAGGGGGGAGTGTCAGAATTATATATGTGATAGAATTATATAGGTTATTTATGTGCTTTCCTAGTTTAGCTAGGACTCTTGTATATATATAGGTGCTTTGAATAGTAGATGAAGATAGAGTGCTTTTTCCCCCAACATCATGTTTCTACCTTAGATTTTAAAATAAGGAAATTATAGCTATAATCAAAATTTGTAAGAATACACACTTTTAGAATAATAATAGATAAATGTAATATATCATATTGCACTACTATTACCCCTAAATCAAAAATGTAAGGGGCTATAAT
The DNA here is from genome assembly GCA_036937905.1 of Salvia rosmarinus. NCBI lineage: Eukaryota > Viridiplantae > Streptophyta > Magnoliopsida > Lamiales > Lamiaceae > Salvia > Salvia rosmarinus. The sequence continues at coordinate 3,494,579 of CM072813.1, forward strand.
AAGCAAACCAAATTTTGTAAAATCAGGCTGAATAGATTGTTAAATAAACTGCATCTTGGCAGGTTGAGACAAATTAAATATAATACAAAATTAGTCAATAAGTAGGTGCATAACAAATAGAATATGAACTCATGATTGGAAAGATAGAGATTAATAGTTACCGATAATTAAATAGCAGAAGAGGTCATAATCAATTAGAATAATTTAAGAAATAAGTTAAACTTATTTGAAAAAGTGTAGAAATGACAACCAAGAACATATAATAGATGAAGTGAGAGGTTGGTGAAGCGTAACTAGAGTTGGTCAAGTTACAAAATTTAAAGTTTATGTAAACAAGTCTGATAGCAAACTAAGATATGTAAGGAAAATTATATGACCATGTACTAAGAACATCTTCAGTTATTCAATAATTAATGCTATTGCTAATTAGCAATTCATTTTTCTTGACAAAGCCACATAATTATTGATACAAAAGAACTAAGACGTGTATAGTGAAAAGGGCTACTAGACTTGATTACAACCCCAGTTATTGCATTCCATTTTCAATCAGAAGACCTTACCGGGTAATAATTTCCAGCAGCAGGTTCATTCACTCTCAGGTCCCAATCTGACCGGTAATCACGAATCTGGAAAGCAACAGATACAAAAAATGGCCGACATGAATTGCTAATAATAATAATAATAATAACCGATGAGATCTCCTGCGAGAAAACCCTAGCAACCCAAAGATGATATCCATGGATTCCCCTGGTAAGTGTTAAGCAGTAAAGTACTGGACAACTCGAATAATAATCTCTGAATTCACATTCCAAACCTGAAAGGGTTCTATATATGACCCTTTACAATCCAACTAGAGTCCTACTGAGAAAAGGAAATAAATTTAAGAATCTTAATCACAAAAGGGAATAAATAAATAAATAATCAGACTAATTCATGCACTTTGCCTTCTCCTAACATACACATTTGTTATTGGATTTACATCACAACCATCAATTTTAAATGTAAAAGGTAAATATAATGGAACATCCAAGTCAGGCAGAATCACTAAGAGCTAGTTCTCAACGTACCCTTCGAATAAAATCACGACCGTTAGAGTCTGTGTAAAAGGTTCTATTTGTCCCCAAGGTGGTTGTAATTTGAGTAACAACTTCTTTTCCAATTCCATCATCGATAGGGATAGGGCCAACCTAAGATGGTGGAATGTGTCAAACCTTTTATTGCAGTGAAAGTTTATACCATATCATCGGTGTCAAATGTTTTATAGTTCAAACTCAAGCTGAATGCTTACAATGAACTCAACTTCAACATGCTCCTTCCCTTCTGAAGACGATTGATCTACAGAGATGACAAAATTTAGTATCAATAAGGAGAGAACCAAGTGGAAGAAGGTGATGTAAGGGAAATTCCAAAGTTTTGTTCCATAATCTGAAATGCACAGGTGATGGGAGGTTGGAGAAATTCAAACTGGCCTTTTGGGTTTAGGATGTATTTAAAATGAACTATTTTGGCAAAGGTGTAAAATATGTCAATAGTCACTTCTGAATCCCAAACTTTTATGACATTTGGAGGCATGGTTCATCATCACGAAATGACAAGAAATTTCTAATCATGTGCAGAGAAACCATTATTTTACATGCCCTTTCTTCATAATAATAATTTAACAAGTTCACAACAAAACCACGTAATTCATGAGTCATCAAGTTTGCCATAACTGTCTTTTGGCCCCTGGTTTCGCTCCCTACATGTATTGATCACCTACCCAATATGACTGAGTATAAAAGGTGATAATCTGTCATTAACTGCACCTGATAGACCCATGGATTAATCATCTGGTGAACTTCCTCAACAATTGGTCCACGTATTACTTTCAGAAGACTCTGCAAATTGTAAAGGAACATTAGTTTCTCATTTCAAAATAAATGTAAGCAAGTATTATGGCTCAAGTCCCAAAGCATTATACCTGCTTTTCTGGTTTGATAGGAAATGTACCATTAGGCCGGAAGACATATGCTCCAGATGACTTCAAAAATATTTAAGAACAAAGTAGCCATTAAAAATAACTATATTATGAAACGTGAACAAGTTTAAGTCAATGCTAATGAAAGAAGGTCCAATGGAGCTGGACTTTAATGAACCTGAGGTTCTTTATCACTTCCATTGTATCCAGAATAGAAGCTAAACGATTGTTGAATACTTCCATTGACCTTAACAAGTTGCAGGAGTTAGTCAGGCAGTCAAATAAGAAACTATTGGTTTGTATCTAAATGCACATTTGTGTATACATGCAACAATAGCTGCTCCAAGTAACAAAGTATGAAAAGATTGCTTCATTTGGAAACAAAGAAGTAGACATCAACTTATCATCACTGGACCATCAAGTGAATAGCATACCGCACTTTGGTGGTTAACATACTGAACCGGTTTCCCTTCTTCAGAAGAAAATGTAAGCTTTAGATGGTCAAAACCCACTTCAAAGTTAAACCTGCCACTATCTTCAAACAATTGTATAGATGAACTTGTTGATCTTGCACCTAATTTCAACATCCAAAAGAGAAGTTCAAAAATCAATTATTGCATTACGAGTCTTACTATTTAACTTAAAGAACAGCTGGACTGCACCTTTGGCTTTGGCACTAGAAATAGTATATGTACTAAATCCAAGAGGTGGAGCGGATGCAGTGAATGCCAGCCAGTACTTTGGAGTCTTAATTGGTTTTTGGCCCAGGTAAGCATCAACATGGTAGTTTCTCAAGCTTTTATGATACTCAGATATAGGAAGCAGCTGTGACTCAAGTACTGTACCAGTGGAATCATGCACGATAGTATCTTCAGATATTACCTAAAAAGAAAATATTCTCAGCATCGAGCAATTTCTCTTTTCCCCAGTCTCAATTATGTGATGTCCTGACAGTATAGTTGTATAGACTGTCATCTTCTTGGACCTTAAAGGCATTCATCACAAACATCATGAAAAATCATGTGCAACATTTTGCTAGACAAACAATATATCAGAGCTCAATAAATGGTCTAGCCCTTACATCCAAGATGAGTACGCTACATATACTACAAATCACCAACATCTCATACCAATGAACAGTGAAAAGAGCATTAAAACACTAAGATATTTATGGTCATTTTAAATAAAGAATAGTGCTTAACAAATATAGAACTGAAACCACAATCAGAGAAGGTACCAACAGGTAATTGGACTACATCTTCTCGCTTCCATCCAAGAGCATTGTAGACAACAACAATCTAAAACAACATGAAGAACCTTTAGTCTTCAAACAGCAGTTTAAAGTAAAATGTGGAGAAATGGAAGCAAATAAGACAAAGAAAACTCCTACCAGATCTTTTCCATTAGAAAGATCAGTTTCTGATGGAGGGCAGTAACTTATATTCAGAAGGGGACACTGCATGAGAAATTACAAGTACTAAAATAATGTTAAATAACCATTTAATGGATTTGATGTTACAGGTATTAAAATAATGTCACATAATTTGCACCCCAGAGGACTTTCTGGTGCTTTTGATGATAGAATCATTTCTGCAGGGCACCAGTTTTAATTTGGTATAAATTTGAAATTTGCATTCCAGATCCTAGGTTCTGTATTATAAGCGTTTTATTGCTATAGAGTAAAATGAGATAAAGGGTGACAGTATTCCAGATGCTACTATTAGAATAGCCTCTTTAGCTATATTTTCGGTTAGTCCAACTATTCATATGTATTCGCCCATGTTCACACAAGTCAAATCAGATTATTAGTAATATTAATAGATTTCAGAACCTTCTATAGTATTTTCACTTTTGATCAACGATGTGACTGGCTGTAATCTACTTCTGAGGAAAAGAAAATTACAGAAAAGTCACCTAACAAGAGATATGGAATGAAAATAAAAAATTTAGAAGTACAGATGACTAATTTTTTAGATAAAAGTGATACAAAATATGAACTTAACTTACTGTTACTGCAAGTTTATCTTAGATCAGTAATTTGATATTCTTTCGTCACTCCAGCACTAATACATAACAAATCTCCATTTGTATCAAAACATGTTCTTTCCAATACATAATTATGAAAGAATCAAATTCACATTGTTTTATCCCAGAAAAACTCACTCTGAATTAACATGAACTTAAAAGTTATAAAAAGCGATCTAAAATAACTTCTCTTGGCTCACATGGGATATATTCACTATGAAAGGTCATGCACAAAATCATCTCGCTCCCACAGAGTTTTACAACTACTGACACCAATCATACAGAATAAATAGTTATACACAGCTAGTTTACCTGTTGAAATTTTGCACTATCATCAAATCCAGAATCCGATCTGGACTTAACTAAGCACGCCAGTGATGATGCAGCCAACTCCTCTGCCTGGAGATATGAAGAGTACCTTGGATACTGTTTGAAAGGGACATTGGAAAATGGGAATTAAAGCAAAAGGCAAAAAAGCCTTCATTATAAAGAGAACCTCCTTATAGCCCATATACAATCTTTTTGCATAATCATTAGCCACATGCTGTTGCTCTGTTCCAGTAACTGCATCATGGTGCTGTGCAATAGCTAAAGCATCACCAAGTAAGTCTGTGCTTGGACCAGATTTATTTCTTCCTCTAAAGAACTCGAGTTGCCTTGCAGCCTGATCATAGAGAGATATCCTCAGAATCACAGTCACACTAATTTAGAGCGCATTTTTAATCGATAAATACCAAATAATAGCCACTCATCATTCTGACATAGCGCTTGAGAGCTGGTCTACTTGCGAAGTACCCAGTCCAGTAACCATGTATTTGATCTGCATATCTGAGCAAAGTGATCATTCATCTTAGAATCATGAGGAAGACCTTCTACTTATAAGCAATTAGAAAATGCATCAAGAAAGCAAAAGTCTCACGGGAAGTAGTCGTCAGTCTTAATAGGCCAAACACTTTCAGTTTTATGTTTTGCATCGGTATATATGGACGGTGTAGAGTATAGTGCATTCACACGTCCATCCTGGTGACAATCAAATGCAGTTAATTTGACATTCCACAGTCTGATAAATTCATAAAGAGAGCTGAATGATACTTTAAGGCGTGGACATTATTGATAAGATACACGTAACGAACAGTCAAGTCTGAGGAACACAATTCAATACAAATTTGAACTGACATGAGGAATCAGTTCAAATTTGAACATTAATCACAAACTAACATTGTCTCTGGCAAAGCCACATAATATATATCTGCTGGCGAGACATAAGGGCTCCAATAATTGGTATTATGTGCATATAATAGTATGTAGGAGTATACAAATACAATATAATAGCTGCATATGCAACCAAGAACCTAGTACAAATTATAATTTACACCACAAGCATTAGAATGTAGAAGACAAAGTTACGGTAGAAGTAATGGATAATGGAAAAACAATAAAATTTCATTACATCACTTTTCTTCCCTAAATACAGGAGCAAAAGTATGTATGGAAAAGGAATTGAAGGAGAGAATGCTCATCTACAAAAAAAAATCGAAGTTGAGTAACAGTAAAGGGTTATTACTTTTAGCAGCAGAGAAAAAATATCTGAAAATTTAAGGTGCTCACAAGATTAACATAATGAATAAGCTTGTCCATCTGGCGGAACCATGTGTGTGCATATTGGTATTTAAAATCAGTTCCCATGGTCCACATGATGTGATTTGTCCGAGTTATGTTTGCCTGAAAATTTAAGAAATCATCAGCACTTAATAAGAGAAAGGAGAAATACTGCACCTTGTGAAATTTTTCTTTCATGGGCACAGGGCTTCTAGAAAATTTAGATGTCACTCTGCAAGGAGAAATAACAAAATACCTGCGATATTGCAGCAGCTACAAAGTCCTCAACTCGCTCTTGAACATTGTAATCAAACAAATTGAGATCATCCTTCATACTCAAATGCAGGAAAGAAAAGACATATTAGGTACACAAACACTGGTGCAGCTATGAAACACCACGTGCAATCTTAAATAAGTAAGCAATGGATTAGGTTTTTCAATATGCCTACTTGCACAACTGGTGAATCGTCATTGACTTCAAAATAGAAACCTGATGGTGGTTCATAGTTCTCTGGAAAGGCACCAGCAAAAATCTGAAAATTGAAATTAGGGATATAGAATTTACCAACTTAAGGCCCAAGGTAAGTATCAAAACAAGCAGCAGCAAAATATCACATCAGCAAGTAAAACTGTAAAAGTAGTCTAGTGTATGTCAGGTAACCTGTGCGGATGGACCAAAGCTTTTAGAGCCCTGCCAAACAACTTCAAGACTCTTGTCAATTTTACGCTTCGCCCTGTCTTGATAATCAATCCGGCCAAAGAAAAGTGAGTCAAACCCAAGCTGCAGACAGAATCAGAGCAGGAAGTTAATTAATTAGCAAAATCATGACTCTAAACTTTGGTTCAGTGAAAAAGAGACTGACTTGTGCTCCTAACAAGTAAGCCTGTACAGCAGAATGTCCAAAAGGGTCGATTTGCCACCCAATTCTTGGTGTGACGCCAAACTCCTCTTTAATGAAGCGGTGACCTAGAGTTGTCTGATCAATCATGTCAATGTAATGCGTTGTCGCCTCATCATGCATGCACATCCCGCCATTTCTTCAGAAAGGAAGATATATTAATTTGAAGCTCCGTACAAGTATGATATTAGTAGAGACATATGAAAATCCATGATAGCTGCAGAATATGAGCATCGCTCTTAAACCTGGTGACTAATCACAGCAGAGTAGCATTTTGATTAACAGTAAAAGGACGTGTTATCTAAAGCAAAACATGAAAATGGCAAAAGAGTGAGTATAAGTCATACATGAATTCCAGCTGACCGGAGCTGACGAGGTGACGGACAATTTGGTGAATTTGCTCACTCTGGTCCCTCCACCAACGCTGGAAAAATGCCTGCAGACATTATGGAAGAGGATATAAAGGAAGGATTATGAATTTATAAATGCATGTTGCTTATGGAAAGAAGAAAGAAGCAGTAATGTGAAACCTGCTCAACATAAATAAATCTGCGATTGTTGTCGGCCAAGAGAGCAGGCACAAGAGAATCCAAGACGTTTTGAACGCAGGCGCCCTGGATGGAATTGTTGGAGCCGACGTAGTACTGGTCGACGGTCTTGAGCCAGCCGACGTCGTCGTGGGTGTGAGGCACCAGATGGACATTGAGCTTGCCGGCGACAATGCCCTGCGAAGTGTTGTATTTGCACTCTGCAACGCCGATTACGACAATCAAGACCACCACCGCCAGCAATTGCGATTTCTTCATTTTGATTGAAACCTAGAACGAAATGGGAGTAGCGTAGTGGAGTTGAAGAATTTGAAGACGAGAAAAGTAGGAAACAAGTGATTGACACTTGGATGAAGCGAGAAGCTAGCAGCTGTTAAATCGAACAGTGGAGTTAAGTGGACTGAAAAGGTTTGTCAAAGTGCAATAGGAATGCTGTACAATTGCAACTTTTGTGTAGGAATGGGATATAAAGGAAAGCCCAAATCTCTCTCTCTCTCGCAAAGCAAAACCACTACTACCACTTGGACGATTTAGTGCACATACATTGTGATGGATACATCATAAATGTTCAACAATGATTCATATTTTATTTTCCAGAACTGGACTTGCAGATGTTTGTTATATCTTGCCACACAAGCTATTGGAATGAACGATGGTGCCACTTTAAATTGGTCTTGCTCATTTCGCATGCTTACAAATATTTGATTTTACGACAAGATAGATACATCTTTCAAGAAGCAGCAAACATTTTTAGGTAATCCAAGTCGATAATGAATGTCCGAATCTCCATGGGAGCAAGTTCCACCACAAGCTTTACTGGATCCACACCTCCTCCTCTCACCACTTTACCTTCTCTTCTTCTTCTTCTTCTTCTTCTTCTTCTTCTTCTTCTTCTACCTTCCACTCTAGTCTACTCTTCTCCATCTTCTTCCTTTCTTGGTTGCCCGATAGCGTCATTTCCGTCACCTTAGTGATCTGAATTTGCCATTTCATATAACAAGTAATTCTCAGCTTTAATATTCAATATTGCTGCATTTGGACTTGAATCGGTATTACCTTCTTGCCAGAAAAGAGCTTCTTCAGTTCGACACCACTCACCACTGAGTTATCTTTATCCTCTCCAGTCTTCGGGCATGTCAAAAAGACATGATTAATACATCATTATATTATAAACCAATTATAGTTATTAGTTCAAAAGATTGTAATCAAGAAGAGGACCTCATATAAGTGAGCCAGGCGAAGGAGAACTTTTCCACTTTGAAGCTCCTGCAGCAAAGAGACATGGTTGAGCTCCAATAAGAACTTGCCCAACATCTTAAAGTCTGCAGATGATCAATTTCAGAAACACAGTTAGTTATTTATACCTGCAGAGTTATGACTGCAATATTGTTTGGCAATCTATAAGATTCATCCATAGCTGAGAATCTAGTTATACGGGAACTCTTCCAATCATTACCCTCCTGCATCAACCAAAATACTCAGCTCACTCTCCACTCCAACTTCCATAAACATATCACTCTCACCTCTTCAGAAAATGCCAAAAGCAGTGGAGAATATATCTCTTGTCCCAATGTGCGACGCCACTTTGCTCCTTCTCCACGCGGATCAATTCTGAAATAGAACTTCCCTCGAACCTGAAAAAAAAATGTGAATGGCTCTACAGAATGACTTTAATTGATCATGCAAGTAAATATATAACTACATTACCGTCAAACCCTTGCAATCGTCAAGAACACAAACTTTCTCATTTAGTGCCTCGCCAACACCTCGAGTGTCGTCGTTGATCAGCCGTCTGTGCAAAAAGAAAAATATTGAGCTAATATATCCTAAATATACGGGACAAATTGAAAATTAGAAGAGATGCTTGAGTCAGATAACAGTAAACTGTATACCTACCTATGAAGCATCAATTCTAATTGACCATCCACCAAGCTTGATCCACCAACTGCACGGTCCACTAATACAGAAACTTCCCTAGTTTCATCCTCCAGATAAATTCCAAGATTTATCTACATCATAGAGATTTAAATAATGCTTTATTGCAATTCCAAAACCTTGTAGATGCTTCCCCAACTAGATTTAAGTAGATGAATTCATGAAAATACCCAGTAATAAGCTCAAATTTCATAAATCAGCTAAATAAACTAAAAGATAAATCAATGCTAAACCGCCATTATACAACTTCAGATACCATACAGGATAATAATTGCCAGCAACTGGTTGATGTACATCCAGGTCCCAATCAGCTCTATAATCTCGAATCTACAACCAGCCAATTTTCATGATATTAGATAAAAAATGGCCTGTTTATATGAACATTTCGAGTCCAGATTCCTCTCTGCTGGCTCCCTCACAGTTTCCAGTTTTTATCACAAATCTTAAGAACTAGAGCTAAAATGTACCCTTTTAATGAAGTCACGCCCATTGGAGTCTGTATAAAAAGTCTTGTTGGTACTCAAGGCAGTGCTTATTTTAGCTACAATTTCCTTTCCATACCCATCATCCACAGGTATAGGTCCAATCTGAAAATAAAACCAACATAAGAAAGTGCAATAAGTTAAGGGTTCTATGAAGAATATCGGACTTCCGTTCTACAAGGATACAGTTCAACTTACAGTGAACTCAACTTCAGCATGTTCCTTGTCTTTGTAGACCCTAGTTACCTGCATGAGTTAGGTATTAGCCACTGGATAAGGAAGGTATCAGAAGTTCAAGACCAAAACTAATTCAGTATCGGGGCTCAAATTGAAATTACTAGCATCATTATCATGAACCAAGTAAGATAGTTTTCCTTAATCTAATTTTTTTGGAAGCCTGCTGAGGATGTGAATAAGAGGGAGAAAGATAAAGCACCTGATATAACCATGTATTAAGCTGCTGATGCACTTCATCCAATAATGGGCCTCGAATAACAGCCAAAGGAACCTACAGGAGACAGATTATTTTACATACCGACTCAAATTCTTCCATTTGGGTGATATAAAACTTTGAAAATAAGTTATTAGTTAACAGCTATTTTGAGCCGTGAAATACGATAAAAGCAAGGAGCAAACCTGGCCTTCAGGTTCAATGGGGAATGTACCATTTGGACGGAAAACATAAGCCCCAGAAGCCTTTGAAGATGAAGAAGAAATGAGTTGTCATAATTTTAGGCAAATAAACAGCGGGAGACATACATGGAAAAATGGTTTTCCGAGGAGGTAAAAGTACCTGGAAAACTCTGTCGGTACCATTATAACCAGTGTAATAACTATATGAAAGCTCAGGAAGTGCAGTCACCTACATCAGTGAAACAAAGGTAAACCCAATCCCATCAGTATTGTATGCACAAGAAACAGCATTATAATATCTTTTTAACAGTTAGTATTCTGTTCTTCTACGTAAAGTTTAGCAAGTTAGACTTATAACTTTCCCATAGATGCACCTAAAAATAATGATCAAAGCCAAAGGCATATATACATCTTTATAGCAGCATGTATCCAAATAATAAAAATATTCCTTTACTGAACTTGAATATAATTTTTATAAGCAGATGTAGAGCATTCGATGAAACCAATTTACCAAATTTCTTTTGTTAGCATAATGTGCGAGTTTTCCTTCATTTGCTGAGTAGAGTAGCTTCAAATTTCCTTGACCAACTTCAAATGTTTCACCACTACCTTCTTCTGAAGTATAGACTGTTGAGACGAAGGATCTGGGTTCTGATAAGAAATTGTAAAGAAAAGAGTTAATGCTAATGACACTATTTTGAACATAAGTAAATTCATTTATTCGTACCAGTTGATTTTGAACTTGAGACAATGTAAGTGCTGAAACCAAGAGGTGGTACAGATGCTGAAAAGGCAAGCCAATATCTAGCCGAGCCACTGGCCGATATACCTAAATATGCCTTGACAAGATATTCTGTTGTCAGCAAAGAGATGTTGGAAATAGGAAGGAGCTGAGATTCAATCTCTTTTCCAGCGGAATCTCGAACAACTAGATTTTCAGACGTAACCTGCAAATGATATGACCAATTACTTGTAGTGACTACATAGGAAGCAGAAAAGCATTGCTTTATAGAGCAACTCAAAAGACTCTTACACAAAACTGATACACGGCGCCAGATACTTACAGGAATACGGATGACATCCTCTCTTTTCCATCCTAGAGGATTGTATGCTATTATGACCTATAACATTGGGGAGAGAAAAAGAAAAAAACTTCCAATGAGATGACTATGAAGTAACATCCAACAAAGGGAACAACAAACCAATGGATTTACTTGCTTCAATTAAAATAAATAAAAAATACAAAATTACTAATCTAACCAAGCTTTTCCCATTGGTGAAATTAGCTTCTGATGGAGGGCAATAACTTATGTTGAGCAGAGGACACTAGCCAAAAAGAACATCAAAATATCAGAATAAATCATGACTTTGCAGCAAAGTAGAATGATTAATGAAAATAAACAAAGGCATAAAGAAGATATAGTTGATTCTAATAGAAAGAGAAAACCAAAACTTTGAGATGGTCTTAGTAGATATAGATTTTATTTTTTTTAGATGAAATTCTATTAATCATTCATTGACTACTTACTTAGGCCGTTCAATTAAGAAGTAAAATTTATGTTATCATTAATTCATTATAAAGATTAATTGGTTAGCTTCTACAAGAAAATCACATGACTGGTGATATAGAGCATATCATCTGGATGCCACAAAACAAAATGCACACGCTGGCATTTTAAGCAAAGAATTAAGAATTATAATCAATTAGAACCCAGTGCAAAGCAGGGAAACATGTACTTGCCTGTTGAAATTCAGGGTCTGAATCCATTTGCATAGAATTCGATCTTGAGCTAGTTAATGCAGCCAATGATGATGCAACCACTTTCTCCGCCTGAAAGTTTAAACAACAAGATAGAAGAGTGCTGTTATTCATGTTGAAAACAAAAACATGACCAATAACAGAAGCAAGCATACAATGTTGATGAGTCCATACCTGGTGATACTAGCTCAAGGTGAAGAGAGTGAGAAACAAAAAAATAAAAATAAAAAAGGAAAGAAATATAAGTAGCTCCTCTACTTTTACATATTTTTGAACTGGGTCTTTGTACGTTTATATTTTAGAATTGAGTTTTTCTATCTATATTTATGTTAAATTCGGACCCAAATGAAAATTTGAGTCTTAATACACAGATTTATCATTTATGTTAAAATTCTCTCCTCACAACTTTGATTGTTGTTAAGAATGAATCCTTGTGTTGACAAAAAAATAGCTAGGACCCAATTTCAACATAAGTAAAATAGAATACTTAATACACGGGCCCAATTTCCAAAACAATGGAAGTCCACAGACAAACAAAAGTTTAGAAACTCACTTAGAAAAAATCCTATAAAGTACAGTGACACAGATGTGCTTTAACCAAAGAAATTCCAGCTAAAGGAAAGATTCAATGTCTGAATGATTCAACAGTACCTCTTTAAAGCCAATTGAAAGTCGCAAAGCATAATCAGCAGCTACATGCTGCCTTTGCGTCCCACTAACTGCATCATGATGTTGAGCTAAAGCCAAAGCATCAGCTAATGCATCTGTGTTTGGTCCAGTACTATACCTGCCTTTGAAGAACTCCAACTGCCTCGCTGCCTAAATTTTAAATCCAAAACTTGAAACTGGCTATGGAAAGCTTTGATAACTAGTACAGGCACACATTTTCTATCCAGAAACTGCAGAATCCAAGTAGAAGGATAAAAAACTTACTAAATAGTAACCACTTAGAGATCTCACGTATCCTTTGAAGCTTGGCCTACTGGTAAAGTAGCCTGTCCAGTATGCATTCTCCCCATCTGCATACCTGTGGAATGTGGTGACTACCAAATTTTTAGTTCAGAGAATTAGCTGCGGTTGATTTTTCACTCATAAGGATAGAACTCACGGGAAAAAGTCTCCAGTTTTCAGAGGCCATTTCTCGTTTGCAGCATATTTTGCATCAGTGTAGATGGATGGTGTAGAATATAAAGCATTGACACGTCCATCCTGAGACCAAGAGATAGATTTTTAAACAAATACATACAGCAGAAAATATACAGCTAAAAATCAGGATGAAAATTACCAGATTGACATAATGAATGAACTTATCCATCTGTCTGAACCAAGAAACTGCATATTGGTAACGGAAATCAGTACCCATAGTCCACATTATGTGATTTGTCCTTGTTACATTTGCCTGTATTTTAGAAGGAAAGTGTTAATTATATATCATATACGAAAGGGCCAACAACATAGAAAAGGTAAGACAAAAACTAGAAGTTTAATAATTCAAGTCATGCCCTAAACACATATTCCAATACAGCCTTCTCGAAGTCCATATATTCCTAAATTTTAATCCCCTCCCCTGTAAGATTTGGTTCTCTCAGACATCATATCAGGCACCATGCCAACATCTATCCAGCTAATGAAACTAACTTCATTGTCCAACGGATGTGAGATGCTACTACAATCAAACATGGTACCTGGGCTAATGCAGCTGCCACAAAATCATCCACTCGCTGCCGCACATTATAATCAAAAAGAAGAGGATCGTCCTGAATTCAACCCCTTGCATTAATAAAATATTCCAAGGAATCAGAAACATCATTTATTTCAAATTGCTTGTTTTTTCAACATGACTAACCTGAATAGGATCAGAAACATCATTTATTTCAAAAGTGAACCCATCTGGAGGCTCGTAATGTACAGGGAATATCCCAGTGAATATCTGAAAATGTACTCATGATAGAGAGAGACCTTTTACCTTCTAATCACAGGACAAGTAAAATAGTCTACGAGCATTGGCATGGACTTCAGGGGGGGGGGACAAAGTTACCTGAGAAGATGAACCAAGGGACCTTGAGGCCTGCCATATAACCTCGAGAGTTTTGGTGCTTATCCGCTTAGCTCTATCTTGGTAATCAATTCGAGCAAAAACAGGAGTCAAAGCCCAGCTGCGACATGCAAATGTAGAAAAATGGAACCAAATATGTTTTGCTGTTAGAAAGTCATAGCTTTCAGAAAATCAATAATCTAAAAGTACATCTCAATTTGCAGAAACGGTGACTGATGTTAAGTGATCAAATGGAATAAGTACCTCTGCACCAAGCAAATAAGCCTGAACAGCAGAATGCCCAAAAGGATCTATCTGCCACCCAACTCTGGGTTTCTTGCCAAATTCATCAAGAATAAAGCGGTGTCCCAGAGTTGTCTGATCTATCAAGTCAACGTAGTGAGGGGTTGCCTCATCATGCATACACATTCCTCCATTTCTGAAGGTGACCAATATATTCAGTATTAAAAAAAAAAAGGATTCTGTAACTTATGCGGATGATAGCGCGTACATAAATTCAAGTTGACCAGAATCGACCAGCCGTTTGACTTTAGTCTTGAGAGTGTCACTCTGCTGTCTCCACCACCTCTGGAAGAAAGCCTGATTGAAGAAGCACAGAATGAAGCGGCGAGGAGAAAAAGTAGTTCAAAGTCACGGATGAAGAGAAAGAGAAAGAGAAGCTGCCATCTCAACATAGATGAATCTCCGATTGTTATCATCCAATAAGGCGGAGATGACAGAATCCAAGACGTTCTGGACACACGCTCCCTGAGGCCAAACGAATTTGAATTTGAAAATGCAAATATGGTTGTAATGTAATGTGATGTAATGTAATGTAATGTAATACCCGAATGGAATTGTTGGAGCCGACGTAATACTGATCGACGGTCTTGAGCCATCCTACGTCGTCGTGGGAGTGCGGCACCAAGTGGACGTTGATCTTGCCGGGCACGATGCCGGCGGAGGTGTTGTAAGCTACGTAAGTAGAGCCAACCGGCGTCGCGAGGAATATTCCGGCGAAAATCGCAAGCAAGAAGAGGTTGTGGAGTTCCATGGAGTGATGAGTTGAGGGAGAGAGGGCGGGCGGAGTCTTCAATTGGAGATGCTAATCATCAAATAAAAAAGGATTTCTTCACTTAATCGCAAAGCAACAATCGATTGCTGGGTTGCCTTTGGTTTTCCACTAAACAAAACACTTTGGCCTCGTCTCGTCTGACCTACTGCTCATTTTTTCTTCCAAGAAAGGGACGAATCTCTGTGTCTCTGCGAGGAGTCGAGTGTTGGACTATACTTGTCTGCTAGCTTTTATTTTTATTTTTATTTTTTCAGTTCACAAAGTACTGTATTAGACAAAAAAAATCAAGTCTTTGGCTGGCCCACAATCTTATCCATTAATTATTTTTAGTATACCTTTGATTCTCTGAATATTAATTATGTTTTCGTGTTCTAAACACCAAACTTATTATAATTTCAATCAATATAATAATTAAGTTGAGTTAATCCAATGTGAAGTATCCACTCGTTATTTTATGTTTTGGATGGATTATTATCTGAAAAGTGTTGACCCTGATAACCATTGCTCTATAACAATTTTAATGTAATCCGAAGCTTATGCTGTATGTGCTCTTCTTCCTTTTTTCCTTTTGAAATTGAGGATAGCAAAATCATAAGATCAATTCATATTTATTGTGCCTCCTTGCTTCGAAATATTTTTATAAAAGTGGTTAACAATTTGAATCGTGTGTCTTCCAGTTGACTTCATCACTCTAATAGATTTCCCAACTAACAAGTGCCAACCACTATATACAATGCTAGACGAAGAAGGATAAGATTTAATTCATTCCGTGAATTACGTCTATCACAATTTGTTCTATTTTATATAAGGGGTCATACGATTTTTTATTGCTTTAGTTAACTGTTAAGATATATAAAATATAAATTCAAAATTGTTCTAATGATTAACTAAAAACTGGATCGATTATCCAATGAATAAGTATAATAAAAGAAAGTTATAAATTTCTAAGATTCATGATATGAAAAAGTTATTGGTTATTAAAGTTCATATCTTAGACTATAGCTAGATTCAAAACTAGCAATTTTCAAAAGTACATGATATATGATTAGAGCCGCTAAATTGGCCCGGTCCGATGGGTCGGTCTGGGGTACACGGAATTAGGGTCGGGTTGTGCTCGTAAAAATAGTGACCGAAAAAATCAGGTCTAAAAAGTCCGCCCACATAGCCCCGCTGGCCTACCGGGTTTTCGGACTAAAAAGTCCACATAAATTTTGTTAATGTAATACCTATTAGGACGCATATTAAGTATCTTATTATCTTTTAAGTATCACATTATAGCACTTAATACAGTGTCCTATTATTCTTTATGTTGTATTACAGTATCTATTAGAACAGTTATATGAATTTATTAAAGTACCATACTATAATACTGAATAGGACACATAAAATGTCATATTATCTTATGGACGGGCTTAGCTCGGTGGCTCGCATTAGGTTGGGCTAGGCTCTGAAATTTTTGGTCCGGTACCACTGTACGACGGGCTAACCCGACCCGTATAGTACCCAAAGCCCAGTGGCTCGGGCCGACCCGACCCGACCCGCGTTATTTTGCTATCTCTATATATGATATACATCGATTAATGCATTAATGGTATTTGGAGTAGAGCCCAAGAATGAGTGATACGTCCGTTAACAATTTGGCTGAAAAGCTTTCTTGAATCTAAGTGAGTCCATGCCCCATGGGTATTAATCCACTTCAAATAGTTGTTGGCTATAAGCTTGAACCTTTTCGGCTGAGGATTCCAATCTGAGTGACAAACATGGTTTTTGCATATTTTTTAGGATGTTTTTTTATATTATTTCACAAAATAAGATTATGTTTGTAATGCATTATATTGTAAAATCTAGTATTTTGTACAAATTTGATAATTTATAGTTATTTTTGGAAATTTATAGGAAAATTGCGACCTATTTTGATAAAATGATCATAGAATGTCGATGAGAAGTTTGATACAAATACATAGAAGAAAACAGATAGCAATTCAGAGTCCGAATGAGGAAGAACGAGGCGAAACAAGCGAAGCACGCAGACTGCCAATGGGTGAGCCAACGCCTGCACATTTTAGGCATTTTCAACAGTCGAGGCAGCAATTGTTGGCGACGTGCCCTATTCCGAAAAAACACGTTTTTCCTTCTTGTTGGGCCGATCATGCACCACACTATAAAACATCATTTCAACTCTTATTCAAAACTTAATCTTGAAAACCCTCAACAACACACACTTAAGAACACATATTTCTCTCATTCATCATTCATAATCATCCACCTCGAGATGATAACTCATCCATTAGAGCTAGCGAAGAATAAGCAGTCAAGGAAGCAAGTTTGAAATCAAAATTTATAGGATTTGTTCATTTAAACTCTTGTATCTTTATTCATGTATTTTATTTATTTTGATATGTTGTTAAACATGATAATGGTTGACTATATTCTTTTATTATAGGGATTAGATTAAATGAGTTTATAATGGATTGATCTTTATTTTAATTAAATATTTAATTGGATGCATTTATCTTTGTATACCTTTGGTTTGCTTGTATGTTGAGTGATTGATCATCATTTATGCATTTATATATTGTGTTGATTTGAGACTCGGGATAGGAGAATCGACATTTGAGTAGAAGCATAAGACACGCAATCTCAATAAATCCAGAGGTTGAGACTTTGGATGAGGGGTTATAGATGATCTTAAGTAATTTTTGGAATTATAAACTAGCAATTTATCGGAGACGGCGATTTTAGCCCGTAATATACTATTTTAGTCGTCCGTGATGGGACCAAAACTATTTCTGAGATCAACGCTCTATAATAAGGATCCATTCAAGAGTTAAAACTAATTAATAAGGATCCATTCAAGAGTTAAAACTAATTTGGGTATTATTCAGTAAAAATCGACAATTTATAGTAGAATTGAAACATTGATGATGGTTTGAGATAAAAATTGACTATTTAGCTTTTATTGCTTACGATGTGGAAAAAAAAACCCACATAGTTAATTTGATTCAAGAATGTGGTACAAATAGACCCTTGGTGACGTAGTTTGGTGACATGCCATCCCTATGATACGAACTAGGGATGTCAATGTATGAGTTTTACCCGGATCATAACTAATAAATAAGTAATGGTTCTGGTTCTGGAATCGATCCATTAGACACTGGATCCGGACCGGACACGGACCATCAACTATGGGTCTTAAGCGGTCTGGATCTGAGCGTGTCTGGAACTAGAACCGGACCAGAACCGAACAAGAACTGGAATCGAAACCGTTGCTTTATAATTTAATGGGTTATGAATGATTTCGAATCGATATGGATAAAATTAGCTCATTGACAATCCTATTTAAACTTAGGTTTGTCAATAGACGGGTTTTACTCAGATCAAAATCAATAAATAAGTATTGGTTATGGTTATGGAACCAGAACCAGATCCGGACAGGATCGGACCATCAAACTATAGATCTAAACGGTCCGGGTCTAAAGCGGGTTTGGAATCAGAACCGGAACCAGAAACAATGCTTTAAAATTTAATGGGTTTTAAGCGGTTCCGGATCGATCTGGGTAAAACCTCACCCATTAACATCACTAATGCGAACAAGTTAAGGGTGAAAATCGGTTCGGTTTCGGTTAACCGAAATCGAAAATAAAAAAATATGTTGACCGATAACCGAACCGATCGGTTATTCGGTTCGGTTATCCGAATAACCAATCGATTCGGTTATCGGTTATTTGGTTAAACCGATTTTTTTTTTTTTGCTGCTGTTGTACATAGAGAAATAAAATATATACTGTGTACCATCATTGCCATTCAAAGATAAAGGATTAGGATAACAAGATTGGTGGCAACCACTCGAACTAAATTCTCATCCTACTACATACTATAGAAGGCGGAAGGCGAGAAGGCGGAGACGACGGCGGTAGTCGAAGGCGGCGGCGCACTGGTGTGAAATCGCGTACACGTCGTTGCCGAGGAAGCTCTCGCCGCTGTACGCAGCGCCGTAGAGCCCTCGAACGCCCGGGCGATCTCCTCCTCCGTCTCCACGGGGCCGTCGTCGAAGGAGGGGGGCGGGACGAACCCCTTGGGGCGTTCCGGGGGGCTGAATGCGGTGTTCTCCTCACCTTCAGAGAAGTGGATCTCAAAATCGGCGGAGGCGGCTTTTGGGAGAGGGAGGGGGTGAAGGGGTTTGGAGAGAAGGAAGAGGGGGGTTTTGGAGGCGGGGAAAGGGAGGTAGTGGGAGGAGAAGAGAGGGTGGTTGTGGCGGTGGGGATTGAGGGTGAGAGCGGAGAATGTGGCAGAGAGAGAGGAGGCAGCCATTTAAATTGTTGTGAGCAGTGTGAGTGGGAATTTTGCAGAGGATATAAGAAGCTCAAATTTGGGAAATTTGGAAGATAAAAGAGAAGATGACGACTTTTAGTTTTAAAATAAATATCTTTTGGTTACCACACTGCAGTGCACACACACGACTTTTAGTTTAAAATAATATATATATATATATATATATATATATATATATAATATATCGATATATTATTCGGTTATCGGGATACCGATAACCTAATTTTTAATTTTCAAAACGAATACCGAACCGATTTTACAAAATCGGTTATTCGATAACTTAATTCCAAAAAATCGGTTTGATTTGGATATTAACTTATTATCCAGTTCCAAATTTCCACCCCTAGAACAAGTATCGAACACTCTTTTCAAGCGGTGCCCTATCCTTGTGAATAAAAGTTCAGTTTTTTTGTTTTTTTTTATCATAAGCAAAATGACGACTGAGACTTATTTATTCAGTTTAAAACTAAAATCTTAAGGTAGAGCTTTGGATAGTATATTAAAGTATGGATTTAACAAATATTAAATAATAAATATTTAAGATAAACAATATATATAATTACTAAAAAGTTTACAAAATACAGTAATTTATTTTTATAAATGTAGTAGAATAACACAACAAAAAGAACGAATAATAATAATAATAATATAAAAATGTTTTGAAAAAATTATAGTTCAAAATACAGAGAAATGGAAGAAAATATAAATTTAAATAAATGAATGAAAAATTATAGCTAGTTATATTAATGCTTCAAAATTTAAATAAATTTTAAAAATTAGTATAAAATTAATTTAAAATGATTATAAAAATAATAATTAGAAATAATAACAACGTTAGACTAAATAAGTAAAAGGATTCGTAGACAACATGTAAATAGTATAGAAACTTCAATTTCGACGGGATTAGTCGTAGATTTGGAATAAGAATAACTACTTCAATTCCACAAATGGTCAGGAAAGTCGCCACGTATGCCCCAGCTTCCCACCGCCTAGGACTATGACCACAATTCAACAGCAGCAGCAGTAGCGATCTGTCTCCAAATCACAAATCCCCAAATCCATTTTCTATTGCATTTGTAATTTTGACCCGAAAAAGATGCTAAGAGTCGCTGCTCGGAGGCTTTCGACCTCTCTCTGGAGGCGAACCCACTCCGCCGCCGTCATTCCTAGGCTATCCGACACCGGTGATGACACCACAACCGCCGTTCCCTTCCAGCTTCCGTTCTTTCATCTCCCCTCCAGAGGTCTGTTTTGTTTTTCCTCGATGGAAGTGAGGGTTATGTTATGTTATTGCACTCTATGATTTTCCTCGTCGTCTGGCATTCTACTAATAATTATTACTTAGATTTAGATATTATTTCCCATTTTCCCCATATCCTGCACTGGAAGCGACCGCGTATGCAGATATCAGTAACGGTATCATCTCCTGTCAACTTTGAACTTCTAGAATATTTTGATTCAGTCATATTAGGGATTGTGCTGCTAGGATAGTTCCAAATATATGAAGCTAAACTGCTGGCTCTTGGCTTCGCTTTACTTGTTTAGTGTATTCTGTATTCAAGCATTTTTCTATGTCATTCTACTTATTCCTTTTTGCTTGTTTTCTTGAGTTGAAAATTGAACACCAAATGTGATACATTTGTCTATAAAATTGATAACATTGGGGATGCATTTGTTAGTATATGAACTAGCTATCTGATGCAGGAGTCAAGCCACTATATATGTTTGGCAATAGTTTGGTTACTTTGGTATAAGTTATTTGGAAACACCAACACCTGGCATTGACTTATGATTTCAGAAATCAATTAGTAATTTCTAAAATTGTTGGTATGCTTTACAATGACAACCGTTAGTCATGATTGCAGTACTTTGTAGCTTCATATAGCAGCATGCATTTAATTATTCTATAATCTATACAGTAATCATAATTTGATTGTCTGCCTTATGGCCAATTGTGGGTTGAGCTTGTGAGTTCAGATGAAGTTACCCTATTTGACCAAGAGATTAAAAATAAGGAGATCGGGTAATGGTATTAATTCCAGAAGAAGAAAAAGGGCAGAGCTAAGAGAAATAAAGACTTAAACAAAATTAGGTGCATTGAGTGCAACTTTATTTATCTATTCTGTCGTGTTTTTCAGTCTGATAAGTTGGTTAATCCATACTAAATTTTAAATGAAATGAACCTAATGAATAATTAATAATACATTACTCGTGATTGCATTGCTTGGTTACCTTTTATTGTTATGATAGAAGGGAAAAACATGTATTTGTTGAACAATGCTCGTTGTGAATGAAAAAATGTATTTAAGTTCAACTGTGATATTTATGGCTTCAGGTTTTGCTTCTGATTCAATCACCCCAAAGAATGAAAAGAACCCCATTACACAACCACAGGTCCCAGCAACAGTGGCAGCTATAAAAAATCCAACCCCGAAGATTGTATATGATGAGCATAACCATGAGCGGTACCCTCCTGGTGACCCCAGCAAGCGGGCATTTGCATATTTCGTGTTGACTGGTGGCAGATTCGTGTATGCTTCCTTGCTCCGCCTCCTTATTCTGAAGTTCATCCTGAGCATGTCGGCCAGTAAGGATGTTCTAGCTCTTGCTTCGCTTGAGGTAGATCTGTCGAGCATTGAACCTGGGAACACGGTGACAGTGAAGTGGCGAGGAAAGCCAGTGTTCATCAGGCGGCGGACTGAGGAAGATGTGAAGTTGGCAAACAGTGTGGATTTGGGGTCTCTACGGGACCCACAAGAGGATGCGGTTAGGGTGAAGGATCCGGAATGGCTGGTTGTGATAGGGGTATGCACGCATTTGGGTTGCATTCCGTTACCAAATGCAGGTGATTTTGGAGGATGGTTTTGCCCTTGCCATGGGTCTCATTACGATATATCTGGGAGAATTCGGAAGGGTCCGGCCCCCTACAATCTTGAAGTTCCCACCTATAGTTTCTTGGAAGACAACAAGTTGTTGATCGGCTAACTAGCTACCTCAGAAAAACTCTTTATCATCGAACAATTTTAATGTCATATGCCTTGTAGATCATCATCTCTCTACTTTTATCTCCTCCACAGAATATTCGATTTTGGGTTTATTTAGTACAAATTTTTCTTTAATTTATTATATATTGTAATTACAATCCTTTTGAAATTATAATATCTTTAATAAAATTTCTTTATTAGTGAAAAACTCGTATTATTTTCAACCATTGATATTTTAATAAATTAAAGGTTGGAGCCCGTAATAACGCCCCACTATATAGTCCATACCACCATTACCTAGTTAGCCATTTTTGAAGCCCATATCTCAACAACACAAATTGAAATCGTTGAATTAGAGATGACCATAAATTCATTACAAGTAGTCACTAATCACAATCAATGTCTATTGATATACCTAATTTTAGAACAGCTTATACTCAACACAAGAATTAAGTACAAAATTAAATCTACACAAACTCATAATTTCTACGTTGTTAATTTCAAGGTTTTCATTAATTTTATACAAATTAAAATAGAGAAAAATAAAAGAGTAAATGTGGCTCCTTGTCTTAAATTGTGGTCAGTTTTTGACTTTTCCCAACCCCTTGTCCCAACAAAAGAAAGAATTTGTGAATCTTTCTATACATGTATAAATATCGTATATCGTATGTGAGTATATATTGTAGTTCCAATCCAATCGTGTGTGGTGGACGAATAAACAAAAAGGAGGACTGAATCCCTAAATTAAAAAAAAATTGGGACTTCGGGAGTTGGGACTGAGTTGCAGATAGCATAGCAATAGGGGAGAGAGGTAGTAGGCGGGTAGGGCGCAGACGTATTGCATTCGTATATCGTATCGTATCGTATATCGTATTTTCTGTTGATCCATGGTTTTTGTCTGGTGGTATGGTAATAGCAACCTTAACCTATACAGTCTATACGTGTGTGTGTGTGTTACTACTACTCCTCCTCCGTCTCCCCTCCTCCACTCGGATAAGGAATGCCCCCTTCTTTCCACTGCCTTAATTTGTTCTATTTCTTTGCGTTTTAAACTACATACATATCTCTACCTTTCTTCTCTTTTTTTCGCTCCACTAATTTGTTATTGCCGATTGATTTACGCCTCCGTGACAGGTACTTGTTTCCCCTCCCTTGCTCCCCAATTCTTTTAGGGCTTTTTCTTTTCCTGTCGTTTTTAATCCTATTCCTTCTTCTATCACTCTTCTTGATTCGTGGGCCGTATTTCTATCTTTGTCAATACGTTGCTTGATTGACTGTTCGTCTCTTCTTTTTAGTGCTCCATATGTAATTGCTTGCTTCATTGTTTTAAGGAAATATCTGTGTTTTGGTTGCTTCATTCCATAGCCCATCCTATACTTGCATGCAATTTCTCCCTTATTTTTTGATTTATGTCTGCAAAATTTGGGCCTTGCTAGTGTGTGTGCTGTCCAACGGTTGCTTGTTATGGCTAACTAATCCTGCCTGTCGTACTTCATTGGTTATTGTTATTCATTGTTTGGGCAATCCTTTTGGAAGATAATTTATGTTCTCTTCCAATTTTGTCTATTTGGTACAACACCTCTCCGAATTACGACACTATTGTACAAGATTTGGCCAAGTATACCTGGTTTTGGCTGCTATTATCACTTGATTCTCAACTGTCTATGTAGGGTCTTTAGGAAATCATGAAAGCAATCAAGACACTCATGGTGTAGCACGCACACAATACTAATTCTTTATTCATGATTTGGGTCTTCATCTTTTTGAGAATTGGAGACTTATTTAGAATGCATTTTTGATTGTGGATTTTATTTCTTTTCAGGTGCTGTTTGGTTTTGAATGTAGTACGAGTCAATTTTCTACAAGTCAAGATATCAAATGCTCTTTTTGGGAGTTCTCTGACGGGCTTTTGAGTTGGGCAAATGGCAGCTGATCAGCGGAAAAAGAAGCGGGTTAATGCTGCCAGTTTGGCTGGATGCACTTCTCGTGAAAAATATAGGGTTAACAGGAAAAAACTGCATGTTCAACAGCATGCTTTGAACAGGAGACCAAACATCTCTCTTGAGTGGGACAGCAGGAAAAAAAGTGTAGTTTCCAGGAAGGAGCAGATTGGTTTTTCAAAAAGGCACTTGATTCCATTTATTGAACCTGGTCCTCGAGGCCACAACATTTTGGCTGATGTCGTCCCCATTCCTCCGGAGATTTTTG
The DNA here is from genome assembly GCA_036937905.1 of Salvia rosmarinus. Classification (NCBI taxonomy): domain Eukaryota; kingdom Viridiplantae; phylum Streptophyta; class Magnoliopsida; order Lamiales; family Lamiaceae; genus Salvia; species Salvia rosmarinus. Next base: position 3,519,050 of record CM072813.1, read on the forward strand.
AATTAGACCACCTCTCTGAGGTTCTCTCGTATGAGGTAATATATAATTGTGATTCCAAAGGAAGTTCCATCTTCTCAAGGCAATTTCTTTTCTGGGGCTTATCCATCCTTTGGAACTTACTGCAGGTATGGCAGAGCCGTTTATCTGACAACGAGAGAAGCTTTCTTTCAGAATTCCTACCTAAAGAAGTCGAGCCAGATAAAATCATTCGAGATTTGCTTTCTGGAGACAACTTCCATTTTGGAAATCCTTTTACGAAATGGCAAGTGTCGCTTATGTCCTTTTGGGCAATATATTAGAACTAGTTGCATATTGCTTCAAAACCTGTCTGGTGTACTTCATCTTATGTTTTTATTTTTATTTTTTTATGAGTCTAAAGGAGTGACTCCCAGTTTACCATCACTTGGCACTCATTGATTGGCTTGAACTCCCTCTTCCTGCTTTGTTCTTCCTTTTGGATTGGGGTGCTCATGCTGACTCTTCTTCAGCAACTTGTTGAACTGTCTTCTCTTTGTTGGAAACCAAATTGGACGGTGATTCTTCCAATAGATATCATCTATTTGAAACTCTAAGTCTTCTGAAAAGATCTTTCTGATGTTCTTTACTTTGCTGTAAGCAAGCCTATTCTCTGAATGTTGTGCAATCTAAGTCCAAGTTTATGAAATGTATCTGATATCACATCACGCATCAGGATCAGTTTTCATTTCTTCTCCATCCTTAGTATCTCAATTACTCGCATGCATAATTTGTTTTCTTAGTTTGGTCCTTTCTCCTTATACGAGGAGGTACAACTTACAAGTGATGGTATGTCATGTGGAAGTGTTCCATCTTATAAATTTGTAATTGTTCATCCTTTGTGTTCTCACAGGCACACCTTGACTCTTGATTTGTTCCCTTCAGTATACCTGTCTCGGTCCTTTTTTCTCCTTTTCTTTTCTCTGGATTATATTTTGTGTCTTATTCTATTTTGGCTAGATGTGAATAGTTTATAATAGAAGTCAAAATACAGAGTTCACTGGAATTACTGATATATATATGCCCATTGTTACTCCTGGGTATCCTTGTTCTTCTTTTGCTTTCACTGTTTCCTTTTCATTTTTTCTATGTTATCATATTGTTATCCATATTTCTTTTCCAGCATACTCTACTCTGGGTTCCTTATGTGGGAAAGGAAATGTTATTGGCGTGCTCTTTATTTTTGAAGGATGACTGATAAATCTAATTTTGGTAAGTAGGGTGTCCATTATTATCTAAGTTTCAGTGGCACTTTGTTGTTGTAGGAGTGCTTCTATCTGTCTTGGGGAGCTTCATCCAGATAATGTTCTTCATGAGGAGCAGTCTCTCAGAGCTGCCAAGAAGGCATACTATTCCTTTTTAGAGAACTATCATACTCAGTATGTAGTCCTGGTTTATTTGCAGGAATATTTTCCATGTATTGCTTTTTTAACGCAATTATATCCCCCCCCCCTTACATTTTCTCTCGTCTGAGTTGTTTTCTGACAATGTATTGTGCTTCTTCTGCCAGTATGATTGAAAACTTACAAATGTGGAAGGATAAGTGGTCAAGCTGCATGGATCCTGAAGTGGATATTATGCAGAACATTTGGAGGTTATCCATCTTTTATGCTTTTTTTCGGCTACTAGTATACGAGTTCACACATTTTTCTCAGAGTGGATTTGTATCTTTTAGAGCTTTCTGTTGGTCCTTGGAAATTCATAAGATGATATCTCTTTTTTCAGAGACCTCGCTAGCTGAATGGTTACCATTCTGGTTTCCTGTGACAATCTTTGGTGGTTGTTGATTTTTACTCAGTTTTATATGCTATAGGACATATGTGCTTCAGTATAGGGTTATCTTGTGCATATCTTGTGGGCATGCCTGCATATGTTCATTCTGGCAACTTTCAACAACATTGCTCTCTTTAGAGCAGAACTCTTTATATATTTCTTGAACTAGTTCTCTTGTTCATATCTAGGATTGGCAAAATACAGAGTTTTGTATCTTTTGCATACCTCTTTCACACAAACCAATAAAATTTTAAGGAGTTTCATGTTGTGTAACAGCTCTAGGAAGCATGTTGAGAAAGCTATGCCTGTGTCAGATGCTAGATTCTATGGTACTGAGGAGAACCATGTTGCTACACCTGACTCTTGCTCCTGGGCAAATTCTGAAATAGCTTATAGCAGTGAAAACCAGAACCAGGGAACAATGCAAGGAGAATCTTGTAGAGGGTAATGCCTTTTTTTTCCAATGCAATATTATTTAACCCTTGTTTCTTTCTGCTTAGAGTTATCTCCGCTAGCTTGAGGCATTGAATTTATGCATCCCCCCCCAAGTCCATGTCAAACTAATAATTGTCTTGTTTGCTGGAATGTGCAGAAGAGACTTTTTGAAAAAGATATCTGACAGTTCCTCCAGTGGGCTAAAAGTGGTGGCTGTGGCACATAGAAAAGGAGAGAAGATACACCAATGGAATATTCAGCAAAATGATGGAGCCAAATATATGTCCTACATCAAGGTCGTGGCGTCACATACAGCTTTATTTACTTACTCCGTTGGTCGTTTGGATCTTTGAAATCATGGTGCTTTTTAACTATTTTGTACTGATTCCATTGAGGACTAGTGTTTATTGCCTCTTATCTAAGTCAGCTATTTTCTTAGGAACTCTCTTTTTCCCAGACTTTTCCTCATGTCTTGATCAGATTAGATGATTTTTATATAGTCCTGTGCCTTTATATTTCCTATTATAATTATTTAACAGTTGGTTTTGACTGCCTGTGGTCCTATAGGTCAGCAAGGAACAGCATGAACGTGTTAAAAGTAGCATCAAGTATGCTGGTAATAGCATTCAGCCTAGGTCTCTGAATAATGTTTTAGGTAGCTTTGATGCTCTAAATGTGCAACCATTTGCAAGATTTGAGGAAGAAGAGTGTAAGAAACTGCATGAATATTGGTTAGTTCATTCATTTACTTAATAATTAAGTTGAAACTGAGTAGCTGTGGAGATCCTAGACTCACATTAAAACATGTGTATCTCAGGGTGAAATTGGCGACTAAAGATATCCCAGTAGGCTTTGCTAGCTGGAGAAAAAGACAATTGCAGAGACGCAAACTAATACAGTCTCTGGGTGAAGAAATAGGGCAAAAAGTGGAGCTCCAAGAGGTTTGATGCCCTTTGTTATGGTTCAACTGCATTCTAGTTTTATTTGAATTTGGGCTGTTTACTTGGACTGGGTAAATGTCCAATTGCTGCAATTTTTTACTTGTTACTTTTCTCCAGAATAATCTGGATGACGAGAAAGATGTCTCTAGCAATAACTTAATGGAGGTCTCGGATGGTGAAGGAGAAGTTCCACCTTCTGACACAGTTGAGGTTTATGAGCTGCCATTTTATAACTATTTTAATCTAGATAGTATGATTTTGGAGTTTCTTTAAAGACCATTTTGTCGAGACTGTGTTTGTCCCATTTCTTATTCATAAATGAGACACTAGCACAATTATAACTGACTTTCTGAGTTCGTATATCGGTTGTTAGGAGGTGGAAAAAGAGCAAAGTGATGACCCACTCCAGGACCAGAATGATAATGAAGAGTCAATTAGTGAAATGGCAACAGAAATAGAGGTTGATCTTGCTGCTGTGTTCTATTTTCGATTGTTAATATTTGGTTCTGGATCAGCTTGTTTTGACTTTATCGGACAGACGATTAATCATGCTCTGTATGTTAAGAGTTCTGAAGTTGAATTTGCTAATTTCTGCTCATTTCATTTGATTGCCAGGATCAAAAGGAAACTAGAAATGACTGCATATTTGAGAAGCATACAAGTGATATTACAGAAATGAATGAGGATGATGATGAACCCAACCATGTTTTCATTCAGGATCATAGCAACTCACTTAACAATAGCCCTAGGAGCGATGATAACTTCATCCAGCCCTGGTTTTCTTCAGGATCGGCATCAGCAGCAAATTAGTTCGCTTGATAGTAATCCACATACCAATTCCATGGAGATGGAATCACATGGTGATAGCGGAAGTGCAAAAGATGAAAATCCTCAAATTGTTTCTGGTTACTCGGGAATTATGAACCATGTGGAGGTTCCACTTAGCCAAGGGGCATCTCTTGCATCTTCTAGTGACATTTGGCCAGTTAGTGATGTCCATGGCTCTTACTACCAATCTACTGCATCAAATTCTGGATATTCAGCCACTCATGAGTTGTCGGTTGGGCATCCACAACTTATGCAGCAGGGGCAAGCAGTGCAAATGCTTGCTCTGCAAACGAACCGGCCAGACAAAGATGCTAGGAAGGACATGCTGCATAGGCAAACTGACGATATGTCTTTCTTCAGTCCATATGCTAACCAAGACCGAAGTGAACTGCTTCATTCTCTGTTGAAGGGGCAGAGTAATTTGCCATACCATCATCAAGCGCAAAAACATTCTGGATTAGATTTTCAGCCTGGGAGCGATCTAGTGATGGAGACAGCTCATTTTCCTGGACATTTCAGGGAGCATGTTCATCCACCACGGGTCCTCCTATGGATCTGAGGCAAAAGAGACTGAATGATCTGTACGTACACCAGAATATTCAGGACAGCATATATTCTGGAAGTCGTTTTACTAGTGTTCCTAGGCAGGAGGATTTGGCAGTTAATATTCATGATTGGGCAAGTGTCAACAGTGTACGCATGCCAGTTCCCCATCATTTGAACAGTGGAGAGTTGGGTCAGAGCTGGTATACAGGTGAGAATGGAAACAGGGACGGATGGCATGCACTTGAGCCTGTTAATGGGTTTAACAGTGGAAGTAACTCGGATCAGACGCTTTTCAGTGTCCTATCCGAATGCAATGAGCTACCACGAGCCAGTTATGATGCAGCAGCAGCATTGGGGTCTGCAGAACGATTGATACAGACAGGAACGTACAATGGGATAGGGGGTGGAGGAGGAGGAGGTATTCTTGCATCGAGCAGCAGCAGCAATTTTGTACCAGCATCTCCGAATCCACTGAACTACTTAAGTGGACAAGAAGGGTCTGGCGGCATTAAGATGAATAACCTGGGATGGATGGGATTGCCGACACAGCAGAATTCAGGAATACAGGAGTCGATTGGCAAACCATTCCTGAGGTCGTGGAATCAGTAGAGGAGTGACTGAGTTGTAACAATTTTGGGGTGGAATTTTGACTCGGTTATTTTGCCTTGCGTTGTAAATAGATAGAGCCAATGGTATGGTATGCCGTGTATATTAAGTAGGGAGGGGATGGGATATATGCATTACATAGTGGTTGCGTGGGTGAAATTTGATTTGATGGATAATATGTAATTTATCTGTTTTGGTTGGTGAAGGCGCCAAGTGTCTGAGTACTATTTTTGTAGGCGCAGATTATTATATGATAATAATTTAAGTGTTATGAGCTTTTGTCCGAAAAGGGCGTACCGCTTTTTGTCTTAAGAGTGTAGGTTAGTTATGTTGTTTTTGCAAACTGCCGGTAATAAAGATATGTTCGTTTCCTCTCCTCTCCTCTCCATCACAACAGTTAAACATCATACCATACCATACCATTCAATTATTGTATAGTATTAGTAATGATTGATTGCTCTTACAGGAGAAGGAATTTCGACTGAGTTGTGGTCTGGCAGTTTTACTACTTGTAAATTATGCTTCGAACAGCCTAAACTTAGTTGCAAAGCAAAGCGATGCGATTGAGAGATGCCATTATCTTGATCCACAGCCTTATCTTATTCCATTACTTTCCACGTGGGTTAGTTCGTCCTAGTAAACGACAATCATATGATCTATTTATTTTCAAATAAAAACACAATCTTTGATCGAAATTATCACAGACGCCTTGCCCTTGTAAATGACCAAACAAGAACTAGCCAGCCCTTTTCAATTTTTATTTTGGAATTACTGCCTCTCGAACTTGAGCGTTGCATTGATTAATCAGGGCAGTCGTAACTGTAGCGTTAATGTTTTGGGCCTTCTCTCTCTCTCTCCGTGTGCGTGCAGAATAAGAATCCCGCCCGCTCGCTTCTGGTATTCATTCCATTTCCTCCATGTGTGGAAACAAAAATGCTCTTTCATATCTGAATCCACATACAAACATGTACTGCCTCCTCCTTTCTCTTGATTAATGCGTGTGGAAGTTTTTAAAAGAAAAAAAGAAGAAGATGCCGGCGAAGGCGATGGAGAAGATTACCTTGTCCGATACCAAAAGAGAAGTCATCCGGCTGGAGCGCGAAGCTGTTATCCCAATCCTCAAGCCCAGGCTCATCGTCCACTTAGCCAACCTCATTGGTACCTCTCTCTCTCTCTCTTGTGGATTCTATTTCGTCTTTTATCTTTTCTTCTCATTTTTTACATTAATCTCTTTCTTTCCCCTCCTAGTTTTATTTCGCTCTCTCAATTTCATCAATCTCTGCCTCCTCCTTTAATTTTGAAACCAAATTTGGCTCCAATGCACGTTAATGACATTTTCTCCATTGGGAGAGCCATAGGCCAAAAGGAAAATAAACTTGGTTGGTTAGGGAAATGATTTTTGTTGCTTGCTTGATAGGTGGAAACTCATTTTCGTCCCAACTGTAAGACACAGGAAAACATGAGAGAAACTCCTATTTACTCGTTTCATTTATCCATTAATCTCCTCGTTGTTTATCTGGTGTGCCCCATCTTTAACATTTGTTGATCAACGACCTTGAGAATACAAGAAAACTGCTTCAGTTGATTTGATGCAGAAAAAAATTTGGTCTTTAACCTTTGTGGCGCACTTGAAATGTTTCTGTATGCCTTTAACCGTGGGATGTTCTCAACTTAATATCCTGCAGAACATAGCACTGATCGCGCAGAGTTCTTGAAACTCTGCAAGAGAGTGGAGTACACAATCCGAGCTTGGTACATGTTGCAGTTTGAGGACCTCATGGTGATTTCATTGTCCTTCCACTCATCTTCTCTTGAGTCTATGTATAATCTAACACCTTAATGATTCAATATAAATATGGCTGCAGCAACTCTACTCCCTTTTTGATCCTGTCCATGGAACACAAAAGTTAGACCAGCAGAACTTATCTTCCGATGAAATTGACACTCTTGAACAGAATTTCTTGAGATACTTGTTTCAGGTAAGCTTATGCTCCTCGTACTCACATTTGATATTGTATGTCACCCGTGGACTTACAGCAAGACTGAACTTTTCTACTACAAAGTTTATTATCTCCTAGCTACCCCATGGATAGAAAGCTGACAAAATAGGGTGCAGCATTGCTATTGCCTCTTAGGTCTATCTTTACTTCCTTTCTTTTTCTTGTTAAAGTCTATATCTTTGCTTTTTAATTTTATTCTGCAGATTATGGAGAAAAGCAATTTTAAGATAGCCACTAATGAAGAGATTGATGTTGCACATTCTGGACAATATCTCCTTAATCTTCCCATCACAGTTGATGAGTCCAAGGTGTAGTGTTATGAATGCATTGGATCATTATATAGCATGCTTTCTGACATGCGTTCATCAGTTCAAAGATCTATTTTTGCTGAATGTAGCTTGACAACAAGGTTTTGAAGAGGTTCTTTGAATCACATCCTTATGAAAATCTCCCAGATTTTGCAGATAAGGTATCTGTCTCTTCTCTCTAGGCAATGGTTTCATTGCATAATTCTTACATGCTTGATATAGGAGGAAACATTCACATTGATTTATCTATAACATGTCTATGTCTTAATCTTCTCTTATGACTGAATCACTCCAATGATAATATAAATAAAGGCTCTTGACTCTCAATTTAGCACTCTAAGAGACCAAGGCGAATATAGATATCGTCAGTGCACCTGTGCCCAACCAAATTTGGATTTACTATTTTAGAGTAACTGCAAAAGTGCTCATTTTTTTGGGATGATGATATTTTGTGTACTTCATATGGAGTGTTAGTAGTAAGTTGAACGAGCTTTTTAATTAATTGAGGTAGTTGAATTTTTGTAACCAAATAAATAGATGTAGGTTACTAACTTAAAAATCAAAACATCACTTTTCAATCCAGATCTACACTTTTGTTTCATGTTCATAAGCTTGGATCCAATGTTAGCTTGTTGATAGAGTGAAGATGATAGGAATAAGAGAATAGGTATTAAACGATAGGAAATGCTCCTCGAACGAGGCCAAAGAGTTTAAAGTTATGCTCATGCAAAAGCTGCGATATACCCTAACCATGCAGAGAAATATCACAAATACCTTACTAAGGCCCATGCACACATAAGGCTTACAAGGCTCGAAAGCAATAGATAAAACTTTCTGCTGCTAATAAAATTCACAAACTGCTGCTAGACCTTCCATCCACTCAGTCCACCGCTGCAGCTCTTTCAATTGCACCCATTGGAAAACAGCCTTGTCCACAAGGCTGAAATCTGGAAATTACCCTTTCATGTCTGCTACATCAACCTGCAAACTCTCCTCCACGACTAATCATTGGCACTGAACCCCAACACCTGATCAACCTCCTATCTATCCTGAGCTAATGAGCGGCGGTATGTACAGCCGTAGGCAAAGTCCACGGTCGGGTCAATCTGCAAATCCAGCTTGTTAGTTACATGCTCAGCCAAGAAGAAGTGACTTGCCCCGCTGTCCACCATCGTCAGGCATCAACGCCCCTGCACCTGACTGAACAACTTTAGTGTCTGCGCTTCATCTGCAAATCCAGCTTGCGAGCAACTGGTGTAGCTCGGGTGTGGGGTCGAAAGCCTCGACCGCAGCTTGTTTCTCCAACTACGGCTATTCAAACTCTTCTCCAACTCATCATCCTCTGCCTCTAAAGATCTGCATGGGATTTGGAGGCGCACTTGTGTAGCAGCGGCCTGTAGGATTGACTGCAGCGAAAACACTTTCCCTTGGCTCTGTATTCGTCAACCTGCACTGGTGTGAGGTGTCTTGTATTTTGATTTCTCTGGGGTTTGGAGGAGCCGGATGATGAATGTAGCTGTGGTTCGGAGGGGCTTGATTGCTCAACCTCTCCACCGGACGGACTCGGGTTGCGGAATGTAGTTGTGGGTCGTATGAAAGCCCTAAATTAGACGTTGATCGAGGTGGGGAAGTGGATATGTGGGAGCAGGCAATCTGTCTGCAGCCCTGATAGCGGCAAACACATCCGCCACCTAGGATTCAGAGATGCGATCGCGGATGGATGTTTGCAAACCTCCTCAAACATCCCTAAGTATTGTGTTGGAGGCTAGTTGTGCCACACGTTCCTCGAACATAGACATGTAATCCTCCAACAGCTCCTACTTGAACTGTCCTCGAGAATGGTGGCAGAAAAATGTAGTACCATCGCGCCCAAAACATGGGTTTTCCCAATATGGCGATAAGAGCCTTCTGGATGCACTCTCCTACCGGAGTGTGGTGAACCAAAAAGTATTGCTCCGTCTGAACCAACCAAGCAATCAAATCCGTTTTGTCAACGACTCAACATTGGTAATTCCATATTTGGGTATGGTACTGAGGACGACCCTACCTGAATTGTTGGTGAGGACCGTGCCGCCCCCCGTGTATCCACCTTCGCCCTCAGGGATCTTTGATCGCCCCACCTGTAATGCCATCCTCACCCGACGGCGTCTGCTTGCCTATGGGTGGTTTGGATCCTTCGGCGGTCATCACAAAGAACTCATCGCACCCAACTTATCCATTGTGGCCTCAAATTGAGCATCGTGGAGACCCATGGTTTTGTCCGGGGATAACAAAGAACCCTCGACCACTATAACACTAGCAGTGACCGCAGATACCGCCTTCTGTAACTCCAAGATCATCTTCATCATCTTCATCTTCGGATCTTGGGCCTGAACCATCCGGCAAGTCAAACCAATTTGATAGGTTGAAAATGATAGGAATAACAGAATTGGTATTAAACGTAAGGAAAATGCCCCTCAAAACGAGGCCCCAGAGTTGAAAGCTCTGCTCACTCAGAAGTTGCGCTAAATCTCCTAGACATTCGATACCCTAACCACGCAGAGAAATACTTAAATATCCTACTAAGGCCTATGTATGCATAAGGCTTGCAAGGCCCGAAAGCAATAAAATAAATAATAACTTTGCTAACTAAAATTAACGAACTGCTGCTAGCTTTGGACTTGCGCTGGGAGTAGGCCTTCCACCCACTCGCCTCTGCCGCTGCTGCTCTATCACTTGTATTATCTTCTCACAGTTATACGTCCCTTCCATAATTTGGTGATATTCATCTATCGTTCTCCTTCATAGTTTATAAATACTTGCAAGCCTATATATCATAACCGTCCATTGCGATTTTAGATACTACATAATAATGAGTAATCTGCCCATCATTTTATTAGACTGAAGCTCCATAACGTGCATTACTATTTTTTTTGCTGCATGCATTATCTGAAGTTGGATTCCATTATTCTACTTATGTTTCTTTGGTCTTTAGTATGTAATCTTCAGGCGTGGGATTGGCATTGACAAGACAACTGATTATTTTTTCATGGAGAAAGTGGATGCAATAATTGCACGTCTGTGGGCATGGATAATGAGAAAGACCAGGTGAGTGACATTCAATACTGCAAGAATTTGCTTGAGCCAAAGGTTCGAGATAAATAAGTTTCCATGGGAAACCTGATATGCTCAAAGATCTGTTGTCATCTCCTTGCTTCCTTATCCTCTCCTTCTGCTTTCAGATTAGAGAAGGTTTTTTCAAGGAGGACTAGTTCAAGGCAGAAGAAGGATCCTAAAAAAGACGATGAAATCATTTCTGAAACTGAAGATCATGAATTATACGTCGAACGCATTCGTCTTGAAAATATGGAGCTCAGGTTTCTGAGTGATGTTGTAATTGGTCCATGATATTGTAGTTTTGTTCGTAATCGTCAATTTCATTTGCACACCCAATTAATGTATGTGGAAGGTTCCTCTTTATTTGCTATTGCTGTTCGTGGCATTCTGCAACATCTAATCTAAACCTTAGAATATAAATAAATGATAATATTTGTTTAATTAATGTCATTCTGGAAGGACTCCGTCATGAAATATGTGCATGTTAAAGTGGACATGGTTCACATTTTTGTAGCTGGAATTGAATATTGCATTCTTTAGTACTTAAGATCCTCACATGAAGTTTTATGTCCAACTTTTGTATGCTGTGAGAATGTGAACCTACTCTGAGGCAAAGCTAGCTCAGATACTAAAAAAGCAAAGTCAGGCACATCATATTTTTTCAAGATGTTTCACTGAAGATGCTGACTTAATGCTATCTTGCCAATGTCTTTTATTGTTCTTGTTTCAGTTTCAAAAATCTGCTGAGCAAAAATACAATTCAAGAACCTACCTTCGATAGGATCATAGTTGTGTACAGGTATCCAATTGATATCTTGTTATTGAGTAATAGTTACATGCCTGCAATGTTGTTTCTCTGTTTCTCTTGCGTTTTTATACATTGTTCTATGTATATTCAGGTCCAACAGCTTTTAATTGTGGTTTATCAGTACTCTTTGTTTACATGCTAATTGCCCTTTATTCTCTCTTTACTACTGAACTCTACTTTACTAATTCACTTCTTCTAGTATATGATTTACCAAATTACTTTTACTCTAAGGAAGTATTTATAAATTGATGTTGCAAGTGGAAAAAGTAACAGATATAGCTGTATATTGACTGAGTAAACTTAAACCACAATTTCTATGAGCTCACTTTGGGTGCCTTTTCCACCCTTGTCCCATTCTGTTAGTTAGTCAGAGATTTTGATTCTTGTTTGATCAAATTCAAAAGGTTAACAGAAAATGCTATGCAGGCGAGCGAGTTCAAAAACTAAAGCAGAACGAGGCATATATGTGAAACATTTCAAAAACATCCCTATGGCTGATATGGAAATTGTCCTTGTTGGTTCTCTTGATCCTCTACCTCATTCATTTTCACTCTAGATGATGGAGTATTGTGTTAAGTTTGATTTGGTTTGCTGACGAGAACTTCTTGAACATTTTATGTTTACAGCCTGAGAAAAAAAATCCAAGTTTAACTCCAATGGACTGGGTCAAATTTCTTTTATCTGCAGTCGTTGGGCTGGTTGGTCAACTTCCTCCATAATTATCTTTAGTTGCATTTTATCGTCACTTTCTTTTTTAATTTTTTAATTTTAAATAACATATCCATGGTTGGTGGGCTCTTTCAGGTTGCCGTCGTAGGATCTCTCGAAATGCCTAAAGCTGACCTCTGGGTCATGTTCGCTATTCTTTCGACAGTTCTTGGTTATTGTGCTAAGATTTACTTCACGTTAAGCGTTTCCAACCTTGAAATTTATTTCTTTTAATGCCTATAATTCAGTGTTAAATCTTGAAAACAGAAATCGCAAGTTCAACATTCATTATCATTCAGAAAACCTAAAGTTAAACCTTATTACTGGTTATGATTGTGTGCATATCAGGATTTATGTTCCTTGCATCAGAGAGGTAGGCAGATTTCATGTGAATAGTATGAAATGTATTTTGTTACTGAATCATATAATTAAACTGGAACACGATATGCCAACAAGATAATTTGGTGTCCCTTGATAACTTCTAAAACATGTAAGAATTGATTATTCTCAACAAGTGATCCATCAATTAAGTCTACCATGATCAATCTTCACAAGAAAGACATTATTTATAAGTAAAAAACTTAGCCATATAAGAATTAATCATGCTCAATTATCCCCTCAAAAAAATTATGCTCAATGAGTGATCCACAAATTAAGTTTGTTAAAATGTACCAGTCAGCTTCTTGATCATCCTTCCCTAGTTTGTTTCCTTCTATTCTTTGATGAGATTAGACCAACCCATGTCTTTTTGCTCTGCGTCCTCTGTGAGCAGACTTATGATAATTCTCTTATCCCACTGATGTTTCCATCTTGGAGTCTTAGTTTGTATTTTAGATGATTTCACTATTTTAGATGATTTCACTTTTTGTAGTTAGCTTAAGTTTGTTTACTTTCCAGGTTTCAACAGAATATGGCTACCTATCAGAATCTAATCACACAATCAATGTATGACAAACAATTGGATAGTGGAAAGGGCACTCTACTTCACTTGTGCGATGATGTAATTCAACAGGAGGTAAGTAAGATTAGTTTATATTTTACTTCCAAGCTTGACCGCCAATAATTGTTTGGATGACTCATTTCCTTTCCCTAAAGGAGATAACTTTCCTTTTCATGTACTTGAAAGCAATCGAAGCTTTTTATATCTGAGGAAATTTTTTGTGTTGAGCAATAAGTAACAATTTATTTTTCAAATAATTATTTTAACGACATCGTTACATGAAATCTGGACCCTTATTACAGCATCTTTTTACATGGAGAATGTGTGGTCAAACTTGATAGAGTTGTTATTTGAAAACTGACTATATGCTATCAAAAAACAGAAAATGAACATGGAATGTGGTCTTGGATTTATCCGCTTCCAATTGCCTAACTTATCATAAATGTGCAGGTAAAGGAGGTCATTATTTCGTTTTTCATATTGATGGAACAAGGGAAAGCTACTCTCGAGGTACGTGGATCTGGATTTAGAATGCTTTTCATGATAGGTTAGGTCGATCCTGAGTTTTGCGGCTCTACATGTACAATTTCTGACATGCAGTCTGGTGTTCTTATGATGTAAAAATAGGACCTTGACCAGCAATGTGAAGAATTAATACGAGATGAATTTGGTGAACGCTGCAATTTTGATGTTGATGATGCAATCCACAAACTGGAGAAATTGGGCATCGTTTGTCGGGTGAGTTACCTTTTTTCCACCGCCAAGTTATATTTTGTTGTGTGCGTGTGTTCTGTGAGATGAAATTCTAATATGAGTTAATAGGAATCTTCAATTTCCCTTGGTTTCTGAATCTGTAGTACTGTTGATGATGCCCTTCATAGTGGTCTTGTATTTGTTTCAGATTTCACATGCTTTGTTTAATAAAAACTAGAAGAATTACTGCCAATTTGTTTACAGGGCCCATCTACTGTATTTTATTGGGTCATTTCTGACTGAATAAGAGGAATTCTCTTACATTGTTTTAGGATGAGATAAGAGGGTATTTCATGTCGGATCCCTGCTGACTTGGAATAAAATGGTTGATTTTGAGTATTTCCTGTTATATTTATTCTTGTAAAGTTGGGGATACAAGAATGAAATGTGCAACGTTTATTTAGAATGGGAGATACAAATTATGTGATTGTTGAGAGTAACTGAGTTGTGTTGTAATTGTAATGGATATAGGATACAATTGGAAGGTACTACTCTGTTGGTCTGAAGCGTGCTAATGAGATCATAGGCACAACTACGGAAGAAATTGTCCTAAAGGCTAAACAGAGTCCTGCCTCTGCCTCTGCTTGATTTATTTCAACACACACTAAACAATTGTAAGCTTGTGATTGGTGCAATATTTTCAATCTTTTTCAGTAGTTCACCATTTGCATTTTATTTTTTTTTATGTATATACAAGACGTGGTTTGTGTTGTTTGTAATCATGGATGGCAATTGTGGAAGTGTATGTGTGTGTTGTTTGAATAGTTATTACCTTATTTCGCAAACCTTTTTTCCTCTTGACATTATTTGGAGATTTGAAATCCGCTCACCTTATTGCTTGTCACCTACACTCAAAGCATGCATTCTCCTTTGTTTGGCTCAGTTAAGAAATCTCATGTCAATGATCAAGATTCTTTAACTAGCAATTGTCATCTATCTAATTCCATTTCAGGAAACGACAAGCCTTGTCTTTTTCTACAATTCAAGTTAAATAATAAACGATTGGGAAATTTTACAATGCTCGACCACTGCAATCAAAAACAGCTAAAAGAAATCCAATTCAGCAAATAATTTGGAATGTGAATACAACCATCCCCATAAACTCAACTTCACTATGATATTAACAATATATAGATGTTTTATCTACAAGAACATTGATTCGTTTAACAGACTTATGAGTAAAAAATAAAAAAATCATCCAACTATTCTTTATACAATTATCAAACAGCTGGATATATTCTTTACTTTTGTGTTTCAGCTCAAGTATGTTTTTCTCGAAACACACTCAAAGGTTGTGACTTGAAATGCTACAACACATCCTTCTTATTTTGAAGCCATAAAAAGCTGGCTTCCCAAGGTCACGACTGGGGTTCCTTCCCCCATGATCGTCGTCAAGCTCATTTCTTTCTCAAGAATCCGATCCAGTTCTGTCACCACATAGCTCATAAGAGGACGCCTCTCACTTGAAGGATTCACACACTGCACCATCAACTGCATGAACTCTTCCATGCCTTCTTTTGTAAAGCTATTGCCCAATCTCTGATCAATGATGGTAGATATATTGCCAGCTTCCTGAAGATTCTGCAACTGCAAACATAGTATATCTAAGCTTGTATTTCATATCCCCACAATTATTTGATTTTTCATGAATTTGACATGGCTTTAAGAAAAAACCGGTGTGGGGTATGTAAATGATGTGGTAAAGCACCAGAGCACTTATTTTCTCGAATTATATGTTATTTCGGCAGTTTATGAACAGTATTACTACTGATACCACATTTGGAAAACGGGAGAAAAGCACAACAGTTATTACTAGTGCAACGTGCTTCCTGAGTTACATTGCAAGAAATGTGACTGATGATCTGTGCAAAATGCAAATTTACCCATTCAACCAAATTATGATTGACATCTGAAGATAGCAATTCTTTTGCTTCCTGCCCGCTTACTAACTCCAAAAGAAACACCCCAAAACTGTAAACATCGCTTTTGTCAGAAAATCGCCTGAATTCACTGGCCCTGCATCAGTAAATGAGAATACAATCAATAATTATCAAATCATTGTAATACAAAACCAACCAGCATGTATATTACTCTGGGGCAAGAAACACTTCATCAGCTGCCACTTGAGAAGATGTGCCTGCATAATCAAATCTTCCGAGAAAATTGCGTAAACCAGCATCCGCTACTTTTGCTATGAAATTCTCGTCCACTAGAACATTTGCTGTTTTGAAATCCTTGTGTATCAACCTAGGACTTAGAGAGTGGAGATGAGCCAAACCTGTGCATATAAAATGCGGATGAGCGAGCACATATGTATACATTATATTTCAGAATGCTCACTTAAGGTCTCGTGGAACCTTAGACATATTTTTTGTTAAGCCACCTTTTGTATATTATTCTTTTTCAGCACAAGACAAGATGGATTGATATCAGAAAGCTAAAAGTGCTCACTGATTCTTTTTTCAGCATAAGACGAGATGAATTAATACCAGGAAAGCCAAAAATGCTCACTGGTTTTGCAGACCTTTAGCTGCCCCAAGAGCTATTTGAAGCCTGTGCTTGAATTCAAGCTTTTCCTGTGAAACCTGACCGGCACCTGAGATTATGACATGGGATTAGGTTAGGTGCTCTAACGCAGAAAAGAGTAATAAAGAAGGGAAGGGAGTGAAGCACAAATAAATGAAAGTGAAGAAATAAGAGATTAATGAAAACTGGGGTTTGAGTGAAGACAAAGAAAAGGTAAGGATACAGGGATATTTGAAGCTTAGAGGATATAATCAGTTCCAAAGGTGTCAGTCATGGTTAAACAAAGGCATGAAATATGTTGGAAAAGCAGCATCTTATTAAAAATTTAACTTTAGTATTGAATGAACTGATAAGTCAAATTCACAGGTGAGACACCCACAACAAGGAAAAAACAAGAGAAGGAATGGAGAAAATTTGATTACCATACAAGTGAATAGACACACTTCCATTAGGTATGTACTCATAGACAAGAATCTGTACATCATTTTCCTGGCAATAACCTAAAAGTGTGACCAGATTTCGATGTTGAATAGATGAAAGATATCGGACCTGATAAGAAATGAACCACAAACTCAGTATCAGAGTATAATTTGCTATCGATTTATGTCAGTTCAGCAATCCATCAATGAAATAGAAATGCAAATTGGTTTCAAACATACAGAGCCAAACAGAGAGGAGGGAGAAAAAAGGAGGGGAAGGGGGGAAAAGCAGTATAGGAAAGGAAAAATTGCATCTTTTGGCCCCTAAACTGTTAAGTTTTGTTTCTAGTGCGCCCTTGAACTTCTATTTTATTGCATTAAGCCTTGAACATGTAATCACAACTTCTTCAAGACCTTTTTAACAATCTTTGAATTGAGCACAGCGCACATATTTATGTCATTAAATCCATCAGAGGTGAAAAAGCTACTACGGCATGAATGGTGCATGCTACAAAAAACTAGTAAAAAGCGATGTTTGATGGAATGAAGGAAGTTCAAGGGCTGAATAGAATAAGACCAAACACTGAAAATTCTCAAAAAATAGATAAATAAATATACAGAGGATGGAAATGAAATATAACAATGTAGAATACTTGGGAATGATGACATTTAACATTTTGATTTACCTTCCCTCTAGTATCTTACAAGTATACGAGGAAATAGAGATGGTTATCTGTTAGCCTATATCAACTTGGTCAATAAATGAGATACCTCCTCAACAAATTCATGGGTAGGAGGTGCTGCTCGTTTTTTTATGGCTACAAGTATCCCATCATGAAGCAATCCTTTGTAGACTTCCCCAAATTTTCCTTGTCCTATCAAACTCTTGTCACTAAAATTCTTTGTCGCTGCTGACAATTCGTCCATCCCAAACCTCCTAGCATCTCGCAAAGAAAACTCAATTCCAACAGCTCTCCCAACTGTGTGATTTGACAATATTGGTGACGGGTGTTGGTAGGTAATATAGTTTGGAAAAGAAGTTAGTTACCTTGAACAGAGGGATCAGAAGAAGCAGTGTCAGATGTTCTTGAAGCGTTCCTAGCTCGGCAAATGCAATACCAAATAGTTATAACCAGTATCCCCACCAATGTCACGGCTCCTGCAGCACCTCCTAGAATTGCTGCAAGAGTCGTTGACATTTGGTCTGGGATCCAATTGAGCTAGGGTTCCAAAACAAAGAGAGTATCATACATGGAACCTGAAATTCAGAATAGGCATAATGCTCAGCTACGAGGACAAAGCAAAATAAACTTGCTCCAGACATAACAAGACTGATAGGAGATTCATTATATGTCCATGCAGGTGAGGTGGGGATCATGCTCTGCAGAATCGGATAACAAAAGAGGATGATGGAAGGATAAGATATGAGAATTGAGAGGAGCAGTATTCGCGAGAGGATTACCAGAAACAGAAAAGAAGCAATTAACTAATAAAAAAGCAGTAGCAATAGCAAGATTGAAAAAGTAAAGAAGCAATGTGATGGAAGATAGAGAAACAGGAGTAGGATGAAAGCAAATAAAACGAGCAGAGAATGTCTGACTGACCTCAGGTGGATAGGAGGATTGAAACTGGTTTGCAGATCGGCGCATATATACAAGGATAAAAGCGATCTAGCGAGGGAGGGAGAAGTAATACTCCTAATCCATCATCAACACTAATACTAATAGAGAAGGAGTAAAATATGAAGGGAGAGGGAGAATAAGAGAGACAGATAATGCCGACAGAAAGGGAGCTGCAGCCGACAATAAGCTCCACCAATCCCTCTGCACCAATTTATATATACATATATATATATATTTCAGGGATTTACACAAAACCCACACCCACCCACCCACCCACCATTAAAAACAGAGAGAGAGAGAGAGAAAGAGAAGCGATTGCGCTGAGGATCGGGAGGAGAATCTGAGTAAAAACAGAGAGAGAAAAGAGTTAAAGAGAGGCAGAGAGAAAAGAGTTGAGTTGGGTTGTAAATTGTAATTGTAAGTAATACTAAGTGACTCGTATTACACTCTAAGATAACCAGTATCATAAAAGGAATTATTTTTACTTATAAAAATATTTCAAATTCTATGAATCATTCTATTTTTCTACTTTAAATGATTTATATTTCTTTTTAGATCGTTCCACTTTAAACGATTCATATATCATAAAAAGAATTATTTTTATACATAAAAATGTTTCGAATTCTATTAATTACACTTTTTTACATATAAAATATAATTTTTCTTAATTTACGTATCCAAAAACGAAATGGATGGAGTAGTAAAATAAAAATTGGTTGTCGTCTCGTACTTGAAACGTTTTTGTTTGTTGTTTCAATAAATCACTATATTATTATATTCATATTCCACAAATACAATATGGTATTGCATTGGAGTGCACGTGAGTCGGTCATAATTAATTAATTAACATAGAAATAGAAAATGCAAAGAGGGTATGTAGTAATAGAGTTGGCATAAACAAAGATTTGAGTTAGAGAGCATAGACCAATAATTGTAGTGAATAAGAAAAACGAAAACAATTAGTTAGTAGTATTATTCGATTCCAGCTATGTTGACATTGCTCCTACTCAACACCAAACCTTTCAATAACGGCTACAAATACATCAGGGGAATATTTTTTCTAGTTTAATGCAAATTTCATAGGATTCATTATTGTACGACAGCAGTGGCGTAGCTCCAACTATTTTAAATAAAATAAATAATGTATTGTTGACACAACACCATCTATATATATAGATGATGGATCGTGTGAGAATACAAATATTGATGAGAAATAAGAATGCAGCATTTAACGTATAAAGTTGTTGCACTAAACGTATAAATTTATTTCACCAAATTCTGTGCAACAACTTTATATTAAGTGCTAAACTTTATATATTAAATTTGATGCAACAAATTTATACATTTAGTGCAACAACTTTATACATTAAATTATGCATTCTTATTTCTCACCAATATTTGCACTCTTACATGATCCATCTCATATATAAGCACAAGAAGGGTTTTAGTATTGCATCATCAATCCATGTAACACACAAAGCATAAAATTATAACACAACCGAAATTAAATCTCAATCATTGATCTAGCAAATCAAAGCCCCAAATTTATTCTCATTTCTATCAATTCATATCATTTCCTACTGAGAACCATCTCACATATATATATATATATATATATATATATATATATATATATATATATATGATTGATTCAAATAAAACACATTCAAAAATAAGAAATGAGAACAAATTTGAACCATTGATTTTTGAAGATGTGTGGTTGTGATTAAATCCAATTAGGGTATAATGGTAATTACAGAATATTACGAAAATAACCGTCCCTTAATTATAGGGAATGTGATAATTTAATCTTGAACCATTGATTAATGGCAAATGGATGATCAAGATGAATTCTTATTTCTTATTTTAAATGGGTTTGTATTATAACCCATCCCTATATATATATATATATATATATAAAAGTTGAGGTTGGGTGTTCTCATAAAAACTTCAAAGTTAAGCTTGTTTAACTTGAAGCAAATTGTGAAATATATAAATCCCTGATAAATTTCTCAAGGGGTATATAAATGAATACAAAGCACACTAAAAAGATGTATAAATGAACACAAAACACACTAAAAAAACTTTTATTGATATGTAGGATCAACTATTAATCTGAAAATCGAGTCGTTACATTGAACTTCTTGTGTTGTAGGCCACGCTTTGAATGTTACATCACCAATCTATTAAGTGCTCTCCTATGCTCATACACCAGTACTAATTCATTAGCCTTGACCCTACTTGTATTTTTTATTGTAATTGTCATTCAAAAGGAGACGTGCCTGCGTCTCATTTGCCCTCTCTGCTACCCTACTCATCGTTATTAAAATATTAACGCTCCTGTCTCAAAACCAACTACAAAAAAAATAAAAATAAAAATAATATAAAAAACAAGCCAATCTCTCTCACTCTATGTGTGTGTGTGCACAACACGAATTAAATTTGTTGATGAGGTGGTGGTTACTAATCCTCTCCATTTTATTCCTTCCCTTTTTAGTGATGAATGAATATACAGGACAGGACAGGACAGGCCAACAATGCAATAATAAATTACTACTTTTAAAATTAAAAATAAATAATGTAGCGAGACAGAGGTTTAAGAAGTCAAATAGCGATGATTATCAGCAAAATCTCTTAATAAACGTTTAAGATGTCTTCCCCCTTTGCCTCGCATGTGGGCTTGATTAGTGGTCATCTCCATCTCCAGATAGTCTGATGCTGCAGCGGCCACACCCTTTATCCAATTTGGCACTAAACATTCTACTTCCCCAGCTTTTAGATACTCACCGGGCAGCGTCTGCAGCTGCAACCACTCAAACAAACACCACCTCTACCTTAATACCAATATTCATATCTTAACCACACACACACACAAACATATATATTTATGCACTAACCGCAGAATAAAGCCACCGTTGTAACATGTCCCAGCAAACCACGGCTTTCCACTCTCTTCTTTCACTTAAACTGCACATTGCCCCCATTTGTTGAAGGATCGTCGCACATTTGTGAACCTGCAAAATTTTATTCAACATAACTCAGAGCAGTTCTAAATGAGCAAATACGTGAATTTCCAAACATCATATTCTCAAGAAACCCTTTACCCTTGACATTGCCGACACACCAAGTAGAGCATAAACCAGGTTCGATATCAAACCCTCCCCACATACCGATACAACCCTCATCACCATGCCCTGAACAGATCTTGCAGATACAGAAGCCTCAGCCTCCACCAACAAACCAACGCCCATCTCCAGAAAGCCTGAAAGCTTCATCAAAACTTTAAAATGCAGCAATAAAATATTAAACAATCTCAAATATTCAACCACAAATGAAAAAGGGTGGACGTCAAGATGGATCTTTTGGTAGGGTTGCCATGAAAGACTAGCTACATGGGATTTATCCAACAAAAATATTAACAGAATCACAACTGTTGTACTAACTGCCAGATCATTCAGAACTTCTGAATGATAGCATTGCAGAATATGGTATTGCAGGTGATGAACTACACAAGAGTACTACAAAATTGAAAAATATTTTCTGTACAAGGCTTACAGTTCATATACGACATTGCTGATAAGGCTGCACCACGATGCAAAGCTGTACAGCAAATCCCTGCCTTTGGCAAGGATACTTCAAAAAGAGAACCAGAAGCAGCTAATATTTTCTGAAATGCAAATACCCAAAATCAAAATATGGAAACGATTAATGATAGCAGGAACCTCAGCCACTGAAACATGTAATAATCATGAATATGTGCACCTTAGGACAACTGAGCACATATGCAGATGCAAAATTTGTGTAAGCCTCAACCAGATCTGGTTCTTGATCACAGATATATGATGAAGTAAGAGTCATTACTGATGTTGAACAAGTGAACTTTTCAAATGTACTCATAAATAGAGGTCCGTATTCCTCCTTGCTGCCAAATTCTTCAACAATGACCGAAGCTGAAAAAACTAATGATAGTGAGACCATAGAGAGAGAGTTGGGGAGGAAGCAACAGATGACTTGCCAAGAAAAAGTAAAGGTGCTCAAAATATCCTTCAGTAGTTCATTACACTGGGAAAATTTCATATATAATGTAGAATATGCAACTGTGGCTCTATTCCACTTTACTATGACTTCAAAAAAAGCACTCTAGAAGGAAATAGTGGGTTTTATACAGAGCTATTTCTGTTAAGACAGTACGATAGAAAAGATGGGCATTGAAGTAAAATTTGAAAGATGGTAGTAGTCACTGAAATATATTGAACCACTTTTGGACTTAACAAATAATCACTTGAAATGTGTTTTTCCCCCTGATCAAATATTCCCAATTTGTAGGTGAATATGATTAATACTGTTACCCTTTTCAAGTGATAATACTTGCAAATATTAGAAGTGAAAAATTGACTCAGGAAACTAACTTGACATGCATGGTACCATTTAACATTACTTTCTTATTATGCTTCTGTTCTGTGCCAAATAAAAAAAATCTTCCAAGCACAAACACCTCATGTTCAATATTTCACCTGTTCTCATGTAGCATTCATGACTTGAGAATTTTGAAAAATTTGTTGACATAGAGTCAAGCACCTGTGGCAATAGTGGCCCAAAATTTTGACCTGCAAAATGAACCAACTATATTATTAAAAGGGAATTCCATTTCAAATTTCTCTAGGGAGTTCGAAGCGTTAATCTTCATTAAGACCTTAGTGATGTACCAAGACAAAAATTTCTTTACGGAGTTCAAGGTGTTTAATCTTCACCCCAACTGTGCCTAGACACATCACAGAGCTTATCTCAGGAACTCAAATGCATGTACCTAACAATGGTTCTATAGTGTATCTATCATGTAGTATGTGCCTTAGTCATGGCCATTACACAATTGCTTTTACACAAAATGAGAGGTTATGCAATGAGAAGGTTTTGCCACAAAAGTAATGACATTAACTGAAACCTGATGCCTGAATTGCTAGTGTAAGAGCCCTGCAAGCAGCTGCAGACAAGCTTCCACTTTCAATATGATCAGACAAAAGGAGTTTCTCGAGCATTGGCCAGAAAGCCTCAAGTAAAGCAAAGACAGATTCATCTGGACCCAGACCAACAGAGAGGTGTGATGCCAGATAACTGAAAACAGTTCCAATCCTACAATAAATCAGCAGATGGTCAAGGTTTAAATATACATTTTAAGCACCAAAGCATTTTCCAGTAGCCTCACGAGGCGTAAGCCTCGAGGCGGTCCGAGGCGTATATTATAAAAACACATAAACAATATAACTAATATAGTAAAAACACAAAAAACATAACAAATAAATGAAAACACATCAAAAAGCATAAGTTCATAATTAAGTTTCAAAAGTATCACTGTTTTCCAACTACATATTTACAAGCTACATATAATAAATTGCAATAGACTATAGTAAAAGAAAAAGTATGCATAACGTGGGAAATAGAACTTATGAACCAAACTTGATACAAATAGAAGAAGTGAGGGACTGCTGTTGCCGGACGGCACCACTAAGTCGCCGAAGAGGGAGGGGGAGGGAGAGACAGAGCGAGAGAGATTGAGGAGCGAGAGATTAGGTTAGGTTCTTTCAATTTGGGCTGTTTTATAACAGCCCATTCCCAACTAAACCAGAGAATAATGAAAGCCCAAAAACAGGAAAAAAAATTAAATTTATGCCAAATAGCAAGGTGTGCGCCTCGGCCTGGTTGAGGCTTACGTCTCTGTAGCTGCAGGTGACGCGCCGCCTCGAAGGCGATTTCCAGGCGCCTCGCACCGAGGCGCGCCTCGAATGGTTAAGCTAAGAGCATATTATTGATATATCAATCTCTAGGGAATACCCAATGTATCTAGACAAAACAGAGTAGAAAAGAGTAACAGCAAACAAATATTAAAAAAGAAAAAAACAGCTTCCAATCCCGGCCAAGACTGAATCCTAAATAGAAAGAATAAATAAATTGGTCATGGACAATAAGCCTAATGGACAAATAGAAGATTCTGGTGGTCGTAGAGCTCAATCATGATTTTTGCGCATTGAAACTAAAAAAGGTGAGCTTCAAGCATAAGGGTGTCCAAATTTCACATAAGCAAGGTTTGAAAATGCGAGGCGTGCCTCGGTACGAGGTGCCAGGAGAACAAGGTGGACGCCTCAACCGACCAAGGCGCACCGAGGCGTATGCCTCGCGCTTTGACCTAAATTTCATTTTTTTCTGTTTTTGGGCTTTCATTATTTATTTATTTAATTTCTGATGGGTTGTTAAAAAAACAGTCCTAATTGAGTGAAACCAGACCTAATTTTGCCACTCTCTCTCCAACAGCAGGCCGGCAACAAGGTATGTTTAATTTTGATCTGTTTATGCTTTTTAATTTTGACCTTTTCTGGGTCTTCCTTATGCGTGATGAGTTGATTGCTCTTGTTTGAGCTTTTTGATTCTCGTAGGCATTATATTCATCATCCCCTATTTTTTACTTTTATTTTGTTTGAGCAATTGATTACCATCATGTGATGTTTATAGATAGTCCTTTGCTATCTTCTTCCTTCATTATCTGATTTTATTTGTTCTTTTTAAAGATTTATAAGTACTTAATGATGAACTTATGTTCTTTTTATGTGTTTTCATATATTTGATATGTTTTTTTATAACATTGGTTATAATATTTACATGTTTTTATGATTTACACCTCGGTCTTATGTCGGACCCCTCGATGCTTATGCCTCGCGGGGCCATTGGAAAACGCCTCTAGGTTTAAAATGCATATTTAAACTTTGCACATAAGGACCTATTTTGGACATAAAACTTAACCATAACACTATCTATCTCAAAATTAAAATGCATAAACCCATATTGATTAGTGAAATTTACCAAAACCTTACTGACCCTTAGAATTCTCCAGTGACCAAATTTAACTGTACATGTTATGCCAACCAGAAATAAGAAAATCGATCAAGTTCAAAGCATGAACAGCTTCATCAGAAAACAATCAAAGCATAAACAGAGCAAGATACCTATTTAGCCCTCTTCCGGCTGTGTTAATTAAATGGGTATAACTAGATGGATTGTGCCTCAGTGCATGCCCATGATCTTCATTGACCTGAATCAATGTTAAAGAACTTTTAGTAACTTAAATTTACAAGACTTAACAAGCAAAAATAAGACTGTTCCGAATAGTTTTCTCAATAAATCAAGGTAAAACCTCCATTGCCACATAAAACAAATTTATTTTCAGCCGAACAGTGTCTAGTTTAACGAAAATGATGGGGGATTAATCAACTAATTCAAGATCGATCATACAGCACATCCATGTTAGATCATAGATGAATTTTAACAACTCTTTTCTGCATCAAATCACTCTAAACAAGGATAGTGTGCTTGGTATTAGGGCATAACTTCTGATTGATGGCTTTCATAATTGACAAAAAAAATAACAGCATAAAAACAACAAGGCCAAATCTGCCAACTACTACAGCTAAAATCATTAAGATAAGCAGTGGTTCAGTGCAAAACGCTTCTAAACAAAACCAGACACGAGTTGGATTGAAGGTATCATAAGAGATGCCTTGATATGAGATATTAAAGACAAAAGGAGACTTACAAGTTTTCCAACAGTTCCATAAGAAGGAGAAAGCAGTCTAGCAAACATGTTATTCATCAGCATCTTGTCAGGAATAGAGCAAAATATGAGACTGATAGCACCAACTACTTCATCCTCTTCCTCCAAGGGTAACTTCCTATCTTCCAAACCCTAACAGAAATTTCTATATACTGTTACTACACTATAATTACATAGATGAGAGCGCACAAAGCAGACTTTTGGGCAAGACATAAAATAAGAAGGCTGGTAAAACATAAATGAGTTGTAATTTTTATAGCAAGTTCCTCTTATTATATTGCTTTCAAATCTCTGAGGAATGTTAGAGGAATATATTTTTACTTCATGAGTTAAAATTATTGACTTTTTATGATTGCTAGACAATCAGGGGCCCGTTCTCTAAAAGCCTTGCCATGTATACCAGGCAACATAGTCCTCATTTAAGGTACACATTATTAACCCAGTAGATATATGCTACTGATACTCAAAATAAAAAATAGGATGCAAAAAATTATTGCTTCTCTACCGAATAACATTACAATAATGGCCTATTATATGAACATTAATGCTTCTACTGTAATCCTTAACTAACCTCTCCTATCCAAATTAAGATTTCCAGATTGGAAGGTTCATGCATCACTGCAGCAGCTTCTTCACAGAACTTGCGAAATCCAAACGCACAAGCACTTGAACAGAATGGTTGAGTAATCCCGGCAGCAAAAAATAATCTGAAAATAGCAGGTCAAACACGTGTTTTAATAGCACTGCAAACTGTATGAAAGGAGAGCTGAGAACTTCACAGAATCAAAGTTATAGAAGTTGATACCATGATATGAATGAAAGTGGTGTAAGAATCAGATACATCTTCTATCTAATATAGTAATCTAATACAGTACAGCATATGATCCTTTTTTTACAGAGGTTGATCGTAAGACATATGAAACCATGCATGAGGAAAAACTGTAATGCTGTATAGTATAGAAGTAAGGAAGCATTTACATCACAGGTCTGGTGTTCGTTTGAGAGGTCGGGATCCACTTAGCATAAGAACCAATAACATCAGCAAGAGCTTTATATACCTGGGAAATGAAGCATTTAAGATTAGTAATTACGAGTTAAGTTTATCCTGCTGTTAATGTTCCTTCATTGTTCTGCTGGCTTGCTCAGTAAGTTGACTCGACATCAGAAAGAATATCAGAATATGAAAAGATGATAAATAATAAACAGAAGACGTACAAGGCACATAAATCCCCTTAGATCCTCGGATGACTTGCTGGACAAAACCATCACCAATTCCATAACGACGGAGATATCAAAAGGATGTCCCTCCTTGAGAACAACTTCAGCAACCTAAAAGAAGATATTTTCAGAAATACAAACAAACAGGTATAAACTTCCAGAGGACCAGATCTACTAAGGAAATCGTGCTTCTGCAAAATTGTAACCAACAATGTGAGTATTTGAGAAAATTTTTTTTTTGGGAGGAGGGAATTCATTCAATGCACTCACCGCATTAAGCACGAACAATTTGGCTTCTATCTCTCTCCAAGAGATGTGCATGCTGGAAGGTATCCATTCCGGAAGGAAGATCTAATGTGTTTCGAGGAAAGGTTAATCAAAAATAAGGTAAAACCAACAAGTTATGCATATGAGATCTTTAACTTCATACATTTCACTTCATGTGTTCGGTAACTGGATGGAAGAAAGGATAGAATTGACATTGCATTGCAATTGCAACAACAAATACAAGTTACATTACATGTCCCACTGTTTGAAGAATGCTTGATAATGTTCTTATTTTATTGGCTATGTAGCTGATAGTGAATGAATGTTTCTTACTCTTAATATTTTGTATTAATAAATCATCGATTGATTAGCTGGAGTTACAACTAAAGAAACACTTCTCTACGTACAACTTTAGGAGATATCTGTACTGTAGTTCCAGGATCTCACATCAAGAATCGAAAGGGACAAAAATATATGACACAAAGCAGAATAGTTTTCTTAGATGAAACTAATCCAGCATAGTCAAATTTCCATAGCCAACCCAAGGAAAATTACCCAAACAGAGAAATGTTTTAAGATTGAATATGCAATCGTCACCTTCTGGATAAACAGAGCAGGTCCTAAGAGCTGACAAATGTCCACCAGAAGTTCCACCAAATTCATCCTAAATTGCTCTAGGCCACTAGGCAGCTCAATGGTTCTTCCATTTTCATTAAATGTGTCATCAACCTGGAAGGACGTGATTCAGTATTAAGATAGAAAGATATAAATAATAAGACAAAGAAACCAAAAGATCATATTAATGAAATGGATATGACATTTTCCACAGATGGTCTGAAGAAGTTAGGATCACAGATAATCATTTTGAAATTTCGGCACGTATAAAACTTGTATATTTCTGAGGCAGTGAGGCTTCATTTTTATTTTTTGGAAGGGGAAAACAATAGGAGGCTGGAAAGAAATCTACCCCGTACACCCACATTTGGCCCCTAGCTACATTCTACACCAGTAGTATACATGAACTGCAAAGCTATGAAGAATGCAGGTTTTAGACATCCTTCTTTTAAAATGAGGCATTACTGGAAAGGAAACAAGAGAGGGTAACAAGGCCCAGTTTAGGCTAACTGAGATGATTTTGTAGAAATTGGTAAATGCTTGAAACTAAATTAAATATTATACTTATATCCCAAGTATGAAGAACACTCATGAGAGAAGCATCCTTAATTCATACTTTATTTTTTTTTGTGCAAATTCGTAGCATGTGAAATGTGAAACAAGTTAGCATTCTAAACTAAATGGGAGTTAAGAACACACATCAGCAATCAACATACTAATATAAACCAATACCTGAACACGAAACAGAATAGCATCAAGCAATGCTGAAAAGATAGGAATAAAACGTTCCTCCAACTTCTTCTTATATTCAGCATTTTCTACTTCAAGAGCAAGAATATGCCCAGAAAGGCTACACCTGGTTTTTGGGAATCAGGAGAATCCAATAAGGCCTCACTCACACAAGAAAAGATAACAGTAACATATAATAATACCTTTTTCCACTTCTAAAGCACATATATAACTGAGGGCACATAAATTGATTGAACTTACCAAAATTGCAAGGTTGAGTCCACAATCTCCCAACCTTCACTTGGAAATGCTGCACAACTGCCAGTCAAAGCATGTTGAATGGATTCAAAAATCCAATGCTACTTAGTATTCAATTATAATCAACCAGGTGGTGCAACAATTTCCCAAGGCAGTGTGATTATATAGAAATGTCAAAAAACAAGAGAACTAACCTCAACAGAGCATCTCCCAGCTCAAGTGCTTCGGCATTTGCTTCCACAATTAGAAAGGGTGCCTATACAAACAGACAGGTTATTCAAAACCCAACTATAAAGTAAAGAGAGAGATAAAATAAAATAACCAATGAAGACTTGTTTTATAGTAAGAGTTGCCAAAATATAGCAGAAAGTTAACAGGAGAGAAGAAGTATAATAAACAATACATGAAGTGTAAATAGATACCCACAGATTGACCAATTTCCGACATCAAAATTGCAAGTCCTCCTATCACTTTCTCATCTCCACTTTTCAGAGCAGGAAAAAGAAGTGCTTCCTTGAGAAAACCAATTCGGCATAGTAAAACCTGAGGCAGCCCCTAGGAGAGCAAAACCAAAATAGAGTTATATCATATATGATTGAATAGAATTGTATTTGGGCTCCGAAATCAACCACAACTCTCTAAACAATGCAAACTGTGCAGGTTTTTCTGCTTTTTTTGTGTACTTGAAAGTGAACATTACTAGAAGGTAATTCTCCTAATCAAATCTTGAAAATGAACTACTTAGAAGAGCTTTTAATAACACAACTAGAAGAAAATATACTTCTTTGTCAAATTCAGGCCAGGGTAATAACACAATTAGAAGAAAATATACTGCTTTGTCAAATTCAAAATATACTTCTTTGTCAAATTCAGGCCAGGGTTAGATAATATAACAGCTCATGTGACTCTATGTTCATGCCCGGAATTGAACATGAGATAACCTGAGACTCTGTTTTGTGGATGTGCCTAACCTTTGTAGGACAAAGAGCTCTTTAACATACCCTTCTAGGTCATCTAGGTCCATAAAATTCTAGTCGTTGCAATCATCCTAGAAACCCCCTTCTCAATTCTTTTCACCGCCAATCCAAGCGGAATAACCAAACATTAGTTAGATAGTTGATACAATCCTATAAAATATCTTAAGCAAACAAAAAATGAAGGCCTGCAAATATCTTATGAAGCAGTTCTATATAAGCAAATAAAATAAGGCATTATTGGTTTCCAATATGTCATAACGATGTCATAGCCATAACTCTTACTGGAAAATTTTAAAAGTTATTCGACTAAAGGCTGTAATGCTTTTGAGAGACTTGGATTATCATTATTGAACGTCCTAATTAGTTAACATGCTGCTTTGCATTCACTGCCAATAGATTCACCACGCAAGGTGCAACCACTTGCAAATCACAGAGCACAAAACATTACAGAAAGAAGGGAATTTGAATTTTGGTTGAACAGGAGAACTCAAAACAAAGAGATTTAATATAAGTACATAACTAAATCAGATCTTGAAAAAAATAACATTTATTCTTGAAAGAGTCCTTTTCTTTTTCTGGGGTGCATGTTGAACTGTATCTTATATGTTTCTGAAAGAATTCCAGAAGTAGCATGTTCTAGCAGGATACTGTGCCTGGGAATTGATCCTATTGATTCTAAATGAGGTAACATTATTTCTTTGGGAGGACTATATTGACACAATATTAAATAGTATCATACAGACTAAAAAGCATGGTTTCCAATATTGACAAGAAACCCAATATTAGCATAGGATTTATACCTCATGTCGACTCACAAGCTCAACAAGAACCTCAACAGCAAGATCAAACGAAGATCCAACCTATTTAAACATACAAAAGATGGGATAAAGAATTGTTATACTTGTGCATAACATGATGAAGACTTATAAACACGGGGTAGAATAAATTTCAAAAAAAAAAAAAGTGTAGAATGAAAAACTATACCTGCAATGAACTGAAAACAAAGTTAAAAAGTGGATGGGCAGGTAAAGAGCCTGGAGGAACCTCAGAAAAGCAACCAGCTCGAACCTACACACAAATCCAACTTGAAATGAAAACAAGATACCTTGATGACATCTGTCACATCTCTAAAAGAAGTGAAAAAAAATGCTATGTCAGACCAACCATCAATACAAAGTTGAGCCAAATAAGATGCCAATTTGCCATAGCTTACTTTTAAGGGATTTACTTTTAAGAGATGTAAATGATAACCACAAAAGTGGTTTAATACAGCGAAGTGGACGAGATTTGTTCACATTAGACCCCAACAGACATTTGTCTGCAATTTGGCATATTGAAAATGCCAATCCTTTCCTCCAACTTGGAGAGCTTGGCGCGAATAAATTTGTGTATATAGGAAGGCATACATCTGTAAAAACCAGAAAAACCAGATCTTGCTATGTACCTTGTCACTTCCCAGGTTACACATTAAAAGGCAGATAAATTATTTTGTCAGTTCTTACCCAGCTCAGCAAGCAACGTAATATCTTTCTGCTCCTATCATGAGGCTGGACATGGCTGCCAACACCCTCACTCTGCTGCATTAGAAACTCGAGCACCGTAGGAGTTTGTGCAAGAAGCTGCACAAGCAAAAGTACATTCTAACAAATAAGTGGAACACAATCCCTAGACAAGGAAAAATCCAGTGAAGTTGCATGAATCAGATTGCAAAACCTCTTGTCCATACTCTTTACGTCGAGCAGAGGTTACACGGAAATCACCATTTTGATCTTCTACGATTTCAGGCAAGACCGTGAGCATCTCCAAAACAGCGGCATGTCCATTATCCTGGCTCTGTAAATTCTGCAGGCTGTAGAAGAGCTTCTCGATGGGTTGTCCATGCTCTTCGGCGTGAAGTATAAGGGTTGATATTGCAAGGCATATTTGGGTCAGGAGCTGTTTCGATTCAAACAAAAGGAGTTGAGTGCAAATGAGTTCACTAATAGAAGAAACACCAATGCGGGAGACGAGGGATAAACAAAATGATACTTCAAAGTTGCGGAACAAGTGACCTGAGGAGGGCCTGGCGTAAATCTTTTAGCAGCTACTAGAAGAGCGTTTAGCAGAGCGTCCTTGGCTCCTCCTTGCAAATTATGCCCTTCATTTTGGATCTGCCGGGAGATTGAACAAGCCAATCAGAAAACGGATGCTAGCTATAAAGCCTATAATTGAGATGCATAATTTTAAACTGAAGTGGAAAAAAAAAACTCAGCAATAAAGCAAGAATGCCAATTTCATGAATTAGGGCGTAGTATGAAAGTAGTGGAGTAGTACAAAAGAGGATTGACGCATATGTGTGTGTGTGTGTGTGTGTGTGTGTGTGTGAGGGAAGATATAGACAGAGACCTTCCGCTTGAGAATCTGGGCTGCGAAAAACTCGACCTCGTAGTTGGAGAGGAAGGGGTGGTGTTGGTGGGAAGTAAGAATGGAAGTGGCAATCTCCCAGGCAGCATCAGACTGCTGGAACTGAACGAGCCATTGATTGGCAGCGACGCGGTTGCAGGATTGAGAGTCGTGATTAAGGACGTGGACTGCCTGGGCAACCTTGATGTGCAGTTCCATACTTTAAAATCTTCAATCAGACATCACGCGTACCTCCACTTCTACTCTCTCGCCTCTCTCTCTCTCTCTCTAACTTGCAAAGCTAATCCACCTGTTGACATCCCATTCCGCCAGTTTCTGAATATATACATGTCTATCCCTCTGTGTGTATAGGTCTTGCTTCTTTTCGAGTAGTAACAGTAATTGGGTTGGATTATCAAAATATATCCAAATTTTCACATATTGAACCTTAAAGGTTGTCTCATGTATATAGGTTGTCTCATGTTCATGTATATTCGTATATAAGAATTTTGATTTTTTTTAATGTAAATAATATTTTTCTTCAATATAAATGATATTCTTTAAATTATTGGGTAAAAATAAATAATATTTTTTTAACGTAAATGATAATTTTATTAACAACAAATTATTTTTATCCGTCTGCACGCATATGAATTTTTGTGTAAAGTCTTATGGTTTTTTATTTAGAATGTCTCTTTCATATTCTTCAATTGATAGAAAATTATATATACTACACTTTTATTTACAATAAATATTACTTTAAATTTCAAATTATAATCATTTTATCAAAAATATTTTTGAACTATTAGATTTATTTATTTAAACCACCAACTATCAGTATCGTATCAAAATATCTTTCATCAATTTTTAACCATAAAAGCTTGATGTGACTCGTCGAATATCTTATAGAAAAGAAAAAAATGAAACAACATATATGCCACATGGAAGTACGTGATATTTTCATATACATCGAACGAGCCAAACCAAGATTTTGGGGGTCCAAAAATGAAAGCAAAATATTTTTTATACAATACCGATAGTTATTGGTTTATATAATTTTGTTTAACAGTTCATGATATTTTTTATAAAATATGTATAGTTTGAGGTTTAAGTGAAATTTCTCTTTCTTATAGAGTATATTTGTCATCGTGTGATGTATGATAATAATTATTGAATTAAATTAATAACAAAAAATTAAAATTAAATTGCATCCTCAATTATATTGGTAGAATTTTAAATTACTATAGACGTTAAAAGCTAATATATATATATATATATATATATATATATATATCACATACAAAAATACGCTACCAAGGTTTTTTTTTATATAAAATAAATACAATATTATAGTTGCGTCCAAATATTTATCTATATATTAAAAAGTGAGTACAAGAGTCGGTCATTTCTAAAAAAAATAAAATATTGTTTATTTAGTTATTCAGTGTGTGTTGGGTAGATTTGATAGCTAAATATAAGAGCTTAAATATTTCGAGATATTAAAATATTACACATATTATATATACCATTTTATTTCAATTATTGAAAATATATATATTTCTTATATATATAGATAAAAGATGGATAAAATAAAAAATTGTTAGTCTCGATGGTAGCAGATAAATACATATATATTTACTTGTATAAACGAAAATATAGAATACTAGTAATTATATATGTTTTATTTTTTTACTTTTTGAAATAAAATTATCTACGTTTGTTATAAGGAACATTAATATTTTTATTAGGTTGAGTAAATGAAAATATTGAACTATTATTTAATCACATTAATTATCTATTTTAATTTGTTATATTTGTAATACACAAATATATTAATAAAGCATATAAATATGATTTAATAAATAAATGTGAAAGAGGGGCCTTAGGAAATGTATCGACTCAACCTAATCACATAATTAACCAATTAATCCAAATATCACTATTTAATTAAAATCATGTGGAAGATCGCACCAATAACCACGATTTATCTCTCGACAAGTCTTTTGATCGTTGATTAACATAAATTCAATCATCGTCATGTCTCAAGAAAAATATACTAACTCTCAAATGTTCACAAAGATTATTCTTCATACGATTAATTATAAACTCGTTAAGTATTTAGGTTAATCATATATGTATTTTTAGAATTGATTACTCAATTAAACATGTTAAGTATTTAACTAAGTAACTAACATACATCAATAGTGGTCAAATATCTCAACATAAAATAAACACCATGAACTACAAATCATGGTGAAAAATAAATTGATATTAAAAATCAATCACATAGTTATGGTTAAGTCATACAAACTCTGGATCAACTAATAAATTAGATAGACATAATTTAAATAAAAGAAAATAAAAATAATGAAAACATTAATTTAAAAGAGTTAATGTCGCATGAATACATTATTTTTTGCTCGTTTTGATTTTTCCTACAAACTTTAAAAATTATCACAAAATACACAAACTTAATCACTTTAGTGATTTTACCACGATTTCAAATTACGGTCAAATGAAATATGAGTTTGTATCTCAAAAATTTATTATGGACAAAATGGTCGATTCATATAAACGAAATCATAGAAAGAGATTACATAAAACATTTTGTTCCATTAAAAAAATTCTTAATTTGTATGGTCCATCGCATCAACCCTCAACAAAAATAATATATTCTCATTTGGATCATCATCCAGTTTTCATTGGGATCAAAACAAACGATATCGTTTGCAGATTATCATGGAAAAAATGAGAGTTGGGATATAATTTGAAATAACTTTCAAAAGTAAACAACAAATGGTACATTGCATAAACTAAAGTAACATAAAGTTCAATTTTATACATAATTAAATGTTTTGATCTCAAGGATAACCATATGAGAACCAAGCTATAAACTATGAGAGAAAACAACATTTTTTCGATGACGTGGATGCAATGAACCCTATAAATCAAGAAATTTGATTTATTTCAATGAAACAACAATGTTTTATGTTATTTATGTACGATGTCGTATATCACTTATCTTTTTTATATGGTGAATTTATGAGATGTCGGTCGATTTAATTTGGTCAAAATATAAAATTATGGTAAAAAATCGATGCAATGATTAAGTTTTTGTATTTGTGTGAAAAATTTAAAGTTTGTGAAAAAAACTAAAATGAGCTAAAAGTTGGTATATTTATGCGTCAATAATCATAATTTAAATAAAATAATAAATAAAACTCGTGTTTGATAATCATGATGACAACTTGAATTATTGAGTCTTCAAACTTGGCTTGAAAAATAAACTAAAACTAAAATTCAAAATTCAAAAAACGTGTATAGAACACATATGATTGAATGGTATAATGGTGGAATAGTGAATGATACAAATTCAAGTATGTGAAAGGTGTATTTATAGGTGAAGGAATCACTTGAATTATAAAATAATTAGGATATATATGAGAATCTTAGTAGGGATGTGAATTATAGTCGAAGAAGGTAACTAGGTCCAACTATGAACCAATCATAGTTTAAGAAGACGATCAAGTGCAAGAAGGAGTCTAAATATACCAAAAATAGGAAAAATCCCAAGAATAGGTGAAAATTGGAAATTCTCGCATTGTTCGCAACACTGTTATCGACAAACTATGCAACTTTCTTGTTTTGTCTCGTTCTTTCTCGTCTGAACTCTCATTCGCACATCATTTTCGCCTACGGACTAATATCGAACAACACTTTAATCCTATGAAACCTAATCCAATCAATCCTTACTCCATCTTTTATGCAAAAAATGATAATAATTGTCAGATAGTATCATTTCTCAAAATATATTATAAACTAAACAAATAATCGTTTCAAACATGATTTATATCAACAAAATTATAACAAATATGCATCATAAATCATTAAAAATCTATGTTTGTCAGTTGGTAGTCTGTGTCATTCCTAATCATTAATTATGTTTTTATGAGCCGAAAATTACTTACGAATTAAATTGACATAAATTTCATTTATGAGTCTGAATAATATATTAATAATTTATTGAGCTAAAACTATTAAAAATGATATTACCATGTTAGATGTATAGATTCTTCCTATATCATAAACGAACATTGCATTATATTACATATATCATAAATCAGCCTATAATAATATATGTTTTAAGAAGAGTGTGAAATAAGTTTAGAAGTTGATAGGGATGTAAACGGAGCGGAATTACTCTGAGGTATTATTTTCCACTCCTAGACCCATCCCAAAATTCACCCAGCCTCGATCTCATACCCGTTTGAATTGGGTATGAGAGCGGGGAATACCCATTGATCATAAACTTCCATCTAAACAATAAGTATATTAATTCATTGCATCGAACATTAAATTTATAAAAAAGTACTTATTCGTCCACGATAAGTGTAACACGATTGTCTTGTTCGGTGTCCATGGAAAGTGTACCACTTTTCGTTTTAGGACATTGTTCTTTATTATTCAATATCACAACCACTCATTATATAATTTTTTTATTTATATCACTAATAACCATACGGTGAGAATATTTCTCAACTCAAACAATATTCACCAACAATCTTATTAAAACTCATGTCTTCCACCATGATATATTTATTGTGGACGGAGAGAGTATAAAAAAATAACAACCTATAATTTTATTTTATTTTTCAAAAATACAATTAATAATATTTATTAACTATATTAAGTGTAATTTAAAAATAATGTATTATGTGTAGTGTTTATTGAGGTGGATTCGGGCTAATATACACCCACTTTCACTCAGAACCCGATACATGTATGGATTTCTATACTCGGATCCGACCCGACCCCAAAAATTTGCCCCTAATCCCGCCGCATTAAGGTGTGGGGAGTATAATTGTTATATTTAGAAATTGATGGCCAAAAGTTATCCAAGTTTTATTTACTGTTATCGCCAAATCATTTTATTGGAAATGGATTGATTCGGCTTAATTAAAAAGTTTAGGTTCAAATTCCTCATTTTTTTCCTAAGTTAAAAATATAAAAAGTAGATTGATTGGGCTTAAATAAATAATGAAAGTCCAATTAATGGATGTTGCGGTTTACCAAACCCGACCAATAAATATATACAAATTATATACAATAAAACCGCTACCCGTTTTGGCGTGTAAATTGGACAGTTGCGAAAGCAAAACGGATGTGACGCGTAGGCGCCGCGGATGAGAGAGCTTCCAAATTTAAAATCAAAATCAATCCTCTTTAGCAGCTGAATCCACCATCGATCCTCTTCATCATCGTCGTCATCATCATTGCAGATTGCAAATTTCCAGGAGATAAAATCAACGATCAACGATCGATTACCGACACCTGCATTTGTATATGATTATTTTCTTTTGACTATTTCCGATTATCTGCATCAATGGTGCGAAATTGGATATCATCACGTTGTCTTATCTTCTGATGCATGACTAGAAAACGCCATTAACTCCTTATTGTGTTTTATTCCCATCTCAGTTTGTATCATTGATTATGTTTTTGGTTGTCGTCTGCCATTTTGATACGTGTGATGCATCATCCATCGGCATCTCAAAACCATTTCACAATGGGTGCTACCTTGTATGAGTATGTTATATTGAAGGCTTTGGTGTCTGATATCTTGTTTATCGTCTACCTCCAGGCTCCAGCCGACCCCTAAAAACTCGTTTGCTCTTGCAGCTAGCTATTTTAATTTAAGTTCGAAAAAGAATATTATTTTCGATCAATGAGAAATGGAACAACCTCCATGGTGCTTCAAGTTCAACTTCTTTGAGTAGTCAGCAAGATGTAGACTGTAGAGGATGATAGGATGATCGCTGTCGTACTTTCTGAAGAATATGCTAAATTAGATGGTGCAGTTGGTCGATGGCTGACCAATCTTGCCCCTGTTCCTGTAAAAGCTACAATTACAAAAAATAGTTTCTGTAGTAACTCTAATTTATCAGCATTTCACGGTCTCTAGTTAACAAGCTATATCCTGCTCCTATATTTCTAGAGAAAAAAATGAGCTCTGTTATATGTGCTCCATTGCTGTTTAAGGAAGTAATTGTATGGTGGTTGAATGGTTTACTCGAAATGCTGGTTACAATTTCAGAAGAGTTTTAAAATACTCTCAATTTTTTGAAAAAGAAAAGAACTTTTGCTCTATGTGTTGGGTTGTTGTTGGTTTTACTTGCTTAAATTACTTATACTAGATTGATATTGGTCAAGACAGTAACTTGCAAATGTTTAATTTTCTAACTCAGTACATACGTATTCTGCATCAAAGTATTTGTATCAACTGCAGTGCAATGTGGTTAGACCTCTCTTTCTGGAAGTAGTGCAACGAGCTGATGGATGAGAAAAACTAGAAATTAATAATGCAATTGCAATGTGGTTTTTTAAAATAGGAGGGTTCGAGGACATTTTAATTAGTGACATTGTTTGAACTAGTTTATCAATTTGTGAATATTTATATTACTTGTGCGGACAACTTATCCTCTACATGTACACTACTTTTTCAAAAATAATAATCTTGCTCCTAATGGCGAAGAAAAGGAAAGACTTTGGTGATGACTTTCACTTGACAATAATTTTTCCATCAGTATTATAAAACCTTTCCGTCATGCACTTTTCAGCGTGTTCCAAGAATAATTTTGCACGTTCCTTCGACAAGTGATTCAAATTTGGATTACCAACATCTCCTTCAGAGGTATGATAAATGTTGTTCAGGTGTAAAAGAAATATATATTAGTCAATTTGTTGAATCACTATCTCTTTGCCTCTAAAAGATGTGAGGAGTTCTCACTAGGAGATATAGTTGGTGAGCTGAATCTCATTCATCCATGCAGAAACAATAACTTAATGGTCTTCGATAGAATTATTACAAATTGAGAGCAGATTGACTAAGCTCATATATCTACAAGTATAACCAAGTTATTACCTTTTGGGCTTAGCAAAATTTATCGTTCATTATTTTTGTTACTTTTGATAAAAGTTCGCTTGCTTCAGTATTTTTTTTAATGTAAATTAACTATGTGATTTTAAACAAAGTCAACACTGGAATGGTTTCTCGAAACCTTGTCTGTTAAGACTTCCAATATGATTGGGTAATTAATTTGTACACCATGTTAAAGTTGATACTCATTCTGAGTGATGTCAAGGCTAAAGATCAAATATGGCAGATTTTTCACCTTAAAGAACGAACTACATGCAGTGGTGTGTGAGGAAATGCTATGTATGTTTTTGTGCTCGGGCTTATATGAATTTATAGAATGCTTCAACATCCCACCCTAGAAAAATAAGAAGGTGTTTGGCCAAGCTAGTGGATTTATCAAAGAACCCGGAGTCTTGAGCTATATATACAATGTCCGCCTTCTGAAATAGTTAGGCTGCTAAAAAGGTTAGTTGTTAGAACGTTGAATATGTCTTTCCTGTCCAACATCTTGAGCTTTAGACGATTTGGGCTGGTCTAATTAAACTTCTTTCTCATGATTTCCAGTGAACTTTTAACAAAACCATGTGCTGTCTCAAAGCTATACTTTTTTTCCTTTTTTCTTGTTTAATTTAGTTTTTCTTTGTTTTTTCAGTTCAAAAATTGTTCTTGCATTCAAAATACTGAAACAAATGATAATTTGCACAAACTTTTGGAAGCTAAGACTCATCTCTAGACCCTTCTCTTTCTATAAGTAGCTTGTCTCAAATGTTACAGAAAACTCCTTCTTCTGTGTCTTAGATATCTGTGTACATTTCATGTTTGAAGAAATGGAGCAACAACTTTAATAATTGCTATATTGCAGTTTCCAGCAAAGATCTGCCTATTAACATCATTCAGAGATACTTGCTTTGTTGAAATTGTTCCACATCATCAAACCCCAGCACGAGGTATAAGAAGCTGCACTTATAAATTACCTTTCAGTTTAAGTGATATTGGGTGTTTGCTTAATATTTTTGTCAGATTGTACAGTATTAGAAAAGACCATGACAGAAGCCTTTCTAACCGTTGGAAAATTATTAGGCAGCTAGATACACTGATACTAATATAACGCGTGTGACGGGGTGTTTTGCGTTATGGAGTGTCTCACTGTGGTGTCCATATTTTACAACCTCGAATGTTATACTAATGCTTCCTACAATACATCTGAGATCTTGTACTAAGGTGATCCACTTGTACTAATTGGTTTATACATCTGCTGCAGAGCTTTGGCTGAGCTTTTGGTCTTAGGTGCATTACAATTCACTCTATGAACTACGAGGTTTGTATTGCTATCGGATAAGACTTAATCCATCAATAAGTCGAAATAAATCAATCCCTGATGAGACGATGAAGAAAGACAGCTAGACATTAACTAGAGTAGGAGAAATAGAGAATGGAGTGATATATTTTTTATTTTTGGCATTTTTGAAGATGTGTTGCGCAGATGCTTCTCCGCAGCTCAAGCCAAAGAAGAAACACTGGTTGTTATAACTGGCCAGAAGTGTCTCGTGCTGGTATGCACATATTTGAAGATTTGCAGAGGAAATCCCAAATAGCTGTAAATTATTTAAGTTGCTGAGTTCCACTTGAATTTATTTTCCGTGATTTATTTCCTCCTATTCCTATACTATGAAACGGATGCACAGATTGATTTTATTCTTTCCATAATCAAACACTACATTGTAAAGAAATGCGTTTTTGACATGTGTGGACTGGAGACTAGAGTAAAAAATTATGAGCCTGGTTGGTTGATTATTTTATATAAATTATTTATTAGTGTGTTTGACTTGAGCATGGTTCTTTTTCTTTTTCTTTGCCGGACTTTTGGCGTGCTACGTTGGATTTTGGTATTGACAAATTCATCTCGGCTCGTAATTGTAAAAATGTTGAAAAAGGTTGGGTATTCGTATTTATTTAACTTGGAACACGATTCAATGGACATTCATTGGTTGAGACATAACACAATATTTAACCTCTTAAAGGATTTTTTTTCAATGAAAAATGAAAATACCCCAAGGGATAGGGTTTTACGATCGTTAGCCTATATACAAATCAATCAAAGAAGGAAACAAACATGTATATTGTCTACCTGATGGAAACAGTAAAAAATGTCAACTTCCAAAAACAACAAAAATCAAAAGATATCAAAAATAACTCGCACAAATAAATCAGCCCTTGCGATATTTCTCATATATATCCAAAAAGTAAATAATAAATCATGCAGATAAAATTAGTCAATCCAACCTAATCAAAACAAAGTAATCATCCTATATTTGCTTGGAATTCGCCAAAGTGAAAGTATGAGTAGGAAGCAATGCATGAAATTCAATTCATCCATCTGCCTGTCTACTTATGCGATAAATAAAAATTGAAATGGGAGAGAGTGATTCGGCTTAAAGATAATTGAGGTAAACGCTTGGAAGCAATTATTTATATTCCCAAGCAAGGAGAAGAAAAATATTGAAGATAATGTAAATTACAATTTAGTGAAATAGTGGTCAATTGTGCTAGTACTCCGGTGGCACGAAGTTTCACGCACCAGCTGCAAGCACGTGGGGATTGATCATTGAGTGATGTGGGTCTTCACATATTTTTTTGTTATATTTTGTGGTATTTTCTCAATAAATAAATAAATTTGAGTGGTATTCATTTATTTTAAAGTATTACTAGTTTATCTGTATAGTATTATCGAAGTTACATGTATCATTGTATCGTGCAATATTAACTTGGATTATATATTCAAAGGGGTCCGCTCTCGACCATTCCTCACGTTGCCTAGCAGAGACGTGGGGGAGCATTTGGATCGGGGGATCAAACTCCTTCAACTGCACCATAAAATACAAGGTTATTGCATAATTAAACTATATACCATAAAATACAAGGTTATTGCATAATT
Source organism: Salvia rosmarinus (assembly GCA_036937905.1). Classification (NCBI taxonomy): domain Eukaryota; kingdom Viridiplantae; phylum Streptophyta; class Magnoliopsida; order Lamiales; family Lamiaceae; genus Salvia; species Salvia rosmarinus. The sequence continues at coordinate 3,561,271 of CM072813.1, forward strand.
AAACTATATATTGAAGAATTGATGATACTTATCATGAATTCAACTATTAGCATGACATTAAAGTAATCAATATTTTTTAATTGTTGTGTAAGAGAATGTCATCTTATCAAGTCGATATTTATTATAAATAATGAATATATCGTCAGCTATCCATAGACGCAAATTATCGGAGGACACTTTTGCTACAAGCTCAATAGTTTAGATCGTATGTTGTAATATCGATAGTTCATGACAATTTTTATTATAATTTCAATAGTTTGTCTTTTGATTGTCTATCAATAGTTAGGGATATTTAAAACTAAATATATAGTTTTGACTCTTTATTGATATTTAATCGATATTAAAACATACTATTTGCATCTACAAACACTTTCTTCACTATTCTTGAAAGACCATGACATAGTCTTCTATTTCAGTCTCCCTGGTCAACAAGGATGACAACCCTCACAATGAGCTCTTGTTGTTTGGTAAGGATGATCTCCATACGATCTCATATGAAAGTATAATGTCTACTATTTTTATAATAAAAAAATTATATTTATCAACGACAAAATCGCCCATAACATACTGACCCATGTAATTATAATGTCTCAACGTTTCATGATTTTTCACTCAAGGTCCCAACATAAGTATATTGTTATTTTGGTCCAAACATTTCAAAAAATATATTCATTTAATGTCATGCAGATCTATTTTCGGCATACAAACGCTTATGTGGCTACCGGAATTTCATATTGGACTCCATGTTAATATAAAAATAAAATAAAAACCTGAAAAAGTTCATCCAAAACGACATCCTTACATTTTTTAACGCCAATATAAGGGAAGAAATAGAACGAAATCGTTTTGGATGAACTTTTTAACATTTTATTTCATTTTTATGTTGTTATGGAGTCTAGCATAGAATTCCGGCAGCCACGTAAGCGTTTGTATTTTGGAAATTGATCGGCGAGACATTAATTGAATTTTTCCGAAACATTAGAAACCAAAACAACAATATGCTTACGTTGAGACATTAAGTGAAAAATCGTAAAATATTGAAACATTAACTCATATTTATCCTTATCTCGCCAACAGAGTTGCAAAATAGTCAGAAAATGTGTATTTGATCCAAAAAGGTTGACTTTTTGTTCAAGTGGGGCAAAAATCCTAGTTCGATAATTTAACAACTCCAGTAATACTATGATACTATAAATTTACTTAAATATAATTTAAATAGAAAAATGCATGAAATGCGATTGATGTATCTTAATCAGTGACACGAATATAGTATACGAATTGATTAGTATTTCTATACCCAACCATAACTGCATATATGAAGTCAAAACCTAATATATAAGAACATTCAAGATTACGCCCATATAATATATATTTAGTTCAAAAGGCCCGATCATATTAGGCCAAATTCTTCATTTGGCCTAGCACGTTCAATTTGACAATTCTAATATTATTAATTTTTATGTAGATAATCTTTTACATACATAGTAAAAAATACATGGAATGTGACTTGTTATCGTTTATTGTAGGCATACCCCGAGAATGGGTTGATACGATATATTAACTTTTTATTTAAATAAATAATATCGTATGCTATACTGAAGTCTCCAGTATGAATAATATCATATTGTTGCCGTGACGGAGCTAGGATATATTTTCTGGGGGCCCAATTAATAATAATTTTAAAAGATTATAAAATAAAATTTTAAAATAATAACAATTTAAATAATATAATGAGTTATTATAATCTTTTAAAAATTTGATTGATAATATTAATTCACATATAAAATTTTATTATTTGCATATATCTTTTATTTATCAATATAAAATAAATTATATAAAAAGAAAAGAAATAGCATTTTATCAACATAAAACAAATAATAGAAAAAAGAAAAATCAAAGAAGATAAAGGAAAATAAGTATATGAAAAGAAAAAGGAAAATGTATAGCTAAGTGGTATCGAACCACGATCTCTTAAATGAGAGATGAAAATCATTAGATTTAGTTATTAAATGTTAAATATTTATAGAGAGAGCATACATATTTAGTTAAGAGTTAATTCACATATATAGTGTTATTATTTATATATATATTTTTATTTTATTAACATAAAATAAATTATATAAGAAAGAAAAAAGAAAAAAAGATCCCAAAATAAATAGAAGAAATAGAATAGAGAGGAAAAAAAGCACAAACTAAAAAGAAAGAAACATAAAAGAAAAAAAGGAAAGAAAGAAAGAGAGGAAAAAAATGAAGAGAGAAGATAAAAAAAAGGAAAGAAAAAGCCAAGAAAGAAAGAAAAATAAGGAAAGAAAGGAAAAAGAAGAAGAACGCGAGAGCCAAGTTTCGAACTTGGGACCTTCAGGTCACTATTGAAGGTCCTGAAGGTCCCTATCCATCAGACTACCCAAACCTCTTTGAAATATAACTATATATCAAATATATAGCTATTTTTTAAAAAGTTGGGGGCCCAAGCTCAACGCATGGCTCAAATCATTTGGTTGCCGTGTTGAATCATTCGAGATACAAAAATACCAAAATTTCGGTATGAAGCGTTTCAAATGTCGATATTGGTACACCGAAGTTCATGCCATACCATGCTTTCAATGTACTACTTATTGTTGAAATTATACTGTTATATTTAATAAGTGTTATATATGTAGTACAAAATCAATGTAAATATCGATATTGTGGTACTGATATATACCAAAATTTAGGTATTCAATAGTATATTGCGGTATATGAAAATTAATATTGTTATCGCACAAATTGATAGTATCATACATCACCAAAAATTATGATATATTAAAAGAGTGATCTTTATTCACCACATTGTGGTAGTACAATCAACTTTATTAAATGAAAAACTCATTTATTTAATTTTGATCTATTAAAAAATTAGTTTTACATTAAAACTATCTTATGGAATTACAATTTTGCATCTATCGAATGAAAATTTTAAACTTAAATTTAAATTTAATAATTTAATATTTTTCAGAATATGTGGAAAAAGGGTGTGTGGCCAGCCACAATGTGGCCATAAAGATTTACTGTATTAAAAATTTCAGCATTTTCAATATATTTTGAACACAATAAATATGCTATATCGAACTTTCAGTATTTTCCCCACTCATAACGCACCTACAAGCAAGGAATGTAATTTCCGACATTATTCCAACTTCCAAGACAAGTAATGAATTAGAACATTAAAGATTCCGCCATTTATGATTAATAACAATCACAGCAAGAGGGTGGCCCCCTCAACTATTAAATTCCAATCATTTATTCATAAGTACTAATTAATTAGCACCACTTATCCCATAATTAAAATCAGATATACATATATGTTCATTTGTAAAATGGTTTTTTGTACGATAAGTTTTTTTAGCCAAAAGATTACAAGTTCCAATTTCACTAGTATTTTTATATATTTGTGTTTATTATATTTAATTTTTCAAATGTGATTTACTTGTTACTCGATGTGCACCAAAGATAACAACTGCCAATTTACATTAATAATAATAAAGAAATCACCATATCTATATCCGTCCGATATAAAATGGTAACTAAGCAACCAGCAGCAAAATTGGTTTACTGAAATTAGAAAGTAGAGCAACATATAACGTTAATTTAGGATTTTCGTTCATTTATAAAGTAATAAAGCTTAAATTGAATTAAATGAATATATATACGGTGGATAAAAATAGATGGAAAAAATAGTGGTAACTGGTAACACTACGCAAATGGGAGTGAGGGAGAGATTGGTGTGTGTGTGTTGGTATAGTGGTAGAGTGGTTAATCGCCGAGCCAAAGTGCCGGGTTGAGTCACCGTGACGCAATCTTTAAAATTTCTGTATTAATTGAAAAAAAAAAAAAAGAGTGAGGGAGAGATTGTTTTGTGGATACTGACAAAGTGAATTATGCTGATACTGCTATGCCTATAACTCTAAACTTTAACCCTCTCCTTCTCTCTCACCAGACGTAGACGGACTCACCTAGGCACCGCTGGATTGAGCAGCAGAAATGGCCGCCGCCGTCTCTTCCAGTTGCTGCAGCTGCTTCGGAACTTCCGATTCTCCTCACCAGAATAGTAGAATTGATTGTACGATGTCTGCTAATTCCAAATTATTAATGTTTGCTGGTCACCATGGCCATGGACATGGGCAACCTACTTGTAGAAGTAGGGTTGTTAGTAATTTACATTTTCATTTTATTTCTTCTTCCTCCTACTCTTCGTGTACATATTCTACTAATTTTAAAATCAACAAAACCGGCCTCCCTTATTATATAATAATAATGATATTGGGACTGCTTCTTCACTTTCAAAGTCCAAGCGCCACTCGCGAGTTGCCGCCTTGGTCAACCTTCCCTCCAATCGCCCCCGATCTCCCGCCATGGCCGATCAACTCACCAACGACGCCGGATCTTCCTACCATCTTCGCCACGTCGACTCTATGGCTACTCTGCCATCCGCCGTCGGCAGATTGAATGCCGTCATCCTGGGTGAAGCCCTTGCTTCCGAGGAAGACGATCTAGTCATCCCCAATCCGGATTTCTCTGCCCAGGCTCACGTTCCCTCTCCCGAAAAGGTTCTCTCTCTCTCTCTCTCACACGCATCTTCTCTGCTTTTTTGTTTTTCCTACTTGTAAGTTGGAATATTAACTCGATCGAATTTGCAGTATCTCGAAATGTACAAACGCTCCATTGAGGACCCCGCCGGCTTCTGGTCCGATATTGCTTCCCAGTTCTACTGGAAGCAAAAATGTAGCAGTCCCATTTACTCTGAGAATTTGGACGTTCGCAAGGGCAAAATCAACATTGAGGTCTCTCATCTCATCCCCCATTCCTTTTCATTCCTTTACTTGCTTTCTGCACATTTTAGTTAACATTTGCTTTTGACTTCTGTTTTTGGGAGTCAGTGGTTCAAGGGCGGGATCACCAACATATGCTACAACTGTGTGGATGCTAACATTGCTGCCGGAAACGGTGAGAAGATTGCCATTTATTGGGAAGGGAACGAGCTCGGTGTTGATGCCACTCTGACTTACAACCAACTCCTCCACAAAGTTTGCCAGGTTATTTTTCACTTTGCTCTACCTCCTGCGTTCTTTCACCTTGCATATCAGCCGCCCACTTAACTTTTTATGCTGATAGCTTGCAAACTACTTGAAAGACATTGGTGTCCGAAAGGGTGATGCTGTTGTGATTTATCTACCCATGCTCATGGAACTGCCCATAGCTATGCTTGCTTGTGCTCGCATTGGTGCTGTTCACTCGGTATTGCCTCTCTATAATAACTAGCATCTTCATTTTTCAACTCCTTAGTTGCACAAACACTGACCTGCTTGTTTGCTCAGGTTGTTTTTGCAGGATTCTCATCTGAATCTCTTTCACAAAGAATCATGGATTGCAAACCAAAGGTTGTTTTAACCTGCAATGCTGTAAAAAGAGGACCTAAGGTCATCCATCTAAAAGACATAGTTGATGCAGCACTAGCTGACTCTGCAAAGAATGGCACAGTTGTTGGTAATTATATCAAATTTTTTATTTCTATTACTAGAGCTTTACCTTGGATAAGGTAATTATTTGTAGTTGGGAATAGGGATGGGAATGGTGTAAAATAGAAGCCTAGTACTCATCAGATGACCATAACATTCTGAATCTTAGAGCTTTAGCTGTCATTTTTAACATCAGGAAAGATTTGAGTTGAGTTCCGTTGGATGGTTTTGTAGGAAGTAATATATTAAAATTGGACTTAAACTAACAGTAGTAATATGATTAACATGAATGGAGGTCTCTGCACATGCATTTTATGTTGATTAATTTATATGAATGTAGAAGTTCATAACATGAAAGCATATCAACACAAATCCCTTATGACAAACCTCTAGTGCTAACTCTCTCCCACATGATGGATGAGAAAAACATTATAAACTATGGGTGTATCACCTCTACTTAGTTGCAAAGATTTCCTATGTTTATTGCTGGGCACTTCTTTCTTTTTATCACATAGTAGTACATCTCATTGAATAACCCATTGAATTTCAAATTGATTATGCTGATTTACTTCAATGTTATATATTATGTGAATGATTGAGCAGTTTATTAAGTGTTGTCTCATGCTTCAACGTTTTAAAAACAAATGGCAATTGGATTCCTTGTAGTACTGTATGAATGATCAAGCAGTTTACTAATTGTTGTATCATGGTACAGTATTTTGGAAAGATGTGGCAATTGGGTACTTTGTAGTATTAATTAACTATATTTTCTGCAGATGTTTGCTTAACCTATACAAATGAATCTGCCTTGAAGAAGGAAAGCACTAAGTGGGTCGAGGGACGAGATGTTTGGTGGCAGGTGGGTTGAACTTATGTACATAAAAGCAGCAGATAAACATAGTTTATAACTGAATCTGAAACTGCTACAGACACAGACAAATAAGAGCTCGTGTGTTTGAGAACATTGAGACACATTTGAGAACTTCTAATCTATACAATGAGATGAGACACATTTGAGATCTTCTAATCTATATGTTTTGTTTAGAGAACTTGAACCCATATCTTTCAATTCTACTATCTGACATATATAGTAAAAATTGCATCTTGCAATTTTGAGAACATTGAGACACATTGAGAACTTCTAATCTATACAATGAGATGAGATACATTTGAGATCTTCTAATCTATATGTTTTGTTTAGAAAACTTGAACCCATATCTTTCAATTCTACTTCTCGAGTCACTGACATGATCTGACATATATAGTAAAAATTGCATCTTGCAATTTTAAAACAAATATTATTTCTGACTTAAACGTAAACTCCCCTAAATTCTAAGTCAGACACTAATGTTGCTCTTGTGCAATTCAGAACTCAAAAACTCTCACTTAAACATCCTCTAAATAATTTTCAATGGCTAAAACCAAGGTGCGGTGCCTGATATTCATATTTAACAATCACTTATTATAGGGATTGCAATGTTTTTGAGCACATTACATTATTATGTATTTTGAAGCTACCACTGTTTCTTGTTCGACTAGCTATAAGGACACGAAGGATCTGTGGTAGATCCCTTATGAGCTGCTGAAAGTAGCCTCAGCTAAGGAGTAAGGGGTACTCACATCTTTTTGGAGGTCTATGGAAATCTTGAGTGATAAGTTATATTGGTTTGGAATCAAACATTCTGCACTTGTCCTACTTAGTTTTGCATCCATGCAGCTATCTAACATGACTTCAATGCTAAATATTTTTAAATATTTATTGGCCACATGAAAATTACACCTCAAATTATCAAACATGATACTAGTAGAAGACCAAAAGAGAGTATGCTCTGTTGACATTCACATAGAATATTTTTTTATCAAGATTTGCTGATATTTGCAAACTCCAGTTGATGAAACTGTTGATACATATAACAGATTCATCTCACCGTGCAATCATTCTTGTGCTTATGTCTTGCAGGACGTTCTTTCTAAGTATCCGACTGCTTGTGATGTGGAATGGGTTGATGCAGAAGATCCACTTTTCTTGCTTTATACCAGTGGGAGCACTGGAAAACCCAAGGTATTAACGTTTTGGAAGTGTGAGATATTCTAAACTTTGTCTATGCATGAACTTGCTCAAGAAAGTTACATTGGTTGATTTGGAAAGGGAGTTCTGCACACAACTGGAGGGTACATGGTGTATACAGCTACAACATTTAAGTATGCATTTGACTATAAACCCTCAGATGTATACTGGTATGCCAAATCTGAACTAATTATTTTCTTTCACCTTTATTTTTGATTCCAGTGGTGATTACCCTAACTTTCTCATGCGGTCTCTTCCTCACCTGTATCTTCATAATTCAGGTGTACAGCTGATTGTGGTTGGATTACTGGACATAGCTATGTCACTTATGGGCCTATGCTAAATGCAGCAACTGTTGTTGTCTTTGAAGGGGTATTATTTTTGAGTACCTGTGGACCAATTATATTTACATCACTCTGCTTGGAATCTAAAATAAATGGCTTACTGCATTATTATGACGTGGATTCTTCATGAATCCTGCCATGACACTCTAGCAGGAATAGAATTTTCATAATTACAACAATCACATATGTTTAGACGAACCTTTAGGGCTCTAAGCTATTGAAAATTTTCTACTCATAGGAAGGTGATGACACATTTTTGCCATATCTGATATTCTCTAATTTTGTTGTGCGGACTGCAAATTTTAACCATGGTCTAGGCTCTAGCATGCCTGGAGTCATATGTAGGGGTGCCTGACATAAAAATTTTACATCTTGATATTGCCATTGAACTTCCTGCAGGCTCCTAACTATCCTGATTCTGGACGTTGCTGGGACATAGTTGACAAATACAAGGTTTCTATATTCTACACTGCTCCGACATTGGTGCGATCATTGATGCGTGAAGGAGACGAGGCAAGAATATTGGACCACCCTTTTTCTTAGTGCATATTACTTCACAAAAACTCTCTCTATATTACTCAAGCTATTGAATCAGAACTTCAAGGTTTACCCTTTTAGCATTATTTATTGTACAGTGAATTTTGAAGTATTGGTTATTCTTGATAATGTGTTGATCTCTTTTTACGCTTCCAAAAAGAAATAAACAAAGAAAAATGAGTACGAATGAACTTAATAACAGGTGTATAAGTGTTTAAAGAGTGCTGATTTTATTATGTCAATCTTGCAGCTTGTCACCCGATATTCACGAAAATCCTTGAGAGTCCTTGGCAGTGTGGGTGAACCAATTAATCCAAGCGCATGGAGGTTTTCAATTTATTGTTAAAGCTTTCTTTCTATGCTTCATCCAATTGATAATTACTTAATTAGTAGCTATCTTTCTCAGATGGGTTTAAGTTCTAGTAATTGTATGCATCTTGTTCTCTTTATATAACCCAAATTTTCCTCTATATACAATCAGATGGTTTTATAATGTGGTTGGAGATTCACGATGCCCCATTTCCGACACTTGGTGGCAGACGGAGACTGGGGGCTTCTTGGTAGATAATTTCTTTTTTCATTTGATTCTATACTCCTGCAAATATACTGCTTGCAACAAAATTTAACCTCTATTACCTTGTAGATTACTCCTTTACCGGGTGCTTGGCCTCAGAAACCGGGTTCTGCTACCTTCCCATTTTTTGGGGTCCAGGTAATGGATTGCAGGTTCATTTGATAGCACTATTAAATATTAATGTGCTCTGACATCTGTATTATCTATATATGCATAGGTCTTAAAACTTGCTTATAAATATGAGTACTTGTATACAGTTGTACTTTTTTTTTGGTTCAGTTTAATACAGAAATTTAAAGGCCGCGTCACGGTGGACTCGAACCCGAGACCTTTGGCCTCGGGCATTAACCACTCTACCACTAGGCCAACACATGCACACATACACTTGTACTTTTATACTTATGAATGTGATTCAACAAAAGATTACCCGTACAGTAGATAAAATAAAGATTCAGGGAGTGCAGGTTGATGCTGCACTGTGGTATTTACGTTTATGGTTTACAAAGTTCTTGTAATATTTTCAGTTTACCTGTTTCTTGATGTATGATGATCTATTAAGATGTAATTAAATCTTAAGGGGTCAATGCAATGTGAGCAGTCAAAATTGGTGCTATGGCTATTTTGTCATATTAAAACCTTCAAAATCTTTCAATGAAATTTTGTTTTGATTAACTTTTAGCTGCTTTAGAAATATATTTTGTGGAAGTTAATACTACTTTATAAGGATATAAAGCATTAAAATCTTGAGGAAAGCTATTTTGAACTTGAGTCTAGTTGGTGAATTTGCTTCCCCAGAGTAATGTATGTTGCAAGCAATAAAAGTTGTATGACAATTTCTTGAGTAAGTTTGCTGATACATGGGCCTTCCGGTTTCATTTAAAATAGGGTAAATTGCAAATTAAACCTAACTTTCAAAATGTTGCAATAGTGTCCCAACCTTTCAATTTGTTGCAAATTCATCCCTCCTAAGTTTGTTGCAAGATTGAAACTCAAAATTGATCTAAGGCTTATGAAACCCATTGTCTAGGTTGTCCTCTTGTGTTGTCAATTTTCATCGTCAGATGTCGACATTTGTGTAATTGAGCTAAGAGTTGCGCAACGGAGTTAGAGTTTCCTGATGGTTCAAGTCACTAATCCGGACATCCGACGGTGAAATTGATAGCACAGGAGGACAATATAGACTATAGGCTTCAAAAGCTCTTAATCAATTTTGATTTTGTATAGATTTCTAAATCTCAGGTCCAAATTCGTGAAAAAATTAGGAGGGATGAATTTGCAACAATTGAAAGGTTGGGACTTGGGACATTATTGCAACGTTTTAAAAGTTGGGTTTATTTTACATAAACATTGAAAAGTTGGGATTTAATATTAATATGCAATCAAACCTTTAAAATATAGACTACTTTGTGGGCCATCCTTTGATGATAGCCCCAAATTGGTTCCAGTGGCAAACTGATATGCGCTTAGTTATATCCCATATTTTAAGCCTTTAAAACTTGTTCGTGCAGCCTGTCATTGTGGATGAAAAGGGTGCTGAACTTGAAGGTGAATGCAGTGGCTATTTGTGTGTTAAAAGCTCTTGGCCTGGTGCATTCCGAACGCTTTATGGAGATCACGAAAGATATGAAACAACTTACTTCAGTGCCTTCCCTGGCTACTATTTCAGTGGCGATGGTTGCAGCAGGTAGTGTTTTTGTGGGAAATTAACAGAAGGTCTTAGAATTGAAATTGAGATAAATAATGCCCTGCCCTCCCTCCTCCTTCCTCTCTCTCTCGTCTTCTTTGAATTTGTTTGTTTATATATTTTTCTTCTGGAAATTTAGGGACAAGGATGGTTACCACTGGCTCACTGGCAGAGTTGATGATGTTATTAACGTCAGGTACTGTTCTTTGTTTTTGTCGTGATGTTTCAAATTGGTTAACTATTCAAAAGATCAAGAGTGAGAGAAATGGTCCACTGAACAAATTATGATCATCGATGTAGCTCATCGGATGGGATACAGTGCATTATCAGGTCTATTGTAGCCTTAGAGATCCGTCAACTCTATGCCCCACTACGACAATCAATTAAATATCGCTTTCGACTTGGAGCGGCTCACCCCCCTTGTCACTTAAGGGGAAAGCCCAACCTCTTTGTTTGAATCACAATCTATTGCAATTTTACTTTGACCGAGTCGTTCTGGCCCTGTGAACATCTTTTTTTAATGTATTAAAGAGGGCTCTCTAACCGTGAAAAGTGGTGTAGTAGGTCACTATCTGGCCGGAGGAAGAGTTATAGTTGACATGGAATTTCTTAAGTGATCAGAGAACCTTTCAGTAAACCCTACGACCATCGGTTAGCTATGGTAAACTGCAAGTGGCAGTCAATGCTGAAAGACAATGCCTTGAATCTAACAATAACTCAAAATATCATAAGAGAATAAAAAAAATCTTAGGCCCAAAAATGCCCTTTCCTTTCTTGGTTGGACCAAGGCTCCAATCTATTCTTGCTATTTAGCGTGCATGATATTTATTCCTCCTCATCATCAGAGTGAGCTCTTTGAACTTTTATTCCTCCTCATCATAAGAGTGAGCTCCAATCTAATCTCAGGTCAACATTTGCTTGGAGCTCTTTGAACTTTTTCTTCTATAAGACAGATCTATTAAACTATTCTTGAGTATGTAGGAAGTTTGGAACTTCATGGTCATAAGGTTATTTGATTTTTTAAGATATTCGCAACCATGAAATGTGGACGCTAATCCTTTATGATATATGTTAGAGAACTTTCGGAGGCAAGCTAATATTGACTTGAAAAAATCTCAACAAAACTATGATGGTTTATGCATCCCAGAAAAGTAACTTTATCCAGACTTTTTGCGATGTCCGTGTAATCTACCATTAAATGAAATAAAACACTTTATCCCATTAAATATGTGATGTTTCCTTCCCATGATAATACAAAGGAAGTAAGAACTGCAAAGCAGTCTCAGTTTCTACTCTCAAAGGTTCAAACAAAGGATACGAACTTGACTATGAAATCAGGCTTGGACTTTATTTTAGTTTGATAGTTTGAGCTAGTTCATCAGAATACACATGTTCACAGTTTCTTTTATAACATGCAGCGGACATCGTATTGGCACCGCAGAAGTGGAATCTGCCTTAGTTTCACACCCCCAGTGTGCTGAAGCTGCTGTTGTTGGTGTTGAGCATGAGGTAGATTTATAGCTCATTCCATGCCACTTTTATACGTCATTAGTTTTCCACTTCAGCTTATAATTATTTTAACTTTGAATGCGATGTTAGGTTAAAGGACAAGGCATATATGCATTTGTTACTTTAGTTGAAGGTGTTCCTTACAGTGATGATCTCCGGAAAAGTCTCATTATGACTGTGAGAAAGCAGGTGCGTGGAATGATTAATTACATGTGTGCTGAAAAAGCAAGTGGAGATCATGGATACTCTCATTTTTATACTGATGCATACAGAACCATTAGTTGAATTTTTAGGATTGCTGAATATGAGACTACATAAAAATTAAAAACAAGCTGTTTTAGCTGAGACATGGTCTTAGTCACACAGCCTTGCTGCACTCAATCAAATAACTATATTATATAATCAAACATAACATGAATGATACGAACTAGCAAAATATTTTCAGTCATAAGGGTCCAAGTACAGGGAAGCTTGATTATCTAAAAGTAGAGCGCCTTCTGTTTAATCTCGTTCATCCATGTATTCCTCTGAATAATAAATGATCATTGCATTTGTGCTGGGAAATGATGGTGAGAGTTGTAACTGATGGAGGAGCATGGAGTGGTTGCTATAGTGTTCCTCCTATTATTTGGACATTATTATCTCTTGATGACATCTAATCTGAAAGTGTATATATCAGATTGGAGCATTTGCAGCTCCAGACAGAATCCATTGGGCCCCTGGTCTACCAAAGACAAGAAGCGGAAAGATAATGAGAAGAATTTTGAGGAAAATTGCTTCACGACAGCTAGATGAGCTTGGTGATATAAGCACACTTGCAGAGCCTGGAGTTGTTGATCAGCTTATCGCCCTTGCTGATTCCTGACTTTTCTGTCATTCGGTTATACCATTTCACCTGATGAGTTGGTGATATAAGCACACTTGCAGAGCCTGGAGTTGTTGATCAGCTTATCGCACTTGCTGATTCCTGATTTTTCTGTCATTCGGTTATACCATTTCACCACAGGACCAATGTTATACCATATTGTGTAATATTTGACTTGTGTAAATTGGTCGGGGTGAATAACTATAGGTCATCATATAGTGGAGCTTTGTTTCTATATTTAGATCGGTACTCAGCTACTTTACATTGATAAATAAAATTTGTTAATCTTCAAATATAGCAGTTGACACAATCTTGAAACGAAGTCGAGCAAGATGCAACATACATACCCATGTTACGAGCTAGTAAGTTTAAATAAATATGAGAATGTGTTTGACACTTTGAGCAATGGGAATTCGAGTATAGCATGCCCATTTTGAATTTATGGCTACAAAATGAGGGTAAAGATCCCATTGCACAAATAGATATGATTGGTAATTGATGATGGGAGTAAGAGAGTATTTATTGGGCTACACCAGAATACACTGATCACGTTCAATAAACATGGGATGAACGACAACATGGATTCTAGTGTTCAGCAAAAATATGCTTATGGAAATTGAGACCAGACATCATCACCTTCAATTTTTCAAAAAAAATGAAATATCTCAATAACTGATAAATTTTAATATCTGCACCTCATCTTCTCATTTCGTTATCACGGGTTCACAATCAAGAACTGCTTCTCAAGGCTCCCAAGCCAAAACATAACAAAAACCACAGAAACAAAATGAAAGGATGTATCCAAACATTATGCCACTTATTAATGTGGAGCAACAACATATAACATTAACAGTAAATCAATGAGGTCAATGACTTGCTAGATACAAACGTTTGTGTTAGGAACACATTGCTTTCTCCAGTACTTCTTGCAACTCCCCACTCTTGTATGCCTCTGTTGCACAATTTATGAAATGTGTAAAGACTTCCAATACTAAAATCCCAATCAATAATTTGCAAGACCATACAAGGAACGACTTGTCTCATTTCTTTCACTTCCCTTGATATATAGCTCCTTCAAAAGATCCTCATGTACTCCGATTATGAGAGTTTGTTACCATCATTAGTCACCAATAACTCCTCAAACAGAACGGATAGATTGATCTCAAGGAAAGAGAGAGGTTGAGCAGGAAGGATATTATGCATGCTGATAACTGAATCTAGTCAAGGAATGAAATACTCTAAGATCTTTTCTTTGCATTCTTTTCTATTCTGATCAGAAAGCACTTATAGTTCAGTTTGATAGAGTCCCTCTATTCGCACTTCCTATAAGACACCGCTTGTATTCAGTTAGAAAGGAATCCTAACTAATGAAGTTAATCATTTCCATCAGGCACTCACAACAACGGCAGGGAGACATCAAAATGTTAATCATAAAACATTAGACCATTATTGTAAGTAAGAGTAGAAGAAGGATGTATGTTGTGTTACCTAGAGTAATGTCGCAGCCACCAAAGAACTCGCCATCGATGTATAACTGGGGGAAAGTAGGCCAGCTAGAATACTCCTTCAGTCCCTGACGCAAAATCTCATTTTCAAGAATGTTAATGGTTTCAAAAGGAACGTTCAAGGTCTTGAGTATCTGCACAACTGTATGGGAAAAGCCACACTGAGGGAAATCCTTAGTTCCTTTCATGAACAGAACAACCTTTTCTGAGCTCACAACTTTATCCAAGCTACTCTTCAGTTCAGGACTCAGAGCTGCTCCATCAACACCAACACAGACATAAGTAAATACCAATATATATCTCTACCAAATGATAAGTATTCTACAAAACACAAAGCTTCAAAGTTGTTTGAGGAAAAAAAGCTGAAATACCAACTCAGAAGGGAATTCATAAACAGCCAAAAGCAATCAATTTTGATTTGATTAGCGAATCAATGAAGCATTTCATACAGAGAATTCAACAAATTAGTTAATAATCGGAGCTATCCAAGAAAGGGGCAACAGGGTGAGATGAAGAAACAAAGAGAAAACTGAAACCTGAAAAACAACGGAGAGAGGAGGATGAGGAATTGGAGCTCAACTTTTTCTCTCTCGATGCGAGTTTCAAAGGGAAGGAAATAGCAGTCGCGGAGCACAGGTTTGTTGAATTGATGCAGATAGGACGGCGGTGCCGGCAGCCCCAAGTCAACAGAGGAGCCTCCTCCGCCGCGACCGAGGAGGAGGGGCGTGCTGCTAATTGTAAATGGAAGCTCATCTCAACCACTCTTACCTCTCTACAGTGGAAGACTAGAGATATAAATAATAATTGCCCACAAATCAAATTTTGCATAACTAATTCTCTATTATCGTTCTCTTCGATCATACACTTCCCCGATTTCAATTATATAAACTTGTTCTTTATTTTCAAGTTTCTATAAAAGATATTCCATTCGACCAAAAGTATATCACTTTTGCTATTTTTAAAGTTCATTAAAATGAATTATTTTTATTTTTAGAATATTACTTTATATTATTTAATCTCACAATCACTTAATATAAAAAAAAACATTCATTCTACTAATAACTTATCATATGATGATACCCTTTATTCGTTCAAATAATATTCACCTATAATTTTATTTAAACTCATGCAGCTCAAGAGTGATACACTTTTGTTGGAAGGAATGAGTAATATCTTTTTAACTCATTTGCTACTATACAATGTATACTTATTTAATTCATTAATTGACTTATGCATTAATGAACCATATAAAATAAATATGAACATTTAGAAAATTTAATTGTAAAAAAATCCAATTAATTTATATAATTGGAATGAAGGGAGTACAATTAGTGAAAAAAAATGCATCACATCATTCCTAGGTAGTATCTTATATTTCTTCATTTTTATTTATCTAAATTCTACATTTAATATCTTACTTACATTCTCATTATTTTGAAATTTCAATAATCATAATTATCTTCTTACCAGTTAACATCAACTTTTTATGAGATTTTATCAAATGAATACTTTTATTAAAGGATATTTCTATTATCATAACCATAAATTCACATTTAATTAACGGAGTAGTTGACATTAATATTATTCTAAGTGCATCGTATTTAATTTATCCTTTTTTGGATGAAACAAAAAGTTTACTTTGTTTAATTTGAAATAAATTATTTCTTTAATTTAATTTGATACAAAAAATATTATATAATTTTTTAGAACACAATTTTAATTTCATATTGATTTTTCATTAAACTTATGAAAACCTAATTTATTTTGGTTAAATAAAAATTTTATCTAAAATTTGACCAATAATTTATTTTTCAATTTAATTTAACCATAAAAAGATATTTTATATATTTTTAAAATATAATTTCAATCACATGCTAATTTTTCATAAAAACTTCACGAATTCAAAATATAAATAAAAAACTTGAATCTCATATTAAGTTTTTAATTATAATTCACCAAATGAAAATCTATATGAAACAATACTTCTATTTTCTCAGCAAAATAACAAAAACTATATGGAATATTATAGTTACATTTTTTAAAATTATCAACTCACCAACGACGACACCCGAAGTTGGCATTCATGATATTTTCATTTGTTCTGCAATAATTCATGCATATTATATTATCAATAATTTAAAAAAAAAATAATTGTTAAAATATTGATAATTAGGACTGAAAGTATAATTTATTGTTTATTTAAAACATAACATAAATACTTTTCGTAAAAAATTCCATCTATATAAATTTATCAGGAATTTATATATGTATTATTTATAACGTTCAAGCAGCTCAAAGCAAAATTTAATAATATTCACTACTATTTAGATATTTCATAATTTTCGAGAAAACTATTTGAAAAACAAAAGCGGAAAAAATAATAGGATGGAGGCAGAAGCAGTTAATTAAACTAGGGTTTTGGGTGAACCTCAAAAGTCTACATCAGTCAAAACCAGCTGCTGCATTTCCGGCCACTCAATCTTTTGAGGTATTCATTTTTGCTCCAATTTTATTTTCGTTCCATGTTCTTACCGTGTTAAGTTGTTTGAATCACTCCATGATATTCTTTAATCGGACAGAAATGGATCCCGGGTTACGATGTAACAAATCCCATCGATAAATGTCGCCTTACGTTATGTTACCAATTCCGTTTCTGGAGACTGATATAGATCTTGTTTCTTTAGTTCAAGTGATTGACGGATATGAAAGTAAGATTAAAACTTGACGAGAAGCATTTGATTCTTAGTTTTGTGTTTGCTTTTACTAGCCCAATTTCAGAAAATGCAAAACTTCTCAAACTATCAGATTTCAGCCTGGCCCAGATCAAATTCTAGCATCTCATTTGGATTGAAATTTGTTTGTTGTTATACATATATAGATCAGACATTTGAGTTTGAAGTTGTGCTATGCGTAGATTCGTCACCTGGGAAGTTTATTTAAGTCTTTCTAGTCAACTTATAAATTAGATTGATATAAGATTAACTCCATGACCATTCATCGCTATACTTGTACATGATATCCGCAGGCTGTGAATTACTTGTTCTTGCTTGATTATAGTGGATATGGCGGACAGTGAGTCTGACAGAAATATTGAGATATGGAAAATCAAGAAACTGATCAAAGCATTGGAATCAGCTAGAGGCAATGGAACCAGCATGATTTCACTTATTATGCCTCCACGGGATCAAATCTCACGGGTTGCTAAGATGCTTGGCGATGAATATGGAACTGCTTCAAATATTAAGAGCAGGGTAAATCGTCAGTCGGTACTTGGTGCCATTACTTCAGCCCAGCAGAGGCTAAAACTGTACAATAAAGTTCCTCCCAATGGCTTGGTTCTCTACACTGGAACCATTGTTACTGATGACGGCAAGGAGAAAAAGGTCACAATTGATTTCGAACCCTTTAAACCTATCAATGCATCTCTGTACCTGTGTGATAACAAGTTCCACACTGAAGCTCTGAATGAACTGTTGGAATCTGATGACAAATTTGGTTTTATAGTCATGGATGGGAATGGCACCCTTTTTGGCACATTGAGTGGAAATACTCGAGAAGTCCTCCATAAGTTCACTGTTGATCTTCCCAAGAAACATGGGAGGGGAGGGCAGTCAGCTCTTCGTTTTGCACGTCTGAGGATGGAAAAACGACACAACTATGTGAGGAAGACTGCAGAACTTGCCACACAGTTCTACATTAACCCCAACACCAGTCAGCCTAATGTTTCCGGCCTTATCCTTGCCGGATCTGCTGACTTCAAGACTGAACTGAGCCAATCAGATATGTTTGATCCACGTTTGCAGGCAAAGATACTTAATGTGGTTGATGTATCTTATGGTGGGGAAAATGGTTTTAATCAAGCTATTGAGCTGTCTGCAGAAATTCTTTCGAATGTTAAGTTCATTCAGGAGAAACGCCTAATTGGAAAGTATTTCGAGGAAATCAGTCAGGATACAGGGAAATATGTATTTGGGACAGATGATACATTGAAGACTCTGGAAATGGGAGCTATAGAAACCTTGATCGTGTGGGAGAATTTGGATATAACAAGACACGTCTTGAAAAACAGTGTGACGGGTGAGATTGTGATTAAACACCTGAAAAAAGAGCAAGAGGCTGATCAGAGTAATTTCAGGGATGCCGCCACCTCTGCAGAGCTGGAGGTCCAGGAAAAGATGCCGTTGCTGGAGTGGTTTGCCAATGAGTACAAGAAGTTTGGTTGCACCCTTGAATTTGTCACAAACAAATCACAAGAGGGTTCTCAGTTCTGCCGAGGATTTGGTGGAATCGGGGGAATTCTTCGTTATCAGCTTGATGTAAGATCATTTGATGAGTTGTCTGATGACGGAGGCGAAGCATATGACGATTCTGATTAGAGTTTTGATCTTATCGAGCATGTGTTATCTATTGGTGCGTTCCTGAAATTTGCTTGCTAAGGATGGAAATTGGTTTTGAAGGCGAGTCACTGTGGGTGATAAACTAGCTTTGCTTATGCTGTTCTATTTCATGATTTCCTTCTGTTGTTGTGCCATTTGGATTTTGGACAGATTACTTTCCTTTGTTATTATTTGTTTACAATTCAAACTTGGCTCTTCTTTTCACAAATTACCATTATGTGTGAGATAAAGAGTTGGGAGTAATAATTATCGCCTTTATATTTTTTCCTCGAGAATAACCCTTTATGTTTCTAATGTTTGCTTTCCTCTCCCCTTATTCTCTCGACTTTTCACTTTTACTTTGTTGATGAAGAAACGGAGAGGCACTTCTCCCAATACTTTATTTTCCTTAGTGGTTACTCCATTAGTAGCACTCAAATTTTGTCATATATAACTCTCCAACTGCTATCCACATATAGCCTAATGTAGTAAATAGTGAGCACTAGCATAGTGTGTATAAAGTTGAAGCAGAGATGCTGAAGAAGATGATGGCGATGGTGGCATCCAAAGTTAAGGCTATCAAGCATAGGATGAGAGCCATAGAGACTCACCTCATCATACAATCTCTTCTCTTGCGGGACAAGAGGATGGTCCGCCACCTCTTCCAACGGAGGAATCGTGTTAAGCAATTCGACATAGCTGAGGAGGATGATGTTCTCCTACGCGACAACTCAGAGTTCGTTGTAAGCAGCTCCATTGCTACGTCTCCAGAAAGCGTGGTGCAGGTGGCGGAGGAGATCGAGGACACCATGGAAATAGAAGACGCCGATGATGTGTATACAGATTCAGAACATTGTTCTCCTCTCAAAGACGACCCGGAGGAGGAGGTTCTTCCGGTGTCTGTTATAGAGATGGCGAAGAATGCGAAAGAGGGGCAAGGGAAGGAATTCAAATTGGATGATGATATAGACAAGGTGGCTGACCTCTTTATCCAAAGATTTCATCACCAGATTTGGTTGCAGAAGCAACACTCTGAGGAATAGGGTCCCTCTCAATCTCTCTCTCTAGTATTATTCTCAAGTGTCCACTTCCAAATTTGTCCTGCAATTCTTCTGCTAGACAAATATGGCATTCAGGGATACAGAAAAGTATCCTGCATGTATTTGATGTTAGCAGCAACATATATGAAAAAAATTTGGGGGATTTTCGATGGGGTGCAAGATCAGATTGTTGTCATGTTTTCCAAAATTATAAGGTATGAATTGAGGATTTATACAAATAATTATTAAGAACAAAATATGGTAAATAGAGATATCAATCTGGGGTGAATATTACGTGTGTGTGTGTGTGTGTGTGTGTGTGTGTGTAGTCCTACTTTATACTCTTAGGGAGTAGCG
Organism: Salvia rosmarinus; assembly: GCA_036937905.1. Classification (NCBI taxonomy): domain Eukaryota; kingdom Viridiplantae; phylum Streptophyta; class Magnoliopsida; order Lamiales; family Lamiaceae; genus Salvia; species Salvia rosmarinus. Next base: position 3,581,625 of record CM072813.1, read on the forward strand.
TTGATGAGTGCAATAAATCATCATCGTCATCATCCTCATCAATCCTACTCCAACCTGGATGTCTAAAAGAGAAAAACTTGTTCCTATCGAGTACATGACCTCTGAAGCCAGTTATTTTAGATGAAACCATGGGCATCACAAGAACTGACGATGCATTAATCGATTCATCTCCCAAACCAAATGGTAGCGAGCAAGCACTCTGCACCAAAACAGAAGTTTAATTTCCATATATTACTATCTGAATACTGAATTCAGTATCTGGTTCAAAAAAGACAAATGTGAGAACCTTGGTCTTGTTAAGCAAGCTGGCTAGTTTCATCCGCATCATCCAAACAAGTGATTTCAAGTCTTTGTTAGGAGAGTCCTCAAAGGGTGCAACAAATCTGTAATTATTTGCACATAGTGAGTACATGTTAAGTAGTCTATTCTACATAAGTAGCACACCGCATGTCAAGTTCTTGGGCAGATTAATGAAAGCGCATTGCAGAATACCTGTCTGTATCATTTGAATGAGCTGCAGTTACAGAGACCAGAGGTGTATCTTTGATATCCCCACCTGACAAAATCCATCCTCGCTTATTAATATTCAAATGCCAGGACTCATGGAAACCATTGAAAATTGACCATGCCATTACCTTTTACTTCATCAGGTGCCAGCAACGAAATGCCTATGAATACAGAAACCATTCCAAGTATGAACATCGTTGTCCGTAATGAATCAAACACCTGCTCAAAATAGGTCACATATCAACCATGCCATTATCTTTAGCGAAAATAAAAAAGTTGAACAGATTTCCATAAGTGATAAGGAGATAAGGCATTAGAAATCGGATGCAGAGGAGACCAGGACCACCCAATTATCCAGGATCACTTTTTAACACCAAAAAAAAGTTCTACAAGACATAGATTCATTACAAGTCTATGGTCGAGGCAATAGAAAATCTGATATTTAAGTACTAAGATCAATTGGAAGCTCATGTAATCTAACTGACATTCAAGCTCTTTAAATTATTTCTAAAAAGCCGGTTGTAAGATAAGGAATACATAACGAGCCCATCACAGAAATTATCTAGCAACAGCTCTAGCAAGTCAAGGAGGGGGTTAAATACAGGAAATAATATAAGTGAGTCAACTTAGAATGTTGCAACTGAATTATTTGATTTGAGGCAGAGGTGCACCTGATATTCCTGAAAGTATACAAATCCTGTACAAATGGAGAAAAATGTCCAAACAATCTGAAACATGGGGACAATGAGTATTGCATCAAACAGAGACAACCCTTCATTTAGTCTTGCCATCTGTAGAATGATTCGGGAACATGAAGTTATGAACAGTTAAATAATTTATCATGCTATGCAAATAAAACATACATTTTGACCAGTCTAAATGACACGAAGGTTCAGATATCTACCCAAAATCCAGCTGTACTAAAAAACAAAAGAAGCATGGAGTATGTGAACCAACTATGCAACTGATACCCATTTGAAATGGACAACCTTAGAAGATTTGATCTACAAAAGCAAGAATCAGGAATTTAATATATTTTAAACAGGTTATATATGGAGGGAACTTATCACAACACAACTTACAGAGAACTTACAGAGACTTAGCAAACAACACCTAACATGATCCAATAGCACCTGAAACAAGAGCATAAGAAAGTGGAAGAAGCATTTGCCAGTAGGGTTTGATTTCATTCCCTGGCATAGCAAACATCAGTTCTCCTCTCCTGCATTTTCCACAGTAGACTGATTACAAGGATTGAAAGCAGATGGGTGGTCATCTAACCATAAAAACAGTGATGAAAGGAGCTTTTGATTTAATTTCATTATGCAAATTCACATTAGTCTCACCTGTACATTGAGTGACTCAAGAGAACAACTATAATCAAAATCACACAATATATCAGGAAAGTAGTATTGCCATACTTCTCGGCCAACTGCTCAGGCGTATAAACTGGTGGAAGAGAAAAGCAATCAACAAGAGTTTTAAATTCACCGAAATATCATGCAGCATGATTTATAAATGAAAGAATACCAAATATGGAGATTTATTCGTAAGCACACACAGTAAATGTGACACTTCAAGGCGAAACATTGTGTGCGGATACAAATTTGAGCTGGCAATAAGTGCTGCAGTTTAGGCTGTTAATTAAGTAATTAAGATTGACCAGTATTCTAACAATACTCTTTGTTCTGAATCTAACTGGTTTTACATGCATTGTATAGAAAAACTGAAAAAAGTTAAACCAACAATTCCATATCAATGTGATGTATGCCTCTCTTGAATGATCCATGACACATGCAATATCACTATTGGAGTAATACATCGGCATTGCAAAAAAGAAGAAGAAGTTATTAGCTGAAATCAGAAGGGCAAACATGGAGTTGCTTTTTTTTTAGAGGTAGTTGAAAGGACCAAGATAATGTGCAGTTCTAAACATCAAAATTATTATGGTTTAAAAAATTTGCATAATTCCCTAATTTGGTCCTTGATGTGCATACTTATACTAGTAAAGATCAGTGAAGTCTGGTATTCTTGCAGAAGTTTATAGAAAGATGCTATTGTGATACTTGAAAGGATACTTTTCTTACAAGAAAAATTTCCAATTTTTTTATCAATACACTGCAAAATATGAAACACTCTCATGCATGTTCCTTCAAATGTACTTGCGACCAATCAAATAAAAGTAATCAACCAAAAAAGTTGGAACTGTACTATCTGATTTCTATCATCACGTTGAGTATCCGGAAACTAGTTCTTTAGTTACTTACAAGGAAAATTTCTGTGACAAAATCAGAATTTAAGTTGGACATTAATATTCTCAGATGATATACCTGGTGACTGGTGGTTTCCAAAAGCTACAAGAAAGATGTTTCCGAGAACGATGAAGGCTGTGGCTACGAGCACTCTGCAAAAACAAGTAATATGCTTGACGTTGAAAGAGTGATAAAAAAATTCTATTTGGTTACACTAAAGTACACTCAAGCTTAAGAATTTGGAATTCAACATACTTGACAGCCACAGTTTTATTTAGCACAAAGAAGGCAAATGCGATGTTCGAGACAAATTGGACAGATCCCAGAGCTGCAAGAAGGGACTGCAGAAAAGAAAAAGAAAATAGATGGCATTAACATAAAAGTCTATAGTTCAATATGCGCGTACTAGCCAATCAAGATAACTAAATACTAGAATAGATATGAGATCTATATAGATGGTTGATTCGAAGAGGCAGCTTTCTCCATAGTACTCACCTGAGCGGCATAGCCAAAGGAAATGAAATTAAGAGAGTTTCCAAGAATAAAAAAGATAATCCCTGCATATTAACAGCATAATAAGTCACTCACACAGAAGATCACTGGTCATTACTCAAAACAATAAATCTCAAACTCATAGTACCAATTCTCCATGTCTGGGAGTATATAATAGGCTTTGCAAAACCTTTTCCATTTGTCCTATCATTGCCAACTATAGAATTTCTTTCTCTCTACAAATTAAAAACCAAAAGATCCTGTTACAAAATGAAATCAATACAGATCAATAGCAAGATCGCCTTTTCTTTTCTATATGCTCTGTGTAACACTGTAATAGGGTCAATAGCAAGGTTGCCTTTTCTTTTCTATAACACTGTAAATGGGCCAGTTGAGAACCCAAACACTAGATGCCAGCATGGGATGTATAAAAGTTCTATGACATCATTTTCTATCTCATCTTGCTTTATCAAAAACCAACTTGGAGCACTTTGTTATTGGATAAATAAGCCAAAACTGATACCTGATAGATTTTTGGACTACTGAACACCCTATATGCCGCATCAATGTAATATGCAATGCTTACCAGTTACCACAAACAAAGTTTTTTATACTCACCTAACAAATATTGACCAATACAAAATAAGAAGAAAAAAAGTTTTTTTTATAGGTAAAAGAATTGATCGGGTGAATATGGAAGATGACTGTAGACATTTCTCATAAAGAAGTGTAGAGGACACAGAATAGTTACTAAGAATTGATTAGGACTAATAGTTGCTACCATTCAATTGTTACCATATGCCATTTGTGCATGCATGTGAAGGTTGACTGGCACGCAATACAAAAATGCACTTTTACAATACGAATAAGGGCAATACTTCATACTTGTTTCCCTTAATAGTACAAAGGATTAAAAGAGCAACAAATTTGTTCGCCCCGCAGAAGGAAAAAGTCTTGATGGAAGAAGGAAGGATCTATTTTGACAACTTTTCCTCAGCAGCTTTCCAGAGAAATGAAAAATAATTCAAGCAGTATTTTATGAGCAAGCAGTTTAGGGGTGAAACTGGAAAGCCCAGCGTACCTCATCATGGCCCAATTTAAGGAGGTTAGTTCCAAAGTTGATTGCAATGCTGCCGAAAAGGTTGATGAATGCTCCAACAACCCACTCCCCCATCGATGAGTGCAGGTTGAAGGCAATTCAAATAAAGTAGGAAACCGTGATGCTATTCAGCCACATTCATCACAATGTTGCAACAAATGTTAGAGGGCAATAAATTGTTCCTTTGCAGCTTCCACCAGTGTGCCTCAACGCTGCACTGCCAAGAGTTATTCGGGAGAACAGAAACTAAAGCCCAGGTGGTTGTTGATGGATGTACCTTCACGAGCCATCAAACAAGAACAATTCAAATCCTAATCTCAGGAAAAAATAATCAATGCCACATTAAGTTGATATGGGAAGAATTTAACAGTTGAGATTGGAGAATCAGAAATTGAATGTGCAGAGCTGCAGCAGCTAAATTTAAAGCAAGATAATTTCTCCAGATCCGACCTAATGCGGATTAAGAACTACAAACATAGATTTAGAAAAGGACAGGGTTGTATCAGGAAATGGGGGTAAGAATACGAACATTGCAGAACCATCGAATCTAAAAATACCTAATCAAAAGGGAGGGGGGGAACAATAATGAGGAATCAGGAAAGTCGTATGAAAAGCGAACCGCGAGGAACGGGGCGGAGGAAGAGATGACGCAATTCTTATATTCCAGAAAAACAGAAAGATCGGAAGAGAGGGAAAGGAGAAGACAAAGTTTGGTTGCGCAAATGAAAATTCTTGAACGGCAACTCTAGCTGACCGTCGTGTTTGAGGAAGAAGAGTCTTACTCTTTTTCCAACTTTTAAAATTTAATTAAAATGAAATTCAACTGAAAAATTAGGGGTCAATTTTGCGTGCCAAAGCATATACGTGACACTTTATCGACCTGTATTGCCCAACTGTCGGTACAAGGGACTTTCCAACAATAAACTGTTTTTCATGTCGTCATCATCATCATCATCATCATCATCATCATCATCGGCTAATATAAATCAACTTTTCCAAATGAATATGAATTCCTATCTAGTATTGATTTAAGATCTCAAAGATATAAAACTATCAATCTCTATCCCTTATCGAGTTGAAAAATAAATGTTTTAACTTTTCGTTTTTAATGACTTCTTTACTACACGAAAGGGCGAAGAAGTTTAATAAAAATTGTTTTGTTTAATTTCCAAATATTTAGATCTTAATTAATAATTTTTTCTAGTTGAGTATTTGATTAATAGATACATATATTTCAGACACTAATAAAATAAAACAACAATGGAATAAAAATTGATTGTCAAGCAATTAGGAAATCTTCCTAGTCATATTTTCTTGAATCTCATCCTTATTAGATATACTTTATAATTTGAATCAAACAAAAAACCACATTTTAGATGAATAAACATGACAATCTAATATGGAAAGAATACAAGAAAATCATTTGAAACTATTCTATACAGGGATGTAGCAAACTACATAGTTCTCACCTCTTCTGTTAAGACAAATTTGAGAATATACAGACAAATTCAATCTTTTGTCTAGCACTCAAACCTGCTTGTTCATCTAATAAAACACCACCTTCAAAGGTAGCAAATATACATGACATATATAGCTGAAAATGACTAGAAAAATCGAATAATTTACACAATGCAATGTACATAAAACATATGGTCGAGCAACGAAAACGTCAGACGCCCCGAAGACAATCTGCCCATCCAAAGGTGCAGGCTACAGTATTAGGATGAGTAGTATGACCAGGATGATAATCACTATAATTGCCAGCATCCACCAACACTATCAAAAGATGCCAAAATCAGAACACAATAAAAACATGGATGGCTATTTAAATATTTATGAACCAAGATTCATTTCTGTAGAAGCTATCCCCCCATTAACATTCACCCTCCACGGGTGATGCTTCTCTTCTTCTAAAGAGATCAATATACAAAACAGCTCAAAATAAAGCTCTTTTCAGTGAAAATAGCCATCAAAGACCAGTTTTCACTATATTTTCTGGGTCAAATCATCATTCTGGTTCAAGTGAAAAATGCAACTGTTTGATATCTGACCGTGCGGACTTGCCAAATATGAGGGGTTCAAATATATATTTATTGTCAAAAAATAGAGATAAATTCCACTCACCCAAGAGGTTTTGGAATTTCCACTTTTTGATCCCTTAGAGAGTTGCAGCTTAGCTTGGGTCGTTGAGACGGCAGAAACCTCGATACTATGTTCAATGTCGTCTGTTCAAAGCAAAAACGAGATGCTCCATAAAACATAATGGTTTTACAATAGCAAAAGTTTGTGAGGTTAGAACCTCTACCAATAGTCACGCTCTGCTCATCAACTAAAACTGCAAGGTCCTTAAATATCTCATTTACTTCTCTAATTTGGCCCTGAATCTCTTCAATTCCTTGTTCTCTTTCCTCAATTACAGCTTCATTGAATGCAACGTCATTGTCCAATAACCGGAGCTCCTGTCTGGAATATTAATTCTCTCAGATTGATATATGCCACATCAAGAGAGGGGTCGCTTGCCACTCAACTTTGAAAAACTAATCCCCTTGCTACACAGTTGACAAGGTTCTACAATCTTAGTCCAATTAAATTTAATGGATTTCCAATTCTGAAAGTGAAAATCGCTCCCAAATACCCTTTTTCCACATGGACTAGGAAATATTATATCTATTAATAATTTGGTACAAGTTAAACCTTAATTGGGGGAACCAACAAAAAATGGTCACATGAATGTGCACAAAAAAATGGTGGAGGTGAACTTGTCAATTTCTATGGCGTAAAATTTCTTTTCATGTATAAGGAGCAAGATAAGGGGGTTTGCTAGTTTACATTATTGTTGGCCATGGAGCTTTTAAAGTCTTTAATACACATAATAGAGTGTCTTACACAATATATGAAAGAAGAGTGTAATTTTAGGAATTTTCTAGTTGAAGCTGTATCAGGATATCATCCCCATTCTGAACACTCAACAATAAAATAGTACGAGTACCTCTTGTGTTCCATAAGAAATGAGTCATCATTTTCCCTTTCGAAGCTGGATTCTGTATATTGGTCAGCAGTGGCAGAACTTGCAGCAAACAGAGGATTTAGAATGTCAAACGTTAACATTATATGAGAACCAATGGATGTAAAAATAAAGTTGGGCTTCTTACATAGTTATAGAGGATGGAGGAGGAAGTGCAGGAGAAAATTTAGACTCACGTTCAGATGCAAGCTGTTGCACTTTCTGAAACTCTTGCAAAGTAGTTTGCAAGTCTTTAGCAAGCTTGGCTTCTTGAACTTTCCTATTTGGCTACCAGTCAATAAATTCAGTCATTCAACTACTCCATCAGATGCCTAATTTTAAGCAAGTGAAAAATAGCAACTTCCACAAATGAAATTCAGATAACATAAACGCATTCTCTGGAAAGACAAACATTTCCAGGTCGTAATATTGTGCCCGTCGTTCATTCTATAACTCCAAATGTAAAGTAATTAAATCAGTCTAAAATAAATTAACTATATAGGAGAAAGAGGCCGAGATAGGGTTGGCGTGTAATCGAGTCCAACTACCTGAAAATTTCCAAACTTTAGCTCAACTAAGTCAACCGAAAAATATTGATCGAAGCTCGAGCGAGTTCGATTCGGCAAAAAAGTCAACAGTTACTCGAATAGCTAGCTCTAGGGTCAAACTCGATCTAACTAACTCAAATTAGGCTTTAAGCCGAAAATTGTTGAGCCAGAGAGAGAGAAAAGAAGGAGAGCAGCATACATGGACGTCATGGTCGCGATCGGATTCAGTGAGGAACTTGAGCTTAGCAGAGGCGTCCCTTACCAAGTCCAGTATCCGTTGTCTTGTACTTCGCCTGAGTTGAAATATATATATATTACAAGAAGAAGAAATAAATTGATTGGGTGAAATTAATTATGATGGCGAGTCAGAGGAAGAAAATGAACAATTTGAGACGGTGATCGGGAGTGTCTTTGGAGGTTCCGATGGCATCAACAAGTCGACGGAAAGCGGCGACGGCGGTGTTGGTCTGGAACAAGGCGGCAGCGACAGCCTGGGAGTCCGACTGATTTTTGGCGGAAGACGAAGGCTTGTGGCCGACATCTTGGAAGCTCATTTTCTTTCTCTTGATATGACACGAGTTACGTAAGTTCCGTTACTTACCTACCACCAAGCTCTCTCTCTGGAATATCTCACACCATACTCCAATTATTCTCAGTTCATATATCATAATTGCCAATTTGTATCTTTTAACTCGATGATTTTTTTGCATTTTACTCAACGAAATTTGCAGTGTCACTCCGAACTACTTGAAGCAGCAAATAGAAAAACGAAATACAGCTAAACATCCCCAATATTTTTCAACAAAATTTGTGGGTGTGTGTTGTGTGTGTACCTAACTGGAAAATGATATTATCATTGCAACATTTAAAGTGGTATAAAAATAATGATATGTCCAGTCAATGGGGGCTGTGGTCCTTAGAATTGTTGGGCCACCTCACATGTCGGCACCAAAAACTATTGAGATATTTAATAACTTGCTTCTTGTCCAAATGAATTAAGATGCATCGATCCCCTCTTCAAATAGTAAGAAGGAATTAAAAGTTTAATACACCAATATTTTGCTGTTCTATTAATGGAGACCACACAGTTACTGCTGGAACTTATTTCTCAAGTTTCCATTTATCCCCAGTATATAAGTGTAACAACAATATATATTTGTATATATCTGCGGACAAACCAAATTTCTTTTCAACATGATTTCCAGCCTAACCTTGCCCTGTATATCTCAACCCCGAGTCAGGCCGAGTCTACTGCTTCATAAAATTCCCAAAGAGATCTCCAAATATGTCCTGAAAAAGGAAAGAAACACAGATGAAAATCACAAGCCCTAACCAAGAATGGTTTAATACAAGTTGGATATTGTGGCATACCTTGATAGAAACAAGTTGTCAACTAATTATAGTGAACCTCTTGTTCTATTACTCAAATCCTCCCCCCCAACCAAGGTGGTACCATATACTGCACCAATGAATTTGCATTTCTCTAAGTCTAGTTTGTACATGTCTCTGTATACTAGTGCTGCATGTTAGTACTTTATCAAGGCTGGTAGCGAAGCATAAAGTTCGGATAAACACTGGAAGATCCAGTCAAGTAACTGTTCTCTTGGAAGTTCCAGTAGGAGTTCAGCCTAAATCACGAGCAAAATCAAAGATATGTGAGATATACGCAAATATTTGGTATGTAGGTGGCATCCTTCAACAGACAAATGAATAGTCATTATAGAAAGCAAGTATTAATGCACCTTGATCGATCCATACTCAAAAACAAGGGAAGTTCGATGTACTTCAGATGCCATTGAATCCATCATCAGCTTGAAAACCTTTTTACTCATGTTCGTTTTCATTTGAACCATCTTGCCCGAAGCATATATTGTAGTAATTCCTAAATCTGCAGCCATTCTCCTTACGTATAGCTTCTTCAACAAGATTTCCATGGAGTAAGGCTCTTTTCCATATTGGCGACGTAGATTTTCAGTAAATTGAATTAGATTCCAGATATCATTTTCAGCAGCTTTCTCAGCTTTATCTAGAATTTCCAAGGGGTTCTCTAGGTAATTTATGTACTCAGAAGGGAGGTGTGGATTCAAATTCACATCAAACTGCCAAGGAAGAAACTTGAAGTCTTAGACATGCCGAGCAAAAAAAAGAAAGTGAATTCTCTAATTAATAGTAAATCTCATGAAGTAGGGATGTTAATAGGTGGGTTTTACCCGGACCGATCCGGAACCGCTCAAAACCCATTAAATTTTAAAGCAGCGATTCTGGTTCCGACCACTTTAGACCCAGACCGTTTAGATCCATAGTTTAATGGTCCGGTTCGGATCTGGTCCAATACTTATTTATTGATTCTGATCCGAGTGAAACTAGTTTATTGACAAACCTAAGTTTAAATAGACTTCTCAATAAGCTAGTTTTATTCATATCAATCCGAAATCACTCATAGTCCATTAAATTATAAAGCAACGGTTTAGGTTCCAATTTTGGTTCTGGTCCGTTTAGTCCGACCGTTCAGATCCTGATCGCTTAAGACTCATAGTTGATGGTCCTGGTCTGGTCCGGATCCAGTATCTAATGGGCCGGTTCCAGAACCAGAACCATTACTTATTTATTGATTCTGGTCCGGGTAAAACCCATCCATGACATCCCTATCGTGAAGGACAACAAACTTTTATAAGCACCCAGTGAAACACTAGGATCTTTACTGTTTTAAAGAATAACAGATCATGAAGGAGAGCTTAGATGGCCAGCAGCTCGCTTGAAAATCAACTCTACTGAGTTAAATGATGTTGAGAGTAAGTAATACCTGAACTGAATGGTAAGGAACAGCAATTACGCGATGTTCATCTACCTGGGAGTCAAGAAACAAGCTTATTCCGTGAATTGGGGTTAAGAATCTAGACCATGAACAATGTTTAATTTTCTTTCAATCCTAACAATTTCATTACTCTAAATTATCGTAGTAATACATTACTGGAACAAAATCAAACATTACTGAGCAATTTTACCAAAATAACTACCAAAAACATGCCAAAACAATACAAACTTTGCCCATTATTCTTAGCATTAGCAAAGAGGCAAGTGAACTACCTTAGATAGGCTTTCAAACAGCATTTCAAAGAAAAGATCAATCCCAACATTTCCAACATCCCCTGTTTGTTGCTCACCGAAGATGTTACCAAAGCCTCTAATGGCCATGTCTCTTTCAGCAATTTGAAAGCCTTGGCCGAGATCTCTACATTCTTCCAAAACAGCAAGCCTCTCCTGAAGAGTCAATTGCAAATGCAATTTTCATCAAATAAAGAATATAGCCTGTCAGAGTTTTAAGTGACAAAGACAATATAGAGTCTACAAATATGAAGTTCAGTATTAAGCAGCGTAGAACCGGCGTTAGTTTATTTGGATAAATAGTTATAGCTAATACAAGATGAAGTTAAGTTGAACGTACAAGTGCTAGATCAGAAAGCAGTGACTTATCCGGGTAAAATAAGTATGCATGAGCCTCTTTATCTGCACGGCCCACCCTTCCACGCAACTGGTCAGTGAAGTACGTAAACATTAATATCGCTGATGGAGATTAGAATCACCAATGATACAAATGACAGGTTATCAGAGAATTAGTATAATTTTTCCATTTTGCAGGTCAAAATTTAAAAATTGCACCTACATTGGGTTTAGCATGGGGCTTCTCCTCAGTTTGGTGTAAATATGTGAATGCAAAGCATATTAGTTATACATTGTTCATTCATGGTCTATCTTGCTTGGAAACAGAGAAAACTTAGTGCCTAAGAGGGGCAGAAAACACTTACACAATCAGAAATTTAAATAAAAAGGAAAAGAGGAAGAATTAAAATGATATTTTGAATCTTTGATTGCCAAAGTTACATAACGAAGATGAATTTTTGACCTCCACAGATAGCAGCAGATGACTAATGCCTATGGCCACAACCACAATTTGCAAACACAATATCAGCCTCGACTCTATCAACTAGGGAAGCTTAATAGAAAATCAGAGAAAGCACATAGCAGATAGCAAAACCTGATACAATTGAGCAAGGCCAAATTGCTGAACATCTTGAATAATAATGGTGTTGGCATTTTGAATGTCAAGCCCACTTTCAACTATATTGGTGCATATTAAAATCTTAATATGCCCCTGAGCAAACTTTTCCATGGTGTCCTCAAGCATTCTAGAGTATTGCTGCACAAGAACACAAAAAGAAAAAGGTTAAAAACACAGTAGCAAGTTTATTGAAACATATTTGTCCAAAGATTGGCATCACGATGAAAGTTAAAGCTGCTGCACCTGTTCGTAAATGGTAAAATCTGAAGTTCCTCACAGAAACAAAAAGTACGTTGGAAACAGGAAGCTGATCAGCAGTGAAAATTCAACAATGATAAAAATAAAGCTACTCCCAGACATGAGGATCATGTATTTTGTAGGAGGTACAGAACCCAGTTGGGTGATAACAATGTATGCATGAATGTTCGCAGTTGCAACATATCAACGTAATTTACAATGTAAAGAAAGATCACCTTTCCATGAGCTATTGCAATCTCAACATTTGGATAGGATTGTTCCAGAAATTCCATAACCTCTTCAAGCCCTGTTAACAGTGCATGTTGCATGATTCTGCCTATGACTTTCCATGTTAACATGCGTGTACATAATACAATAAACATTTATAATGAGATTACCCTTAATACGAGGCAAAACATAAAACACTTGGCCACCACGGTCCAACTCATGGTTGATTGCAGAGGTCACCCTCTCTTTTGTATATGCAGAAAGATGGGTCTTTATTGGGACCCTCTCTGGAGGTGGTGTTGATATCAAACTGCAGGCCATGCAAGCAAATTAGGGAGAGAGATATATAGCACAGAGATCATAAAATGAAATCCGAAAGCACATCTATCAACAATCAAAGTGGATTTAGAATGTCAAACAAGCTATATATCATCAGCAACATTAGATATATATTAGGCTACATAATGCAGCCAGCTGAACCAAACAACTACAAAATGCTACCGAGTCTTCAATTCATTTCAACTCACATATTTACTTTGAATGAGATTACCTGGCATCACGGAATCCAGTCAGAGCTAAATAAAGTGTTCGTGGAATAGGTGTTGCTGAAAGAGTGAGGACATCAACAGAAGTTTTGAATGAAGCAATCTTCTCTTTCTGTTTAACGCCAAATCTCTGGAAAGCAAATAAGGATACAATCACTCAAATGTCTCTGGAAAGTTTCGAATTTAGAAATGTTACAGATAACCAAAACTGCTAGAGAAAATATAGATATAAGAAGAATTGAACTAAACTTTTAGGTAATACAAGTTATTGAAGAGAGTCTAGCAGGACCAATGTTTGAGCTTCTGTTGATTTTAAGTGAACTTCTTTCAAGTATAGAAAGCACAAGAAAATGGTAAAATTATTCAACAATCTTCTAAGAAAATCATTAAAAAGAAACCAGAAATCAGAACTCCAAAGCCATCAGTATGTGCTAGCATTTGGTTTAATTTAATTCATGACAGAAACATAATGAACTTTTGTTTTAAAGATTAGCCTTCAGTTCAACAAATTGCATGTCACAGAACCAAGGAAGTTTTTTAATTTTCTACTACAAGAGTTTGGTTCTAGTTATCAGGATGCATACTGTAGACACCAATCAGCATGGAGAGCATGAGAAGAAGCTGATCAAGAATTATATCTTGCACAAGTATGAAGCTTTTGATCTCTATCAGTGCACAGTTTTATGAATGTGTTATGCGTATACTTATGTTGAAGTAAAAAAAAATTCATGTATGTGGAAGAGAAGAAAGAGGGGAAACCTGTTCCTCATCAACAACAAGCAGGCCGAGGTTATTATACACAACACGATCACCGAGTAGCGAATGAGTCCCAACTATAATGTCCAGCTCACCATTCTTAATCATCTGTAGATGAGTCTCTTTCTCTGATTTGGTCTTGATGATTAAACAGGATGTATCCCACGGAAAGAAGTTAGCATGACATACAAAAACAATTCAGTAAAATTACAAGATTATTCATTCATTTAGATAAAGAACAAGTACACAATATTGTGGAAAGACTTAAAACACAAAAAAGGAGTTCCAAAATTAGACCAGCAAGGACTAAGTTGAAACCTTGTTCAGATATCTTCTGCTATCCAAACATAAGAAGGTGAGGCATTAACATTCTAGCTTCCAGATCCCATCATTATGCTGTAAGTGTATTAAAAGCTTATATTAGGCAGCCATGTCTATTCATTCTATCCATTAATCCAACCAGGTGATACTTCATTCTTAAAACAGGATTCCTTCTGATAACAGAAGCACCAAACCAGAAAAAGAAAACCTTAACTTACACCAAACCTAAAGAATACCAAAACACAAAATTCCACACAAGCCCAAAGCAAAACCTGAAAACCACAGATGGTGTAAACAAGAAGTTTCCTTTTGATGCTTCAGCTAACAAAGCAGCATCTAAGTTGTCCAAGATATAGGAAATATCATGTTTCTAAGAGATATAGGTATAAATGGAACTCAAATACACCACTTTTTTGAAAAAAATCACAGAAGGCATAATGAAGATATTTCATACCTGAAACCTACTGAGAAGTCCAACCCTGATATTATGATAACTAGAGAACCGCTCTGATATAACATCAAAATGTTGTTTGGCCAGCACTATTGTTGGGGCTAAAACCATCGCCTGTTTGCCAGCTGAGACCACACAAAATATGGCACGTATTGCAACTTCAGTTTTACCAAAACCAACATCCCCGCAAATCAGTCGGTCCATAGGGTTTTCTCTCTCTGTCAGATCCCTTTCCACATCCATGAACGCCTAGGTGAGAATCTAAATTGTGAGAGAAATGAGCATCAACCATGCCAGCTATGTTGTGAAAATACTGATGCAACATGAAGAGATTTTCAAATAAACCATATGTTTGCCTAGGGAAATTGAGGAACGCTGGACTAATTATGGCAACTGCATATATGTAATGCATCTGTAAACTGTTATTAGGCTATTTCAAGGTCCTCAAAAACTTGATGATTTTGGAACAAAAACCATATCTCAATCTTATTACCTGTTTCTGATCCGGAGTTGGTTCGTATGGGAACTGGGAAGTAAATGCAGACGTGGCAGCAACTTTTGGGTAGGGAGGCCGCTTCTGTTTGAGTCTATGCAAGTACAACTCCATCAGGTCAACAACCATTTTCTGAACAGCAACTTTCCCCTTTATTCTTCTCCTCTCCCATATAGTGGTATCATTCAATTTGCTCAATGTCCGCGGCTTTTTGGTTTCATTTGGACTGGAAGCAGAAAACAGAAGATTACTCGGCATCATCTAATTGGCAATTCCATGAAGTACGGCCAAGCATCGAAACCAATACAAATGATTTTTGGGGACATATACCAGTCACATAGTCCTGAAGCAATCACCATAGTTTCAGACTATCCTAGTATGATATACGGGCATCTAGAAAAAATTTCAAAGACTTAAGGCAAACAGTAGATAAACTACGAAATCATGGCATTACCTGAATAAACAAGCATGAGAAAAAACAGTAGAATACATACAGAAACAGAAATTCAATGCTTCTATGGTAACAGACTACAATTCAAATAACATTCAGATCATATTGCACTTATCAATAAACGAAGAAATTACAGGTCAATCAGTAAAGGAGGCGAAGCAATGTAATCCAAAACAAGAACCTACAGATTGTAGCGGTATAGCATGCGAGATGCCTGCTTAACTGGTAGCTTGGCCATTCCATCGGCATACTCAATGAAAACATACTCAGTTGGCTCGGATGAAGCTCCTTTAGGGACATCATATTTGATACCCACAAAACGCCCAATTCCAACTTTCTTGTGAACCACATAGTCTCCGGAGCGGAGGCTATAAGGATCCACCTTATAACTGAAGGCGGCGGAAGCGTCGCCGCCCACCCTTTCCCCCTTGAGCTTCTGCAGACCCCTCTGCTGCTGCTCCTTCACTTTCTGAATGTACATGTCAGCCTCCTTTGCGTCCATGGCCGGCCTCGACGGCTGAGATTCCCTCTTGCAGTGCTCACGGCGAATCCTCTCGTTCAGCAGTGATATGGAGTCGCGCCGTTCGCTTTCAATCGGAGTCCTCCGAGTTCTGGAGATTCCGGCGCCGTTGGCTTCGCGCACGGTCACCGGCGGGGACCACAGAACCCCTCTCGCTCTTACTCTTAATCTGAAGCCAAATTGAAACAAGTGTTTTGCGTCAGCCCCGCGCCCGCCGTACAAATCTCTCCACTTGATGAACGGAGCGCAGTTGACTGCGTCCATGGACGACAGTGATAAACCACAGAATTTTGGTGATGCCATTACAATCATCAATTGGCGAGGTTTTGGATTTGAGGAAGAGTTTGCCGCTCCCTCAGCTCCTCTTGACCATATTATCTCTTCTTTCCGTTTGATATTTTTCTGCTTATCTATTTTAGCCTTATATCAAAAGACAGACATTTGTGATTTGTGTGCAGTTTTTTTGCGACATTTCTAATAATTTCATAATTGAATGTGTGATTTGAGAATAAAAGAAAAATCTTTTAAATCCATGGTAAGTATTATTTTATATTCTAAATTATACTCTTTTATCAAAAAAATAATACGAGTTACTAAAATATTTGTTAAATTCATCAATTATTAATATTATTTTAAGAATAAAAGAAGATTCTTTTAAATCCTTGGTAAGTATTATTTTATATTCTAAATAATACTCTTTTTATAAAAAAAATTCAGGTTATTAAAAAATATTTATTAAATTCATCAATTATAAGTATTATTTTAAGAATAAAAGAAGATTATTTTAAATCCATTATAGTATTATTTTGTATTCTAAATAAAAAAATTATCAAAAAAAGATTTGAGTTACTAAAAATATTTATTAAATTCATCAATTATTAATATTATTTTAAAAAAAATGTCTTGTGTACTTATTTTAGCTACCGAAATATTAAAGTGGTTCGCCGGATGTTACATAGAAATAACACGTAATTTTATGCGGTGTCTAAATTATTCTATTTTTAGCATTTTCTATGTAGTTCCCAACACGTCGCATCAAGATTTCAAGGGTCGGAAATAAACGAATAATATTTATGATATAAAATTTGTACTTGGTGATTTAAAATAATTTTTTACTAAAATAGATATAGTTTGTGATTTAAAGTGATATTCATCCTTAAATGTAATAGAGTCATTGACTATTAATTTATAATAATTTTAATCAAAATTCAAAATATTATTTATTTATTAAGATACATATTGACATGGGATGATATACGTAGAAGACAACACGTTCTTCAGCCAAATACAAAATTTATAAAAAAAAATCAAAAGTATGTCTCGTAATACATCAAATGAGGTATTTATAGGCCAAAAATAAGTCCTACCTGCAAAGGGGAACTAAAATCTAAAACGATAAGAAAATAAACTACTACTAGGAAACTAATTAAAATAGACATAATAACTAATTAATATAATAAACTAACTATGATATTGATAATGAGAAATTTGTCTCACATTGGTCTCGATCTCGAGTGATTCGGATAGAGAAAAATGGAAATTCATATATATATAATCGTTCAACTTAAGGAATGTCAATTATAATGGCCAACATAAAACGTCAAATTATAATAACATTATCGACCTTATTAAGACTAACACCAAATAAGATCAATAGGTCCAACCAACTTTTCTTTAAAAATGTCTAGTTATAATATTAACAAGATATTCATTTAAAAAAATTATCGTCCACTTGTCACCGAGTTTGATATAGATATGATGGGGACCACTTCTCAATCTAGCTCTTGAAATTCTTTGAACGCCTCATGCCAATAACTATACATCTGTTTTTTCGGATTAGTCTTCCCTATAAAAAACCATTTTCGGTAGCTCAATTTTCTATTTGAACCCCAATGGTAATAAAGTTATCTTCTTTTCATCCCTCCAAAACTGATAAATAATATTTCGTCCATCATGAATAACATTAGATCAAACTGTCAATGTCTGGCAAATAGCAACTGACAAGCATCAATGTCTACAACATCGTGCATAACTTCGCTCTTATAGTATTTACTCATAGATAAAAGTATAAGACATTTCCCTTTTATCTTAATTTCCTTGAACTGTTAGTTATCTAAACAATGCTATAAGGTTCAAAAAGCTTTTCCATAAATAATTTCAAAATATAACCAATTTTCGAGAGATAATATTTTCACAACTACCACTAATCAACTAAAAAATTTGATTAGATATCGTGCACCTAATTCGGAATAATGCATTCCATTATGAATCATACTGTCGAGATGCCAACAAGACTTTTCGAACCACTAAGATCTGATGCACATCATCATTGTATCCATCAGGTTCGCAAATTCCGTGATCCTCTTCCTCAAATTCGTTGATCCATGATCCATCCTTACATTCAACGATATTAACTGGTCGACACCGTGGACAGTTATTAGATCAATATCCAGTCTCCCAGTAGAGGTGTTCAAGGGCCGGGCCGGTTTCGGTTCCGTTCGAACCGCTATGGGTTAAATCCGAACCGAACCGCCCGTACCGTTAAGGGTATAAACGGATTCGGTTCAATCACAACCGACGGTTCCAGCCCGGTTCGAACCGTGAACATATAATTTTATTTTATTTTTTGATTTTTTGTATTCTTTAATTATATCTGTATATATATACATAGAGATGACGAAAAAAATAATATTGGGACACAATAATTAATAAATGAAATAAGAAAAATATTTTATTACACTTTCTTTTGTCATATTACAATTTACAACTTGTAGCAAAAATTACAACTTATAATAAACTAAAACTTATAAAAAAAATTACAACTTATGCAAATAAAATCATACTTTAATTTAATTGAAGACAAAAAAAAAGAGCTTGAGTTTAGTTATAATATTGAAAAATATTATAATTAAGTTGCCTACGTATCCCGATTAAGGAAAACCGACGGTTCACACGGTTCGGAACCGGAACCGCCGGTTCGGCCTGGAACCGTGTGAACCGCCAGTTCCATTTTATTTTGTTTTTTTTGTTTTTTTGTGTTTTAGATGTTATTTCATGTGTTTTATGTAATAATAATTGTATTTTGATGATATTACACATATTAAATTACAAAAAATCGAAAAAAATAAAAATAAAAAAATACATGAACCGGCGGTTCGGAACCGTCGGTTCAACGGTTCCGAATTTACCAACCCGGAACCGGTACCGTGTAGGAGGCGGTCCGGTTCGGAACCGTCGGTTCAACGGTTCCGAATTTACCAACCCGGAACCGGTACCGTGTAGGAGGCGGTCCGGTTCGGAACTGGAACCATTGACCTGGTTCCGATTCCGGTTCTGAACCGCCGGTTCCGGGTTGGTTGAACACCTCTATCTCTTTTTTTTTTTTTTTTTGTCAATTAATACATAAATTTTAAAGGTTGCGTCGCGGTGGATGCCGAACCTTGCACCTTTGGCCTCCGAGCGTTAAACACTTACCACTGCGCCAACACACACACCTCTATCTCCCAGTCCCCACATGACAGCTATAATACATATCATCGCTTGCTTTGTATAAAGAGGATTATTCTGCTTCTTCTCGACTACTTGTTTCCCAGAGCTTGAGACGCTCACCACGTTGGACTTACAATTTGGTTTTGACAACTTCTCTTTTGAATCAGCAATTTTAAACAATTGCTTGACGAAATTAGCAAAGAATTAGATGAACAGATCTGCAGCCGGTGATCATTTCCACAAGTTATTCATCAACACAGAAACTCCCATTTCTCTTGTCTTCAATATCTAGTAACCACTTTTTGATGCAATAGTTAAATTTGTGTTTTCCCATGAAAATGGAGAAGACGCCGACGTAACAAAAAAACAACCACCGGGAATCATTTTATTGTATCAATATAATGCGTGTTCTTCTTTCTTAATTATAATTTATAAAGTTATTATTGATTGGAAATTTAATATGGGGCAATAGAGATAAAATAGTATATCAACTCATATTATTAAGTAGTATTATTTAAATAAAAGCTGTAATCACACTTTAATTTATAGACCGAGACGAAAGACTACCGGCCTAAAGCCCATTGGGCCGAATTGTTAATTCAATTCTGATCGATTTTGAGGGTGTTGGCCTACGTCGAATCACAAAAGTTTAAAGCCAGTAAATCAAGGAAGGTCAGTTTCGACACCTAAATATGTTTGGTGAATGTAATGATCTGGTTTTATAGAAAATTCTAAAATTAGAACAATCAAGTCATGTCCATAGTGAACTACTAGTTCAAAATAAAATGGTAAGCGATATTAACTTTTGTATCCAAGTAAAACCATAACATGCGGATCATCACGAGATGGGAAAAAATAAAACAAAAATGTAGCAACTAAGGACTAAGAATCAACTTAATTTAGGGAAGTTAAGGTTCTTGAAGCTAGTGAATCCTCCATCCACAACGAGGTTATGCCCCGTTACGAATTTGGCCTCATCCGAAGCCAAATACAATGCGGCCCCAGCCACATCCTCCTCTTCACAAATCGCACCCTTTAGCTCCCCTAACCCATTGATCATCCCTACGATCTCGGCCCTGCTCGCATTCGGCACTATTTTATAAAACTGCTCGATAACCAGTGGTGTCGGAATAGGAGACGGCGAAATACAGTTTATCCGAACACCGTGTCCACACAGTTCGCTCGCCAGGGACTTGACTATCCCAGGTATGGCGAACTTGGACACGGTGTAAGGATGCGGGCCGAGCCCACCAAGCAGCCCGCTTATACTAGCGGTGCAGAGGATCGAGCCCGAGCACGCGGGGATCATGACTCGGGCCGCGTGTTTAATCCCGGACATGGTGCCCCGCACATTTACAGCCATGACCCGGTCGAATTCGTCGAGCTCCAAATCAACAATACTAGGGGGTAAGGGGGACCCAGCAATGCCAGCGATGTTGCACATGATGTCTAGCTTGCCATGGCGGGCCACGGCCAGGTCCACGGCTTCCGAGACCTGGGCCTCGATAGCGACATCGCACGCCACAAATTGGGCTTGAGGGCCCAACTCGAGAGAGGCCCGTGGGCCCAATTGGGTATTGATATCCGCAATCACAACTTGGGCTCCTTGTTGGATGAATGCATGTGCTGTAGCCTTTCCAAGCCCGCTAGCCCCACCGGTTATGAGAGCTACCTTGCCTTCAAGACTGCATGTGTCAATTCCGAATTAATTAATAACGAGACGAGCTCGAGCTACATCTGACTATATATAATAAGTAACAAACAAAACAAAATATGGAGTGGGATCATCGGACGTATGGTCATCATGTATGCTTTAGAATGTCTATCAATAATGTGTACTATTGTCTAGTGATATGTTGGAGTAGTAACTTTGAGCAGCAGATCTATCACTTTCTTGAAATGAGGTTGCTAATTGTTTTGTCGATGAACTTTAATATTGTTGTAGCCTGTTATATGTTTTAGGTATTAATGTTTTGGCTGCCACGCTATTATTACAACACTATGCTAGCCCTTTCCAAATACGTTGGGGCCACTTCTTAAACATAAGGCATTTCGATTCAGAAAGTATTGATTTTCCAAGCATGGGGTGTATACTAATAATACAGGGAGTCTCAACATGTATAAGACTAGGGATGTCAACTACGGCTCTTTCTCTGGACCGATCCGGAACTGCTTCAAAGCCTCATTAAATTTTAAAGCAACGGTTCCGGTTCGGTTCTGTTCTAGAACCATTGGACCCGGCCCGCTTCGACTTCGGCCCATTTTGTCCGGTTCGGTCCAATTCGTCAATTTTTTTTAATTAATTTTTTTAAATTTGAGCATTACATATCCATTTTTTTTGTAAGAACATTTTACATTTGAGTGTAATTACGAAATTTTGAGTTTTCTTTTTACTTTTTGTGAAATTTTGAGTAACAGATCATCTATATTATATAAACAAGACACTTTTATATTAGTATATATATAAATATTAATGAAACTAAAACTCATTTTATTTTGTCCACTCAACTATCACTATCAATTAGACTATCAACTAGGAATATAATATATAACTCAAGTTCTGTTGATTATTTTGGGCAAATGATAATCTTATCACTAGGTCTTCTGTCTTCAGTATCAAGCATGATTAACATGATCATTACGAAACCTCCAGTTTAGGAGATCCTCAAACTTGTGAAGTTCAATTTAATTTATATATGAATTAAATATTACACATGAAAAACAGATACATATGTATAATTAATTGATTGATGCAAATAACAAGCAACATTTAATAATTGGGATGCACTTTCCTTGTTCAGAATTATATCCAATAGCTAAGATATAAATATTAAAACTAAATTTAATATATAAGATATTTGCGTGCGTAAATATGTGAAACAATCAGTGTCCATACCATTTAGTAGAGGTGAGATGCAACTATATAAAGAATAGACAATCATCAAATAAAGCATCTACAATCGGTTTATATTTTTAAAAATCAGAACTATACGATACGATACAAGGACGAAAATACGTTAATTTTCAAAATCAAAATACGACTATGTTCAAAATACATTTATATTTATTTATAATATATTTTATATTTTAGTCCAATAAATATTTTTCCTTTGTTGAAATTTGAAATATGAAATTGAAATTTTTTGGGATTTAGGTGTAGCGGCCCAACGGGTAACCAGTTAGCAATGGATAATACCCGATCCGGAACCATAACTTGATGGTCCGGATCCGGTGTTTACTGGGCCGGTTCCAGAACCAGAACCAATACTAATTTATTGGTTCTGGTCCGGGTAAAGCCCGCCCGTTGACATCCCTATATAAGACAGTACAAGATCAATATTTAGATATAACAAGATCTATATTTAAATAGAGTTACATAAAAATTACAATTATACTATAAAGTAGGAATTTTAGTACATACTCTCACGAGCTTAGCTCAGTTGATGAAGAGTTAGTAGATTTAGAACAAACAATTTGATTATAGAACTTGACCCATCCTACCAATATACAAAATTTTGAGTTATGATATATGTGTAACTTTTAGCTAAACTCTTGCCTCGTAAGAATCGGCAATAATGCGGAAGTGGGTGATGAATAGATTAAATTAATCTAGTACTCGTTGATTATTAAAAGGGTTATTGACATATAAATACACGAACTTTAATATGATTTTGGTTTTACACACGAACTTTAAAATGAATATATAAATACACGAACTTTGATTTAATTTTGGTTTTGTACGTAAACTTTAAGAGGAGTATATAAATACACAAACTTATTCATTTTAATAATTTTACCATGATTTATTTTTCGACTAAATTGAAACTGACATGACATTAGATATGATGAGTTGATAAAGACGTGGAAATAAATTAATAAATAAAATGTAAAAAAATTACACTTGGCAAAACAAACATATTGACTCATTAACACGCACAAAACACATATACACTTCACGAAAAATAAAGAAAAACAATAAATGAATATAATACAAACACATAAAATGAATAGAACACTTCAAATCTTAAACCCACTTTTGTAAATGGAGTAAATGAAGAACAAGTAGGCTATTACAATGTTTTCTTCTTCTTCTTCACACATGAACTTTAAGATTTTCACATCGTTATCAACTCATCATATCTAATGTTATATCAATTTCAAGTTGATAGAAAAAATAAATTATGGTAAAATTATTATAACTAATAAGTTCGTGTATTTATATACTTATTTTAAAGTTCGTGTACAAAATCAATCAACGTTCATGTATATATATACTTATTTTAAATTCGTGTACAAACCAAAATAACATCAAAGTTTATGTATTTATAGTTCAATTAACTCTTATTAAAATGCATACAATACTTGTATTTACCCGTTGACTTTAGCAATCAACTCCCTTTATCCTGAGCTACAAATATAAATAAATAGTTCCTGCTGGGTGATGATCCCCATGTATAAAAATATATTGTTTACTTATTTTATATATATATATTATTCTTGGGTTCTTCCTCTCTCGAGTCACTGGGAATTTTTGGAATGAGAGAGAATACTACATATGTTAACTTACTACATTTCGTTCCACCTCGTTAACTCGAGACTCGTTTTAGAATTAATTAATTCCATTACAAGTTGGTTTTCACTATAAAAAAAAGGTTATATGTAGAATTCAACTCTTTCCAAATCATGATTTGGTATATATACTCCTTTCGTTTTTTATAAGTATTCACAACCGTTAAATTACACATACAAAAGAAAAAATAAAAAAATTTACTTTTTTAACCTTATTCAATTGCCATGATAAATATATTCAAACAACTAATTGTCATTTTAAATATTAAATAAGAATAAATAAGAAATATATGATAATTTTATTCTCAAATGTGAACTATAATACTTATTAAAAAAAAAAATGCTAACGGACACTGATAAAAAAAATGAAGAAAATATGTATCAATGTAATGCGATCTTGACTGACAAGTGACAACTTAATTACCTTTGGGATACAATTAATACTTCCTCCCTCCCATCCAAGATGGCTAGTATTAATTTTTGACCGTCACCCAAGATTTATATGCTTTCTTTTAAAATAATTAACTCTTCAAAAGTTGTGGATCCTATCTATTTTTTTATCACTTTAACCACTTTATCTCTTCTCCTAAATAACCATGCCGAAAGAAATGAATATCTTTGACATTTTATGAGAGATTTTTTAACTCGGGATCAGTTAACATAACAAGATGTGACATTTATATTTTCACTTTTTTCTTATTTTATGATAAGTAAGTAGTATTATATTTCAAAAATTGAGAGTAAATTAATGATAAATTTTATATTTTATCCATCTTTAATTACTTTTTATAATTTAGTAATTAGTTGTATATATATATTCCCTTCGATTTTTTTTATAAGTGTCCACATCCCTCAAATTACACATACCAAAAAACTAAAGAAATTTATTTTTATAACCATAGAAAATTACTATGATAAATGCATATATACAGCTATTTATCAATTATAAAAAGTGTTTAAGATAGGAAGAAAAAATGTCATTAATTTACTATATTAAATTGTGAACTACACTTATTTTTAAAAAAAAAAAAAATACTTAAAAGTATTTATTATGATAATTAATAATAAATAAGTAAAAGAGCGATTGCCAGGCTGCCAAGCGTTGACCAACTATTTATTCTCTTCTCTTTTCATATGTTTAATAGAAAAAACAAAAATGTATGATGAAGGCGGCATGCAAAAGCAAAACACAGTGAGAAAAAAATGAGTAAAGAAATGCAAGCGTCGGCAACAAAGCCTTAAAAGCCGGCACTAAAAAGGGATCGCATCGTTTTTTCCTCCTTAATTTCTCCATCTCTTCCACTATTAAATTAATTTCACAGAGAGAGAGAGAGAGAGATGCATGGGAAATTAAAACAGCAAAATTGGGATTATTAATTAATTAAGTATCGATGAAGAGTGAAATCTGAATTGTATATTACCGTCGTCCAGCAACAGCCACAGGAGCAGTGGAGGAAAACCAATTCGTCCTAATCGATGCCCAAACGACATTACCAATCTGGTTTTTCGGGTCTGATCTGCACACCGGCGGCCCGCATGCAAAAACAAACCACAAAAAAACAGCATTCTTAAATTCAGATACTTAATTAATGATGAAAAAGCATATTACGAAAGGCAAAGGGAAAAAATTGTTAGAAACACAATCAGTTCTTACTTTTTGAATGAATAGTTAATAATCGACAGATAGACAGACATACCTGGTCAGTAATCGAAGCATTTCCCAGGCTGTTTCTCCGAAAGCAAACGTCTGATTAGTACTACACAAACACTTCAATGCTGAATCACCTCTGTGTGTGTGGGGGGGTGGTTTGTTTTTTACGTGCGTTTGTATGATTTGAATAAACAATATATATTATGTGGGGAGGTGGGAGGGGAGAGTATTAGGTAGGATATGTAATGGGGCACTCTTTCTGATTAATTAAAATTATTTTACCTATTATTTATTGAGGACCAACCTAAGTAGATTAGGGTCCAGTTTCTGTCACGCGCTACCATATATATAATACCTTTTCTTTTTCATATCATCTTTTAATGGCTGATATCAAAATTTCGTGATTTCAATATCGTCGTATCAATCGATTTTCTATTACAAAAAACATGGTAGGGTTGACCCTATCTAGAGTTGGGTCTTTTCACGGGTCGACCTGACCCATATCCATCTAATCCGGTTCGAGTTATAAACATATCATTGTATCATTTGTTGTGAATAAATGTATCATTTTCTATGAGCAACTATGTCATTGTATCACTTGTTATGAATAAATGTATCACTAACTATGAATAAACAATATTGTATCATAGAGGTGTTCAACCAACCCGGAACCGGCGGTTCGGAACCGGAACCGGGTCAACAGTTTCGGGCCCGGAATCGTGGTCAATGGTTCCGGTTCCGAACCGGACCGCCTCCTACACGGAACCGCCGGTTCATGTATTTTTTATATTTTTTTATTTTTTTCGATTTTTTTGTAATGTAATATGTTTAATATCATCAAAATACAATTATTATTACATAAAACACATGAAATAACATCTAAAACACAAAAAAACATAAATAAATAAATAAAATGAAATCGGCGGTTCACACGGTTCCGGGCCGAACCGGCGGTTCTGGTTCCGAACCGTGTGAACCACCGGTTTTTCTTAATCGGGATACGTAGGCAACTTAATTATAATATTTTATACTATTATAATTAAGCTCAAGCTCTTTCTTTTTTTTTTTTTTTTGTCTTCAATTAAATTAAAGTATGATTTTATTTGCATAAGTTGTAATTTTTTTATAAGTTTTAGTTTATTATAAGTTGTAATTTTTGCTATAAGTTGTAAATTGTAATGTGACAAAAGAAAGTGTAATAAAATATTTTTCTTATTTCATTTACTAAATATTGTGTCCCAATATTATTTTTTTCTTCATCTATATATACAAATATAATTAAAGAATACAAAAAATTAAAAAATTAAAAAATTAAAAAATTAAAAATTAAAAATGCGGTTCACGGTTCGAATCAGAACCGTGATTCAACCGGAGCCGGAATCGCTTCACGGTTCAGAACCGGAACCGTTTATACCCTTTAACGGGCCGGTTCCGGTTCCGAATTTCCGAACCGCTGAACCGACGGTTCCGAACCGGAAGCGGAACCGGAACCGACCCGCCCGTGAACACCTCTATTGTATCACTTGTTGTAACTAAATGTATCATTTACTTTTAACAAATATATCACTTATTACGAATAAATATATCATTTATGAATTAAAATAATGGATCCGAATTGGATCACGTTGATTCGTGAAAAGACCCGTCCTTAGATAAAGACGGACCCTATGAAATTATGCCTCATTGTATATAATATCTAGTATGGGTATTTTGAAAAGAATTTTTAAAAATTATGTACTGTCTTTTTATGTATTATTCGTTACCGCAATAGAGGGTATAATTTTATTAAAATTAGATTATGAAATTGGTGGATCGTAAACAATTGAGTAATTAACAATCAAAACTTAGCAATTGGCAAATAAAAGTGAAAACGGATTAAATGAGGAAAAAAACTGATAATAAATATATTAATGAAACATCACAATATTGACATGCACTTACAGTAGTGGTTGTAAAATATTCCATGTATATGAGAACTCGTATAGCAAGCGAATTTTGTTTTATCCCACACTTATCATTAAAAATATTAATTTAAGATTTATTCTACGAGTACAATATTTTTAATATTTTATTATATTTATATATGTATATATATTGTGTGTGTGTGTGTGATCTAAGATTATTTTTTTTTGGTAATTTAATACAGAAATTTTAAAGGCTGCGTCACGGTGGACTCGAACCCGAGACCTTTGGCCTCGGACATTAACCACTCTACCACTAGCCAACACACACACACCAATGATCTAAGATTTTTAATGTGCGTTAATGGAACACGGTTGAAATTCAAAATAGATTGTATTCATTGTTTGGGAATAGATTGGTATAAATAAATTAAATCATAAATGCACACTAATACTTCTATTGATATGAGTCTGTCATATATGGTATTCCAAATATAGTTTATTTATTATGTATGATTTGCAGACTATTACACATAAACGTGAGATTCACCTAACACATTATTGGTAACAAATGCGAGTATTCCTGATATAAAAAAAAATGCAGGCTCATTACAAAGGAATGGGCCCTGGAGTAAAACTAGGCCCATTTAAAAACGGTCTGGATTTTGTTGGTCTTTATTTGAATGTGATATGATCTTTTGTTCAAATATTGACTTTAAAAATTACTGCAGATATATAAACTTTAATTAATAATTTTTCTGTGTTTTACGAGACCAACTATCATATAAATAATTTCAAATTCACCAATAAAAAAGATGACGTATGAATTTGTTGCAAGAGCTGTATATATGTATATGTGTTTTGTATTATAAATAGTGGATCGGAGTAATTATTTTAGGACAAAAACTTGGGTGAGCTCCGTCTTACCGTGAGCTCACTCTTATTTTTTGTTAAAATAATTATATATTAATTATGATAACTAAGGATAATTAGATTTTATTAGTTTATAATTAAATTTATTAATTTTTAATTCAAAATTATAATTTAGTAATTCATAATTATGATTTATTAATTCATAATTAGTGTTTATTAATTCAAAGTTAGAGTTTATTAATTCACAATTAGGGTTTATTATTCAAAATTAGGGTATATTATTCAAAATTAGGGTTTATTATTTCCAATTAGGGTTTATTATTCAAAATCAGGGTTTATAATTCCAAATAGGGTTTATTAATTCAAAATTATGGTTTATTAATTCATAATTAGGGTTTATTATTCAAAATTAGGGTTTATTAATCCATAATTAAGATATATTAATTTAAAATTATTATTTATTAATTTATAATTAAAATTTATTAAACTAATTAATTTCAATTATAATTTTAATTTAATTAATTAATTAATTAGAATTAATTAACTAACTAATTAATTAATTAGGGTAGGTCTCACGCGCATAGGATACCACCCCTAATTTTAGTTGCTGGTGTTGTAAAGCAACAATACATGACCAACCATTGTTCATGTGGATTTATTGTTGTTGTTTTTGTGTCGATATGCAGTTATTCCCTTTGTTCAGAGAAACGTATTGATCTTATGTTGTTTATGTCATGTTATGTCGATATATGCTAAATTAAAGACCTATTAATATATTTATATAATTATAGTGGGCAGGGCGGATTCATAATTTCATAATGGGGTGGATTGAAAAATAACCACTTTAGCACATTAAATTTTATAAATAACAAAATATTTCAATGCTGCTATAATGTTATGTCATACGAGACTTCAATACATAAAATTCATCAATAACTAATTCTATATCAATATCTTTAACAAAATCTCTTTCAATACAATGTACATGCAAATCTTCAAATAAATCACATCCATCTTGTTATGAAGTATTGTCTTTACATTAGAGATGGCAATGGATCCCGAATCCGATCCAGATCCATTTTTCAGGATCAGGATCCTCAAAAATTTGGATCCAATAGATCTGGACCGGATCTGGATCCTATCCCCATATTTCGGATCTGGATCTGAGATTTAGTTTTTAAGACCCAGATCCGACCCGCATATCCATTATTTTATTTATTTATTTATATATATATATATATATAAATATAATTTTTATTATATTAAATACCTAACCCAACTTAAAACTCTTTAATTTTCTTTTTCAAATTATCCCAAAACAAATATGCTCATAATTTCATTTCAAATTCTCTCAATTATGTATCAGTCGACATTCACGACGGGTCACGTCACTTACACCATCGGCGATCGAGTTGTTTGTTGTTTTATACCTTATAATAAATTTATAACTAACGTCTTCCAATATAGTGATAATTATTGAAATTCTAAATAATTATTATAGTATTATTGTATATTTAGATTACTATGATGTTAATGTGAATTATAGTTGATTTATAATTTATTTTAGAAGCGAAAATATATGGATCCGGGTCTAGACCCTGGATCCTGCGGATCTTATGGATCTGGATCTAATTTTTTTGGACCCAATGGATCTGGATCTAATTTTTTTGTACCAAATGGATCTGGACCGGATCCGGAGCCAAACAAAAAAAATCGGATCTGGATCTGGACCTAGCCAGATCCGGCTCATTGCCATTCCTATTTTACATGCTTCATTGTAGAAAATGTTTGTTCAGTTGTAGCAGTAGAAACAAATTACGTCAGAATTAATTGAATTAATTAGTCTATTTAAGATAACGTAGACATTTAGTCTTTCACTATTAGTAAGTAGTTGACTCAACTCAATAAGTGTAGAAACTAAAAACGTGTGTGTCAATATCACATCATAATTATAATGTCAACTACTCTAATAAAATAATATATTAGTCGGTGAAATCTTTAGGATCAAATTTCTTCCAAAGTTGATAAATATTATTACTATCAAATTATTTGAAAAAATAGTAGGATCTAAGATCACACTGAAAAAAAAACAATTCAACATACGTTAGCTTTATTTTAATTTTTTAATTATTTTAAACTGTGCTAATTTTAAATTCGATTAAAAATAATATATGAGTATAAGAAAAAGTTTGGAGCTTTCACTGGCTGGATCCCGGGACAAGCCCCACATAAATCCGCCTCCGAGAGTGAGTATATGATTTCTTTCTTTCCAAGTTTAATGCTAATTAGAATTCATTATACTGCAATACTTTTTCTTTTTGTAAAAATATTATCAAATTAATAAATTTATTAGTGTATCCATGCATGTATGAATTATGAAGTTGATGTATTTGTTTGTAAGTGAACTTGCTCTTTCCGACTAGGCCATCGACTTGCCGGCGCAAGAGCCCCCAAAGATATGGTCACCACGGCCTGTGGACTGGAATTCCGGTCACATCCCCGCACAAGACCTTGTCGCGCCTGAATCATGATCGGCTCTCCTCCGGGCCCGCGGTCGTTTTATTTGATGAAATTGAGAAGCATATTAAAAGGTTCTCAACTTGTTGCGGCAGATGTTGGATGATGGAAGGCTAAGCGATGGCAAGGGGGGAGACAATTTTTTAGTTATAATACTAGCATCAAATATAGGAGTGAAATGAAGGATGTTTATCGTTTATCCAAAGAGACTCCTTTTTCTTTTTTTATCAATTTAATACAGAAATTTAAAGACCGCGTCACGGTGGACTTGAATCCGAGATCTTTGGCCTCGGACATTAATCACTCTACCACTAGGCCAATACACGCACACGGAGACCCCTTTTTCTATTTATTTGTTTAGTTGAAGAAACCCCTTTTCTTTAATAAGAGAACAATTGAGCTGTTTTGTTTATTGAGAAAGGGACTACACAATTTGGTCAAGGAGCACATGTGAAGTGATGGTCCCACCGACATAGACAAAATAAACTACAACTCCCTTCAAACCACACATCTCCCATTGCTCAATATTCACTTGTTTATGAACTGAAGTAATAAAACTGAGAAAATAAGGGGTAATTCTTCTAAAATGAAAATATCAAAATCATGAGGAAATGTGTCGGGTGGATGTATTGGCATAGGCTTAGCCGTTTAGGCTAAAGACAAAACTAGACACCCAGTTTGTACTCATTTCTTTTCTTTTTAAATTTCAAATTCAATTTTAATTTCTTGATGTCGTCACTTTCAGTTGATGATTAGTCAAAACTATTCTGCCAAAATATACTTATTTACTAAGTTGACCTTCAACTGGCAAAATAGAAAATAAGAGAGTGGAAACGAGAAAAAAAAAGTTCAAAAGATAGAATAAAAGCAAAATTAAGTGCGAAGTGAGAAATAAATAATGGGAATGACAGCTAGAATATATGTAAAAGATAATCGAATTAGCAAACATTTTAGAAAGACGATTCCTATTAAAAAAACACTTATTTTAATCACAAAATCGGGGGTCATGGTGAAAATTGAAATTGATAAAATTCTATGACATTGAAAGAAGTAAAATATGCTATAACCTCAAAACAAAAACAGACGAGAATTATGATTTACTTTTAATAATCTATGCTCATGCTCAGTGACGAGCCATGCGTTGGGCGCAGGGGTCACTCTAAATTTTTAGATTAGTAGTATATATTTAAGAATCAAACATGTTTCAACAGTAGTCAGTTGGCCGGGCTTCTTATCCTTATTTCGAAGACGTGCGTTCGAAACCCAACTCTGGCTTTTTTTTCCTTTTTCCTTTTCAATCTCATCTCTGTTTCTTTTTTTTTTCTTTTTTCTTTTCGTATTTTTCTGTCTTCTTTTATCTTTTTCCTTTTCATTCTCTTCTTTGTTTCCATTTTCCTTTTTCCTTTTCATCTTTCTTCTTTTATTTTTAATTTTCTTTTCCTATAATTTAATTATATTCTCTTGTCTCTCTACTTTGTGCTCTTTTTTTTTTTTTTTCTATTATATGTATTATATTGATAAAATAAAACTGTATGCAAAAAATATAGCGGTTTATATGTGAACTAATATGATCAATCTAATTTCTAAATTTTTTATGATAAATTATTATAACAACAATCAACTGAAGGCATCTAAGTTATTTAAATTCTTATTTTAAGCATCTAAAAAACTTGTTGATGATAAAACAATCAAAATATAGATCAATTGAATATATGATTATTATTTTAGAAATATAAGTGTTGAACCAAACTATTGAATGACCTCAATTTCGTACATTGAAAATGATGTGTTTGTTAATGCTACCAATGAAATTATTATACACGATTTCAGAAAATGAAGAATATAAAATAAACTTGTGATGGTGATTGTGTTTAACTTTTATTTTTAAAAATATTATTTACTTCTAATTTTATTTAAAAAAAATTGGGCCCCCCAGAGTAAAATCTCTGGCTCCGTCACTGCTCATGCTCCACTGCTTGTCTGTTTGCTCTTTGAAGGCATGGAAATCACAAAATTTATAATTTTTAAAAAAGCATAGATTGAAAATTTTGAATTTAATGCCACAAATCATCGAACAACACTACCTTGAATTCGTTGTTATGATATGCAGTCGTACCTACTCATAATCCAGCAATACTGTTGTTTGCTAAGACAAGATTAAAATCTACATAACACCATGAAATCCAGCAGAATCCAAAAGCACTGCTTTGATCTGCTCCGGCAACACATCCTGACCTTCCATGAATTGCTGCGTGAGAGAGAGAGAGAGAGAGTACTAGTTTAGTTCAGGACATATCAATGGTTTAGCAATGGATGACATTTAGATGCATGATATCGGCAGATTATTGCATAAACGACAAGGTCTGCAGTTCATCGAGAAAGACAATACAGTTTCACCTCACCAGAAAATGAAAGCATGTACCACATGGTGAAAAATTGAAACACACAAGAACAAGAAGTGAAATTATCTGAGTATTGCTCACATGTATAGTTCTGCTTCCTATTCAACTTGTCAGATTCAAAAACAACCTGCCTTTTATAATCTATGTTCTTGACTATTCAACAAAAATCTATTCCAGGTTA
This sequence comes from Salvia rosmarinus, assembly GCA_036937905.1. NCBI lineage: Eukaryota > Viridiplantae > Streptophyta > Magnoliopsida > Lamiales > Lamiaceae > Salvia > Salvia rosmarinus. The sequence continues at coordinate 3,615,172 of CM072813.1, forward strand.
CTCGACTCGTACACTTCGCTATTTTCTTCTTTCAAGTGGAAAAGGCTCAATATGAACTGCATATCAATTAATTAAGCGATGACAAGGATGCCAACTGAAGTTAATATCTTGCTGGCTGCATTCTAGTAGCCTTGTCCAAGTTCTTTGTTACTGATAAAATGTACAGAGCATGAAAAACATAATACACAGTTTATTGAAATGTTGTGTGCCAGTAATTTGTATGGTAACAATCTCTGTCAGAGATGCATACCACCTAAAGCTAGATTATGGTCTATATACTCCAAGAAATTTACAGTGTTTTAGAAATCTACCTCTGCTCGGAAGACATCCAAAGCAAAGCCGTTGAAACAGCTTATCACAGCTTGCTGGATGTCCAGACCAAGGTTGTCCAAAGCCCTCATAGTCGACAACAAGAGACCTGGTCTACGTGCACAGAACATGTGTATATTCACAGCCCTCCCTTCTCTCAACCTTACTTCGACCTATGAGAAAATTTAAGTACAGAATGGTTAGAAGAGGGAAACCCCAAACCAATTTGCATGTATGAAATTTGAGTTATACACCATAAGAGATTTGATCTCTAAATATTATCCAAAAATGTACATCTCTTGACCTAAGTGGAAAGCTATAATAAGGCAACACAATGCTTTTGACACCATTACGAGTATGATTTATTCACAAAATATACACAAGGAAGATAGGAAAGCTGAATCATAGCCCATCAAGAATGGAGACAATCCAAAACCAAAATCAAAATCAAAGGCGAGCTAAGGGCAGCATCAACAGATTAAAATAAATCTACCCTTGCAGGTTGGTTTTTGGGGCTGGGTGCTGAGCTTGCACAGATTTCCTCCTTAACGAGATAAGGAAGGGTGGGAGGCGTGGGCGTCAAAGGATGGAAGCTTGTTGATGGATGCATCAGAGATCCAGCTGGGGTAGCTTCAAGTTCATTGTGAATATCATTTATGCGTTGCAAAAGCTCCTTCAAATAATCAATTGCATCTCCAAGAATTGAAGCTCTATCCATCTGCAAATTATTTATTTCACAAAAAAGGAAAAGAGAAAAATCAGAAATGGAACATTTACTCTCAAAATAACAGCACTCTCTCAGTTTAACGCAGCTCTGATATTTCTGAAGGGGAACATGATGAACAATGAGGCTTCATTAAATGCAGGAGAGAATTCTATTACACAAACTCGTAGCATAAATAAGATTGTTCAAAAAAAGAAAATAAAAACATGAAATTATAGTCTGAGAAACCCACAAACAAGTTGTACGAGATTGTTACTGGATTTGGAAAGTTGAGATAAAGCATACATATGCATACCTTGCTGATTTTAGGTACAACAGATCTGAGCATGTAAAGTCTGTCGTTAAGCTTCTTCCTCCGGCGCCGCTCCGCCATCAAATTCTTCGCCGGCATCCCCTTCTTCTTCCCCTTATGGTCGCCCACCGTCACGCTGCTATTAGCGTTGGAATTGTCGCCATTTCCGTCGTCAAATTTCTCGGTGGGGTCATCGGAATCGTAATTCATGGTGGAGATATCAGCGCCTATATCCTCCATTTCATACTCAAAATTCCTCTTCCTCTTCCTCCCCATATCCATTCCCCCAGTGTCATCGATACTTGTCAAACCCTCGTCGCTCTTCGAGCTTATAGTCCCAAAATTCTGCAACCTAGAGCTCTGCCGCAGCGCCGCCCTCTTCTGAAAGAGAGTCGGCTGCGCTCCCACCGATGGCTGAACTTCGAGCGGCTTCAGCAGCTTAGACCTGCTGGAATGTAACCCGCCGCTAGCATCGAAACCCTCGAAATTGAATGCGGCCGCAGTTGCTGCGGCGTTATCGTCGGAAAAAGGAAGCATCCGGGAGGCGGCGGGAAATTCAGAGTTGGATTGAAATTGGGAATTAAACCCATTAAAACCCATCAAAATAGGCGCGGAAGCCGCGTCCGGAGCATGGAAGTAGCTCTGGTCGCAACTCAAATCGAAGCCATTATCAAAATTGTTGGTGAAGAGCGAGGGCAGCATAGCTTTGGGCGGCAAAAATGCGGGTATCTGGTGCGAGGGATCGAGCAGGAAGGGCTGCGAGGGGGAGCAGGAGGAAGACGAATCTAAGGGATTAAATAAAAGGGTGCTGAATTCAGGATGATAGAATGGATTGGGAGTGTTGATGAAGCAATCGTTCTCGAGCATGGACTTGAAGGAAGTGAGAGAGGCGTTGTTCATTGCGTCATCTCTAGCGTTGTCGTTGTGGGTCCGCGGCGGCCATGAGATGGCCTCGTCTTCTTCTCCGTCCATCCAGAGGGCGGCGTTGGACCGGGGCAACATTTTGGTATGGAAGGCTTTGTTTTGATATCCGCAAAAGAGAGTTGCAGAATGCAGAGACGTAGGCAGAGAAAAGGCAACTATCTTTTCACTAATTTAAGAGAGAGGGATTTGTGTTTTCTAGTTTGAAAACTAATTATTTCCTTCTACTGTAAATTACTACTCCATTTTAGTCTATATAATTCCATTACCACATAAAACATGGAGAACAATAGGTTCTATGTACGATTTACATATTATTACATAAAAATGTAAAATTTATTCATTCGACATCGTAAATAACGACAAAAATTATTAATAAAGAATAAAGATTCTCATGAATTGAAATGATAATTAAAAAAACAATGGAGTTCAGATTTTATATCTCAATATAAAAAAAGGTGAAACAAATGTAGAAATTCTCGTGGGCTGGAAAATTACACAGGTTATCTTCTTCATATGCTTACGTGTCTTTACCTGTCCTTTAAAAAAAACTCTCAATAACAAGATAGATTAATAATAACTTAATGGGTTGAATCCGTTTTTAGATTTACAATTACAACAACGAATTTCTAAAGTGTCCCATCGGCTTTTACTGTGAAATTTAATTATATCTAATAATACAAATAAGATATCGAGGGTTTTGGTAGTTTAGAATAATTCACCAATAAATCGGACAACATATATTTTTGTTAATTTTTAAATAATTTATCTTTTTAGTGTAAGTATGTGGCAGCTACTAGCTAGTGCATAGTCATATGGATACCATAGATTTACTAAATTTAGGTTAGTTTTATTTTAGGAAAGAGCCATAAATATGTTATATGGAGGTCTAGTAGGAAAATTACTTTGTACCAACCTAGTATTACTCTAACTTTATCTTAAAAGAAAAAGGCTCCCTATATACTAGCTAGTAGTAGGGAAATTTAATTCCTTTTCATTGTTTTGATCCATTCTCGTAAAATTATTAATACTTTTTTAGTTTGCCGAAATAATTATCTCTCAAAGTTATGCTTTTATCACTTTACACTTTATATTGGTTGGTCAAATCATCAAGTGCATTTTTATTGATTGGTTGGTCAAATCACATAGAAAAGAAGACACAAATGTAAACATTTAAGTTGTTTTAATCTCTATTAATTATAGTTTATGATCTAAATTTCGAATAAAAATATAAAATGATCTGATCTTTGAAAAAATATAACAATAGTCTGATTTTTGGGGTAGAGTAGCAAATATCCCTGACCTACATTTTGGATCAGAAATCCTAAAATGGAAGTTCTGAATTTGACATTGGTAATTTGACTTATTTTATAAATTAGATGAAAAATATATTTTTCACTTGAGTATCGAACGATGTCTTTTTTATGCTCGAAAATACGTCATTTTTTATGCTAAAGTAGAGAATATGTTTACAAAAAATATATTATCGGGCATCAAAATAACGTCGTTTTAATGCTCAAATATATTTTCCACATAATCTATAAAATAAATTAAAATATTTTGATCGGATTCGGTCTTCCAAGTTAAAATTTTCAACTTTAAAATGTAGGTCAGATAATATTTGCAACTCGACCCTAAAGATGATTAGTTTTGCAATTTTCAAAAGTTGAAACATTATCTCAACTCAATCCAAAATTACTATAAACTATAATGAACTCTTTCAATAATTCCACGTCACATAAATTGCATCAATTATGACATCAATTACATATAGATAATAAAACGGGTTATTTTATAATTACGTTTATCAGTTGAAGATTCTTAAAATTTATATCAATATGCGATATTGTGTCATGTCCGTATGTTTGTTAACCTTGGGAAACGGCATAAATTGTCTGAAAATTACCAATCGCACATCACATTTAATTTGTGAATTATAAAAAATACTTGATGAAATAGCAAAAGCCGCGATTTGTTTATGTTATTAATTAAGACTAAGAGGGTGTTTGGCTGAGCTTATAAGCTCATTAAAACAACTTATAATTTGTGAAAATAAGTTCTCAAACAAAATAAAATAATCTCCCTAAAATAAGTTGGTTAACCCTATCTTATTTTTCATAAACTTATAAGCAACCATGAATTTACCAAAATAACCTTATTATAGTTCGTTATTCTTCTACACATACACTATCAACTTCACATCTCGTCAATTTTATCTCTAACTATGATTTTCTCTCTAACTCACGATTCTTTCTCTAAACATAAGATCAATTATCCAAACACTTTAACAACTTATAAAGACTTGAGATATTACATCTTATAATTTCTTGAAAAATCTTATAAGTTCTTGAAACTTATAAAAATAAGTTTAGCCAAACACCCCTAAGTCGATAAATAAATATAAGAAGTCTTAACATTTGACAACTATCATTGATAGATATTAGTTCTTGAATATCAAATTCATATGTAACATTGTAATTTACTTTATCCACAAATAATATCAGATTAATATAAAGCTTGTGCATATATACGACACACCTGAAACACAACAATCGTAATGATAATCGATTTGTTGCTCTGAACCTTCCACGGGAATCATGGTCACATGAAATTCCTTGTATTTATAATTGTATCAATCTAAATGCTTAACTCTTTTCGTACGAAAATCCTCCCCCCAACAACCTTATACTATTGCGATTTTAATAGGTTCTAAACATTTTGAGTTTGATTAACGTAAAAATATAAATATTGGTAAGAAATAAGCAAGTTGCACATAACATGTAAAATTGTTGCACCAAATTTGTATTTAATTTCCTATATTTGTTGACACTATCTTTGATTCTTTTATGCTCATTCATTTCCTTGGCTCCTAATATATATCTTAATTATGTAACATGCAACAGCATGTGGATACAAAACGACTGAAATACAATGTAAAGAAGTTTGAATTCAAAAGGAAATTAAATTTTCGGGTTACTTTTATGTGTGAGGGAGGGACGAAGTCTAAATTCCAGCCATTTTGAAGGCCAAAATTAAATTGAAATGAAATAAGTGGCAAGGTGCGTGGAATAAATTTGTTGAATAGAAATCCCAAGTTCCTCGTGACTCCTTTCTATTCACCGTTTAACTAACATAATCTATCTCTCTCTCTGCGCCAAATTCAACTTGGATTGAGTTACGATCAACTTGAGAGCGTATCAATTTTGGCAATTAAGTTTGCCTACTGCCCACGGAATATCAATCATATTTATCATTAATGTTTTTGTCATAATTAGCAAGCCAGTGACACCATAATTTCCCATCCAATTAATTAGATACAGCTAGTATCGTTTAAAATTGAATTGCAAATAAAAACTAGTATCGTGTAAAACAGAAGTACAGAAATAGAAAAAGAATGCAATCGACTAGTTCGTCTTGGTTCGGAAAAATAAATTTAAAATCGAGATTAAATTTGATTTTAATTCTATTTCAAATTATGTTTCGAGGGTGTTTGGCTGAGCTTATAAGCTCCCAAAAAACAAATTTATAATTTGTTTTAAAAAACAATTTATAAAATTTGTTTTGGGAGAACTAAAAAGCAATTATAAAATTTTTTTGGGAACTTTATAAACTCAGTCAAACACCCTCTTCATATATGATTACTCAAAAACGAATGGAAAATCGTGAGCTCCAACCATTCGCTTCGTTTAAAAAGTTCAATAAATCAATGATTCAATTCAAAACGAAATTGAATTCCCCGTTTTTCAAATTCAAAACCAAACCTAATCCTTAAATTTACCGACATGTATATGGTCAAATAAAGGTGAATAAGGATTGAATATTATGTATCTCTATATATAGGGAGAACATATATATCGCTCACCATTTATGAGCATCTTTCACCGACATTTATCTCAATATTTATTTAAATAATTTTTGATACATCATAAATTATTATTTTAATCATCACGTGTATAAATTATATAAAAATTAAAGTTTGATTATTTGTTTTTTCTGTTTAATTTTTGTTTATGATCGATAATACATAGATGCTAATAAATGGGATTGGGATGGTAGGTAGTAAGAAAATATAGTGACAGCGGGAGGTTTGGTTTTGGTTCAAAAATAAAAAAATTGAATTGAGTTAGCGGTTTCACGTGAAATCAATCTTGTAAGTATAGTACAGAAGGATGAATGGATGGATAGTAATGTTGGGAAAAGATAAATTTGATGATAAAATCGATGGGACATGTGGCCGCCATGCAACTCTTTGCAATCCAATTTGCCCTTGCCCATGTGCTCCTGCTCTTCTGCACCCTCCTTGCCTGCTCCCTCCTACGAAACCACAACTCCAATCTTTTATACCATAATATATGGGTAATTACCCGATTAAATCATAAATTATTTAATTTATTTTAAAAATATCATAAATTTTTAATAATATCTATAAAATATTTGAATTATCAATATTGTATCAAAAATATATTTTAAATATTTTTTTATTAATAAAATACTGACTGAAATTTATACATGGTAAAAGTGAGCTTATGCTTTTAATAGGTTAATGAGTATTATTAAAAGTGAACTTTGTATTGAGCATATCATAGTGTTATTTATGAGATTTGATGAAGGATTATTGAAAAAAAAATAAAAATCTAAGTAATGGTTTTCATGAATGATTTTAAAGACCGTGACAATAAAATTTGTAGACACAACACAACACAATACAACTAGTGAGATTTACAATGTATAATACTTCATTTGAATTTTTTTGTTGTAGAAACAATACTTTGATTCTAATTATAGTTTCATCAAAACCAATATTTTCTCTAATAAAATGAAACACGGAGTACTTTCGTTACCAATAGAAATGATGCTATCAAATAACCTCACAAGTCCAAAATACTAATCTCATATTTAGTAAAAAATCTAAGAGGTATTATTAGCTGTAGACTTATGAGACTATATAATGACTCTTCACAAAGCTTTGAATAAATGGGCAAAAATCATTCAAATTCTACATCAAAATATGGATGTAGCTAGAAAATATAAATCTAATATTCAGTCAGATATCAATCTTAACTATGTAAAAAGAGATATCATATGTAATCGGATGTTCACCAATAATTGTAATTTATTTTTACCAAATGTATTCATGTTTACTGTATTCCCATCAAATTCATTTTTGGTGATCATCAAATAATAACTAAAACAAAATAAACACAAAATATGTTTGTGTTTACAAAAAATATTTACTAAACAAAGTCATCGTAATCTTTTACAAATTAATATGTTAGAAACGATATCGTCTTTGTCACCTGGAAATTCCAATCAGCATTTCGTTAATTAAACACATTAAAGACAACATTTTTTGTACAATATCAACAGTTCACAATTTTTATTGATATTATTAGAAGTTCAAGACATTTTTGGGACAAACTAAATAGTTTAAGATTTAATCCAATAATTGTCCATTATATATTAACCTTTTTTCTTAATAATTGGGATTATTAATTAAGTCATCTCCAATACTTAATTACAAACTTAAAATGAAGTAAATAAATAATTCCAACTTAATTGTAAATACATACATATTTTGCATTTTTATGGCTTTTCTCTTTCGTCCAGATGCATAAATACATTTACACTATTCACAAACACATTTTATTTGTAGTTAAAAAATTCATTAATTGAGGAAGAATACATGGAGAATATTTTTTAAGTTATACTTTAAATTTGTGAATTGAAGACAAATTATTGTTTGAAGGATAATTACTACAAAATGAAATTAAAATCTGGTACGAAGTATTGGAGATAGACCTTAGAATGCAGAAGAATCAATACTATCTCAACGAAACCAAGTTTTTCCCTCTATTTAAGAAAGAAAAAGAAAAAAGAATAACAAAGGCTACAGATTACAAACAGTGCAACAATCTAGACCAACAACTATACGTGTAGTCATTTTTATTTTTATTTTTTTGATATCACGGGGAACTCGCACCGCTTATATTAGGTCAAGACCTTTAGAACCCCACTGGTCCTGCATAATAACAGAAGCACAGAGACGTAAACCACACTTGGAAACCAGGTATGAGAGACTCAAACCCATAGTGGCGTTTGGTGGGGTTCGAACCTGTGACCTGCGTGTAGTCATTTATTAATTGAATTTAATGAGGTCATAGAAGTGAATGGAAAATCAAATTAAGCGTTTTATTTAATTATTACGTATTTCCTGGCTGCAATTATGCCTTCCATTAGAGTTGAATTCAGCATATTATCCAATTTTGGTGGCAAAAAGTAAGCATGAGCGTAAACGAGTTAACAAACAGCCGTTCGATCTTACTGTACCATATATTTTAGTATTCGGTAAATAAATTTATTACTATAATAATTACTCTCATTCTCCATTAAAAGTTTATATTTTTTTTTTTGATTTATTCATCAAGAGTTTGTATTTTTTCTCATTTGGTATCTTTTTACACTTATAATATAAGATCGATCTCCATTCACTACAATTTATTAAAACCCATGCTACCAAAATTATTACAAACTTTTAGTGGACGGAGGGAGTATAGTAATATAATGATCCTAATTAACATTTATTACTTATTGAAGCTTATACAAAATATATACCCATATAATATGAAATAACCAACTATATCAATCTATTATTAATTATAAATTAATAAATAATTATGAAACCTGATAAGATATAACAATACCGAATGGATAATGGTGAAATTAAACTAAAACCAATAAACTAAAACTAAAAAAATAATCCTAGTGAGATATTTCATACAGAATATTGATCAATTTATGGGTCAAATTGTTTTTTATAAAAAGAAAGATTTCTGTTGGCCCTGATTCATTGCATGAGCTATTTACTTTACTTACTAGATCTTCATATGTTGGGGCCCAAAAAAGGCCCATAACGTCTTTTTTATTGGACCAAAAATAAGTAAATTTTTTGCTAGCTGATGTCAATGAACAGTCCAACCCATTCAAAATATACGGCCTCGTGTGAAAATCATATTCATTATGTCTCGCTTAAGATGATTCATTGCTTTTTGTCACAATTATTTAAGAAAAAAATATAAAGTACTTAAAATGATAAAAATAAATATGATTCATACCTTTTGAATCGATAATTATTTAAAAAAAAGGACCAACTTGAGTGGGACAACCCGAAAAGAAATATAAATTATCTTAGATGGGACGTAAGGAATATATATTTAGATAGAGTTAAAGTAATAATAATACCCCCACCAAAATACGTTCCCAAAATATTCGATGTAAATTTTAATAAAAGTTATTGAGTGTTTTGTGAGTGGAGTAAGAGTTTTATATTAGTATATTATTAAATTAATTAGTGGTAGACTATAGATGATATAATATGTAAATAAGTGCTAAAAATTTAAATGACTGGTGTCGTTGATGGTAATAAATAAGAAATGTTTTGTGAGATAGTTTTTATAAATGAATTGAGAATAAATTTGAAGGTCATACCCAAAAAAAAAAAACTAAAAAATAAATTTTTGATACGGAGGAAGTATGTGTTTTTTAATAGCCTTTTTTTTTCTCTAATAGTTGTAATAAAATTAATAAGGATATTTGCTATACTTGATTATTCAAATAATCTATACAAGAAACTTAAGTTGGGTGGGTTCAAAAGAAAAGCAAAAAGAAACTAAATTCGAGTAAATGAATCGAGTGAGTCGGGTTCAATGCCACTATCTTCCTCCCTAATTCAGAATAACTGAACTTGCTATAAAAAGAAAAGTTAAATTTGGAGGAAGTGGTAGCGATTTTAGCAAAACCGTAGGAAACCGGACGAAATGTAACCTAAGAGGATGGTGCAAAGATAGATGCATGTCGGGGCAATTGGGGTTAATGTGAATCTGCTTTCTTCCTGGATTAGATTCCTCAACACAAAAAAAGAGACATCAAAATTCTTGGTAAAAAATTCCTGAATTCGAGATCTATTGCATTTTCCCCTTGGATCTTAAAAATAATCATCACATTTAACTCATTCGATTCGATCTCGACATCGACAGATCGATCACATTTTGAAGCGAAGCGACCCGTCTCCGCCACATGGGCTCATCGCAGTCCGCTCGCATCCCGTCGGAAGCCGAGGAGGAGGAGGAGGAAGAAGAAGATGACGAAGAAGAGGAAGACGACGTGGTTCCGCGCGACATTCCCGACAGCGCCGGCGACCACGCCGTGGTGAAAAAAATCCTGGAGCAGGAGCCGGAGATGCTGCCGTGCCACGCTTCCGCATCACCGCTCTCCCCGCAGCTCTCCGCTTATGGCACACCGCGGACGGGGCCGTCGATCAAGGTGTGGGACCCCTACAACGTCCTCGCCCCGCCGCCGACGCTGCCCGTGCACTTCCTCCGCGGCTTCTCCGCTGACGAGATCACGGAGGTCCACTTGGTTAGCCACGGCGAGTGCCACATGAATTTGAGGCCCGATTTGATCGCCGGCCGCTGCCCCGACGCTGCCCTCACCTCCAACGGCAAACGCCAGGCCAGGGCGCTCGCAGTGTTTTTGAAGTCGCAAGGTGTCAGGTTTAATGCGATTTACGCCTCGCCGTTGGATCGGGCACGTGCCACCGCGCAGGCGGTTTGCCAGGTGTGCTAAGTCTCTTGCTTGTGTTAAAATGTTGATGACTAAATCCGGTTATAAGTAATTCTATTTCTGCATCATATAGCTGCTCTTTATGTAAATCTTTAATCACTGAGAACTGGTATATGATTTTATAGCAAAATGCGCTTCTATTAGCTTGCATCGTCTACTAATGGTAATAGTGTTCTTGTTCGTATAAGTATATGTTTTTGCACTGAATGTGCAAAGAGTTTTGATGTATGATGGAAGTTCGAAACTCTGTTGCTCTGTTTGATTGCCAATCTTTCTAGGATTTTTGTTCAAATTTGTGTGCTGTTATGTTTCCTACAAGAAATATGTTTATATACAAGACAAGAAGCCAGTAGCTGAAATGAGTCAAGTGATTGATAGAGCTCTTCATATGCAGGGATGATATCTTTAGCCTTTCTATATAAGTATTTAGATAAGATTGCCTTGTGAAGGTGAAGGGTGGTACTTTCTGCAATATACTTGTCCTAGATTGTAATCATGAGCTGAAACTTAAGATGCCCAAGTTCAATGATAGAGTTTGCTAATCTGGGATTTTGGTGGACAAAATTTGGGCTAATCTGGGATTTTAGTGGACAAAATTTGGTTAACTCAGTGTAGTAGTAGATGTATATGCAGATTCTTCTGAATGCCGAGAAGCAATTTGAGCTTGTAATTTGTAGTAAATCTTATCACTCTCATAGCAGCCAGGAAAGGCATTCCACATAAAAGGGTTATTTTAAATTGCTTGTCTGAGCTTCTTACCTCACCTAGAACACCTGTTTTCTCTTTTCGGTTATTCTATTAAATGGTCCATGTGATGCAGCCTTGCCTCTCTGCTGATAAATTTTAGTACTAAATCGAAGCTCCTTTTTTGGAATGGTTCAACAGTAGCATACTTCCTTCTTACCAAAATTCTGGCAATTCTTCACATTCCGTATTGAGACCGATTTACTTGAAATTAGTGGACAGGATGCTGCTGCTTTATGCCGATACTAAAGCTTGCATATGTGACTAAAGTTAATAAAATTGACTTCCTTTCCCATAATAATTTGTGCCATTTACTTATAAACCTATTTGGATCCCAGGCTCCCAGCTAGATAATTAGTTCATAGGTAGAGTTGAAATTCAACTATTCAAGTTATACCTTAGAAATGATCAATTAAGTGCAGCTACATTCTGTTGCATGTTGCACTTGAAGCATGAGCTGTGTAGCATCAGCTGTGTGTTTTTCAACAATTTGGTTTGCATAATAAGACTTGCTTCCTCTTAAGAGTACTTTTTTTATGCATTGTTGGTTTGGGGTCAGTATTTTCGTGAAATTAACTCAATATAATAAGTCATTTCTGCAAATCAAAGCAGCCCCCGAGTGACAATCGGAGGGTTCTTCATTAGCTGGATGATCAAACATCTTCACCTTGCCAAAAGTACTAGTTACGACTTACGATCATTTGCTTTCTGAGATGATCATATATTAACTCTGTTGAATTGAGAGATGAAAACTACTTTTCAATTCATGATTAAAGCATAACCATGTATGTGTCGCTCTAAAGATGATGTACCTTGGTGATTCTAGAAGCTCTATATGGCTTTAGATTGTGTACAAATTATAACTTGAAGGATTAAGGTCAAACCACTCCGTGAAACTTGGCAACCTTTGTTTGATAAGGCTGCTTCAAAATAATTACTGGTGAAAAAAAAAATTGTGATTGGAAACTAAATTCTTCAGTCTTATAATCAAAGTCGAACTGTGCAGGAGTTGAATTTCTCAGAGGAACATATTCAATCATCGGATGCTCTCGTGGAGATGAGCCAAGGCCACTGGGAAGGATGCCATCGGTCAGAAGTTTTCACCCCAAATACAGTGAGTTTAATGGAGAAATTCCAGCCCGATTTTTCTGCACCATCCGGAGAATCGCTGAGGCAGGTAGAATTCCGGATGGTTCAGTTCCTAAATGGTACGGTCGTGGCATTTCCTGACAAATTTAGGTCTGATTTCTCCCCACCAGATCCTAGTGACAACCCAGTTTTTGGAAACAACAGCACTCATGCACTTCCAAACTTGATACCCGAACGAGATGTGCCTTCTCTCGCACCACCCAACTGGGATTCGTCACACAAGCACCGGCAGGGCCTTCATAGAAAGAAATCCGGTAAGAGCAGGCTCCAAATAGTGACAACTGGAGATAATGAGGCTGATGACGAGATGTCTCCTCGAGTAGTATCCAATAACCAAGGTTTGATACGCGACATAAATGTCAGAAGCACCCCTTCTCATGTGTCTTCGTGTGTTGGAGTCTTCAGCCACTCCACACCGATCAAATGCCTCCTCACCGGCCTCCTCGGGTGCAGCCCGGTGATGTCACAGAAGTTCTGCATCGAAGATTCTTCAGTCACCGTGCTGCAACACTCGTGGAAAGCTGGTTGGCAGATAAAAAGATTGAACGATACATCACATCTTCGACTTCTTTGAAGGTAATAAGACCAGAACGTTGGTTGTCTCTGTGTTGTTCGTTACACGTGGAGGCTCTATGTATTCATTTCTTGTACCCTCCCTCCTGTCCTCCCTCGCTATATTGATTTTCCATGGATGATGATTCCATTTCCAGTAGATATAAGTTGACACTGGAGTTGGGACAATACTCATGAGTGATTCTTTGTGTTTGTAGACACCAATATTTCTCCAATTTGGGAGGATTTATGTTTTCATGAAATCCAGTTTTGTTGTTTATTTACTCTTACTGCCCGCAGTTGTCATTGTTACCAATGTATTTTTTTATTTTTAGTTGTCATTGTTAACACTTGTTTCGGACGTTGCAAGAGTGACTTAAAATTTGTTTGGGCATTTGAAGAACTGAACAGCTTCTTTAAATGACCTGATACAAGAAATGCTCGATATCCAGCTTCTGTCATCTCATTGGAGTTTCCAAATAGAATTTACTTTCATAATCGCATGAAATAACTTGGTATTTCCGATTCTCTTCTTTTAACCAAAATTGTTTAGCTCATTTCTTTTAGTGAATCTTGTCCTTGATCAGTAAATCAACAAGCTTGTAATTAAAGAATCGATGGATCTATCATCATCTCAACCTTGTAATGGTTGGATCTTTGTTATGGCTCGGCGAGGGCGAGGATTGGAGGCTAGGTTGAAGAAAGACGCAAGAATGGTTTTTTGGGGCGAGGGCTACGCATTTGGGAATTTTGGTGGTGGAAGCAGCTGGAAAAAGGCGTAACTCACGATATTACGTTTTTACCTTTTTTTCATTATTGTATTGTTTTCGTGTATTTTCTGCTTTGTGGTCTCCGGTTTGTTAGGATTCGCAAAACACTGAGTATTTGTTCTCTTGTTTCCCAATGATATCAGAAAATTAATTCCAAATTCTCCCTCTAATCTTCTTCTCCTCTTTCACTCTTTCTTTTCTATCGCAAATTCTGTTTACATTACAAACTGTTCCTTCTCTAAGAATCAAATTCAATTTACTACTGGGTCCATTACAATCTTGTATAAAAAAAAAAGAGAGGATTTATTCTCAGCTTTACAGCCCAGGATCTATGCGACGTGCCTAAACCATTAGTGATTCAGAAGTGACTGTAAGCTTCTCCAAAATATCAAGCTCATCAAGTTCTACCAATCCCTAGCTATGTAGGAAGATCGTGTTCTTTTAACCATTTATATCTATATCTATATCTATATACTCTCACCATCCTATCAAAACAGTCCACTTTCATTTTTCGCACAAATTAAGAAAGTGGACTAATTAGGGGGTGTTTGGCAAAGCTTATTTTAGAGAGCTTATAAGATGTTTCAAGAGCTTATAAGAGGTAATGTCTCAAGTGCTTATAAGTTGTTAAAGTGTTTGGATACTTGATCTTATAAGATAGAGAAAGAATCATGAATTAGAGAGAGAAAATCATAGTTAGAGAGATAAAATTGACGAAATGTGAAGTTGATAGTGTATGTGTAGGAAATAAAGAACTATAATAAGGTTATTTTGGTAAATTCATGGTTGCTTATAAGTTTATGAAAAAATAAATTAGGATTAACCAACTTATTTTTAGGGGAGCTTATAAGCTGTTGGAGCTTATTTTCACAGCTTATAAACTGTTTAGGAGCTTATTTTGTCAAACGTTTTGCAACATCTTATAAGCTCCTAAACAACTTATAAGTTGTTTTAAAGAGCTTATAAGCTTAGCCAAACACCCTCTAAGTTGGGACATCCCAAAAAAGGAAAAGACTAATTTTGTGGGAGAAGCGAGTATATATGTAAATGAATTACACAAAAAAACAGTGGTTGCTCTTATCATGGCTGCTCTGGCTAAGCCTATTACCCGGCCGTCGATGGTGCTGGGAGGAGAGCTGCTTTCGGTGCGCACCTTCTCTGATTGGAACCCAAAAACAAAAGTGACGGATTTCGACCTCCGTGAGATGATGGAGGAGGCGACACATAGCTTTGTAGTTGGAGTGTTATAACACTCGGTTCTTAGTGGTGAGAATCAGTTCGATTTCGATTAATCGAAACCGAAAAATGATTATGGATACTTATCATTATCAATAACCAAACCAAATCGATTATTCGGTTATTTTTCATACCTATATCATTATTCATCATTTTGAGCAAAAAAACCAAAACCAAAACCAAAACGTGTTCTAGTTAGTTCATCCAATCATCCAAATATATCATTTTTTTCGAAATACCCACCAAAATAAGAAAGATTACAAGAATAGCTCAATAAATCATAACATTCTGTAGAAAAGCGAAAAATGCTACCAATTCAATCGACAATCGGTATCTCAATCTGAATCAAAACACAAGAATACTAAAGAACAAACTTCATACATGTAACAAATTATTGCTAAAAAGGGAACATATATTCATCCCAACTTTGCAATGTAATCCTAAAGAAAAAAAAAGATGTTTGATTGTAGTATCATTGATCGAAAAATCATATATTGAGTTAGCTCTGATGTTATTTGTAAAGTCTACTTGAATGAAAACTCGAAGATAATGCTTTGTAGAGTGCTGTCTATGCTGCTTTGGCCGACTTAGAATCTAACCCAATTCTGTAGGGTTTTTTATTTCTTAAACTGGACTTATTCTCTAATTTATTTTTCTAGCTCGTGCATTCTGCAATCCTTTCAGATTCTTGCTATTTTCTGCTGTATGATTTGGATGTATGATCTTCAATTTGTTTGTATCGTGGTCTATTGGAGATGAAATGATTGTAGATTGATTACTTGGGCATTTGAAAGATAGGTATCACACTAGTAATATCGAACAGGGGTCAGCAAGCCTAAATTTAGTCTTCAAATTAGATTACCAGATGAGATAAGGCTGGAATTGCTTTGTAGTTACATTATCACTATTTACTAATTATTCTTTTTTTTTTCCCATTGTTTAATTTGTAATTATTTGATCATTTATTCCTTTTTATTGTGTAGCTCTGATAAATCTTAGCATTGGTGGTGATGTGAATGAAGATACCAAGGAGATTTAAAGTCAAATGATCGAAGATAAAAGTATAACAGATCATGACTATGTATTTATGTTATTTGTTTTGAAGTATTTAAACTCTTTGCTTATTTGTGATTGAATATTGGTAATGGATGTTGCTTAAGTATTTGTAATGTTTTATTAGTTATTTGAGACATTTTGAAATTTTTTTGATGCTTATGATTTGAAATTAGGATAAAACAAGTTTATTTAGAATATATATATGCATATAATATACGATTCGGTTGTTTTCTCGGACAAATCAAAATTGGTCGGTTTTTCAATTCGATTGTTGGTCGGTCCGAAATTTTAGATCGATAGGTTTAGTTTAAAAAAATTCAATTCAATTCAATTTTTTTGACATTTAAAAAGAAAAAAAGCTACCATTTAAGGTGTTGACTCTCAATGTTTTGCCACACCATCTTTATTCCAATACTAAAAAAATAGAACATGCTAAACGTACATAATATGTACGTACATAATTAGACATTTTTGTCATTTTACATATTTTCAAGAATTAAGAGATTAGTTGTATTTTAATTGAATTTGTAATTTACTTAATTACCCATAATGATAATTAAGGAAGTGATTTCCAAATCTTTCATTTTGGAGAATACAATATGCATAGAATCAATAGGACGATCTCGTGAGAGATGTAATCCCCAAACACATTTTCCAGTAAACTTATATTCATTACCTCAATGCTAGAAATTGTTGCAAAAAGACTTCTTCCAGGTAGATTTTCAAACCTTCTTATAGACGAGAAATTCTATAGAACATGTAGGTGTATTACAACATCTCTCACATGATAATATTTTATTAATATAATTATATTAATAAAATATTATCATGTGAGAGGTGATATAGTACACCTACATATTCTATGAAAATTCCCCCTATAGACATTGGTTGGAGTCATGAATTCCCAATGCTATGATCCACGAAGCTCTGCCCATAAAGATTATGAATCAATTCAAAAGCCACTGAGTCGTTTAAGCACCAATACTGTTTTTGACATTACATAAACTATTTTTAGGAATAATTTGTTTCCAAATTATTTGAGTAAAAAATGTAAAGAAATAAAACATAACATCATAATATAATTGTCCCAAAATAGATTAATGATAATTTAGTAATGATCTTATTACCATAAATAACGAATTGAGTTAAAAAAATTGAAAAACATTATGTACGTACATATTATGTACATTTAGCACTTCAACTTCTTAAAGAATAAAAAAACCTTACATCAGATACCTCAAAAAAGGAAATCATTTAACTACTAAATTCTCTTAATTTTTTCCTTTTAAAAATAGGGTAAATATCAATTTAAACATTAAACTATACATGTTTTATCAAAAATATCATGTACTTTCAAAATATCAATTTAAACCTCAAACTATCATATTTGTATCAATTGGGATTATTGATAATTTTAGATTGGTCGGTTTTTTCAATTCGATTGTTGGTCGGTTTTTTCAATTCGATTGTTGGTCGGTCCGAAATTTTAGATCGATCGGTTTAGTTTAAAAAAATTCAATTCAATTCAATTCAATTTTTTTGACATTTAAAAAGACAAAAAGCTACCATTTAAGGTGTTGACTCTCAATGTTTTGCCACACCATCTTTATTCCAATACTAAGAAAATGGAAAATGCTAAACGTACATAATCTGTATGTACATAATTAGACATTTTGTCATTTTACATATTTTCAAGAATTAAGAGATTAGTTGTATTTTAATTGAATTTGTAATTTACTTAATTACCCATAGTGATAATTAAGGAAATGATTTCCAAATCTTTCATTTTGGAGAATACAATATGCATAGAATCAGTAGGACGATCTCTTGTGAGAGATGTAATCCCCAAACACATTTCCCAGTAAACTTATATTCATTACCTCAATGCTAGAAATTATTGCAAAAAGACATCTTCTAGGTAGATTTTCAAACCTTCCCATAGACGAGAAATTCTATAGAATATATAGGTGTACTACATCATCTCTCACATGATAATATTTTATTAATATAATTATATTATTAAAATATTATCATGTGAGAGGGGATGTAATATTAATAAAATATTATCATGTGAAAGATGATGTAGTACACCTACATGTTCTATAAAATTCTCCTATAGACATTGGCTGGAGTCGTGAATTTCCAATGCTATGATCCACGAAGCTCTGCCCATAAAGATTATGAATCAATTCAAAAGCCACTGAGTCGTTTAAGCACCAATACTGTTTTGGCATTACATAAAACTATTTTTAGGAATAATTTGTTTCCAAATTATTTGAGTAAAAAATGTAAAGAAATAAAATATAACCTCATAATATAATTGTCCCAAAATAGATTAATGATAATTTAGTAATGATCTTATTACCATAAATTATGAATTGAGTTAAAAAAATTGAAGATATTTAACAGTTCAACTTCTTAAAGAAGAAAAAAACCTTGCATCAGATACCTTACTTCCAAAAGAAAAGCTCAAAAGGAAAATCATTTAACTACTAAATTCTCTTAATTTTTTCCTTTTAAAAATAACAACTACTGCGTTATCATAATGACCAAACTACCCAAAATTGTGCACGAATTTACTTGGTAGACAGGGCAAAAGGACCTGTACATTATGGTAAATTCCTCGATGGGATCGTAGCATAGGGATTTTCTCAAATCTCGCATTCGTATAAATAACGCATGATTTCCAGTGCCCAATAACATTGCTGCTTTTGCTTTCTGCTTTTCGTTTTCTTCAATCAGAAAAAGTAGACTACCATTTCGGGAGGAGCCGCCGTAGAACCGCCGCCCATGGCTTTCTCCTCCGACCGCCAGTCTCTCATCCCATCATTTCTCTACAGCTCCTCTTTCAACTCCAAACCCCTAAATCTCCATAAAATGGCCTCGCATTCCAGTTCACCGGCGGCGGCGGCGGCGGCCGCTCCCAGCGGAGGATTCATGATTCAGGCGCCGAGCGAGCCTGGAAAGATCGAGATGTACTCTTCTCAGTTCTACGCCGCCTGTACGGTTGGTGGAATACTCAGCTGCGGTCTTACTCACATGGCCGTCACTCCCCTTGATCTAGTCAAATGTAATATGCAGGTACAGATCTCTTCGCCTGTGCTTCGTTTTACTTCCTTATTGTCTCAGTTATTTCATATCTCTTCTGGAAGACGTATTTGACTTTGTTTTTCACGTGTGTTCTCGTTGTTGACGGATCCTTTTGTATTCTTCTCTTTGGTATTCCTTTTTCCTGATTTTCAAGACTTCTGTTTGACTAGTTTCTGGATTAGATCTATGTGCTCTGTGTTATGATCGGTGTTGGCTTTGTCTAAATTCAAGGTTTGTTGCAGTGATGCGTTGAAATTGATGATGAATCAAACATGTGTAGTTTCATGATCTAGGACCTGATTTTGTATTGATTGCTGTTACTATGTTCAACTGTGTGCTTTGGTCATCTAATCTTGAGGATGATTGAACTATATATGTTGATTTTTAAGATCAGAAATGTGTGATTTTTATTGAAATCAGAAATCTGATAAACTCATTTGGTTTTTTAATCCATCATCTAATGTAAAAGACGCAAAACACGTTCTTCGATATTTTTGTGAAGATGTGAGTGACGTAGTTTTTGTGGGTGCACTTTGGGGGAAACCTGTGGACCTTAGCAAGTTTAAGCTAATTCTATGTTACCTAATAGGATCAATTCTGAAATCAGAATTATGTGATATTTCGTAAATCAGAAATGCGTATAACTCGTTTGGTTTCTTAAATCATTTTATTTTAGTGAAGAATAATATACAGAATCTTGAGTTGAGTGTGACGGAAAGAGATTGATGGATCTGACCAAATAAATAACTGGAATAGTGTTCTGCTGATAAGCTGGTAATGGTGCATTACGCATTGGAACTCGAGTTTAAACTAAGTCTATGCTGTCTATGTTCCAGATCGATCCTGCCAAGTACAAGAGCATCTCATCAGGTTTTGGAGTGCTACTCAAGGAGCAGGGAGCTAGAGGTTTCTTCAGGGGCTGGGTACCTACTCTGCTAGGTTACAGCGCTCAGGGTGCCTGCAAGTTTGGATTCTATGAATTCTTTAAGAAGTACTATTCTGACCTTGCTGGACCAGAAAATGCGGCTAAGTACAAGACTCTCATCTATCTTGCCGGCTCTGCATCTGCTGAGTTGATTGCTGATGTTGCTCTTTGCCCAATGGAAGCTGTGAAGGTTCGGGTTCAGACTCAGCCTGGATTTGCTAGAGGTTTGTCTGATGGACTTCCCAAATTTGTGAGATCTGAAGGAGCTCTCGGGTATGTTAGATAACTTCTGCTTTTGCTTTGACCTTCTATTTCTTGATATAAAGTTATGTTGAGTCATAATTTGTCAACTCTTGCAGACTGTACAAGGGCCTGGTTCCTCTCTGGGGGCGTCAGATTCCATGTAAGTTCTGGACTCTGTTATTTCCTCTGCTAGCTGTTTATCTGTAATGTAAAACATTGCGGCTAGGAATAGTATTCTATTGTAAAGATGCTGAACTATTTTCCACAAGAACACTATGAAATTTCACTCTTGGATTTTTTTGGTGCTTTGTGTGAGTAGCTATAGAAATTATGGTGAAACACTTATTTTGTGAGTTTCAGGCTGGATATCCTTGAATTGAAGCGAAAGTGCATCTTCTCATCGAGCAATATAGAATTGAATCATGGTTGACTGGGCTGTTGCCCAAAGTAATGGTCAATTGATTTGGACTATACATATACTTCTTTGTGTCATTATCATCATCATCACAATATCATCACTATTCTGCTTTATGTAAGTTACCACGTCTAACCTGATAGTATTAAGCATTATCAATTTGGCATTTCAGAAGTGGTGTTTGCACTTTCCTTCTTTCTTGGTCATGTCTTACCATTTGCACACAATATTCACATATGCTCTACATTTGTACTGCCTGTCATATATTTCGGTATTAATGGTGTTTTGCCTGCAGACACAATGATGAAGTTTGCATCCTTCGAGACTATTGTGGAGTTGATCTACAAGCATGCTATCCCCACACCTAAAAACGAATGCAGCAAGCCCCTCCAGCTTGGTGTGAGTTTCGGTGGTGGTTACATAGCTGGTGTACTATGTGCCATTGTATCACATCCAGCTGACAACCTTGTCTCTTTCCTCAACAATGCCAAGGGGGCTACTGTTGGTGATGTAAGTATTCTTCGTTTTCTGTGAATTTCCTTCCTTGAGTACTCATGTTGCCATTCTTTTGTGTTTCATTCCCTTATTATCTTGCTTGTTTTTTTTACAAAGGCTGTAAAGAAGCTAGGGCTGTGGGGTCTGTTCACTCGGGGACTTCCTCTTCGTATTGTCATGATTGGAACTCTTACCGGAGCCCAGTGGGGTATCTATGATGCTTTCAAAGTTTCTGTTGGCCTGTAAGTATATATGCTATGACCAAACTCCGTACATTTGTCGTTGATATCTTCTTACCTTCAATCTTTTAAAACTTTCAGGCCAACAACTGGTGGGGCTGCTCCTGTACCTGAACCCGCTAAGGCATAGAGCGAGTCGCATAATTTTATTGAAAATCAAACTTGAGATGGACCTTCTCCAAAGGGGCAATAAATGTAGAAGCAGATGTTTTTGCTAGCCATTAACCGATGGAGAGTATTCTTTCCGGTTTCTTGAACTTTCAACAGTTTTTTTAAGCTTTTGGTTGATATGATTTGAAGAGTTGAGTACTCTGCATAATTGCAAACTTGTAGAGTAGATGCCGCAATAGGATTGTGAAAATGCCTCCCAACAAAATTTAAATAATGGTTAACTGTATGGGGGTTCAAACTTAGCCACTGCAACCTACTTTTTTCCTGAGAAATAGCTGGTGTATGAGAAGCTCAATTATTTCTTCATCACTGAGAATACAAGTTTTTGATTGTTTGAATTTGCGCTTAATGATCGACTTTTTTTTTGTACTGGTTAGTGTTTGTTAGGGGTGAGTAAAGCCAAATAACCAAATCGAACTAAAGCATTTTGGTCGGTTCGGCTTATCGGATCAATTGGGCCTTCCAAAACTTAGGTCCAAATTGAACTGATAGATGTTTTTATTTAGGTAATTGCTTTTTTTTATATATAAATGTGTTGTACTGAATATTTTGATTTATGATTTGGTTTTTGGTGGATTTATTTCGGAAAAATACACAATTTTAGCTTAATAAATTGACTTTATGACAATTTTAGTAAAATAAATCAATAATACCTTAGTCAAGTTTAATGAATTGATTTGTACAATTTTAGTTCGTAAGTGATTTTTCAGCATCGAAAAGCACAATTCGCATCGGAAATAACATGTAGTTGATAAGTCATTTCCAATATCGTTTCTGACTTGTACTTTCTATATATCATTTTTTGTCAATTTTGTCTTTTTGGTGTCAAAAATTACTTATGGACTAAAATTATCACCAAATCAATTCATTAGGTTTGATTGTGGCATTATTTGATTTATTAAGCTAAAATTATGAGCTAAAATTAAATATTTTCCATTTATTTATAGTTCAATTTTTGTCCGAATGATTTGTTATTTTGTTTTATGGTGATAGGTATACTTTTTTTGTTTTGATTTCTCGGCTGTTCTGAAAAGAGGTTTGATTTTAATTTCTTTTAGAAATTGGAATGCATTGAAAATTTTCGATCAACTGAAAACCGAAGTTCAAAGGTTGGTTTGAAATAAAAATTGATCAATTCGGTTGCTAAATATTTATCTAATAATTTGGGTTTTTCGCTTTTTAGATTTTCGGTTGGGACTTATTCTGGAGATAATTTTTTTTATCAATTAAATATAGAAATTTAAAAACTACGTTACGGTGAACTCGAATCCGAGACCTTGACCTCAGACATTAACCACTCTACTACTAGGCTAACACACATACACACTAATAATATAATTTAGTTGTGTGGTTGGTGGTGGTGGCTTGAATAATTTGAGCTAAGGAAAAGGTGGTTAGAGAAGATGGGTATAAGGGTGAGAATTATGCTCGACAAACCAAAGCTGAGTTAATGAGAGAGAGAGAGAGAGAGAGAGAGAGAGAGAGGTATAAGGATAATTTAGTTCATTCAACCAAAGACAGCAAAATGTTACATAGCCTGACAAAAGATTAGGCATCCCTTTCTTGCCTCAGAAACACTATAGCACATCAAGCCCAAACACTATCACCAACTTCTATTCTTGGTACCTTTATTCTAGCTATATATATATATATATGCACCATTACTTACCCATCCCACAAAGTTCTTTCCAAAACAAAAGTATCAATGCATTTTGACAACCAACTTACTCTCTCCACTCGAACTCGAAGTCTTCAGGATTGTAGTCTTCAATTGCTTCAAAAGACGAGTCCGATCCGAGGCTTGGTAAATTGATCGATCCTCCCATGTAGGCGAGAGGAGAGTCGTCCAAGAACTCGTTATCATACGCATATACCAGTTCGGTGTCGTCTAGAGCAGGGAGTTCGGGGAGTTCTAGCTCAGGTGCTGCTTCAATTATAGCAAGGTTGTCGAATATCCTTGGTGCAAGATCCTGCCCTTTCTTTCTTGCTTCAATGATCTGATAATAGTAGTGTGAACAATAAAAGTTACTGATTTTTTTATCAAACATGATCAATATGAATCATCCATGGTCTATATCCAAAGTAGTTTTTCCTTACATATCTTCCATCTTCAACATTCTGGTAGACGAGAATGAAATCGTCGGTTACCAAGCCATGAGTGTAGACAAATTCCCCTAAGGAGTTGTGCCACCACATTACTTTGATTTAAGAAGGAACAAACTTGAAGGAAACAGATATGGTAACTGCTTAAAGGATATCTTACCAGTATACTCGAGTACGTACATCCTGCTGCTATTGTTCGGCCAGAATCTGTACCGGGAAATGGCAGAAAAGAATTGAAAAAAAGACATGAAATGGCAAATTTGCATGTAAAATACTGTTTCTCACTGACCTTCTATCCTTTCTATTTTAACTCACTAAATGAGGGAGAAAGCGAAGAGAGAGTGGAATCATTAGGCTGT
Source organism: Salvia rosmarinus (assembly GCA_036937905.1). Classification (NCBI taxonomy): domain Eukaryota; kingdom Viridiplantae; phylum Streptophyta; class Magnoliopsida; order Lamiales; family Lamiaceae; genus Salvia; species Salvia rosmarinus. Next base: position 3,639,584 of record CM072813.1, read on the forward strand.
TTACGAGCACTTTTGAGCAAAAATAATGGCGATAAGCAGCAACCATTTCGATTCTAACCTGTACTTGAACCACCACTCATGAATGCCATCCATGTCAAGCATGCTTATCGGAATTCCTTCCTTGGCTTCAAGAACAGGTAAGTGAATCTCAGCTTCTCTCTGAAATTTAACCATGGCAAGTTACTCAATAAGGTTGTATAGCAGCTCAGTAATTTCAGTTAATGTAATGTTATTGATCAGATGAAACCGTTATACAGTGAGACGACTAGGATTTAACTGATTGCTGCACATAAGGTAACGAGCAAGATTATAGCTGCAAACCTTTGGAAGGATCATTCTTCTCAGGACGCCTACATCGCTGTTCCTTAGCTGCTTCTTAAATAAATAAGCAAGTTTCGTAAGATCAATTTCCTGAAAACATTAGAATATAAAATCACACTGTCAGGATGATCTAAAAGTTGAAATCTCAGGCTAATAAATCTGCAGGAATTTACTACAGCCGCTGTAATGAGAATCCAAAAGCAGATGCATCATTACTCCAGCGCTAGTTCGTTATTAACCATCAACTAACAAATAATTCTTTATAATGAAGATCGGATGACGGCACACACACACACACACATATACAATAACATTGTGAATATTAATCACTACCATCACACTCAGTACATGCTTTCAACAAATGTTAATCAGGTTCTTGTTAACCTAATAAATAATTACTAACTATAGTAAAAGTATTTATTGAGGAGAAACCGTCTAGTGAATAAACATCAACTTTATAATAAATTTTGCAGTCAACAATCTACTGACAATATTTTAAGAGATCACATCATATGTCACTTTTAACGAATGTACAAACAAGCATTTGTTAGATCCTAATAAAACCGACAAATCTACAAGCTTTTACTAGATGTCACTACATCTATGTATATATAGGTCAATTACTATTAACCTCTTAAGTACCAGAGAGTTTGTGATTACTCGATGGGTGGCCCGACCCAAGTCCATTGGGCCTGTTAGAGGTGTCAAAATTGTCCCAACCTCATTCTGGATCAGGTTGGACCACACTTTTTTGAAGCCAACTAAATTTTGGGCATGCACCGGCCTAGACTCCCAAATCAGCCCGGCCCAACAGGAATTTGGCCCAATGGGCTCGAGCTATGCTGGCCCTACAACATGACATCTCTAAGACCAACGCATGGAAATGGGCCTTTAAAATCATGGCCCAACTTGACCAAAAATCAGTCCGGACCATCTCACACCTTTACCACAAGCATTTACTAGATTTAGTTACGCATATATAAGCAACTTTTAACTAATGCACAAGCATTAGTTAGATCCACTAATGTGTTACGCACAAACAATAGGGCGCAACCAACAAAGTTGACAAATCCACAAGTATTTATTAGATCTAATGACATATATACACAGAACTTTTAAATGGTGTACAAGGGGATACATTACATATGTTGATATGTCATGAGTGAATACCAAGACCGACGAATATGCAGACTTTTACTAGACTTGGTGAATGGTATGCATGACGCAAGAACATGTACAAGTTATGAATTTAATAATTTACATGTCAAAAATAGATAATTTTTTCATAATTTGAACTAATTTTAGATACAAAAGGATTCTTTTCTTATATCAAAATATATAAAACCTAAATATTTATTTATAATATTAAATTAAAAAAGTAAGGATACTAAATGTATATCAAAATTTGAAACAATGCACAGTACTTTTATAGTAATAATAGATTTTTAGTGATGTGTATATAGGTTAAATTTTAATTAGTGTAAAAGCATAAGTCCTATTGACGTGTCATCAAGACTGACACATCTGCAAACGTTTACTAGATTCATGAATGCATATATGTTAATTTTTAATTATTGTACAAGTACACGTGAAATCAGCTGACATTTCATGCACAAACAACAAGGCCGACAAATCCACAAGCATTGACTAAATTTAGCGCTCACATATAGGTGACTTTTAACTAATGTACAAGCATCGCTAGATCCGTTGACGCGTGATGCACAAACAACAAGGCCGAGAAAGCCACACACATTTACTAGATCTAGTAACATATGTATAAGTAACTTTTAACTAATGTACAAGCTTATGTTAGATCTGTTGAGGTGTGATGCACAAACAACAAGACCGATAAATCCACAATCATTTACTAGACCTAGTGATTTATATATAGATAACTTTTAACTAATGTACAAGCATACATAAGATCGATCTGCTGTTACATCATGCACGAACCTCAAGGCCGACAAAGTTGTACACTTTTTTTACTAGATTCAGTGATGCATACATCGATTAATGTTTAACCATACACAATCATACGTTATATTTATTAACGTGACATGCACAGACATCAAGGCCGCCAAATATGCAAACTGTTACTAGATTTAGGGATGTATATACAGGCTAACATGTAATTATTGTACAAGCACACATTATATTTGTTGACATGTCATGTACAAACTACAAGGCCGACAAATCCACAAACATTGACTAGACTCAGTGACTTACATAATAGGTTAATAACCGTTGTAACAAGAATCCAGAAGATATGCATAATTATTCCAACGGTCGTTTGTTATTAACCACCATGTAACAGAAAATTCGTTATAATAAGAATCAAATCACTCGAAGTAGTAAAAAATATGCTTAGACTCATAAACACAAAATTGAGCACATGATTACAATCACACCACATATAATCACACTCATTGCATGATACCAACATATAATTATCAAGTTCTTCTTAAGTTAATTAACATCTAAAAAACTAACTCTTCATGCTTTAATCAACTCTTGTAACTAGATTCGCACATTAACATGAAACTTAACTCAGATTAAGACCCACAAACACAATAATTTTCTAAGTCGAATTCTTATCATTGGCCAGTCTTCTATTGAAGAAAGGCGATCTCAGATCAGGGAAGGTCTAATCAACCACATAGTACAAATTAGTGCATATTATCATGTGATTACAAACTAAAGAAGCATGCTTAGTTCTTCACTAACTGGCCATTTGCTTTTATCTACCTGCATTAAATTAAATGACTCAGCTACCTTATTCAAACATGTAGCTATTCAAATCGAGGTTCTTAATCTGTTTTGCGATCTTCTATTAACATGAAAACCAAAATGTGACATCAATGCAATATTTAATTTTAAATAGTATACACATGCCATAATTTTAAATTTCAAAATCAAGAACTTTTTATTTCTTATTTTATAAAATTTTGCAGTTACGAAATCAGCCATAAATAAAGGAGGAAAAGTCCAGCCTTCACCGTCCAGTGTAGAGACAAGTGTGAAAGTGGTTAGCTAACAGACAAAAACATTTACATATATCTGTGCTCCCAACCAACAAAGTTCCAAAAAAATTAAAGCATAATGACTTGTAATCTGGGGAAATTAAAATTACATTTTTTTTTCTCTGAAAGGGTTCATATAAAATTTAATTCAAATATATTCCACAATCCAATTTGACGGATGTTTTTTTTGAAGATCAATTGAAAATTCTTGGAATTAACATTACGTATAATATATACAAGTGGTCGGTGGCGGAATGTAACGATTATTGCCATTTTTAGTTTTTAATATTTTGAACAATTCTTTTCAAATGGTTGCAAAATTGTTGTAGTTCTAGTGATCCATCCACCTTCAAATAAAATTCAGAAAATTAATATTTTATGAAACAAGAGGTCCCCGTTGATATTATTGTTTATATAATAAAATTTACATATAAAAATGTAGGTGAAAATCGGTTGCGTTTTGGTTTTCATTTCCTGTTATGGAGAATTAAGTTAGTAAAGACGAACAGAAAAGCAAAAAAAAATATTCCATAAATAAAAAATACTCTGAAAATGGAAAAGAAACAAGAAAAAAAGCAAGAAACTCACACGTGCGACAGGCAGAGGCGGCACGTGCGCTCCGGGCAAAGCGAGGCCCTCAAGGCTAGCACGTCTGGCCCGAGGCATTCTGGGCCCTCGCTGGACGTTGAAGCCCGGGCCCGAGAGAAGATCGGGCCGATTCAAAGGCTGGTTTCGCTGGCGGCGGCCGCGGCCCCTTCTGTTGGCCTCATTGTCGCCGTCGCTGCTGCTGCTGCCGCTGCCCATTAGTGCCTTTCCATTTCCGGTAATGTAAGTCGCCTCGTTTCTCTCCATGATCTCTCCCTTTTTGTTTGTTTGTTTCCGTAGCTAGCAGAGAAGGGTAGAAGAGTTTTGAGGGGAGAGAGAGAGAGAGGGGAGGAATGGCATAGGCGAGTTGGGGAGGTGGGCTCTTATAATGAGAAGGGCAGTGATGGTTAGTGAGATTAAATGTTCTAAATTTAGCAAGGATAGTGCGAGCAGCGATGACACTTGTGCAATCTTCATTCATGCTGCTGCGCTTTCTCTACTCTTTTGTTTTTTAGGCCCTCAAAATCCTGTTGTAATTTTATGGGAGTGAGCAGAGTTAAAAAAATGGATTTAACCAGAGTTGAGTTAAACACAAAACAAATGACTATAATGGAGGTTACAAGAATCCACATGCATTGAAGCGAGAGAGCATTTACCAAGAATTACTTTTGAAAAATAGAGAATTTGTTAGAGAGAGAGTGTGGAGTGGAAGCGTCAAAGGGAGTGACGAATGGAAATGGTGGAGAAAATGAGGTGGTGGAAGAGAAGAGGTCCAGGTGTTGATAAAGCTCTGAGCCTTTTTCCGCCAGCTGAAATCAATGGCGTTTCTTTCCCCTCTTACTCTTACTCTTCTCGCTCTCTCTCTCCACCGCGGGAGAGAGGAGAGAGGGAGTGGTTTTGATGAGGAGATTTGGCGGAAAAACGAAACCGGGGTTTGGACATGCAGCACCGTCAGCTGTGTGCTTGCCACCTCGACGAAGCGGTGGGGTCAACTACATTTTCTCTCTCATATATACATCACCAAACTATTTCTTTATATTTTTTCCTTTAGTGGAATGACGAAGTAGCCGAGGACGATTCTTAATCGCACAAAATAGATTCTTCATGACACTCCCTTCCTTCCAAAATATGTTTTTAAGAATTTTTTTGTTCGAATTTCAATAAAATTGATTGAATATTTTGTGATTGAAGTAATGATCTCGTATTAATATAGTGTTAAATAAATTAGTGATGATCATATATGATAAAATATATAAATAAATAATATCATTGATGATAATAATTAGAGATAGTGGTGGACTATAGATAGTAAAATATGTAAATAAAAAGTATTGTTGAAGATGATAAGTAGAAAGTATTTTATGGGATGATTTACATAAATGAAAAATGAATAAATTTTGAGAACGTTCTAAAAAGGAAAATTATGAACAAATATGAAGGATGAATGGAGGAGTATTACACAAATAGTATATGTGCATCTATATACTTATATTTATATAAAATTAATATATTGTAGTTAAAATAGTGATGTCGTACTCGTGCCATTGGAGAGGCAACCTCTGTTCCTTTTCATGTAAATAAATATTCCTCATTATTCGAGAAAAAATGTGTCAAATCTATTTCTACTTTCTTTATTGTATTATTATAGAATTTTAATGCTTCAAAGTCACTTGAGTAATTAGTTAAAGGGTGTTTGACTTAGTTTATATATTCTTCAAAATCACTTTATAACATTAAATTATAAAGCAACTGTTTGATTTTAGTTACGGTTCTTGTAAACGTTGCATGGGTTACGGTTCCGTGAAAATAAGATCAAACAACTTATCCATAGTTGATGGTGGGATAAGTAGTTCAACCCCAATCTTATTTTTCCATCGCTTGCGTAACCAATTCTTATTTATTTACCAAAATAACCTTACTTATCCCTCGTTATAATTATATAAATTAATATATTGTAGTTAAAATAGTTTTATGTCGTACTCGATTTTCATTGAGAGGCAACCTTCTGTTCCTTTTCATGTAAATTAAATATTACAACATTATTTTTAAAACATTATATCTTATTCTATTTCTAACATCTTATAAACTCTTAAAGCTTTTTAACTGCTTCAAAGTAACTTCTTAGTAAACACCTCTTAGTGTGTATATTTATTTTCATTTGTCGATTTTGGCATTATCAATGTATTTTGTTTAATACTTTGTACATTCTGCAATACCATTCATATTTTATATTTTCACTTCAATCTCTTGGCACAACGTGGCATCTTTGCTAATTGAAGAATAAGTGCAATCTTGCTCACCTTTTGTTTTTCGCTTTTATGATCAACTTTTTTCAAGTTAAACAAATTTACATTTTAGAAATTAACTTTTCTCTAAATCTATATAAATTTATGTTGTTCATACATATATTTGTTCATAATTGATTGAATATATTGCTTACCCGGATGCTTGGCCAGCGACCGGCAGATGCAAAAATATAGTCTTGGAGGAATTAAAGTCATTTTTTTATTACATTGGATGGTAAATTGAAAGTACCAAAAAAGAAAAATCTTAAGGTTATAAAAAATGAATTGGTTATGCTTATAAGCTCCCAGCTCTGCCTAGATCTGCTTCACCCGAGTTATATTATTTACCCAAACCCTAAATTAACTTAGGGAAAATTGGATAATTTTTTTCCTTATGGTTTCCGAACTCATTGTATGATATTTTGGAAATTATAAATATCCCATTACAGATAAGGTTTTCTCATCTTTGTTTGTGCAGTCGTGAATTGTGGCAGACTTGAAGATTTTGAAACGAGAAGATTGATTCATTGGGAATTGTTTAGAGTGTTATTTTGATGCATAAATTGTTTGTGCATATTATAAAACTGAACAAAAAGTTTCCTTTTATCTTAAGTATGAGTTTTGATTTGTAAATAGGTGGGCCGCAAATAGTAACAATACTGGGCTGGAGCTTTATATGGGAAGATATGAAAGTATAAATTGGGATAACTCATGAAAAGTGAAGTGGGCCCATAATATATTGGGCCAACTCATCTTATGGGATATATACTCTCTCATCACCAAAGGTTGTATCTCAACATACAAGTATTTCAGTTAGTGCAGAGTAGGGATGACAATCGATCCGTGGGTACCCAATACCCACGGGTATCCGTCCGATTATTCGCGAGTTTGGTGTGCGTTTAAATGCCGTTCTTGGCAGTGCAAAATGATTTAGTAATACCTGCACTCGAAACACGTATACCATACCCGCGAAAACACTCGCGAATTACCCACGAACCCTACCCACGAACCCGCGAAAAACTATTCGTATAATAATTATTTTATGATAAAATATTAATATTCTAATTTATAATTAGAACTAGGAAGCCCGAAACCCTAATTTTACCCTTCCGCCCCACACTACACCACACCGTCTTCACGCCTCTCACCAGTCACCACTCATCACAGACATAGAGGCTACGCTACCTCGTGCCGGCCGAGCTCCTTCCGCCGTCCAGCCACCTCCCGCCATCAAGGAAACTTGCTCTATATCAACCGTTGAATTGGAATAATATAACTTGATCTCCCTATTTATTGTTGTGAAATTGGATTTGAACTTTCATTTAGTGTTGTTGATTTGTGGATTTGAATTTTCATTATGTTATTGATTTGTGGATTTGAACTTTATGGATTTGAATGTGGAATTATGGATTTGAACTTTATGATTTATGAATTTGTTAGAGATATATTCGTGTTTTTTGAAATGCTTGGTTTCGCGGGTTGCGGGTGGTCCGCGGGTGAAGGTTTCGTGGGTAGTCCGTGGGTGGCAGGTGGTGGATACCCGTCGGGTGGCTGGTTCGCGGGTATGGTGGGAATCTCCTACCCGTCGTGGGTCGTAGGCAGGGATCATTTTCGCGGGTACGAAAGTGGTTCGGCACTATCCGTGCCCGCCCGACCCGATTGCCATCCCTAGTGCAGAGTCAACCCGATGGATTCAGGTTAAACTAACTTACTTATAGTTAAGCTAAAGTAAGAAAGCACTAAAGAACATGAGGAGATTTATAGTGTTTTGGAGAAACTTAAGCTCCTACATATACTTTGATCATGTTTCAGTTTACCATCTGAGGTCAATTTGATTATAATGTCAATGACACTGTCCAAAATTGAACCTCTAAATTCTAACCTAGAATTTACATCAAGCCTAGACCTATAGACTTGGTACAGTCCGAATTCTACTTTTAGTCCGATGGGTTGGAGTGGCATACCTTGCCGTAGAAACCTTCTCCTTCAAATCTAAAATTTAGAATTTGGATGTGCCTGTGAACGTGAAATAGCAAAATTGGATAGACATGTGATTATGGTGGGAAGACGAACTATTTCAATATGTGTGTAAGCGACCTAAGAGGCCATTTTTCTTCTTCATTTTGGTCTTAGAGAATATATAATGATTGTAGATGGTATACAGATAGATAGAGAGATTCAAATTGGAATTAAGACAAACAAAAATAATTTGAAAAACCAAATAGAAAAAACGTATTTCCATATGGTTTGGCTTTTAGGTTGTTGGCTGTGAGCTCGGATTGCGACACTATATATAGAGATGGTAAGTTCACATGGGGGACCAATTCTTGCAAATGATGCCATCTATTCCTCATTATAATTTCTATTCTATGAAAACATTACTTTTCTTGAGGCCTTTCTTTCTCAATAATGTTTTTCTAGTAATCACATGCAAGTTGATTGAGGGCCTTCCAATATATATTGCATTACCATTATTTTAGTCTTTCTTTTTTGCCTAATCACCTCCTTATTTCAATTGAATTTTAATCAAATTATTTTATCTCTATTTTTGAAACAAATCCACAATCACTATTCGCGTTTCAAAATAAAAAGCACACACATAAGAGATAAATAGCACGAAATAAATATTACGTAGTAAACTTAATTTTTAAAATCAATGATGGAAACCTATACCAACTAATCCAAGTCGAGTACAAGAAGCAACCTTCTCTTCTTTGATAAGTATTATATTATGGATTGATGATTTTCTTCTAATTTTTTAATTCCCATGCTAGACAAGTTTTGCCAGCCCACAAACCTCCCACTCACCTTTTCTCTCTATTTTTAATGAAATACTAATATATAAGTATTATGAAAAGTGTGACGCACCTCCCCAATTTCTTTGTTTTACTATTTAGAATAATCGCCCGATGATTTTATTCGTGTAGACTTTAAACTCTTATGAGTTGCATACGCGTGTATAATGATGGTTGCAAATTCCCTATGATAAAATTACCCCAACATTTCATAGTTTATCACTAATTTCTCACCGTTTTTCGTCTCAATTAAAATAAATAAAGCATTAGTACGATTAGGTTGTCAAATTCATAAGATTCTAAGACCATTATTTTCAACGTGGCAGTTAATTAATTAGCTGGCACGCAAGTTTACATAGTTAAATCATGTCGATTTCATTTGGAATTATAGATCTCAAATTCACCAAATTCAAATAAAATATTTTAATTATTTAATTTTAAAACCAATTCTCACCATTCCAAGACTCTCAATCTCAGTTAGGGCTGTAAATAAACCAAGCTATTCGTGAGCTATTCGAAACTCGGCTCGATAAAAGTTCGTTCGAGTTTGTTTAGTGAAGCTCCTTAGCTAAACAAATCAAACTTAAGCATGGTAGTATTCGGCTCGTTAGCTCGTGAACAAGTTCGTTAACTGATTTAGCTTAAAAATATAAAATTATTAACTAGATTCAATTATTTTCTTTCTATAATTAGTAATTATTGTGTTAAATCTCTTAACTACTTTTATTTGATATAAGAAATCAATAAATATATTATGTTATTGTGGATAAAATAAATTATTTTTAAAATAAATTAATTAATATTCTAAACATATATCTAAATTTAGAAAGTTTGTTTAGGTTCGATTAAAGCTCGAATAAGCTCGTGAGATCGAAATATTCGATAAATAAAACTCGAGACTCGATTCGATACTAAACAAACCAAACTTGAGCACGATGATATTATGTTCGACTCGATTCGATTACACCTCTAATCTCAGCCAAACAGCCTCTTAACCTTTTGAAAATATAAATGAAAAAACTTTAAACAAAAGCAGTGATCGCCAATTTACGAACCCAAAAATAAAGAAAAAGAAAAAAAGTATTCAGACCCCGAAAAAAATCACTGACACACAAAATTATTATCTCGCAAATCAGAAGAAAAGCAAACAGCATATCATACGCGCGGGCGTATGGAAAAGGCACGTACTCGCTCTGCAGTTGGTCAAGATGGCCCCACACGGGATTTGCCTGGGCGCGTGCGAAGCCAACAACGTTATCGACAACGTGAAAATTGAGTTCCCAATTCCATCAAGACGTTTTGGCAGAGCTGATTGCACATCGAAACCAGAGAAAAAAGACACATGCCCTTCTACGGTCAAGATTCCATCTTCAATCTGTGCCAGCCGTTGATCTACTTAACCCTAGTCAAAATTCAACTATGCTTGGTCACTGGCAACAGTGGATTTACTCTCTCTCCCTTTCTCTCTCTGTCTTTTGTCTGATGATGAGATGAGAATGCGTTTCAGCTTTACCCCCTTTTAACATGACTGAATGGGGATAGAGAGAGTTAGAGAGAGAGAGAGAGAGAGCGAGAGAGAGATATGAGCATAGATTTTTTTGCTGTACAACTCGGTGTTTTCTTACTTCTCTAGATGGGTGATATCCGTTAATTATTGGATCTTGGTTCGCCTTCTCGTATTTTACTTTTTTTTTTAGTTCCAATTAAATTTGGATCTTTCCGTTAAAAGATCAAATCTTTTGGGGATTTTTTTTTCCAATCGGCAGTTCGATTTGGTGTTAAAGATCTTGGTTTAGCGAGATTTTTCCCCGTAATTTTACCTTTTGGTTTTTTTCTTTCTTTCTTCTGTTCAACTTGGTAATCATCACCTTTTGATTTTTGGATGATGATGGTGTAAGTGAGCTCAGAATAATCTCTCTTTCCCTTATCCTATAGTTTTTCAACGCTCTTCTTGTTTTTTTTTTGAGCAGTTAATTCGTCAATCTTTCTCTCTTGTTTCCCCAATTATTCTTCTCTCTATTTCTCTCAGATCCGCTCCGAAAGTCAAAGTGAGGCTGTTGTTCCGAGATTTCAGCATCATATTCGCCGAAACCTCAAAAATTTGAGATCCCTTTCTTCCCAGATCTGAAAAACTAGTAAAAAGATTATTCTTTTTATCACTCTGTTCATATTCGCTAGGGTTTGTCAAATTCGCAAAATCAGAATATGTGTCTGTTCCAGAGTGTGATGAATTACTTCCCTGAGGAAGTGTTAGAGCACGTGTTCGATTTTCTGACGTCGCACCGCGACCGGAATGCGGTATCGCTGGTGTGCAAATCGTGGTACAGCGTGGAGAGATTCAGCCGTGAGAAGGTGTTCATCGGCAACTGCTACGCAGTGAATCCGGAGCGATTGATTGCTAGGTTTCCGCGGCTCCGATCGTTGAGTCTGAAAGGGAAGCCTCATTTCGCGGATTTCAATCTGGTGCCTCATGATTGGGGCGGCCACGTGTACCCTTGGATTGAGGCGATGGCGAAGAGCGGTATCAATCTGGAGGAGCTGAGGTTGAAGAGGATGGTGGTGTCGGATGAGAGCCTTGAGCTGCTTGCAAAATCATTCCCAAATTTCAAGTCTTTGGTTCTGGTCAGCTGTGAAGGGTTCACTACCGATGGCCTTGCTGCCATTGCATCCAATTGCCGGTATGTTTGGTATAATGAATTCGATTAACTTCTTCCTTTCGGCTGTGGAATAGTTTTCTTGATGCTCTTTTGTGCTATTGGGCATGATTTGTAGTTAATCTTTTATGTTGGTGCATTTGGTGGGCAGTAGAAATTTGATATTTTTTGAATTTGGTTTGATGAATTCGATCAACTTCTACCCTTTTCGGCTGTGCAGTAGTTTTCTTGCTGTTTTGAGCTATTGGAACTTGCTGGGCTCGAGTTTTTTCATGCTGAATTTGAAGTTGATCTATGATGTTGGTGATTTCGGCATGGAATATAAATCTGGGTGGTCTTGTGACCTTGACGATTTTGTAATGTTATGTTGAATCTCTATTTTTGCTTAAGAATTACACATCATTCCTGAATTTGCCTACTTCAATGCATTTTCGTCAATGTAAGCTTGTGGCAGGTAGAATTGCTGGTTGCTGGTGGATTAGATTCGAGTTCTTAGGGTGTGTTTACTTTGAGGGGTAGATAGATAAAAATAGTAGAGACTAAACATTCAATTACTCTGATAGGCTGATTAACATTGAACTTGTTTGATTCTTCAAATACGCCATCATATGTTTTATCAATCTAATCTATCACACAAAGTAAACACCCCAAAGGATATGTGGAGTCATGCCTAGAGGATGAAATAACTTTTGTACAACTGTACCTCCCAAGTCCCTGCACTAGGTTTTGGTTGTTTTCAATTTCTTGTACAATCGATTAGTTACTATGTTAATGTATCTCATTTGTTGCGGATTGAACCTTGCATGCCAGGTTTCTTAGGGAGCTCGACCTGCAGGAAAATGAAGTTGATGATCGCAAGGGCCAGTGGCTCAGCTGTTTTCCCGAGAGCTGTACCTCTCTGGTCTCTTTAAATTTTGCATGCCTCAAAGGAGAGGTTAATGTAGCTGCTCTTGAGAGACTGGTTGCAAGATGTCATAACCTTAGGAGTCTAAGACTGAATCATGCGGTGCCTCTAGAAGTTCTTCAGAAGATTTTGGTGCAAGCCCCTCAGTTGAATGATTTGGGTACTGGTTCCTTTACCCATGATCCTGACTCAGAGACTTACATCAAACTGAGAAATGCAATGAAGAATTGTCATTCGATTAGAAGCTTGTCAGGGTTTCTGGATGTGAATGGGCGCTGTTTGCCTGCCGTCTACCCAATCTGCACAAGTTTGACATCTTTGAACTTGAGTTACGCTCCTGGGATCTTCAGTAATGAGCTTATAAAGCTAATCTGTCACTGCAAGAGGATAGAACGGCTCTGGGTTTGTTTTTCTTCTGCCTAGCTTTTTCCTTTGTAGTTATTCGTTTGTATTCCCATGATTAATTGAGATTGGACTTTGATTATGCAGATTTTAGACACTATTGGAGATAAAGGACTAGCTGTGGTGGCCTCCACATGCAAGGAACTACAGGAGTTGAGAGTCTTCCCGTCTGACCTCTATGGAGTGGGAAATGCAGCTGTAACTGAAGAAGGCCTTGTTGCTATATCAGCTGGATGCCCCAAACTGAACTCAATCTTGTACTTCTGTCAGCAGATGACCAATGCTGCCCTCATCACAGTAGCCAAAAACTGCCCTAACTTCATTCGTTTCCGGCTGTGCACCCTTAATCCAGTCGTACCAGATGCAGCGACTAATCAACCACTCGATGAAGGTTTTGGGGCGATTGTCCAGTCATGCAAGGGCCTAACGCGGCTATCAGTCTCGGGTCTTCTGACGGATCAAGTCTTTCTTTACATAGGCATGTACGCCGAGCAGCTTGAAATGCTCTCAATCGCATTTGCTGGGGATAGTGATAAAGGGATGCTCTACGTGCTCAACGGGTGCAAGAAATTGAAGAAGCTGGAGATCAGAGACAGCCCGTTTGGTAACATGGCACTTCTATCGGACATGGGGAAGTATGAAACAATGCGATCCCTTTGGATGTCCTCGTGTGAAGTGACCCTCGGAGCATGCAAGACACTGGCGGAGAAGATGCCACGTCTCAATGTTGAGATCATCAACGAGAATGAGGCTGGTGAGGGTGAGGGTGAGGTCAGCCTTGATGATAGGCATAGAGTTGAGAAGATGTACTTGTACCGGACGCTTGTGGGGCCTCGGAAAGACGCTCCAGATTTTGTTTGGACGCTGTAGATGCGGCAACCGGAGCTTCCTCTATGTATTATTTAGCTATAGGTTGTTAATTTAGACGTCACCTATTTATGCATTTGCTAGTTCCACTGATGGCTTATTGTTGTATATGGAGGGGGATTATTCAATTGACTTCAAACTCTGTATCATGTTTTTGTTTATATCAACTACTTCTCAGCTCAATTGCTGCCTCTTGTCTTAATTCTTAGATCTCTCTCACTCCTCTCTCTCTCTCTCTCTCTCTCTCGTTCGTTATTCTTGAAGAATTGTAAGAGGATTTCGTTTGTCCCCTGTGTTGGTGGATTTCTTACATGATTTGCATGGGTGCCAAATTCTGACGACATGATAGCGTGCCCACTCGTCAAATTATTTACCAGTCAGGAATTTGCATTAATCTTATGCTTGCAACTGCAGGTTTGAGCACACGTGAAATTCAAGCACCTAGTTCACAATCTTTTAGTGCAATTCAAATTTCAACAGTGTCGACGGACAAAGTAGTAAGAAAAGCAGGCAGGTAAACCACCCACAACAAAAATTGATTATCCTTACTTTTTTAAGCTGCAAAGGAATAATTTCAAGAGATAGATAAACGGTACATATTAGAAGTTGATAAAATGAAAACATGATTGCAGAAAGTAGATACCTTGTCAATTAAGGGTTCTACCAGACTATCACACAATGTCGAGAATCCAATGCAGCAGCTTGAATAACATATTACTAAAATCACGAGTACAACTTAGTTTTCTTAACGACAGGAACTATACGAGTAGACATTGTCATAGACAAATGGCACTGTCCTCATCTTGCACAGTTGAAGTCTAACACTCAGAAGCAGCATTCTTCCAGTACACAGCAACAACAAAGAGCCGCAAGGCTGCACATTAAAAGGATTACCTTCAAAATTATGATTTGCTTAAGAAGAGCATGCTCATGAAGTATTTAAGAAGGGGTAGAATATTTACACCCTTAAATGTACACCAAATTAAGATAAAAAGTTAGTAATTTATTAGAAAGTAGCCTTTCAAAGGATTAAGGCTGTGGTGGTAGCATTTACATATCAATCGATATTCAGAGCCTTATATGATCGTTCAATCTCAGAAGTGCTTCCATTATTTATTTATCTTTCCTCCTCCTTTGCTTGGATTATATTGAAGAGTAGCATGGCTGGACAAAGTTATATTCTTGAAAACATTTAAGCACTAAACAAGCATGTGGTGAAAGTTACAGTTTAAATCTCCATCAGGTTCACTCTTCCCCAAGAATATGGCCTGTCAAATAATTTGTAAAACATCCTAAACGAAATACACACCAAGAATTTTATCGAAACTTGTAATGGTTTTAAAAACTGGCTTATATTAGTTCTCGAGTGTAAATCCATCGCAAGCCACTCATATTAGTACTCCAAAATACGCTATCATTCTCAAGAATAAATACTCAGAAGAATTTAGTCCCGCAAGCATTAAAACATGACCAGATTATATTCAATGAAATGTATCCAACAAAAATCAGTTCACTTGGTTGTCTACTACATACTGGCTGCTATCAAATGAAGCTCAGAAGCTAATTCATACTAAAATAAACAGGAAAAAATATCATTATCCTTGATGAATCACAGCCACATACAAATTTATACCAAAGGTTATTAATAATTATTCCAAGGTCATACTAGGATCATTTTAGCGAGATTCTTAGCCAATAGCACTAAACACCTTAATTAACAGCCCATACTCGTATTTTATAACACTATCTTTCATCTTTTCTGCACATTCTAACGCTCACATAAAAATCCAATAACCTAGAGTAACTGAGTTGGAACAGTTCAATCTACATTCAATCATACATGATACAACATACAATCACAATCACAGACGTCAATTCATCCAATCTTAAATCGTAAACACAAATGGAGATAGAAAATTAGCATACCAGCCTCGGAAAAAGGAGGAACCACCATCGTCGTGATGACAATGGTAAACAGGCGGCGGCGGCGGAGGCGGATGACATCCATGATTGAAATATCCTTGATATCCACCATCGTGCGGCGGCGGCGGCGGGTAAGGATACCCTGTCGGCCGAGGAGGCGGATACGGATATCCCTCGTGCGGAGTCGGATACGGATACCCCTCGTACGGTGGCGGAGGTGGTGCGGAAGGATAGGCCGACGGTGGAGGGTACACCGACCCGTACCCTGAAAAATCGAACAGCACTATTTCGATCAGGCGATTGGAAAACAAAAAAGTTGCAACTTTTAATCAAAAGAGTAACAAGGAACATCAAATTGGGAGAAAAGAATGAATTATTAATTGAAATTGAAAAGAAATCAATAGATCAAACTTTTGATCGGGTTGAAGAAGATTGACCTGGAGGAGGGAAATCTTCGTGCGGCACTTTCTGGTAACTCATATTGGATCCAAACGCCTAATTCTCCTCGAAAATAGACTTTCGATCCAAAACTGTTCGGACTTTGAAAACAGCCGAGGAAGATTTATCAGCTGAAGAAAGAATTTGATCGCGAGTGAAATAAAATAAAACAAAATAAAATTTAAACATAAAAAGGATTTTCCCTTTCTTTTTTTTTTCCCCCTTTTGTTAGGGGCAATTATGTAACAATGAATCTGGGCCGTTTAGTTTGGAGCAAAAGCAGGCCCAACCACGGTTTAATGTAACCCAAAATGAATCCAACTTACCCACTGAGATTTTGGATTTAACCATATTCTTGTTTATTTTTGTATTTTGGCATTTATTAACATTCTCTTTGGATTTAATCATATCCTTATAAACTTAATTACTTGGAGTGTAAATATTTTAACTAGAAATTAATATGTCACGTGTTAAACAGCTCGGAAAGGGTTATTGACTTGTATGCAAATTTTGCACATATTTTAGTTTTGTATATGAATTTCTAAATATTCAAACTATAAGTTTGTAGGTAATTTTGTCATGGTTTCTGTCTCTCAAATTAAAACAGACGTAACAAGTCGGAATATTGATTTTGACAAACCAGATGTTTAAATAAACAATATCGTACATATCATCTTAAAATGTTATCATATGTTATCTTACATCTTAAAAAGGTTGACAAAGAATTAATTACGACATACTGCATTCTAAACTAGCATCACATATTCGAATACAATGTGTCACAATTAACATTTTCTCAATTATTTCAAGAGTTTTAATATTTAATTAGTATACAATTTGAATGAAAACGACAACGTTTTAAGATGATATGCACGGTATCGTATTTTAAACGTCCGATTGTCCACATCAACATTCCAATTTGCCACTAAGTTTGTATATTTATATATTCTTTTTAATTTTTTTGTACAAAATAAAAAAATATACAAAATCATGTATTTATATGCTAATAATCATTTCAGAAACTATATATTAGTAAGTAAAATGATTATCATTAGAAGACGTGAAAAAAATGTTAAAAAGCGTACAACTAACTAGACATAATAACCAAATTTCGTTTTGAAGGATGCACACACGTCAAAAGATCGTCCAAAACAATTTTTCACCACTAAATTATTCTAAATGTTTATTAGATCAACACAGAGGTTAAACTATTTTAAATATATTTTAAATCGAGATCAAGCAAATATATATATATATATATATGAAGGATGGTATCGAGGAAGTTGCATACACCCAATTCCCTAACATCTCTAGAAGCGACGCGTTGACGTCCCAATATTACATCTAGAAGATTGAACAAAAACCAAGAATTTATGATCACACGCTTAAGCAACATTTAATACTTTATATTAAAAAATTCTAAATAATTCAAAGGTCAGCAAATGCGTCTTCACGCCGTAGCTCCTCATTCAAATTTTCTCCCTTTATAGATAGTAACACAATCCATTTATTCAACACTTAGCTCAACTTCCAAATTCCACCCCAAAAACCAAAAACAATGAGTGGCAAAAATCAAGAATCTCAACCCATCCCATACCCTGACATCTCTTCCTCCACACCACCACCACCATCGTCCGACAACAACAACTCGCCGCCGCCCTCTTCCTCCAGCACGGCGGAGGCAGAGAAATGGGGAACTCACGTGATGGGCACGCCAGCAGTGCCGACGTGCCACCCGAACAATCAAAAGGCAGCTTTGTGGGGCGTAGCTGATCAAAAGGACTACCAAAACCACCACCAACCCTACGTCCAATACACACCCATTGAGAGAAACAGCAACTCAGTGCTCCACAAATTCAACACGTGGAGCGCCAAGGCTGAGGCTACAGCCAACAACATCTGGCACAACCGTACGTACGATCTCTGTTGAATGAATTATCTCAAAAAATCAGACATGAAAAGAATAGTTGAATTTGTTGTGCAGTTAAGACAGGATCCTCTGTGTCGGGAGCAGCGTGGGGGAAGATGAACCTGGGCGCCAAAGCAATCACGGGAGGTGGATTTGAGACTCTTTACAAGCACACTTTTGCTACATATCCTAATGAGACGCTCAAGAAGACCTTTGCTTGTTACCTATCAACTTCCACCGGCCCCGTCGCCGGAACCATCTATCTCTCCGACGTCCACGTCGCCTTTTGCAGCGACCGCCCCTTGTCTTTCACCGCCCCCTCCGGCCAGGAGACGTGGAGCTATTACAAGGTACCTACCCCTAAACATTCATTTCCGACCATCATATAAATAGGCCCAAATCTCGATTCCAATTTTGCCATTAGATATCCAACTCGGACCGAACCCAAATCATCAAACTAAGGATCTGCTTTAAAACTCAATGATATATGAATTGCCCATTAACAAGCCTACATATAACTGTTCCCTCTCTCCTCAAATCAAATTGATTATCATATTTTTATCCTTAATATTTACATGAAAAGGCGAAGTTCATACTAAATGGTGCGTGCAGATATTGATACCATTGGCAAACATAGGCAGCATAAACCCGGTGGTGATGAGGGAGAATCCAACGGAGAGATACATACAGATGGTGTCGACGGACGGCCATGACTTCTGGTTCATGGGATTTGTCAACTACGACAAAGCAACCAATCATCTCTTTGACAGCATTTCAAAATTTGCAGCAGCCGGAGTTCCTGTTGCTCCTCCTCCACCGGTTGGTGGAAAGTATGCTTAGAACGATCACCGCCATCAGAGATTATATCTTGTTTCTTCAATTTCTATAGTTTGAAATTTCATTCCTTTCATTTGTGCTATCATATTGCTTGTTGCGTTACCAATTTTCATTATAAATATCTAATATTGCATTGAGTTACGCATGAATATCTGGATGTAGCTTCTAGCATTCCTTTTTTTTTCCTAGTTACATTACATTTACAAATTATTTATGTGATTGTATATATTGTCACCATCAACATTAAACTCTAATCACCACATGCATCGATAAGATTGATGAATGGGTTTATTCATTTGCTGATACAACAACATTTTGAAGGCTTAATATGACCTTTTTTTTCAGCTTGATCCTTTTTGTATATAAATATGTTCTTCATCTCAATCAAGCAGTCTTCTTTCGGCTTTTTCATCATCTGTCCTTTGGCATTTTGATGTTCCGCTCCAGTTTTACGTTTTTCTTCTCAAACTTGCCAACTTCCATTATTCTAGTATTGCTGATGTTCGTTTGGTATGAATATCTACTATTTAGTTCATTTTTGCGAAAGTGATTACTTTTAGAATTGAAGCAAATTAAATTATTGGCCCCACCAACAATATACGAGTTAAAGATTTTCAGCATTTTTCATGATTTACTTTAACTGAACAACCAACATATTCAGTCTCGCTAAGTTCAAACTTCATGAAAATGGTGTATATGCAGATTTGTATTTGATATATCTATTATAGAACAAAAATATTCATGATTAACTTCATTTTTCTTTTAATAATGCCATGTCAGACGCTATTGATCCACTTGATTTTTTACTAGCCCCAAAATTTGACACACACCAGAGCAAAATTCAAGCTATTTTGTTATTTTAAATCCGGGCTATAAAATCAAAATTCATACTATAAATTATAAATAATTCTAAAATATTATTTATAAAGCACAAATATCCATCAATAGTTTAATAGGAAAACAGTAGCCGCCAAAGTTAGTGAAAACAGATATAGTAAAGGACTCGGCAACCCCTATAAAAATTATTAGATTCAATAATATACTACTGTGTAAAATAGATAAAAGTTAATATACATATATTAAATTACTAAATAATTAGTTTATTTTTTAAAGTAAAGATTATCACAATTTATCAAAATTTATAAGATTACATACTTTTATTTGCAATAATAGACTATGACCATCCAAGTTGTAAAGAGATGATTGCCCCTTCATGGATTACTCTTTACAGCTTGACATAAAACTCGCATCAATTCAGACATGAAACTATAGCAACAAATTCCGCACATTTCCCGCAGATGCATTCCACCACTGGTAACTTTGAGAGCTCTCAACAAAAGCCAAATACATAGATAAAGAGTTTTTATGGATAGCTAAATATCCAAAGAGGCCGACGTACTACCAAGTTATCTCATGTCTAATGTCTATCGCTTAGCTCTCTACAGGTGTGAAATTGTACTAACAAAAACAAAACCCGAAAAACAGCTACACCTGTTACAGAGTAGAAGGTGATGAGGTTGCAACGCATTGGGAACTCACATCACTTTGTTCATTAGCGCTTCTTCTTGCTACCCTTGGCACCACTGGATGGGGTCGCTACCAGATACACGAACAAGACAACGATGGATACCACCGAAACAAGTGATCCGTATTTTGCCAACAGTTTCTGCAGAGAGGGAGAAACAGTAAATATATGGAAAAGGATTCTATGATACCTTACAGTCTTACACTATATTAGGGAACAAAAATATATTGAGACGGCAGATTCATTAGTCATGGATCATTCCCATCCCCAACCATGAGTAACACAAGCAAGGTTCGTTTGAATGTACACTTGTGAAGAATTTTAAAATAATTGATCTTGCATCATATTATAGCGTGGATTTGTTACTTTAATATAAGATTTTTGTATTAATTGTGAGGAAAAATAATTGGGGCGTCTCATATTATTTCTTATAATATGGCGTATATCATAATTTTTTTTGTTATACTAACAAAAGATCATGTGTTCAAAATCAGAAATACCAATCAGAACAACTTTATATAGTTTAATAGTTGCGTAAATTGCATATTGAAAAATATATCTATAGAAAGGAACCGTACTTCCAATTCTTAAGTTCTGCAACCATAAAATATGATTAAGTTGATTACTTGAACATAAAATGAAGAGCACATAGATAAAATAATTCAGCAATCTCAGATGTCAGAATCAAGGATAAACCATCTAAATAAAAAAGAATCAGCGATAAGTTATAACAAGTGTGACGTACCTTTGCCTGAATTATTTCAGATGCCGCCATAAAGCAATTCCATTCAAAAAGATCACAACAAGGAAAAAGTATTAATTAATAAATGCAAGGAGAAGTGAAATACTAAGCTAATTTTCTTTAGAACTTACCCAATCAAACTTTTTCTCTGGAGGCCTATCAGCTAGGATCTCAAGAGGTAGCATTGGCGTTGAGAATGCCTCCTGAAAGGTCACAGTTTAAGATATTGAATTTTTTCCAAAATGCAGTTTCAGGATAGCACATATATAACTTTGAGGAAAATGTTGGACCTGTAGGGTGGATTTTGTAGGAATACGATATGTTACTACTGCTGGTGCACTATAAAAAACAGTTTTTGTTTTCGCCTCCAACTCAAAGGAATGTGACAGAACTACCCCACTGAATTATGAACAGGGCATGATGAGAAAAAAAAAGACTAACTGCAGGTATAGATTAATCAGAGGAATATCATTAACTTATCGGGAAACAAAATTCACTCAATAATGACTTACGCATCAAGCCTTTCCCATGAGACTGAAGTGTTACCAGCGACAATGCCAAATACATCACGAGACCAGTTATCATCATTAAGTGTTACATCGTAAGCAGTCCTATACATGCAGAAAAGTTTGCATTAGAACATCAATGTAGGATACTGTACAATTGTCAAAGCACAATAGGAATTAGGAAGGAGGTTTATTTCATTTAAGAATGAACACAACAACCAGAATATGTAATCTACAACCGGAGATTGCATTAATATTCCTTAACATTCTAGGGAAACTTGTTAACATAATAACTTAAAACCCAACAACATATGTGAACCTGCATATGCTATGAAGACAGCTATCTCTTCTCCAATCACAACAATCTCCCCTGAAACTACTAATTTAAAATTCGCGCACACATCCGTGACGTGCTCCTCAAAATAATACCAAGTTTCCAATATTGATGATCTACTAACAATGCAAATTAGTAAATTCAAACCCATGGATCAAGATAAATAGTGCAATAACCATTTCAGAGTTTCTAATGGATCAAGCAACATCAAGATCAAGCACTCATCACCTAAAGTCAATTGGTAACAGTAGATGAAAATCTCTTTATAATGGATTAAGAGAGCTTGCACATTACACTCTAGGGCAGCTATCATGTTCAAAGGGAACTGCATTCAAGAAGGCGGCTTCAAACTTTACAGCTAGCACAAAGATACTATCTTTACGAATTAGGGACCCTCTATTATCAGTAAAGAAAAGTAACCCTAATTTCACAGCATCTAACAAAATCTAGTAACAAAATTAAACCTCCAAGTTATTACTAGAAACCCCCCCAAAAACCACTGATTAGAAGCATTTATTAATAAAACCATAAAAACCGCAATAAATATCAGAAATTACGTAAAGCAAGGGAATTACTTCGCTTTTGAGCTAAATCACAGCAATCTAACAAAATTGCCATCAATAGAACCGCAGAAAACAGAGATCTGAAAGGAAATATAACATACGCGGATCCTTGATTGTAGATATCGATGGAGACGAAGACGCGTTCAGAGCCGGATTTGAGCCTAGTGAGAGAGGCCTTCTTATGGGCGACGATGAATGGACCTTGGGAGCTGGCGATCGTCGATGCGGCGAGTAACAGAGCGGCGAGAATGAAGACCTGGATGCCGAAATTCGAATTCGCCATTACTGCGTTGAAGGAGTGAAGCTGCAGGGCCGAAGAGAATTGAGATTCAATTTCAGACCGATGAGGAGTTGACGAGGAGCTAGGGCTACTTTTATCGTAATTTCCGACCACTATTCAGCGCCAAACGTGTCCTACAACACGTCTAAGTCCCGTTCTTCCCCACGACAAATGTAAAATGTCATTTTTTATTATGAAAAGAAGCAAATAGAGTTGAATATCATCAAATTTAAATTTCATCCAGCTCTACAGATGTAAGATTGAGTTCAATTCTATGACAAATTTAATAAATTTGATCTTAAACTTAAACTGATACTATATTAATCTAGATCATTGTATGTTTCGTCCAATTATAGAGAATGCTATTATCCAACTTTTTAATAATAAATGAAAAATGAAATACCCATTTATAAAAATTAAATCCAAACATTTGTACTTGGAAAAATAATAATAGACAGTTTTGTATTGTATCTTTATGGTTATATGTAGATAATTATGTTAGCAATGATAATATTATATTCCTCCGTTTTAAAATGGGTTGTCCCATTACAAATGTCTCATTCCATTTTAGAAAATAATTATCCTTTAAAAGTGTGGACCCTATCCACTTTTTAACACTTTAACTACTTTATACATTTCTCCTAAATACCCGTATCCAAAAAAAAAGGGACACTTTAAGCGGGAATGAGGGAGTAATAGTTTAAAGGTTGAGATGACACACAAATCTACACAACATGTTCTTTTTCGGCCTAGTTGGAACTTTTGGTTATTCTGAATTCATATGTTACAAATAACTTCTAAATCAAATTTATTGGTATAAAGCTCTTTTTTTTTATTTTTAAGTTGGGGATGTATAAAGCTTGTTTTTTTTTTTTTTTTTTTTGAGTTGGAGTTATATAAAGATTTTATAATGTAGTATGTAGTTTCTTATGATTTGCACACTATTGTGTTTATTACATGATTTGCAAATTATATTGTACGGAGTTATGTTTCTTGCGTTTGTAGATATGAAAATAGCTTTAATATTCACATTCGTTTTAATTTTAATATTTTCCATTTGGTGTTATTTATTTTTATTTTTTTGGTCAATTTAGTACATAAATTTAAAGGTCGTATCACGGTGGACTCGAACTCGAGACCTTTGACCTCGAGCATTAACCAATCTATCACTAGACCAACACGCCCGCACTCATTTGGTGTTATTTTATTGTTCAAGTGTGACATGGAATAATATAATCACCTTATTGGGCCTTATTCCAAGAGTCCTCGTACTTAGGGATGGCAATCGGGTCGGGCGGGTACGGATAATGCCGAATCACTTTCGTACCCGCGAAAATGATCCCCGTCCGCGACCCGTGACGGGTAGTAGATTCCCATCATATCCGCGACCCGCCGGTTGGCGAATACTCGCGAACCGTCGTTCGATGGGTATCCGTCACCTGCCACCCGCGGACCACCCGCGACCCGCGTAACCAAGCATTTCAAAAAACATGAAAATATCACTAACAAATTCATAAATCATAAAGTTCAAATCCACAATTCCACATTCAAATCCATAAAGTTCAAATCCACAAATCAATAACACAATGAAAATTCAAATCCACAAATCAACAACACTAAATGAAAGTTCAAATCGTGGGTAGGGTTCGTGTGTAATTCACGGGTGTTTTCACGGGTAGAATTCGCGGGTATACGGGTTTCACGGGTACGGGTATTGTCAAACCATTTCCGTACCCGCGAAGTAAACGGGTCATAGTTTTCAACCACGAACGTACTCGCGGATACGAAATGCACACCAAACCCACGAATAATCGGACGGATACCCGCGGATATTGGGTACCCGCGGGTCGATTGCCATCCCTACTCGTACTATTAAATAGAACAAAGGCTCATGTTTAACCCAACAAAATACATCTTACAGAGGTAAGATGTCAGAAGTAGAGATGGCAATGGATCTTGGATCCGGTTCAGATCCGTGGATCCAGATTCATTTTCAGGATCTTAAAAAATTTAGATCCGATGGATCTGGACCGGATCTGGACCCTACCCCTATATTTCGGATCTGGATCTGGGATTAATTTTTTGAGACCCGGACCCGATCCAGATCCGACCCATGGATCCATTAGTTTTTATTTTATTATAATTAAAT
Organism: Salvia rosmarinus; assembly: GCA_036937905.1. NCBI lineage: Eukaryota > Viridiplantae > Streptophyta > Magnoliopsida > Lamiales > Lamiaceae > Salvia > Salvia rosmarinus. Next base: position 3,664,623 of record CM072813.1, read on the forward strand.
ACCTAACCCCAACTTAAAACTCTTTAATTTCATTTTTCAAATTCTCTTAAAACAAATTTGCTTCCAATTTCATTTCAAATTCTCTCAATTATGTATCAATCGGCATTCATAGTGGGTGATGTCACTTACACCATCGACGATCGAGTTGTTTGTTGTTTCCTACCTTATAGTAAATTTGTAACTAACGTCTTCCAATATAGTGATAACTGTAGAAATTCTAAATAATTGTTATAGTATTATTGTGTATTTCGATTATTATGATATTACTTTGAATTATAGTTGATTTAGAATTTATTTTAAAAGCGATAACATATGGATCTGGGTCTAGACCCTGGATCCTGCAGATCTTATAGATCTGGATCTGAATTTAATTTTTTTGGATCCAATGGATCTGGATCCAAATAAATTTTTTTTTGATCTGGATCTAGATCCAAATCCGATCCATTGCCATTCCTAATCAGAAGATAGATTTGATGTAATTATACTCCAGACTTATTGACCTGCCCTCCCCCTTCTCAGAGCTAAGCGTTTTTCATACGCTTCTTGGCATCATTTGCCAACCAAGCGTCAAAAGTGTTCGTGAGACATAACTCGTTAGCCTCATGCATACAAAACTATCTATGGAAAAATATAGTTTGAGACCACTCCGAATGTCCTCCTTTTATTGGCTCTACAGTGTATCAAACCTAAAAAAACATGCTATAAAATGCAAGGTCGATCCTGACAAATAATGGGTCCTGGGCGAAACAACAAAAATAGGTCATTTTTCCGCTACGGAGATACAATTGAATATATCTAAAAAGATATACAATATATTATTTATAAAAGAATTGTTTTTTTTACAAAATTTGGGTCCCAAAAGTTTATAACAAAATTTTAGGATATTGAATATTTTATTTTTTGGATGAATATTTATATTAATATAAGAGGATATATATAATTTTGGTCCCCCTAAAATGATAGGCCCTAGACAGTTGCCCATGCTCGCCCACGTGAGAGAAGGAAATCGTGGACGGCCACGGCAAAAATGATACAATTACCCTTCAAATAAAGATAAAAGAAGTCTAATATGTCCTCTATGCATATTAGATATAAGTACATTATCCTTTATTCATAAAAAGATACATGTTATTTGCTCTCTATAGCGTTGGAGTCTCTCTTTAAATGACCACTCCAGCTCTATTTTGCAGACTTCCCAGCAACCGCACGTGTTGTGTTTGTGTTGTGACCAGTTCGATAGCTCGTTGGCATCATTTTACAATAAATTTGTCTTTGTTCTACTTGAGACAAAGTAATTCATATTCATTCTTTCTAGATTTTGAACCGAATATAATATCGTGCAATTCGTTATATGACTTGAAAAATATCTAAATTAGAATTGATGAATTCTCAAACTCTAACAAAATCCAACTTGGATACTTATTATTTTAGATATGAATTAAAATTTCTGAGTTCCGATTTACAGTTAATCTCGAGTTAGTTTGACTTGATTATCAAATCAATATACATAATCAAATATCTGATGGGATACTTGATTAAGGATATTTTGCTTCAAGAGATGGAAAAAAAAAATACTAATTGAACTTTTCATTCGATATATAATTGATTTTACAATATAACAGTATTTAGCAATATATAGCCACTAATCAGTTTCTATACAATATATTTTTCAATATATGGTGTGTATAAGCCATAGTAGGCGTAAAAGTATACAAATACAATTGAAAACTTCCAAACTACATTGCGAAAAAGTCTTATAGTCACTGCTTTAAGTTTCTAAATTGGCCTTGCCTGGGAAATGGAAAATTAAACACTTGAAAGTCTCCAAAAATGGAGATATCTATAATCTATTGATATATCATTATGATAGATATATACAGCACTGTAGAAAACATATGAAAGAAGGATGATAGAGACTTCGAATTCGTCCAAAATAAGTTATTGACTTGTTTCAATTTCACTAATATTTTTTTAAGTTGAACTGTTACGAGACTTTTTCAATACGGTTTATGGACCATTACATAAGAACGGAATTACCTGCATAACAATTGATCGATAGCTTCAATAGACAGAGAATATTGAAGAAAAGACGGCAAAAATATGAAGGAGAAGAGGCTGTCAAGTTAGCCAAGGAGACTGCCCAAAACCGCCAAATTAATCCCATGTAAGGAATTAATCAATAAATGGAGTAGGCAAGTTATCCTTGGCTACCAAACACCACTCTTACCATCATGTAAGGCCCCTCTCTCTCTCTAGGTGAAGAAGCTGCATTGATGGGAAAAAAAGGTCTAGCGCTCCCACGGACTTAGCTCAATTGATTAAGAGTTAGCGATTTGGAACAAGGAAAAGAAGGCCTAGCATGAATGAAAAGAGCAAGTGAGATTAGCCAAGGAGACTGCCTAAATCCAGCAACATCAAAAATCAAATAGCATTCTTGATGAGTTGGGCACAGGCAAATCATCCTTGGCTATCAAATTTCAACTCTTATCCTCATGCAAGAACCCTATTCCCAAATAGTAAGGCCCACTCTCTCTGTCTCTAGGTGAAGAAACTGCATTGATGGGAAATGGAGGCCTAGCATGAAGGAGAAGAGCAAGTGAGATTAGCCAAGGAGACTGCCTAAATCCAATTACATCAAAAATTAAACAGCATTCTTGATGGGTTTGGCACAGGCAAGTCATCCTTGGCTATCAAACTTAAACTCTTAATCCTCATGCAAGAACCCCTTTCCTCAAATAGTAAGACTCTCTCTCTAGGTGAATTAATCTGTATTGATGGGAAAATGAGGCCTTGCATGAATGAGCAGAGCAAGTGAGATTAGCCAAGGAGATTACCTAAATCCAAAAACATCAAAAACCAAACATGATTTTTGGTCTTTGATGAGTTTGGCGCAGGCAAGTCATCCTTGGCTATCAAACTTGAACTCTTATCATCATGCAAGAACTTATTTCCTTAAATAGTAGTCTCTCTCTCCATCTCTCTCTCTCTCTCTCATGGTGAAGTTGCATTGATGGGAAAGGAGGCCTTGCATGAATGGGAAGAGCAAGTGATATTAGCTAAGGAGACTGCCTAAAACCAACAATATCGAAAACTAAACATGATTTTTGATTAGTTTGGCGCAGGCAAGTCATCCTTGGCTATCAAACTTAGACTCTTACCCTCATGCAAGAGCTCCCTTTCCTACAAACTCTATTTTTCTTGCTTATTCCTCTGCTGCTAGCATTGCTATTTATAGCTGGCGCTGGAGACAGCCAATCGAAATACTTTTCTTTTTTTGGTAACTCGGATCTCTCAAATTTATTCTATTTTTGTCCATTCCTCTCTGCAACATTATCTCACTGCCCATAAAAAGAATATATTCTGCATGGACCCAATGCACTATCTCTTTCTGCACCATGCATGCACATGATTACCTAAAATTATTGCTCATCAATTTCCTTTTTCAGAAAAGAAAAATAAATCATAAAGAACTACACATGATATTATGCTGCATATCAATCATAAGTAAGATCTTCAATATTAGTTAAGTTTAAGGATATTTACATCTTAACACAACCATAGATATTACTCCCTCCATCCCACCGAATATGGCTCGTTTCTTTTCAGCACGGTTATTTAGGAGAAATATATAAAGTAATTAAATAAAATAGCTAAGAAAATAATATAAAGTAAGTAAATACTAACACATTTTGAAGAGATGATTAATTCTTAAAAATGATATAAGCTAAGTTCGGTGAAACAACTCAAAAATAAATAAAGGTCAAGTTCGGTGAGACGAAGAAAGTATATCTTATTGGATAAGAATGCAAACGATCAATGGTATAGGCAGAAACTAATAAAATTTTGTATAAGAGTATTAAAAATTAATCAAATAAGAAAAATGATATGTGGTGTCGAGGGAGGTGAGGCTGAGCCTAAACCAACCCCTACGCCCCTAATTTACACAATTGATAGAAAAGGATTTTGTGGACAATTGGACATTTGCCAACATGCAAATGTGCCCACTTTACGTTACTTGATATATAAGAATACATTTATTCTAATATGAAGTCGCCTAAAGATTTATTTAGTTTTTTTTCTAATTTGTAGCAAATGTTTTCTTCTATAAATGTACATGTCCACAACATTTTCGACTATAAGGTTTCTAAACTACAAGAGTCGGCTTATATTAATTAGTAAGTTCTTATGCTTTTAATCGATGCTAAAAAAATTACAAATAAAACTTATTTTTCTCACAAAAATTCATGTACGTTCATCTGCACGGTACAGACAAATAAAAGTAGTTCTTAAGAAAAATATCATTTACATTGAAGAAAAATATCATTTATTTTTTTATCCTGTAATTAACGAATATAATTTACATTGAATAAAAGTATCAATGTTCGCACATACGGACGTTTGCATAGTAGACCCAAGACCACCTCTATTTTTCTAGATAATAATGATTATAGACCCTGAATGATCACAACATTTTTATGTGGACTGCTCAAGTAATTCCATTGACCACTTTAATTGGAGTTTTTGCTATTAAACTAACTCGTGGAAGAGTTGACATTTATTTGGAATATATATATATGGAATAGAATAACATCTATTATAAAGCTGCATTTCATATTTGACCATAATTTTATCCTATAGCATCAATTTGATTGTGTGCCAAAAGTCACAACTCGTGCCTCGCTCTAATGTAATGGCATTAATTCTTTGATCCCCCACTTGAATTATTCAACCAATGCTCTTCCCACTTATGAAATTTTAGTTTATCTATTATATTTTCGTATTATATCCAAGTTTGCGTAATTGTTAACATAGATTATTATATTTATATGCAGATTAAAATGTATCAAAGTTACTTTAATATTGGCATTGTAGCTTAATTAGCGCACTAAATATTTTGAAGAATGTGATTTACGTACAAAAATTTCACTTTTTCGTATGCAAATAAGTCGAAACAGACGTCCTTGAAGCCCTCGAGGCTGCCTGCGATCAATTCATAGCAAAATGATTATAAATTTATATTTCACAAACATTTAATAGTTCGAGTTTCTTATGCATAACTTTATGTGTGCATATTAGGTAAACTCATGTTCTTATACAATAGTTTGCAAATTATATAAAACGAGTAAATCATAATTGAAAAAATAAGTGCGACATGCTCAAACCATGCGTAGCTTTAACTTATTCAATTTGTCTTTCTTGGTGATTCTGAATTATTGTACACAATGACTAGTTAGCCTAAAAGTATCAAGTTCGAATCTCACATAAATAGTGTATGTTGAACAAGATTTTTCTAATGTAATTTACCTCACATATGTGATTTGCATTCTATTGTGCAGAAGTGAGATTTATCTAATACTTGCATCTAGGGCTGTCAATTTTCAACACGACATGAACACGTACGAAATTAACGAATTAGTGTTTGTATCCTTATCGTGTCGACACGATAAGGACACGATAATTTCGTGTCGTGTTCGTGTCGGATCTGTGTCGTGTTCGTGTAACCCGATAATTTTTGTGTTGCATTCGTGTCGGTTCGTGTCGTTCTCGTATAATTCGATAATATTTTTATATATTTAATATTAATTTAATTATATTTTTTATATTTTTATTTCTTTTATTTATTTATTTTCTAATTTTTATTTAAATTTATCGTTTCGTGTCATGTCGTGTCAACACGAAAAAAATCGTGTCATATTCGTGTCGTGTCCGTGTCGTGTTCGTGTCAGTACATTTCGTGTTGTGTTCGTGTCGGACTGATCCTTAACGGGTCGTGTTCGTGTTTGGCCTTATCAAGTCATGTCGTTATCGTGTCGACACGATAACGACCCGACACGCACGAATTGCCAGCCCTACTTGCATCTGATAGCAATTGAGGATTTTTTTTGTCCTACATGAGTTTCATTTTCTGTGGGTTAAGGCCCAGAAGTTGAAAGATTAGAAACTGAAAATGGGCCAATACAAGCCCAATAATCAAGTAGTGTCTCGAAAGTTCTGGATCTTATCGTAAACTGTGCAACTGTGTTAGATACCGATCAATACAGCTGCCATTTTTGAGTATTTTACGGTTAAAATGAGATGATTCCAAATAACGATTCAGATCCCAATTAGAACTAGTAAAATTTTGATAAATAATCTCGTGATGAATCTGATGATAATGATATCATTTTTTAAAGCTAATAATGATTATTATCCTTCTTACATCATCTGTTAAATTACAATTTTATACTAATTCCGCAAATAAAACTGCACCCACAAACATTAGTTAAGACATCTACGTAATATATTACTTACAATTGGATTTGATTTCTGGAATATTATTACACTCCAGATAGCATGTTGGTGTATCAAATCTCATTAGATTCGTTATTGCAAATCATGTTTTATTTCTTGTTTGACCATTTTAGATGCATACTACTAACATATCCCTCCAATAAATATTTTGTTTTAAGAATTCGCATACTAATAAAAAGAGTAGATATATTTTTTTACCGTTAGTTGTTTTATGGAAAATCAGACAATTGAAAAATTTATTTTGAGAATATGGATAAAAAGAGAAGTTTGACTGTATCATTTCATAAATATATTTCTAAAAAAATAATTTATTCGAAAACGGAGAGAATAAGTCGATGAAAATAATATGATAAATATACGAATGAGTATTTTTCATAATTAATCATGGAAAAAATAAATAGTACCTTGTTTATAATATCAAAATTCAATTAGTATGCGCCAACTTGCACTCAAGGGTTTGATTAACAAGGTGTAAAGTCGAGCAAATTTTGGACCTCGGAAAACGGTAGCCTTGACAAATTGACATAAAATAATGTGAGAAACGATGGAGTTGAAAATAAAATATCACAATCATAGAGTGCAGCTTAAAAAGTTGGTGTGATTAAGGAGTGAGGTTGCGTTGCTTTCCTTCTAACAAAAATTACATGATTATTCTACGAACTTAGCTCAACTGATTAAAAACTAATTGATTTGAAAGATTATATGACAATTTCTTATGAACACGAATTAATAACAAATCCTCTAGCTCAGTCTTTGTACCTCGTTACTCGTTAGTGCCGCCATAGTAAAAGAAGAAAGCATATAATTTTAGTAGCAACTTGATTTGATTTTTTTTTTCAAATGAATCCTTTGTGTTCAACAATAATATGGTTACGTAATATGAATTATTATAATAAAGGGTTAAATATATGTTAATTCCCCCTAAAAAAAGTATAGTTTATGACCCTATTTTGTGGAGTCATTTTCAAAATGACTCGAAATTTCGTTTGTTTTAAAAATCATGAATTTGATAGAATCTGAAAATTTGAATCAGCTAGTCGAATGCCTTGAATCGACCTGAAATGTCGATATTGTATATTTCATGTGAGAATTCGCCAGATGATTCTGCCTTCTGATGTGAAAATCTCGAGTGCGGGCCAACACATAATTTTCATAGTTCATGACATTGCTAAAAATGCTCTAGAATTCGGACTATAAACTAAATTAAATTTTAAATTAAAAATAGAAATTGGACCCATATCGATCTTATATATATAGGGAGTGGATTAAATGAGAATTACATATTTTTTACAAACTCTGCGAACTATGCATAAGACGTGTAAATATGATACACATAATTATATAAAGTTATGCACAACGACAACTTTCTAAAATTGCTTTGTTTTGAAACATTTTTAGAATGTTTTCGTTGTGCACAACTTTATAGACTTTGTTCATCGACTTTATACGTTTGTGCATAGTTCTTAAAAAATATAAGTTCTTATTGGATCCAACCCATATATATATAAGACAAATATTAATTAGAGATTTTTTTAAAAAAAATAGTAAACTCGACACAATAGCAAAACTCTCACTTGAGGGATCAGATCTAGCATTAGAGCTAAACTCCATATTTGAGGTTTCTTGTCATACATAAACACACAATTTCATAGGAAGATGGAATAAAGACACATTTTTTTCTGGGAAACGTATGGAGCTATTGAAGATCATACGAAACTGCCAAGTTTCAGAGTGAAATTGTGTGTGATTGTGTGCATTCATAGTATCATAAAAAAGGCTTTTGAGTTTGTGTGTTGGCTAACGAAACCAATCATAATTTTTTTATTTTTATTTTACCAAAAAAAGTTTTGAGTTTAACGAAACCAATCATAATTTTTATTTTTATTTGTCCTTTTAAAAAAAAGTGAATTTTTACACTATTTTTTGTTTTGTTTTTAATTTAACTAGAGAAAATGCTTCAAATTTCTCTTCCTCCCCCCTACCCCCATGTGACATATTTCTCGGCCTCTGAGCTTTCACACTCCACAGATTCTCTGCTTCATATATTATTTATACTCTTTTTTATAATGCATAATATATGCAACTATATCAAGATTCTATCTTGTTTATATTTATGCAGACGTCTAGCTTTCACTACTGTGACTTAGCTGTAGACAAAACCTGCTCATCTATAATAGTCGATTTTTTATACGATGGCCTCGACGTAGAAACCATATATATAAATACACCAACACATATATCATCAACAGAAACTTCTGCCTTCTTCCCTTAGTATGTATTCCCATGTTATGTCTTTTTTTTGTTCTTATATTATAGTGTGCACAGTGCACATGTAGACATACAAAATAGTTACAACGTTTGACTTTTGTGTTATCATTCCCTATTTATCTTCTTCTTCATGTCACTGAAATAGTTTAACTTGTGAATGTGTAGGATGCTACATTTTGAAGTATAAAAAAATTTAGAAAAAATGGGTTGCACAAATTCTGTTTATGCAATCGGCAAAAAGAAGAAGAAGATCGTCCCAGAAATCTCCATTTTTTCCCCAGTTTTACGAATTCCAATGCAGTCAGATTTGCAGAGAATTATCAGAGGATTCGTTCCCAACGATCTTGCTAATAGAATTGCATCAATCAGAAATCAGATTGTTTTAGTTGCAGAGGATACTGGTCTAACTCTTGATCCCAACTTTTAGCATTGTTGTTTTTAAAATTTTGTTTGCTTTCTAACTGTGTGTTGGGTGTGAAATTTGAATGATCTTGCAGGAGGGTCTGCTATCAGTGTACTAATTAGAGCATTGGAGGAATACTTGCCTCTGCTGGTTGGCCTTACAAAGAAAGGTTCCTAATTTCTCACTTTTATGTATGCATTTATGTTTGATGACGGCTTTGTGGAAGTGTAATAATTTGATGAATTTGACATGGTGAAATAGAATATGGGCTTCAAGAGTTGGAGTTCAGATGGAGAGAATTAGGAGAGGAGAGACAGGTGAGAATTTCAACAAGAAAATAAGCATTTTGATTAGCAATATTTCGAATTCTCGAGTTTGATGATGAAAATGTGGATGAGCAGGAAATTTGCGGGGCGAATTCTTGGTTCGAATTGCTGTGTGTTTTACACATGATGGCGATGCTGACATTGATGGAGGCAAATGCGAAGCTAATTCCTAAAGAAAGTAGTCTGTCTGAGAGGCTTGTTTCTGCAGGTTTATATCTGATCTACATATAGCAAAAATAATTTTAAAAAAAATTAAGCTAATTTTGTGTTGGAATGGTGATAATATCAATGGATTTGTGTATCAGATTGCATGAGAGATGCTGTTGATTTGCTGCTGAAAGCAGCAGGGTATCTGAATTTCTGCGTTCTTGATGTTCTTCCACGGCTACCACCTGACCTAAAGTGCGTAGAATCATGCTTCAGATCCTACAAATTATCCTAATCATACGCGTTTTTGGTCTTGATATCTTTTTATGGACAGGAACAACCTGCCTTCGGATATGCAGGGGCATGTGTTAGAGGCGATTTCACATCAAGCCCTGGCACAGGTAGATAATTCAACTTGAACACCAATCTGTAAGAAAATTCTATGGCCTATCAAGTTGAACTTGGAACAATGATGAACAATTTATTGAATGGTTATGTTAGGGAACTGAACTTCAGCTTGGACTTGCTGTCCAAAGCAAAAATGCAACTTTGTCTGTGAAGAGGAGACTAGCCTGTGAACAGCTGAGTTTCTATGCTCAGGTAAATATGATACATTACACATCTCGCCCGTTTCAGTATTAAGCTGCACTTACTCCATTTCCTGCTCGTGTATGCATTTTGAGTTTTGGTCGATTTTCACTATGAAACATTAGGCCGTTTATGATGTTCGAAAGACTTTAGTCCAAAAAAATGATGCTAGAAAGACTTGTAAGAGACCTAATTGATGACTGCTGCTTTTCTAATAACAAATGCAGATAGAATTCTAACATTACCTTGTCTAATATGATTACTAAGCACGTTTTCTTGCACTTTGTTAGGCCTACTGCTGCTTATCTGACATGAATGAGGGCAGTGCAGCTTTGAAGAAGCAATTGTTCTTCCTCAAGTGGAAGCTTCTAGAAGCTAAGGTGCTCGAACTTCCAGCAATTAAACAGTTCATCTCATTCTGTTTTTTTCGCCTAACACATTCAAGACTTACACAGGCTGCAGCTTACTACTATCATGGTCTGATCCTAGACAAGGGCTCGGAGCCTTCATGCCATGTCAGTGCCGTCTGCTGCTTTCTTGCTGCAGAGGAATTGCTAGTCGAGAGCAAGAAGGCCTGCTTGACCTTCTGCCTTGCAGATCCAATCACTAGGTAACTGAATTCCAAATTCTTCCTCACTTGTTATTCTCAACTCAAACTAAGACATTCTCTTTTTCTAGGTGCCCTCCGCCCTGGGGTGCCATGAAGCACTTACACAAGAAAATACCAGAAACCGCGATCAAGAAATCTCAGATGTATACCTACCTTCTAGACCAAGACAAGTATATATCCGATTCATTTTACACCTCTCAATCTTCATTTCATTCATTGTTAACAAAAACAATTATGACTAATTTATATTGTCATCACTCATCACTACTAAACTGCAGAGGTCTCAAAAGTTTACCAGAGCTTCCAGAATTTCAGCTGTCACTGAAACCTGATGATTATGAACTACCAGAGCTTGATCCTGTTTGGGATTGTGGGAAATGGGAGGTTCCTGCCAAACGCTCCTCAACCACGACGACAAAGAATCCAAGTCTTTGAAAATGTTGGGAGGAAACTGATTGTAAACTTGTGCAAGAAAATGCAGCTTGTAAGTAACATTTCTGTTTTCTACCTATGTTGTGTTTTGAGGATGAGAATTCACACAACCATGACAGAAATTCTCTCTTGTTTTCTTTCTTTAATCTATATGTAACTGTGTAATTCTTGATTCAGCAACATATGAATATAATGGTCAACTTATGTAGGGAAAAGAACTCCATCTCTCCTATTTTTTTCTGTTTAGTATAAAATGATTTTTCTGCATGAAATTTTCTGAGAGATTGTAATAGCTGACCGAATATTAATTTAAGATATTATTAAAATAAATAAAAAAACAGAATCTTTGAGCTAATTAATACATTAACTTCTTCAAAATACTGAACAAAATCAGGTATCAGATACAAATGTTTGGTGGAAAACTCCAAATTCATTAATCTAAACACACAAATGCATTTGAGGATGGATTTAATATTACAAGTCAGCACAATCAGTCTCCACAGAAAACAGAGAGAGAGAGAGAGAGAGAGAGAAAGAAAAGGGGAAAAATAAAACATCGATCTTCATTGGCTGTGACAGTAATTTAACATTACATATAAGATTGATTTGTGCATAGCATTGCGACTCAAAATGGGTGAGATTTGAGCTTGTGTGCAGACATGAGAGTGAGAAGAAATAGGCAGATGACAGCCAAGAAGGATATGACGATGGACGCCGTCATCTTGTCACAGAATTTCTCAACCCTATCACAAATCGGAACCCAACCCGTTTGAGTCTGCCCGTACCGCCCCACGAACCCGATCGCCATCGCCGCCGAGCATCCCGACACCAGCACCACCAAACACACCTGCCAATTATATATATATGTACGCAATTACGTATGTAGTCAAATTAATAATTAATTAATGTCATATATGATTTACCAGATCATGCAGGAGCAAGTAGAAGTAATTCTTGGGATTTGATTTGGGGCGGTTCAGTGACATGACGAGAATCACCGACAGCAGCGTGAGGCCACATATTACTAAATCTGCAACAACTTTGTATCTGCAAATCGAAAATCAAAACATCATCTTATTAATAAATCAACAAAATTAAAAAATGAAATAGAATTTGTGTGTTACGTACCTGAAAGAAGAGGAATAGTTGTAAGTGGCGTTGACCGTTATTCCGAAGATAGTTACAGTCTGGTTGCTGGTGAGCGTGGTCACTGCTCCGGCCAACGAAAATGCAATTACCACAACTCTGAGGCCCAATTCTGCAATATAGAAACCTTTCTTCGAGCTGCTTTGGCTGGGAGCTGCTGATATCGACATTTAACCAAAACAAGACGTTGAGAAGCACAGCGAGTGAGAAATGGAGAACGGATTACGAAGGGATTAATGGAGGAAATCTAGAGAGAGAAGGATACGGTCATCTTCTTTAATTTAAATTTCTGGATGGGAAACTGAAAATGCAGGAATTATGAGGAGACGGACAAGTAATACATGCACAATCCTGAATATATATCGAAGACCTATTCGTATTTTTACATTGATATTAAAGTGTGAAATCATTTGTTTACTACAAATGATAGAATGATTAAAATTGGAATAAATAATTTTCTTTATTTGTACCTATCCATATTTAAAATTAATGGGAAAATAATCTCAACTTTGGGATATCCTCAAGTTAATCCTTAAAGTAATACATTAGATTGATTTTATCTATCCAACCTAATCATCAGAAATGTACATAATTGGGATAAAGTGTACAGATAATAATAGATTCTATATTCGACTGCATCTCTTACTACTTTTCAAATTTATCTCAACAATAACAATTAAGGTATACTAACAATAAAAGGTGAAATCAAATTTATTTCAAACAATAGCATTTATGGCATTATAATTAATAAATAACTACGACCAATTTTTGAATTTTGAGAAGATGATTTATTTTGAGAAGTTTTATAATATCATAAAATTTCATGTAATGCGAATGTTATCATATGTGGGGATATGTAGAGCACAAATGAGGACGTCCGCACGTAAAGATGAATGTATATGAGATAAGTCTTTATAATATACTCATTTCATCCATCAAAATTTTGCATGTAATTCAATTTAGGTCCGTACATAAAAAACTTGTAGTTTTTCATTTTTGGGAACATCAATTCCATAATATCTACCAGACTACCTCAATCTATCCACAATGGTCCATCTTTTTTACTCACGTTACCTATTAATATATTCATTTATTATTTCTATGACCTACCTTTTAGCCCACTACTAATTGATCTATTCATTTATTATTTACACTCTATAAAAGCTCATATCATCAAAAATAGTACAAACTTCTGGTGGACGGATGGAGTATGATTTATCATGGATGACAATGATAGTTTGTTGAGGCTTTTGAGTTAGGGCTGTGAAAATGAACCCCTATTCAGATTATAACCTATTTCATCCCAATAGGCCCAAGACACCAAAGTCGATAACTGTAGCATAGGTTTGTTTAACTTGTAAGTTAATTATATATTAAGGTCTCCATATATTTTGGGATTTTATGATTGAATTTTGTACTTCTTATGTAATTATTAAATCTCCAAACTTCCAATTTCTTGAATTGAGTTCATGTGCTTTTACTTATTTTTGAGCGAGTTCTTGAATTTATGTTAATAAAAAACTAAGCTATATAATAAGTCATTTTTTTGTGTAGCACAAGTCCCTAATTTGAAATAAATTAAATCGAAGTATATTACATATTTTTTTATATCATAAGAAAGATAAAGGACTCATATTACATAATTTTCTAAATTTAACATAAGGTAAAAGATTCACTGATTTCCCTAAGAAAAATATTTCTTGATGTTATATATTGATGAGGATAAGTGGAGTTTCCTTTTCATAGAAATAATTTTTAACTCAATAACTTAAACGTACAACATAAAACATCGTGATAAAAAATACATCATAAAACATCTAAATGACCAACAAGGGATTTTGTGCATTCATGAAATTAGATAGGTTTTCAATTGTGGCATAGTCTAAGTAAATTAATCGACAATATCATGATTCAGACATTAATTATACGAATCTAATTCCAATACGCATTGACGAGGTAGTCCTGGATGTGACTATTGCAAGTAACAGGTGATTTACATTCCATCAAATTTATTATTTCATGATACAAATAGTATGATTTTTCCCCCAAAGGTCGATGTTGTCTTATGCCACCATCTAGAAGTTGATGATGAGGTGGGTTGAAAAATAAATAATTCGGCATATTAAATTTCATAAATGCTAAAGTATTTCTTTGTTTTGATAAGTTGTGTCTTGCGAGACTTCGATACACAAAATCCATCAATAATTAAGTTTATATCTATATTTTTAATAAAATATCTTCAATATAAATCACTAGTGAATCATAAAGTAAACCATCCCCTATTTTGTTACCAAATCTCATCTTCACATGTTTTATTGTTGAAAAAAATAATTGTTCAATTCTAGCAATAGATACAAGCAACTTCAAAATTAGATAATTAGTCTAGTTAACATAAGGTAGTTTAGAAATTTGAAACTTTTGCATCACTATTACATCAAGCTTATAATGTCATAATTTGTACTCTAATGAAACAATGTATAGAGAAATTTTTAGGACGTAATTTTCTTGCAAGCTTTTAAATATCATTACTATTGAATGATTTGAAAGAATTTATAGGATATAAAGTAATACTGAGATAAAACAATTCAACATGCAACAACTTTGTTTTAATTTTGTAATATTTTGGACTGGACTAATTTTGAATTGAAACTAATATAATACATGACGAAAGAAAAAATTGGGGGGCTAGCTACTTTGAGCCCAAGCCCCTACATAGATCCGCCAGTGATTATAAGTATAATATATGTTATATTTCTAGTAATAATATAATATTGCTAGTAGAGATGGTAATAAGTCGGGTTTTCGTGGACCTATCGTTATCGAATTATAATAGGACATGTTTGGATAACTATTGAATGAGTTTGGGATGAATATAAGTAGTAAAATTAATATCCATGACGAGTTTAAGTTGAGTATATGAAAATTATTTATAAATATTTGCTATCTGAGCCTATTTGTGTAAAATAAAATTATAATTTTATAAGTAATGAAACAATTATATTTATATTACATAATTAAATACCAACTAAAGTATTATAATACCATACATGATTCATAAAAAATTAATGTGTTCGTTCTAGAGAGGTAATATTCTGAATTTTGATTTTTGAAAATAATAGTTTTAAAAACTATTTTAGTAATAAGAAAATAAATTCTGAAATTAACTTGAACATACATTTTGTTAGTGTAGGCTTATAAACTAAGTTGAAGCTTGTCATTGTATGTAGACAAAAGTTCTTGTTCTGCAAAGCTTTCTCACACATGACTATATGAGTGCCTTCCAGAATGTGCCAAGATGTGATATTTGATATTCCTGGCAGTTTCCTTATTGGATTAGAATTCTTATAAGGTAACTTCTTTATTTAAGGAAAGTATCTTTATACAAGGAATGCCAACTCACATTTTAGAAAAATAGGAGAAATTAATAATAATTAAATGTTCATATTATTCATATCATTGACGAGTATTATCGGTTTGTGTTTTTCTATTACGAGTTCTTGTATCCGTGCTAACAGTATGGTGTTTTTGAGGTAAACACTATTGAAAACTTTCATTGCCATAACTTGTAAGAAAAACTATATATTCTTTAGTGTAGGGATTGAGCGGTAAACATGCCATATTTACGTCCAAGTTGTGAATGAAATATGATTTTTCATTTCCCGATGAATCTTGGATTTTTAATTCATCATACAAATATTATATACCTAGCATGCTCCTATATAATTAATTGCATCACACATAAGTTTCTCATATTTTTCTGAGAATTTCGAGCACAATAGATCAATTGAAAACTTGAACTTTAATCTTTTG
This sequence comes from Salvia rosmarinus, assembly GCA_036937905.1. Classification (NCBI taxonomy): domain Eukaryota; kingdom Viridiplantae; phylum Streptophyta; class Magnoliopsida; order Lamiales; family Lamiaceae; genus Salvia; species Salvia rosmarinus. The sequence goes on from CM072813.1 coordinate 3,680,644, forward strand.
GATTGTATCCCGATCGCCTAATCTTCAATACCGAGTGAGATTATGCTATGAAGATCACCAAATTCTCTCTCTCTCTCTCTCTCAATATTTTTCAAAAAATTGAAGTAATAGGATACTACTAACTTCCTCCTCTCTAGTACTTATAATTATTCTAAAATATCTTTTGATATCAAATAATTATCTAGAGACTAGGTAATATATTAAATAAATAATAAATTAAAAAGCTCAGTTGCACTAAGACTCTGTGGGGACGAAAATTTCAAGGTTACATGTCTTGATGTGCTAGTACAAAGATCAAATACAAAGAATAAAGATGAGTTTCAAATTAATTAATTTCTTATTTTCATCCTAAAACACAAATTGATCCATAAACATACATTCATTCCACTAGAGAATGAATGCCGACTTGCCCTTTTATTACCGAAATTTAGTATGATAAACTTTTTTTAATTTCCTTAAGGGGACATCATTAATCATTATCCTAAATAGATACAGTTATTCGATACAAATAACCAGCATGATATACAAGCACTATCACCACCTAGGATGCGAGAGAATATTAGATTATCCGATATAAATCTCATCCATAAAAAGTCAAATTGATAGTCAACAACTCATACTCATCTGAAATATCTTTGAACTTCAGATAATTGTTAAGTCACCGAAACTTAGATTCTTTACGACGGTTAGATAGAAGACTACGTCTCAATGTGATCCATCAATTCGTCAAGACGTACCAACATAGCAAGCAATCAAGCCAAACTACTTCTTATCTGTATTGCAACATATACCAACAACTCATTCACAAATTGTCTTAGTTATGATATATATTTATATCTCAATAAACTTAATCAATCATACAGACTTCTGTAATCTTCTACACACCGTGTGATCTAACTTTTGTATAAAATAAAGGGGCAACATATATAATCATAAATCATTCAGATAAAAAATCAGAATAATAATAACATAAAACATCCTATCCAAACAATAAATAAAATTTAATATAAATATCGGCTTGTTGCACTTAATGCAATTTCACTCGATAGAGCACATAGCTTTCAATTTGCATGGCTTTTGACTTGTAACGCCCGCCTGCCCCGGCCCGCACGTATCACATAATGATAATATTTGAGTTTTGTATTTTTCTCCATTAATACATTACTATATTAAAAAGAAGTGAAATGAAATAAGACCCGAATTATGTTTTAAAGTCCATGTTATTTTGAATATGTTTTAAAGTTCTACACTATAAAGTGTTATACGAAAATAATTTATTTTTGGATTTTCATTCTTTTTACCAAAACAATGTCCTTACAATAACACGTCAATATTTTCTTCTATATCATCTTTCTAAATCTTAGTGTTAAAATTCATATCATCGTTATCGGGCCACGTAAATTTTCTGTCGCTAAAAATCATATTTAATGATAGTTGGTACAATTTATATTAGTAGTAATTATGTTTTGATGGGACATTTTTCTTAAAAGGTGTATAGTTTGAATATTGTGTAATTTTATCTTATTCTTTTAAGGATGTGCGACTTCTAGCTCTATTTAAATTCATTTCGTAGACATACCTTTTATCAAATGTATACTCAATTGCGGAACTTCAATTATTTTTCATAATTTTGGAATTGAAAGTCGTAACATCTAGAAATATGTACTCTACAAGAAAGCCTAAAAGCGTGGTTACTGGTAAGTGGTAAGCCATCTTAATCACATGACTCAGACTTATAAACGTTTAGTTATAAAAAACTACCTTAAAAATTAGACTACTTGGTCGCGAGAGAGTATTTTTATTAATTCTTTTCTAATTGCTATTTTTAATTACGATTGAAAAATATATATTCATTTTCACTAAAACTGTACATTGTTCTGATTACTGATTATTTAGAATTAATACGTGGAGACGAGTTGATGGGTTGAGACGTGAGAGGGCCTGGAGTTATACTCCATTTACTAAGGGGGTGTTTGACTAAGCTTATTTTAGGAGCTTATAATCTCCAAGAGCTTATAAGATGTTTCAAGAGCTTATAAGAGGTAATATCTCAAGTGCTTATATGTTGTTAAAGTGTTTGGATAATTGATCTTATAAGCTAGATAAAGAATCGTGAGTTATAGAGAGAAAATCATAGTTAGAGAGACAAAATTGACGAGAGATGAAGTTGATAGTGTATGTGTAGGAAATAACGAACTATAATAAGGTTATTTTGATAAATTCATGATTGATTATAAGAGTTTATGAAAAAATAAGTTATGGTTGACCAATTTATTTTTAGAGGAGCTTATAAGCTGTTGGAGCTTATTTTCACAGCTAATAAGATGTTTAGGACCTTATTTTGTCAAATACTTTGTAATAGCTTATAAGCTCCTAAAAGCTTGTAAGCTGTTTTAAAGAGCTTATAAGCTCAGCCAAACACCCTCTAAATATGATCTATGATCATAGGTTTTAAATGATCGAGCCGGGCCGAAACACTCGGTCAATGTGAGAAATCAGGTCGGGTTGGATCCGGTCGAACAAGGCTATCTTTTTGAAGATATAAGCCTGCCCAGAAGATAATATCTTGACATGCCCCACAAATGTTTAGTTATAAAGGCTGATTCTATAAATAGCCATCGTCTTATTCGATTCAGATCTTATGTTCCAATATTTTTTGTGTTTTAATCGTGTCTCACTATCAAATTCGCTATTTATATAATATTTATTTTTAAGATAAAATTTATTGCTATGATTTAATGGATTAAAATTAACATTTATTACCAAAAATGAAATTTTATAAAATTATATACGTTACTTATGAATTTATCAACCTTTGATAATCAATTATTAACTAATAAAATTGAATTTAAATGTTAAAAATAATTACTATGATTGGGTATAATAAAATCCTAGTTAATAAGTAAAAAATAAATTATAACACGAGAAAATTGAAATCGAAGAAAAAAATAAAAATATTTTTTTTTATAAATTGAATCTCACGTACATTTTACTTATTGTAGCCTTTTATTTAAAAAATATAAATCTCTGTCTTTGAAAATTATTCATTTAATTCTATTTTTGTTCGCGACGTCCAAAAAATGTTCATTTTCGTAGTGCTTATATATATGGAGAGTGATTATTGTAAAATCGTTTGGATTCGGAACGAGATGCTTGAATTCATCAAGCATGGTGATGAGTCACCGTAAATCTTCACGAATAAAAAGGTTGAAAATTATTTCTATTTTATACTTTAAAATTGGGTTGTATTTGATTCAATATATATATATATATATATATATATATATATATATATATATATATATATATAGGTTGGGTTCACGTAGTATCCGGTCCCCGATAGAATGTAGTACTCAATCTAGACCACACATTTTGAACACGTGGACGCACCAAAATTTGACACTTGGTAACCCATTTTTCACTCAGGGGCAAAATGGGAACGCACCCAGCGGGCGCTGGGTGCCCGTTCGGCGCTGGGTAGGGGAGTCCGCGAGCGTTGGGATCTCCGCGGATGCTGAGTTTGGGGAAAGGCACAAAACACTGATAATGCATACAGAATAACATAAAAATGCATTTAAATGAACATAAAACTGCATCGCGCCCAACCGGTGCTGGGTGCGAGCAAGCGAGCGCTAGGTGGGCTCCGACGCTGGGTAGGGGCATTGGGTGCACGCCAGCGTTGGATAGGGACGCTGGGTTTGGGAAGAGCCACAACAAAACACAAAAAATATATATGAAATAACATAACACTGCATTCACTTGAACATTTAACTGCATCGCGCCCAACCGGCGCTGGGTGAGAGCAAGCGAGCGCTGGAGTGTGTTTTCAGCATGCATTAAATTCGAAACTCATATGTATTTTTGTGTTCAAGTGAATACATTTTTGTGTTGATTTAAATGCATAGTTGAGTTCAACTCTACGCATGCTTTGTTTTCGAAATCACATAACAAATCAAATTACTAATCTACCCTTACTACTACAAATTAACGTGTAAAACTTTTAGAAATCAAACGCGAATCTCAGCCACACGATTAATAGGATGGATGGATGAGATTGAGTACTACATACTATCTAGGGTTCGGATATTATTTGATCCCTCATATATATATATATATATATATGAAAATAAAGATAGAGAAAAGACTATATGTATAATTTAAGCTTTATTTAGTTATTTAAAATTAAGCTCTTGACAACTGTGCTAAGTGTAGACTGTAAGTCTGTAAAGGTACGGACGTCTCAGTTCATTAGTCAGATTTGGTTCCCAACAGTTTCATTCGTATGTGTATAGATATGTTTTTCTTGCATTGCAGGGGCTGGGATTAATAATGAATGAACTCAACATAACATGGAGCATTGGCAAGAGCCTCCATCGAAAACTTGCTACTATATATATATATATATATATATATGAAAGGGTTAACGTGAGAACTATTTTTATCATGAGAACAAAAAAATGATGAATTCACAGTGAAAATTAATGAATCCGCTGAGAAAGTTACTGAATCCAAAAAAATAAAATTTTCATCCCTCATGAGATTCGAACCCTGGTGAAAAATTACGAATTTTTGAATTCAGTAGCTTCCTCAACAGATTCATTAATTTTTATAATGAATTCATTTGGTTCTTGGTTTTTAGCATAAAAATGATTCTTATTTAGACCATCTCCAACCATTTACTCCAAACTCAAACCCATTTTACAGTATATGTCACATCAAACAGTAATTTATCTCCAATCATTTACACCAAATTCAAACTCAAAAGAATATTCTTCATATATTCCTTTTCACACTACTTTTTATACTTTTACAATCATACCTATATATTTTCTTCAAATTACATACTAACACAAAAAATTTAATTATTAATTTTATATAAATACCCAGCTTTGGCTGGAAACCCAGCTTCGGCTGGAAAGTCACGTATGACTTGGTTTAACAATTATTAATAAATAAACAAATAAACCCCCCTTTCTTCTTCCTCCTTAATAAATAAACAAATAAAATTTAAACAATCTTTCTCTCTCTCTCTCATCGTATCCCCCTTTCCAGAAGACCCCAAACAGAAACACCCCCCTTCTTCCTCCTTATTCTCCTCTCTCTTTCTGCCGCTGCCGTCGACCGCATGCGACCAAGAACAACGACCACCGACCGTCGAGCCCCTCCCGTGCCCTCACGCCTCTCTCTCTCTTCCTTGATTTCCTTGATTCTCTCCCATTTTCTTCTTCTTCCATTTTCTTCTTCTTCTTCTTCTTCAATTTCCACAAATTATAGGTTCAATTTGCAATATTTCAATCTTTGCGATTTGTGAACAGTAGAAACACAAATTTGCATTTCTCTGTTCAAATCCATCACGTTCTTTGCATTTTGCGTTTGGGGATGCAGATGATTGGAGCAGCTTTTCTTCGCATTTTGGGATTTGACGTATGGTTGGAGATGGCCTTAAACATAACTCTCAATCTCTCTCTCTCTCTCTCTCTATATATATATATATATATATATATATATATATATATATATAGTATAGCACCCGATATTTTGGTTAGTGAGGTCCAAAAAATATCTAGGGTCCAAATAATCATAATTTTATAAATTCATAAAAAAATTATAATTAAAATTAAAAATAAATAATAATTTAATGTAAAAAATTGAAACTTAGTGCTATATGCTTAAAAAATAATTAATGTGTTCACCGAAATAATCAAAATTGATATTTTCATTGCCAAAAAAAAGAAACAAACCATTCTTTTCTATGTTTAGCTCCCTTTCAATTTTTATGTATTTATTTTAAGCATAATATAGACTATTTTCACATATTTTATACCTTTAAATATATATATATATATATATATATATATTAATTATTAAAAGTAAATTATTATTATACCCTAGTGTTTTTAAAAATCCAATGGGGCCCAGGCCCCAACTCCCCCTCTATTTCCCCGGGTCCGCCTTGTATATATATAGTGATTGGTTATCGTAAAAATCACCATTAACCTATAAATTATGGATTCTTAAAATTGTTTGAATTTATCATGAAAGCGTCTGAATTCGTAGTGTTAGTTAGGGTTGACAATTCGTGAGTGTCGGGTTATTATCGGATCGACACGATAACGACACGACACGATAAGACCAAACACGAACACGACCCGTTAAGGATCTGTCTGACACGAACACGACACGAAATGTACTAACACGGACACGATACGAACACGAACACGAACACGAACACAAATATGACACGATTTATTTCGTATTTACACGACACGATAACAACACGACACGACACGACACGAAACGATAAATTAAAATTAAAATTAGAAAATAAATTAATAAAAGAAATAAAAATATATAAAATAAAATAAAATAAATATTAAATATTTATAAATATTATCGAATTATACGAAAACGATACGATCCGACACGTACACGAATGCAACACGAAAATTATCGTGTTACACGAACACGACACGAATACGACACGAAATTATCGTGTCTTTATCGTATCGACACGATAAGGACACGAACACGATAAGGCTGAACATTAACCCGTTAATTTTGTGCGTGTTCGTATCGTGTTCTCTTGTCGTGTCAAAAATTGTCAGCCCTAGTGTTAGTGTATGAATTCAGAAAAATAAAAATTCTCCCCTCATGGGATTCGAACCCAAACATTTGAAGTAAGGTAATGAATTTACCGTAGATCTTCACAAATCAAGATTGAAAACAATTCATATTTTATACTTTAAAATTAATTTATATTTGATTTCATTCATTCATATATATATATATATATATAGGGGAGGGTTAACGTGAGAACCATTTTTATTGTGAGAACGTGAGAACTAAAAACTGATGAATTCGCAGTGAAAGTTGATGAATCCGCTGCGAAAATTACAGAATCCTAAAAAATAGAATTTTCGCCTCATGGGATTCGAACCCGGGTGAAAAATTCTAAATTTTTGAATTCATTAACTTTCTCAACTGATTCATCAACTTTCATAACGAAATCATTTGGTTCTTAGTTTTTAGGATAAGAATGGTTCTTATTTGAACCAAACTATATATATATATATATATATATATATATATGATGAATCATGTAAGAATACAAATTTGTAAGAATAATAAATTAGCATTGACTGTAAAAGTTGTTACACTTAATATAAAATTGTTGCACCAAATTTGGTGTAACAAATTTATATATTTAGTGTAACAATTTTATACTTTCAATCAGTGACGGAGCTACGTTGGTGCCTGGGGGACCCTTGAGTCCCCCATAATTTTTGAGTATTAGTAGTATATATTTATTATTCAAATCAAGAATTCATTGTAGTGCAGTTGGGTTGGCTGATTTCCTTCATTTTGAAGGCTGGGGTTCGAAACCCAGCTCTGTCATTCTGCTTTCTCTTTTCTCTTTTTCTTTTTTCCGTCATACTGCTCTTTCTCTCTTCTCTTTTATTTTTTCCGTCATACTGCTTTCTCTCTTCTCTTTTATTTTTTTCCTTTTTTCTTTTCGTCTTTCCTCTTTTATGTTTCATTTTTCTTTTCCTATAATTTACTTATATTCTCCTCTCTCTCTACTTTGTACTCTTTTTCTTTTATTTCTTTCTATTATTTATATTATGTTGATAAAATAAAAAATATATGCAAAAATATAGCTTTTCATATGTGAACTAATATGATCAATCTAATTTCTAAAATTTTTATGATAAATTATTCTAACAACAACCAACTGAAGTCATCTAAATTATTTAAATTCTTATTTTAAGCATCTAAAAAACTTGTTGATGATAAAACAATCAAAATATAGATCAATTGAATATATGATGACTATTTTAGAAATATAAGTGCTGAACCAAACTATTGAATTAACTTAATTTCGTACATTGAAAATGATGTGTTTGTTAATGAAACTTATGATGGTGATTGTGTTTAACTTTTATTTTCTAATATTGTGATATAATTTAACTACTAATTTATTTTTTAAAAAATTGGGTCCCCCAGAATAAAATCTCTGGCTCCCTCACTGCTTTCATTACTGTATTCTTATTTTCTCATCAAGAAACAAATATTGCTGAGAAAATAAAACTGCAGCATTGAACGCATAAAATTGTTGCACTAAATGTATAAATTTGTCATACTAAATTCGGTGCAAAAATTTTATATTAAGTGTTACACTTTATGTGCTGAATTTGGTACTACAAATTTATATATTTAGGTTGTTAATGAAATCACGCCCTCGACTAATTATAATGGTACAAGTTTCCTTAGCCACCATCATATATTCGTGTCAACCTTCCTCGACATCCCTTGTAATTGAATTCTACCTCTACTATATAATTTCGTGGTTAGTTACATGGTTATTCGTATGTAAATACATAAATTATTTTTGAATTGTATATGAATCTAAAATTGGTCTAACAATCCATGAACTTTCTATTTATTTGAATTTTAACACGAGACTGGAATTCCTCCAAATTAATGTTAACATAGATGTTGAAATTCCCCCAAATTACATTAAAACATTAACAATAATTATAAATGAAGTCCATGTACGCAAATTTCGATATTCATATCTGCTTTAATTTGGAGGAATTTTACTCCCGTGATAAAATTTAAACAAACTGAAAGTTAATATTTTGTCAAATCATTTTTAAAAATCACGTGCATTTTCTAATTAATAAAATATATTTTTCAAGTTGTGATATCGAAAGACTAAATATGTTATATAAAAAAAGTTTAAATTGAGATATCTAACATTGAAACCTTTGATGTAGAATAAATTATGTAAAAAAAGTAATATAAGTTAAGAAAATTGAGATCATAAATAAAAGAGATTATAACTACATTTATATCCTTAATTTTCAGGATATTTTAAAAAAAATTAAAATTAAATTAATATATTTAAATGTCCCGAATTTTTAGAAAAATTTATAAAGTTGTTATCGAAGATTTTCCTAATAAATAAATAAAAATATATGATCGTCATCTTTTCCACCCACAGTTTTGCTGTGGCAAGACTGGTAGTAATTATTGAGTAACTAATGGAAATGATTGTCAATTTCCTACTAAATCAGCAAATCTTCTATCACACCGTACTCAAAACACACGCACCCGCTCAGCTCTCACAATGCAGAAAAATATTGCACCAATTTAAATAATATCCATGACCGCCACCACAACCGCCGGCGGTATATGGTCGTTGACCCGCCGCTAAAAAGATGCGTCCACCGCCACAGGCAAAATTAGGCCAATTTCAAAGTCTGAGCTCTCGTTTTATGTATCAGCGGTTCGGAAAAAGAAACAGTCACGAGAGCTAGCTCCTGGCAGCGCTGTGCGAAAGAATCCGGCGGCGGAGATCCACCGAGTGGAGGCGGAGGTCGCGAGTCGGAAGCCGAGATGGAAGGACGGGCGGTCGACTTTGAGAGATTATTTTGATCAATGCCGAGAGTTGATTAGTAGATCGGGCGGCGGTCCGGCGCGGTGGTTTTCACCTTCGGAATGGCGATCGCGGTTGAAGGATTCTCCTCTTTTGCTCTATTTACCTGGTTAGCTTATTAATTTAATTTTATTCAGTTTATCATTTTTCAACGTTGTGGGGATGCTGCATATTAGTATATGGAGTTGGGCTTCCTCGTGATTGATAAATTGAAGATTCTCTATATTACAAACTCTACTTTTTAATTGTATGCGTAACATTCCCCTTTTAACTAAATTTTAATAGTATTAACTCGAAAAATATGTGTAAATCTTGGTCCCGCAAGGATCACGATGAAATTATATTTGAAAATAAACTGATTGTTTAAATTACTTTTAAAATTGACCTATTATCTAATACTCATGACTTCTTTTGTTGAGAGAAAGTAGTCGCGGTTTAAGTTCTATGCGAAAATTAAATTTGAAGAAATTAAAGAAGAGTGAAAACAATTCAAGGAACAATAAGAACGACAGTAAAAGAAATAAGGAGATTAAAAAGATAGATCTATATTAGAGTAAAATAAGTGAATTTTTAAGGGGTGTTTGGTTTGATTGATAAGGTATGATTGATAAAATAATATACTCTATAACATGTTTGTTTGCATGATTAAGTTTTTGATGCATAACACCGTGCTCCAATCATTCATTTGGATGATAATTTATCTCTCAAATTTGAATTGATTATTCAATCCCTTCACTTCATAATGTAAAATTTCAAAAACACCATCACCAAAGTTATGTTTAGATTCTGATAAAAATGACGCAGAGCAAGAAGGATAATGGTGAGAATTGTATTATGCTTATTCACCAAAGAAAAAGGGTATGTCCCCTATATATGTACAGAACAAGATCCACTAATCAAGGGATCAATATTCTAATCTATATCTCATCTATGATATATACGATACATATACCGAAAATACACAGAACAAAATAAGAGAAGATATTCCTTTCATAACCCATATATATTCCAATACTCTCCCTTAAGTTGGAAGGTGAAGATCATGAACCCCCAACTTGCCAACTAGCCGTCGAAACTGATCAACCCCAAGTGCTTTAGTGAAAACATCCGCAATCTGTTCAGAAGTTGCAATTTTATGTGGCTCGATATTCTTGGACTCTACAAGTTCATGAATGAAGCAACAGTCCATTTCAACATGTTTTGTTCTTTAGTGAAAAACTGGATTGTTGGCAATATGTCTTGCAGCTTGATTATCGCAAAAAAGTTGTGTTGGCTTCGTTTGTTGTGCCTCGAAATCGATCATCAACCATCAGAGCCATAAAACCTCACTAACCGTTGTAGCCATTGCACGATATTCCGCTTCAGCAGAGGATCGGGAGACGACTGTTTGCTTTTTGGTCCGCCAAGAAATAGGGGCTCTTCCAAGAGAAATAAAATAACCAGTTCGAAAACGCCACATCATTGGACATCCTCTCCAATCTGAGTCGCAATATGCTTCGAGCAACAAATCTCCGGCTACTGGTATGAATAAGGCTTGTCCAGGCGTCCCCTTAAGATAACTCATGACCCGTAATGACGTACTCATATATGACTACCGTGGTGAGGATATAAACTGATTCAAGATCATAGCAAGTGTTATGTTCCATGGGAAACGAGCTGGGACGACATCCCTCCATGCCACTGTCTTTTAATATGTCAAGTGTATATTTGTGTTGACTTAGCACAATACCCTTAGCCGATCGTGCAACTTCAATTCCCAAAAATACTTCAAAGGACCTAAATCTTTATCTTGAACTTGCGATCAAGATATTCCTTAATCTCTTGAATCTTGCTGCCATCATTGCCTCCAAGTATGACATCGTCCACGTATATTAGCACAACGATATATACGTGGCCTTGTTTGAAAATGAAAAAAAGGGAATGGTCTGCATGGGAATTCCTAAAACCCATATCAATGATAGCTCGGGTAAACTTGTGATACCAATTCCTCGACGCCTGTCGCAAGCCATAAAGGGACGTGAGCAATTTACAAACTCGTGGTTCTCATTTCTTGGCAAATCTTGTGGAATCTTCATGTAGACATCTACATCTAAGTCACCGTGCAAGAATGCATTATTTACATCCAATTGATGTATTATCCACAAGAGCAAAGGTTTCGTGAAAATCAATGCCTGCGATTTCCATAAAACCTTTAGCAACAAGTCGTGCCTTGTAGCGCTCGACTTCTCCGGTGGGTTTGTACTTCACTTTATAGACCCATTTGAATCAATAACACGTTTCCATGGGGATAAATGTACCAAAACCTATGTTCCATTTGCTTATAATGTATCAATTTCTCTTTTCATTGCACCTTGTCAATGAGGTACCTTGAATGCTTGTGAGAATAATTTTGGCTCATCATGTTTACTGATGGTCGTCAGGAAACATTTGTGGGTATAAGAGAATTTATCATAAGAGATAAAATTAACAAAAGGGTGTATCGTCGAGGATCCCGAATTGGATGTGGGTTGCGTGTGGTCTATAGTCTTGGCAAGTCAACCTCGTATTCTTGGAAATGAGATGGTTGTCGTCGCATTCTACCACTTTGTCATGTATTCAGTGTTCCAACCTATCCATTTTCTTCATCAACTTGATCGACAAAAGTGCCTTTACCAGCCACATCAATCATTTCACAACTCGCATTTTCTTCACCATACACTTCACTTTGTGACTTATCACACTCAATTAGAGTGTCCCATGTTTTATTCCTTCTATCTCGAATCTCATCAACATGGGAGATGCATAAGGAAAAATATTTTCGACAAATTTGACGTTTCTTGAAGTGTATATCTTCTTGTTCTCTATGTCATACACCTTGAGCCCTTTTGCCCATGTGAGTATCCCACAAACACATGACATCCCCCTTTCATCAAACATGTCCCCTAATTTTCTTGTATCCTTGGCATAAACTAGAAAGTCAAAAACCCTTAAGTGTTCATAATTGGGTTTCTTGTTCAATAAAACTTCATACGGGGTGCGATTTTGAAGAATTTTGGAAGGAAGTCTATTTATAATATAAACAACAGTCAACACATTCTCCCCAAAATGCAACAGGTAATTCCCTTGAAAATGTAATGCCCTGGCAATCTACATGTGCCTACGTTCCACGAAGCCATTTTGTTGTGGTGTATGAACACAAGACGTTTCAAGAATAATGCCAGACTACATATAATAATTCATCATTTCATTGGACTGAAATTCTCCTCCATTATCAGTTCTAATGCGTTTTACCATTTTTCCAAACTGGGTTTTTGCCATATTGCAAAACAATTGTAGATATTTGGATGCTTCAGACTTAAATTTCATCAAGTAAACCCAAACTCCACGACTATAATCATCAACAATAGTGAGAAAATAATAGGCACCTGTAAACGAAGCAGTTCTATATCCGCCCCAAATATCACAATGTATCAAATCAAAGCACGCAGTAGACTGAAATATTGAACTTGAAGGCAAATGTTTTCTAGTCTACTTTGCTCTCATGTAAGACTCACAAAAATTATTCATAACCTTATTGAAAGAACAAATACTCCGGAGCTTCACCCGAGAAATGTGTCCCAATCTTCTATGCCATAGTTCGGGATCAACAGACGCTGAAAAAGACTTCCTGTCATTAGCAACAACATGCTCTAGAAGATATAGACCATCACGCTGCCTACCCACTCCAATTAGATTCCTCGAAGCTAAGTCCCGTATCGTACAAAAATCAGGAAAGAAAGTCAAAATGCAATTGAGATCCTTAGTAAGCCGACTGACTGAGAGCAAGTTACACTGAAAATCTGGCACATGTAATACTTGCTTAATATTCAAGTCATTAGGTAAATCAACATTGCCAACACATCAAACCAGGACTCTATCTCCATTAGGAATTTTAACTGGCACTTCAGTATTTGTGTGAGTAAGAGATTTTATGACGCCCTCTTCGTGTGTAATATGTTCAGTAGCTCCGGAATCAATTACCCACAGAGTGTTGAAAATGATCTTACCAACCATGTTTATCGAAGGAGCTGAGGAAGCGCTTGTGGCACCAACGATGTTGTTGAGAAGCTCTCTCAATTGCATCAACTGCTCAGTGGTAAAACTTGATAGAGAGCTCGAGTCGATCGTAGGATTTGCATCCACGTGAGCCACCCTATGCGTCGGCTGCTTCTCAGCCATTTTACCAGTTTCTCTCTCTTTCGACTTTCATTTTTTTTTACCTTTCTTCGATTCTGGACACCCAATGATTTCATAACAATTTTCAATGGTATACCAAAATTACCCACAATGTACACATTGTGGAGGACTCTTGTTGTTGTCTCGAAGCTCCTGATTTTTTTTGTCGCTGCACTTGAAACGCAGAGCCATCAATAGTCGGTCTATGTGCGGCCGATATTAATCTTTGTCGCTCATCCTCCGCAACTAGGTGATATGTCATTACAAGACCTGGTATTGGCTTTGTACTTAGAATCTGGGTCTTGATTGTGTTGAACGAGGCCCATAAGGAACTCATAGATCCGCTCATTCTCAATCTTTTCGACAAAAAATTTGGACACGTTGCAAGTACATTTGCCACACGTGCCCTTTGGGACTGTTGAAACAGAATCGATCTCATCCCCAGATCCCTTTTAATTTCGTGTAATATGCCGAGACTGACATCTTATCTTGGCGCGTGAGGGTGAGATTCATCTTCAATTCGTATGCCTTTGGTGCACTTTCTTTTCCAAATCTTTCTTCAAGGCCATTCCATATCTCGTGTGCAGTCTTCGTGTGTTTCACACTATTTCGAATCTCCTTGTCTATGGCCACCACCAGCCATCCCTTGACCATAGCGTTGCAACGTTTCCACAAGGGAATTTTAGGAGAACCAATTTATTTATCGTAAAGAGACAATTGCTCATCTCTTCAGAACAATCTCCATAGTTTCCATCACTAAGGAGATCAGTAACAAAAACGTGACTCAGATTATCAGATGAACCAATATAATAAGGGACATCACATCAATGGTGGTTCCAGTTTTATTATTGTCACCGTCTTTCGCCATTTGATGTGTTTCAGAAACGAATAAGAAGAAGAAAAATGTGGAAGCTTTAGTGTCTCAGATCTTAACTTGCTCTGATATCATGATAAAAATGACGCAGAGCAAGAAGAATAATGGTGAGAATTGTATTATGCTCATTCACCAAAGAAAAGGGTACGTCCCCTATATATGTACAAAACAAGATCCACTAATCAAGGGATCAATATTTTAATCTATATCTCATCTATGATATATATGATAACCGAAAATACACAGAACAAAATAAGAGAAGATATTCCTTTCATACCCCGTATATATTCCAATATATTCCTTTTGCATTTTTGCTATATCATAAGGACGATTTTGATATTATATTATATTTTAGTCATAATCTTTTAATTTATCATACACCACAATCAATTAATGCAAATACAATAATCGAAATAATCTCATCCTATTAATCTTATCCATCCTATCTACCAAACCAAAAACCCCTTAAAAGATTAACAAAAATAATATTTTTCATCCAACATTTCCAGGAATATGCAGTTCATTATTACATAAATAAAAGAAAATAAATACGATGTCTACAATATCTACGAATCAATATATTTAAGAAATAAAATCTTGGGGTTGAGTAATAACTCAAGTGATGAATGATTGTCACTTTTATCATTCATTAAAAACAGAAACCAAATCTTCTCACTACTGATTATACTCAAATACCCCGAACGCACACACACTCGTAAATCATAATGGAGAAAAACATTTGACCAATTTAAAAAATAGTATATCCATGGCCACCACCGGTACTGGAGCATTCGCAGGCGGTATCTGGCCGTTGACCCGTCGCCGCGATGCCACCGCCAGAATTAGGCCAATCTCAAAGTCTAAGCTCTCGGTTTACGCATCAGCCATTCGGACGGAGAAGCAGGTAGCTCCTTCCGTTACCGACAACGGCGCGGTCAGGAAGAAGCCGCTGAGTAGTGGAAGAGGTAGCGAACGGGAGGCGGAGACGGAGGACCGCAGATCGACTTTGAGAGACTACTACGAGCTGAGTCGAGAGTTGATTAGTAGATCGGACGGCGGACCGCCGCGCTGGTTTTCGCCCTTGGAATGCCGCTCGCCGTTGAAGGATTCGCCTCTTTTGCTATACTTACCTGGTTAGCTTATCTATTTATTTTTATTCGCTTTATTTTTTTTACAAACGTTGTGATTCCTTTGTTGTTACATTAAGTTACAGATATATATATTAGATAGCATACAAAAAAAATATATTTGTTCCCATTTTGCAGGGGTGGATGGAGTAGGAACGGGACTTTCATTGCAACATGAAAGACTTGGAAAGTAAGTTCTCTTCTCCATTATATGAAATAGTATAGTATCATTTTTGAGATCATGGATGAAATATGATTGATTATTGAATTATGTGTGACGCTAGGATATTTGATATATGGTGCATGCACATCCCCCTCACAGACAAAACATCATTCAAAGGTTTTTGTTCTCGTTCTCTTTCTCTCTGTGGTTACTTGAAATGACTTAAGATAACAACAGCAAACTAGCAATGGAAAATAAACTATCTCACATATCCGTGATTTACTGATATTTTCAATCTCTCAGACCTGGTAAAGTTTGTCGAAAGTGCTGTTAAGACAGAGCATTCGCGTGCCCCAAACAAACCAATTTATCTTCTTGGGGAATCTTTTGGGGCATGCCTCGCACTTGCTGTTGCTGCTCGTAATCCAAATATTGATCTTGCCTTGATCTTGGCTAATTCAGGTACTTCTTGCATTCGAGTTCTTACATTTGCTACAAAGCATTGTCTGAACCATTCTCTCTTTTACAGCCACATCTTTTGGAAAATCTATGTCACAAAGTTTGTTGCCGTTGTCACAAGTGATGCCTGAGCAGCTTGGTTCCAGTTTGCCTTATTTGCTAACTTTATTGTTAGGTCAACGTTCTTTATCTTCTTTCATGTTTGTTTTAAGTTTTCGTTTGGATGATAAAATGCTACAAGGGATAAATGACTTATCTTCTGATGAGAACACTATGTATTGTGCTATAGCACTAGTATTCATACAAAGTTTTTGGTTTATTAGGTAACCCTGCAAAGATGGTGACAGCAGCGATGAGGAAAAATCTTTCTTCGGACCAAGTGATCGAGGAGCTATCTCAGGAAACTATAGCAATGTCCTCATATCTTTCTGTAAGACTCGTATTTGTAACATAAATACGTAAGTAGGTGATGGTTGTATATGCCTCAGTTTAGTCTGCAAATTGATTGCTATCTTGGCTACTTGCTTCTGTACTTCTAGTCCCAATGTTAAATGTATGTTGATCCTACTCTGTAGAACTATATTTGGATCGACTTATTTCTTACTGACTAGCTGAAAAGTTTCACATTATATTCAAGAAAGTAATGATTAAGCGTCACAGGTCCTCTCTAAGCTCTTCAATGTGGAAACACTTCACTGGAAGCTCAATTTACTTAAATCGGCTGCTGGATTTGCCAATTCACGACTTCATGCAGTGAAAGCTCAAACTTTGATACTTGCAAGGTTTTCAATTATTCCCATCTCTCTGAATATTATGATATAGTAGAGTTACTTTTTTACTTAAATTCGAATTTTAACACAGACCTCATCATCAGTATCCAATTTATTATCCTTCATTTTCAATCTATCCATGTTGCATTCAGAAGTGTTCTGCTCATGACGAGCTGATTTACTTTGCAGTGGAGAAGATCAGTTGCTTCCAAGTAGAGAGGAAGCTGAGAGACTTGGTCAGGTGCTGCCAAAGTCTCAAGTCCGTCTATTCGAAGATAGTGGTCATGCCCTCTTCTTGGTAGGTTGACGCCTGCTTTACTGTAACAGAGAGATATGTTCGATGAAGATATATCCAGCCATTATACCCATTTAGAGTAGTGGCAAAGCTTTCTACAATCTTATACCTGGGTTATGTCTTGCGACTTGCGAGATCGTGTTAACATGAAATGATCTTATTACATTACGCCCTTGAGTTTTGCTACTATGTGGTACAATTTGCACCATGTTAATCTCAGGACATCCATTTTCATGCAGGAAGACGGCATCAGCTTGATCTCGATCTTAACTGGTGCCAGTTTCTACAGACGTGGACAACGCCATGATTATGTCTCAGATTACTTGCCACCATCCCCCTCCGAATTTAGAAGAGTCTATGAACCACAAAGGTAAACTATCTACCATTTACGTTCTTTTTCTTTGGTTCAAAACTAGTTTTCCTTTCTGGTGTGCGTGAATACATTTAACTTTTGAGCAGTTGGATTGATGCTGCTACTAATCCTGTGGTTCTGTCGACTATGGAAAATGGAGACATCGTTAGAGGTCTTGCTGGAATTCCTTCTGAAGGGCCAGTGCTATATGTTGGTTACCATATGATGCTTGGCTTTGAGATCGTGCCTCTCGTGTCCCGTTTCTGGACTGAAAGAAACATTCTCTTGCGAGGAGTGGCACACCCGATGATGTTTACCAAGTTGAAAGAAGGGAGAATGCCAGCTACATCATCCTTTGACACATTCAGGATCATGGGAGCAGTTCCCGTATCAGCAACCAATTTCTTTAGGCTTTTCTCTTCAAAATCGCACGTGCTACTCTATCCTGGAGGAGTTCGCGAGGCTCTTCATAGAAAGGTGATACAAATTTGGCCTTCTCTGATGAAATTGACGAATCATGAACATTTTTCTCAGCTGTCGTTACATTTCAGGGCGAGGAGTACAAACTATTCTGGCCAGAACAGTCAGAGTTTGTTCGGATGGCTGCTAAATTTGGAGCAAAAATCGTGCCTTTTGGCGTTGTTGGAGAAGATGATATTGGTCACGTAGGATTGAATACTATCTCTAAATTCAACGTAGTCTTGTTCTTCAATGCCAAAACCCAAACATTCTAACACACACAAGTTTATCCTTTTTTATCAGTTGCTCATGGATTATGATGATCTGAGACGCATTCCATACTTCAGAGATTCTATAGAAGAGCTAACCGACGAGGTGGTTAAGTTGAGGTATCTTTACACACTTTTATGTTACTCTTTATCCACACAAACTGCTGCTAGATATTGACATGCGCATGCACAGGAGCGATGCAGTAGGAGAGGTAGCAAACCAAGACGTTCACCTTCCAATCGTCGTACCCAAAATTCCAGGCCGTTTTTATTTCTTATTCAGGAAGCCTATAGAAACTGAAGGTCTGTTTCTTGCATGCTCAAATGAATGAGCTTCTATGTTTCTCTGTATCATTGAATGTTTGTTTTGGTCGTATGTTTGTTTGTTCAGGAAGACAGCAGGAATTGAAAAGCAGAGAGAAAGCTCAAGAACTGTATTTGGAAGTAAAGAGTGAGGTTGAGAAATGTCTTGCTTATTTGAAGGAGAAGAGAGAGAGAGATCCTTATAGGAACATATTTGCTCGGTTGAGTTACCAGGCAACTCATGGGTTTGACTCCGAGGTACCCACATTCGATTTCACCCACAAAACACAGCCTTAATATTAAGCTCAGACCACATCCTCTTTACACGTTTACTGATAAGTGATAAATCACATCTGGATAGGAAATGAGGTACGTTTGACATTAAAGGAATTAATACGATTGTGTTATGCCTTACTACATTCATAGATACTAATTCATTTATCGTTATTTTGAATATTGTACATGTAAATTTGAGTAATAATAATCGAAAGTCGAAATAGATTTGAATGCTTGTTAATTCTAAAGTTTGAAGTGGTCATTTGTTAGAGAATATTATATATTGTAAAGAGAAGTCTTTACTGTGGTAGTTTGATTATAGTCCCTTTTCTTTTTTCTTTTTTTTTGGGTATCATGGGAACCCGCAGCCGCTACTTTAGGTGCGTACTGGGTAAACCCCACGTTCCTATGCAATAGCCTGCAAACCACACAGGACAAGTAAATCACACTTGGAAACCAAGTGTGTGCTCAAACCCATAGAGGCATCTGGTGGGGTTCAACCATGACCTCTCGATCATGCGAACCCACCTTAACCATTGGACTATCCCTAAGGGACAATATAGTCCCTTTTTTGATATGGCTTGTGGAAAGTGTTTTTATGCATTTAAATAGTGCTGCTTCTTTTTTTTTTGCCTTTTACTCTCTTATAAAGGTACTATAATACGTGTTAATACTTAATATGCCATACTGCCTTTCTTAATCTTTTAATTTGAATTACTTCGTTTATATTTTTTTAAATGGTTCCTAATTACTTAATATTGCCATATTGCCTTTCTTAATCTCTTAATTTGAATTACTTTGTAATTTGTTTTTAAAAATGGTTCCTTTGACCCAGAAATATAATAGTAGTGCGCAGCTTTCCTTTCTTAGCTTGTTTCCCCTCCTTTTATCCGCGATGAAATTGTTGAATTGTGATTTTCAAGGACCCAATAAGAATTTGAGTGATCTAATCATACAAAAATAAATATAAACTCCGAAATTAAATGGACTTACGGATTACAATAATTTAGAAACCTGATCAAAATTGTATCAGTTTTTTAGTAACCTGGACAAATATAGCATCGATTTTCTAGCCACTTATACTATTTTTATCAATGCATAATCGATATGATTTCACCTTCATTTTACGAAAAGGAAATATTGACATATACTTGGTAGGCTGGTAGCAGTATCAAAATGAACCTAAACAATAGATTCTAGAACAGAGTATCTTGTTAGATGAATTTTTTTGAGAAAAAAATATCATTTGTAAAATAAAATAAAGATGGGAAAATAATAACATTAGTTACTTATTTGAGGAAGACAAAGTATGAAGAATAAGTTTTAGACGATACTTTTAGTTAGAACTGTCAAATTCTTGAACCGGAATCCGGATCGGCTCAAAAATCAACCAGCAATCTCCACACTCATATATCTTTATGTATGTCAATTATATCTCAGATTTAAATAACTTAATTTTTAACAGAATAAACACGAAAGTATCCAACTAAATGTGTGTCCGTGTGTAGTATACGAGTTAATTAAAATATTAATTTTTATCTAATGCATCAATAAAAAATCTTATTAATCGTCTAAAAGTACGAAAGTATAGCTGCAGTAAAAGTGTGCATGCAAAGTCGATGCGCTCATAATCGTAGCCGCGATCGTTACGATTTTGTCAAACCGCCGAGTAGACGGTGGCGCCACCTCCACCACCAAGTCCTCCCTTGGTATACAGATTATAGGCAAAGCTAAACTGATATATGACGAACTTAAAATTGTAATGAACTCATAATTAATCACGACAACCATCAACTTAATTTCTTAGTTAATGTCATGTTCGAACAAATGTCTTAGCACCATGCACTTATATGATATCAATCTCGACTCTAAAATTAGACAAACTTATATTAATCGCAATATTTCCATCAATCACCCCTAAAAATCAGTTGATTTCCAGTTTTCTCTCACATAACCTTTGGATTAAACCCTAATTGATCAGTCATCGCAACCTAACGCGATCCAGTTAAAAAGGAAAAAAATAGAACAATAGAATCATCACAAACGAAGCGTGAGATCGAGGTTTACGTTGTCACCGGAATCGTCCACCGAGAACCGCTCGGAAATCGATCGTCCGCCGTCGAAAACCGCCAGAGGCGCCGAACTCGAGCCGTCGTCCAGAGACTGCTGCAGCCAGTGACCGTACGACGTCGGCGGCGAGTTGAGCTCGAACGAAGCGGCGGCGGCGGCGGTCGGGTGGCTGTGGAGGCGGGAGACCACATCTCCAGTGGCCAGGTTTCTCCGAGTGGCTGCTCTCTCGCGCTTGTGCGCGTTCTGATGGCCGCCTAAGGCCTGAGAAGTGCAGAACTTGCGGTTGCAGTAGAGGCAGGAGAACAATCGCGAATTGGAGCACGAATCTGACGGAGGATTTATTTTGTTTGACCGATGAGTGTTGAGCTTGAAGAAATCGTAAGTGCTAGGATCCGCCATTGTTGTGGTTCGAAGTTGAGAGAGAGAGATATGAAGTTATTTTAAGTGTTTTGCCAGAATAGAGTGTAGAAGTAGTGGGAATGAAACTAAAGCTGCTGTAGGCTTTTTATATGCATTTGAGTTTTAGTTTGTTACTTTGTTTTGTCTCTTTCCACAGCATTTTATTTTACCTTCGTTTTTCTAACTTCTATTTATTTGATATATATATATATATATATATATGAGATGGATCAGGTAGGAAATGATAATTTGGTAGAAAATAGGAATGAATATGGGCCTTTGATTTGCTATATCAATGATTGAGATTTAATTTTCGGGTGTGCTACAATTTTGTGTTTTGTGTGCTACATGGATTATTGTGCAGCACTACAACTCTTCTTGTGATACGTTGCAATGAAAGATGTGTTAAACTAATATATTTATCATATGTGCTACGAATGGATGAAATATGTGTTAAACTAATATGTGCAATATAGTAATTCTGATTGTGCTACACAAATATGAAAGATGTGCTATTATTCCTATTTTCGTACATTAAGGAGCTTTCTCACCATAACCAACCCCTATATATATATCTCCAATTTAGCTTAGTTTCCACACTTAATGATCTAAAATTGTATTAGGGTAATTATATAGGTAAATTTTTGTAATCGAGCATTACAAGTTTGAGATTCGACCATCAATATTTTTTAAGTTGAGGCTATCAGCAACTCGGTAAAGTAATCGATTAGAAATATGAATTAAGGTGATAATGTCACAATGAAATATTTTCCATTAGGGGTGCAGATGGGAAACAATAAGCTAAGTTTTTGCTTGCATTAGAAAAAGGTGACATAAAAACAAGAATTGTACCAAATCTTTCATTATCCTCAGCTGACAACCAATTCTTTTTTCTATCTCCAATTGAGTAAGTCTCTATACAACAAGTAGCAAGAGAATTGTCGTGATAACTTGTAATAAGAATAAATCCACTATTCCCCTTGCGTATTTTTGTTTCTCCAAACTTAGAAATGAGAGCTTGTACTTTTTTGTGATTGGTTCACTTTGAACTCACTTGTCACGCATTAACACTTCAATATGAATTCATACACACACACACACACACACATCACATATATTGCGTCAAAATTGATTATTGATTTAGAATGGGACCTAATGGAATCCTCCAATTTCAAATAATATTCAATCTTTAGTTCAGTCCGAGAATTACTGTCACATTTCTTGAAATTTTTACTATGTGCAACCTCGAGCTCATAGTTAGAGCAAAAAAAGATAAATTTACCCCATAAATAGAAGATCTCGTCTAGTTAAATCAAGAAACGGGGAATATTTATTTCTTGTGACGAAAATAACTTGTAATGAAACCTACAAAAATATCTTAATTTAACCGTACGTGCATGGGTCGTACAATTTTGCAAGTTATAATCGAATTAAAGGGCCCTCTATGCATATAGTGAAATTACACACAAGCTTACTGAAATTGACAAGACATTGACAGTATGGGCTTCACATCCAGACTATAGATTTGTACATATATATGAATGAATATATTGTGTGTGTGTGTGTGCGTGTTTGTGATGTGAGGAGACGTGTACGATGAGAATTTTGATACACAAAGGAAAGAGGTAATTGTCCAATCGGATGGAAATAAAATTTTCATCATATTTGCATCTCAACCAAAACTAACCCTACAATGACCTAATCTTTGAGGGGGGTATATAGCCGAGGTAAGGTCACGTAGTACTAGCTTTGTAATCTTGTGCTAACAAGGGAGAGACCCAATTTGGTAATTTAATAAAGGCCAACTCCTTTTGGTGAAATTATTGACGAAGAGCCTGGCTCGAATCAATGTTGGCAAAGTAATTTTATCTTGGATTATAATTTGTCAATAAATTTCAAGGGAAAAAAATAATTTCCTCAATCCACTAAAAATATAGCACAATTGCATTATTTGACGTGTATGAAAAAGTGTAGTACTTTTATTTTTAGGACATACAATACTCATAATTCAACTCACAACTACTCATTATTTTTAGGACATACGTGTATGATAATTCACATATTTCTTTAAAATATGTGAATTCTATCTACTTTTTATCATTTTAACCAGTTTATATCATTATCTTATATATTTTTTATCTATTTAACCACTATATACATTTTTCTTAAATAATCCGAAAAGAAACAAGTCATCTTCGGCTGGACGAATGGGGTATAATTTAAGCACAACAACTCATTATCTTACATAATGGAAACCTTCCTCAACTCAAATAATATCTACCAACTATATTAAAACACTATCCTCCATAAAATGTCATATTTTTATGGACGGATGGAGTAATTCTATAGGCAGCATGGAGAGGGGTAAAATGGTAAAAGCAGAAGAAGTGAGAGGGTGTGCAGTGGGGTGAATGTATATATATATGACACCAAATGGTAATGTTGCCATGTCGGCTCTTCGTTTTGCCGCAGTGGTTGTTATGTCAGACTACGCCAGACCTCTCTCTGTATCTCTTTCACACACACAACGTGGATGGAGAAGCCGCTACAAGATGGGGGAAGGAAACTGCAGCTCTGCAAGCATAAACCAATTATCAAAAGACTTACCTAAATTGATATATGTTCCAACTAAGGTGTCAAGGAATCAAGGTCCAATTATTAAGGCACAAACAAGGAAATTTATGAAAAAACCACACGAGGACAAAGAATGTGCTTATATGTCACACCAAAACTTCTATCTCATATCATACAAGTTATCAAGAGAGAGCGAGAGGAAAAAAATATTGCATGGGTTTATTATTTTCTTGAATTATCTTTAGGAAATTTAATTTCTATAAATTTAGTTCATATGCTTTGATACTCTTAAATTAGATTCCTCTATTTCTATCATTATATGACAATTGAGTCCTATATACACCTTCAATTTCTTTTCCTTTGAAATTTGGGGGGTCCTTTATGTTTGTATACAATAGATGAGTAGTACATAACCTAGGTTCAACATGAAAAAAAAAGTAACCTAAAATTTCAAAATTAGAGTTTAGAAACTCAATCTTTTAAATGTAGACTGCAAGACTCGACTCAATTTCTATAACTAATTATAGAAACCCAGTCAAACAAATTGAAAATTTTAATTATTTCTATTTATCTAAAGTTAGTGGATATGTAAACACATGATAAAATCTTGTCTCGAAGGACCTCCAACTCCGTCGTATTCGGGACATATTCATTTAATTAAGCTGATATTTAAATTCTCCATTGAATTTGGAGTGAATTGTGTTCTCTTCAATTGACGCTTGAGTTTGCTCTACGAATATTCCCATAGAAATGCACAATATAACCATCTAAACTTTTCAAATTTCTTTTTGTACTTCACATCGAAGGGAAGATGTTTGTTTCAGCGTAATACGCATATTAGATGCCAAGTCTTACTAGTTTCAAAATTGAAGACTATCCTCGAGTTTGGATTCCCCACTGCCCCTGCTGTGTGCCAAATGTCCGAAACGGCAATATCTCGATTCAAAACGACGTCGTTCTCACCAAAGCATTTTCGGGCTTAAGCACACAGTAAAGGCTACATGGGGCCAAACTCTGCTTTGTTCAAACCCCATCAAATTTACAGCAACACAATAATACACGCTGCAAGAATTTATCAAACCAAATTCGCTAAGGCTTCAAGAAAAGCAACAGCAAAACTACACACGTAGTAGAATAGACACCATATACTTGTCATTAATTTTAATTTTTTTGTACCTTTTTCCCTTGCATTCTTTGCATGTTAGCGCCATAGAGAGCAGTGGCTTAGATTACAAATACCTACAAACATAGTCAGTAACCGGAAACAGATACTTCAGCTGCTGATATGGAAGTACTTGGGGTCTTCGGGGAAGTGGTATTCAACGATCAACTGCAGTAGACCATAAACCTAACTCAATAACACTGGCTGGTGGTTACTAGCCTTGAAATATATCTAAATGCAAAAATACACAACAAACAGCAATAGAGAGTTTTTGGAGTTTATAAAACTACAAACCTTTCCCTCATCAGCATCTGAATGGCGTTGAGGAAACACAACTTTCAAGTCATCGTACAGATAAAATCTTCTATATTCATCAGTGCCTGTTTTAATTCTTTCTGAAGCCAAAGAAGGATCTGATTGCCTTACTGATATTGATCTTCTTTTGGAGAGAGTACAAACAAATCGGAGGTGAAGAGCATAACGAAGAGCACCAACAGCAGTTGCATTGACCCTTGAACAGCCATGTTCACACTTTACCTCAGATTTGCAGGGAGCATCATCCACATCATTTTGACATGAATTACATCCTGAAACCTTACTTCTGCAGTCCATGCCATTGTGATTTTCCTCTGAGACCAAAAAGGCCTTCTTCTCATCTTTCTTGTTCAACAATTTTTGCTCTTCCCTTCCATGAATAGGATCTGAGTCTGAGGAAGCAAGAAACACCCTCTGGCGCAAGAATGTCTGTTTGAAAGAACACAATATAGTTTCATTTATGGACTCGGGTGCATAATCAAAATATTGGTTTATTTAATAGGAAACTTATATTGGAGAACTCATGCGAAACGTTATAGAAATTATCCTTCTACTTATTTTCTTTTTGGTCAACCATGTGATGCTTCAATCCAAGGAGACATAAGACACATAAGTGCAAGAGGTCCATTCATAAAGATCATCCATGTTAACGTAAGTTCTGAATGACTGAATGATTTATTTTCATCTTCTTAATTTCATTTAGTCAACCAACGGTTCTGCTGGAATGTGAGGCCCTCTTGCCCCACCCCATCCCGACCAGAAAAAGAACTCAAACCCATTACTGCATTGGGTAAAGTGAAACATCTAAAAGCTCAAAACTTATTGCCCCACCAGATGCGATAAAGCCAAACTGATGAAGACACTGATGATGAGATGTGAGCAATAGAAAGAAAACAGAGAAGAGTTAGGGCTTCTAAAGAAAGAAGAGATGAGAAGCTTCCAGGCAAAGGGTTTAGTTTAGTGAACTAGATTGGAACTGATATAAAGAGAGCATATCTCCAACGCATAAAAACTATATGACATAAGGTAGATATAGCATAACCTGTCACATCTTGACATGTATGTATCTCTCAAAATTGTAAACCAAGATGAGTTGTCACTATAATTAAGAAAATAAGGAACTATACATCCCATGCAATATGAACAGACATTAATATACTAGAACTGACCTTGGTTCCAGCTGGCATGTCGGTTAAGTCGTAATTACATAAGTAAGTGTGAACTGGTGTCTTCTCGGGATTGCTCAGGACCTGCCGGGCCATTCTTTTCATTAATGTAAATTTCGACGAACATGATGGAATATTGTCCATAGTATTCACAGATCATTAAAGAAACATAAATTGGCACATGAAAGAACCTACAACAAGGGACAGAATGTGTGCTGTGAAATTATTTGTAAGGAAAAGAAATGTAAGCTTTTAGATGCACATGGTCAGATTTTGACAGCACTCCAGCCAACAATTAACTTTGAGCTTATTCAGTAATATACTTTGGCTTTTGAAAAGGAAAAACAATAGCCTATAAAATTGAAATATGCCAGTAAAATGTCCATAGAAAACAAGGAAATCTTAATCCAGGAGTTCCTTCACAGCTGAGATTCGAGAAGCTCAAAAATTCATTACTGGTGAGGAACATTTGGATCAAGATATACCAGCTGAAGTCGTCACCATAAATGTAGTTAAAGAGCACGATGCAAAGCTAAAATGTATGGTGCAAAAGGGTATGCTGCTGTCATTTTCAAACATATCCACGACGGAGAACAAATCAATTTGACCATATAGAGTATGTTCCATATATCAGAAGGATGAAGAGAAATAGAATATACCAGTTGAATGCGTCCTTTCACAGGAATACGCAGACGACTGTTTCCATTATGTGGATCACAATTGTCAAGAATCCCTTTTTCACCCCTGCACTTGTTTGAACGTGAATTACCAGCAAGACCTATAGATGCGTAGTATAATAAATAGCTGTCTCCATCCACACTCGTCACTGCAAATGGAAGTTTCTGCGACTTTGGGGAGAAATTTCCTCCTGTTATGCAAAGTATAGCAAGGAAACCATCTATGTTCTGAACATTTTAAAGAAAATAAACGAAACACTTTAGAGTCCAAGCCTTTACCGAAGCTCAGGTCTGTCAATCTACAAAATTATTATCGGGCAATTAATTAAGCTCACAGAAAGCCAACCTAGACAGTGAGAAAAAGAAATAACCTGACTAAATCTTCCCGATGCAAGCCGACCAGACAGCAGAGACTCCTCAAAGGACCCAACCAAAGACCTCCGGACAGGAAATCCCCGCAAATCTTTTCCCAATCTTCTACGATTTCCACTTCCAAGATCTCGACAGAGAGGCCAGTGTTTTCCAGTTCTAGCTTCTGCTGAAGATGATTGGGCTTCTCTATGAAGAATGTCAGTATCTTCACATGATATTCTATTGCTCCTGAACTCCTCTTCTTCCGAGGAAAATATCACCCCTGACATGCTCTCATCAAGAGAACATGCAACCTTTTCCAATACCTCCACTTTCTTACTGCTCCTTATCCTGATTGCAGATTCCAATTGTCCAAAAAATCTTGGCCTAAGTGGTGATGAAGAGAGAGGGTAAGACCCTGGTTTAATAGGTACTGACTTAGGCCCTGAGCGAAGCCCTACCTCGCCTGATTCGGATAATGAATCAGTTCTTGATGAAGGTAGATATGGAAATGGAACTAGTTCCTTGTCCTCCAAAAGAGGGCCATCTGTGAAAAAGATTGAAGTGGTTTTGCTGTTTTTACACAGCCCATCATTTAGTTCTGAACAATTAGTTACGGACCAGATTGGCATAGTTGAGTGATTTTTGCTGCCAACATTCGCTTTTTTACTATCTTGTGCAAAAGAAATGCCACATGTACCTGTACTGGAATGGCAACTGTTCTGAAAATTCCTACTGTCAATATTCAAAGAATCGCCATCAAATTGTTGATAGAGAAGCATTTTATTCAGTGGAGAAAGCATTCGCTTCTTGACAAGTCCACTGGACTCAGTTTCTTTCTGTCGGAATTTGGCAGAAGCAGATTGACAATAGCCACGTGCACCATCTAATCCAAATGACACATTTTTCTCATCACAGTTGAAACCAACAATCCTTGACATTGGAGGTTGAGCATTCCTCCTGGTTTCAAGAGTTGATGAATCATCAAACGGCACCTTTTCGAGAACACTATCAGGTGCCGCTTCCAAGGACCTTTTCTCAAATCCGTCAGGAGATTTTGAGGTGTTCCACCGAAAATCCGGCAAAGAATAATAGCTAGAATCCCCAAAAGTTTGGCTTGCAGCTCCCACACACATCCCACTCACACTGACACCACCAAATTGTGGGATGGTATAAACAAATGTGCCTAAAGCACTAGGTTCACTTTCAGATGTCTCACAAGATGAGACTTGAGGTAATCCCATCTCTCTCCAACAAAGTAATCAACTCTCCTGATAAATTGAGAAACTTCTTCTATCTTACCCACAGAAGTCAATTAATTATGATTTTGGTATAACAAATCCAAAGATGAGAAAATTTCCTGTATGCAACCGCAAAGAACGTAACAAAAACTCCAAGTACAATGCATCAAATTTCCAATCTAAATACAATCGTCATCTCAATTAGCATCATAGCCCGAATGCAATATCCCAGAATAAAATGTGGATTGTTCGAAAATACAACTCCAAGCTTGCAGTAGAATCATAGCAAGTACCTAAAACAAGCAACTCTGGTTCTGCGAACACCAGAACAACACCGAATTAGGATTCTGACTAACATATAACTCTTATCATTAACAAATAAATACAAATGACAAAATCAATAAGAAGTAAAATACATCTAAAGCAAGAGTAACTAGCGACAACTCTAAGATACAACAGACAAATGAAACAACAATTAGATATATCGGACGGAAAAATAACAAAAGAAGTAACAGCTACTTCTGTTCCTAAATCAACACCTCAATGGAAAAACAAAAACATAAATAAAATAACAACGCAACAATTTCAGAAAATTACAGTACATATGAGCTCCGATATCTAAAACAGAACATATATAAAATCCAATGCCGAAATTAAGTTGTCCAAAATCGCCGTTCCCGATATAGGATGATCACTCAACAAGAAACGAAGAAACTCACCGAACAACAAACCAGTTACTTCTACGGCACACATTCCAGTCGCAGGTCGAACAAAAAATTAAAATAATAATTTTTTTTTTAAAAGAAAAAGAAAAAAGATGAGCAGCTAACAAGACATTTCAAACTTCTTTATCAGTCAGTCCAGAAAAAGCGGAGATTCAACGGCATCGACTCACCGATATTAAAGATAAAGAAAATAAAAAGAAGCACAGAAGGATAAAATGAAACTTGCTTTGATTGATCTGATTTCATCGGAATATATACATCATAAAATTAGCAGTAGACGATAGCTGCTGTAACAGAAACGAAACAGAAATCTGACAACCTAACAACATTGCGTTGAGCA
The DNA here is from genome assembly GCA_036937905.1 of Salvia rosmarinus. Lineage (NCBI taxonomy): Eukaryota > Viridiplantae > Streptophyta > Magnoliopsida > Lamiales > Lamiaceae > Salvia > Salvia rosmarinus. Next base: position 3,710,644 of record CM072813.1, read on the forward strand.
CCTACAGCTAATCATAACAACTTCTACGCACTGAAGGAAAAAAACACATGCACGTATATTACATGGGAAAAGCATGTACGTATATGCAGAATCTAATACAACCCCGTTACAAACACAACTACCCTTTTTCAATCGGAAAGCTGGATAAAAGATGGTTTAATCGAACTGTAGTAACAGGTTTGGTGAAGATGTCCGCAATTTGATCAGCGGTGGGCACATGACAAACATCCAATTCTTTCTTTTGTACTTTGTCACGTCTTTAAATGAGTATCAATCTCTATGTGCTTTGTGCGCGCATGATGGACCGGATTTGAGGCAATTGCTGCAGCACTCTTGTTGTCACACCAAATCACAGGTGTAGAGACACCGGGAACACCAATTTCGTGAAGTAGCGATTGAATCCGGACCACCTCTACCGCGGTATCGGCAAGAGCGCGATATTCGATTCTGTGGAGCTACGGAGACGACATTCGCTTCTTGGAACTCCAAGAAATGAGGTTGGAACCAAGAAACACACGAAGCCCCTGTCGATTTACGATCATCTAACGAGCCACCCGGTCCGCGTCCGAGAACGCTCGGATATGAAGGAAGATGACGGGTGAAATGATAAGGCATGATTGAGGGAGCCTTTGAGGTAGCGAAGAACCCTCCGACTCGCTTGCCACTCAAGTTCGATGGGATTATGAAGAAATTGATCGAGTTTGTTGACGATAAAGGTGATATCCGGACGAGAAAGAGTGAGGTATTGAAGAGTGCCAATGACATCTGCGAAACAAGGATGGGTCGGAGAACGGTGGGCTATCATTTTGATGTAGTTTAGTGCCTAAATCATACGGGAATTATGGAATTGCACTCAAGAAGCTTTGTTTTGGTTAGAAGTTCACGTATGTATTTAGCTTGATTCAAGAAGTATGAGCTGATGATTTACGAAAACCTGAATACCAAGGAAATAGGTCACGATACCTAAAGATTTGAGGGCAAATTCAGAAAGTGACCGAATGAGCTCGGAGACAAGAATGAATCCTCTCCGTGAGGAGAATGTCATCCACATAGACGAGAACCAGTAAAATTTTTCCAGATTGCGCATGTAGAAAACGAGTGATCGAGGATGACTTCTTGAAGCCATCTTGTGCAGATAATTCTTCGCTTTATCATACCATGCCTCAGGCGCCGCTTTAACCCATACAACGACTTACGGAGTTTGCAGATATGATCCGGAAAATCATGGTGACAAAGCCTCCTTACTGCTCCATAAACACAGGATGATCGAGGTCTCCGTTGAGGAAGGCGTTGTTGATGTCGATATGTTGAATATCCCGATTATGAGTGGCGGCGAGAAGAGAAGCCGGACGAAACAGTTTGACGACTGGGTGAAGGTATCGAAAAGTCCACTCCACTCGTTGTTGAAAACCTTCGCGACAAGCCGTGCTTTCGATCTATCAATAGTACCATCGGCATTAGTTTTGACGCGAAATATCCACTTGCATTGAATTATGTTCAAGTCATCAAGATAGGAACTAACTCCCACGTAGACTTGGATATTATAGCTCGAAATTCTGTTCCATTGCCTTACGCCAATCAGGGTTGGGCAAGAGCCTCGAGACGCGGTGGTAGGTTCTACAACCGTGAATGTGGTAAAACCAGTGTGGAGGTGTGAGCTATAAAGACTTTTGGTTTAAAAATTCCACTCTTAGCTCTCGTTGTCATGGAATGCTGATTTATAGGAGAGAGGATGTGCAGATTGAAGAGATGAGTATGACGTGTTCGAGGTTGAGTTCTTGGGTAAAGGAGATGTATGATGTTGTGTAGGGTTGATTGGTGGTGATGGTGAGTGTGAGGATGGGCGACGGGTTACGGATGGTGAATGCGTATGTGAGAATGAAGGTGGTGATGTTTGTTGATGGACATGTGGAACTTCGGGAAGATCGATAATGGCAGCCTAATTGACGGACTAGGTGTGCAACACCGGATGACTCAAGATCTTGAAATAGAGATGTGTGGAAACTCATCCTCGTTGAACAAGACAGTGCGGCGAGGTAGACACGACACGATGAATGTAGACATTTGTAACCCTTATGAGACGAACTATAACCTATGAAGACACATTTATCCGATCTAAACGGAGTTTGGAGGTGGTGTAAGGACGAAGAAATGGAAAACAGCTACACCCAAACGTTTTGAGCATAGAGTAATCCGGTTTGGTATTATAGAAAGCGATAAGGGAAAGATTGTTAGTGGATGGGGACGGTATTCGATTTATTAGATGGATCATGGTGGAGAATGCTGCCCACCATAACGAATAAGGCGGTTGAAATGTGCAAGGAGAGTTAAGCTACTTGATTATATGCCTATGTTTGCGCTCGGCTTTCCCATTTTGTTGATGAGTGTATGGGCAAGGGTGTCTAAAGATAATACCTAAGCTTTCAAGTAGAGGTTTGAGACTCGTATTCACCGCCCAATCCGATTGAAGGCAAAGAATTTTGGTTTGGAACTGTCTTTCTACAAACGATTGAAGTTTACAAATCGTAAACACTTGGACTTTGTGTGAAGTGGAAAAATCCACGTGAATCTTGTGTAGTCGTCAACAAAGTGTATATAGTATTTGTATCCTTCAATCGAAGAGTCGAACTTGGACCCCAAAGGTCAGTGTGTACAACCTGAAATGGTAAGTTTGTTTTAATAGGAACTGAAGGAAAATTGAAACTGTGAATCTTTCCTTTGCACACGCATCACAAAACATTTTATTTGGTAATTTCAAGTACAAACCACTGCTATTCAGTGCTCTCGGAGAGTTTTGATACAAGGGTGGCCTAGTCTTTTATGCCACAATTCAACACTAGATATTGATGCAGAGACTTAGGCTTTATTTGAGTGAGACCTGTTCCAAAGACGGCTGGAGAAGGGCGTTGAGGTGTGGCAGGTGTGGATAGATGATAGAGCCCATCTCTAAGAGTGCCCTCCAGTAGGATTTGGTGGGTAGCTTTGTCCTTGACACAACAATAAGATGAGTGAAATTCAAAATAGACTTTGTTATCAGTTGTAAATTGTGAGATACTAAGAAGACTCTTTGTGATTTTGGGACATGTAGAATATTTCAAGAAGTAGAGACTGTGAAGTGTTAGTAGGAAGAGAAGTAAATCCTACATGAGATATAGGTATAAGAGAGCCATTACCTACTGTGAGAGATTGATGCCCTTGGTAAGGAGTTTGAACCTGAAGTTTGCTCAAATCTGATGTGACATGTGCAGTAGCACCTGTGTCAAGGCACCATTCTGATCCTCCTGAAATTTTAGGATCTGTAGAAATAGTGTAGGCTGAATTGGTGTCGTGAGTGGTCTGGGAAGGATTGGTAGAGGAAGTTTGGCCATGATGGTAGTATATGTTATCATTTTGAGTGTGAACAGGAGAAGTGTAGTGTGCCTGATGTGAAGGATTTAGAGTTTCTATGCCAGTAAAGTGTACATCAAACCTCTTGAAACATTTAAGAGCAATATGATTTGGCTTACCACATATTTGGCATATGATTTTGTTATTGTTACCATTGTAGAACCTGCCACCGCCTCTTCCTCTAATGCTTGTACTTCTGAAATTGTTTCTGCCATGACCTCTGGAATTTGAAGAATGTACGTAGGCTGCATGAGCTTGTGGAAGATGTGATGTGATGCCAGCAATGGTGGATGAAGCTTGATTTTGCAGACGTATTTCATGAGTTTGGAGAGCATATTGAACCTCATCAAGTGTGAGATCCTCACTTTTAGACTGCAGACAAACACAGACGCTCTCGAATTCTGGACCCAATCCTCCTAGAACAAAATTTATCACATCCGAATCAGTGAGTTGATGACCTATGCTGAAAAGCTGGTCTGAAATGCCTCTGAATTTTAATATGTACTCATCAATGGTGAGTTCACCCTTCTTCATGGTTTGTAGTTGAAACCGCAATTGAGCTGATCGTGCTCTGGATTGTGAATGAAAAGATTTTCAAACACATTCCATAACTGATTGGCTGTGTTACTTCGGCCAACATAACCGATCATAGATTGAGAAATGGCTGAGAGAATCCAGCTGAATACCATTTGATCACGTCGTAACCAAACATGATATTCTGGATTTGGAGTGGTTTCGTTGATGAATTGTTGTGGTGTAGATGACTGCTGTAGAACATCTTCAAAGCCATATGCACGAGCTGTGGCTAAGATCTGAGTTTTCCAGAAAATATAATTGTTTCTATCAAGTTTGATACTGATAGGATTGATTGAAGGGAGGTTGATTTGGATTGTATTGAGCTGATCCATATTTGGGGAAGAAGAAAGGTAGACGATGAAATCAGATTAATGAAGGTTTTGACCTTGCTCTGATACCATATTAAAGATAAAGAAAAATAAAAAGAAGCACAGAAGGATAAAATGAAACTTGCTTTGATTGATCTGATTTCATCGGAATATATACATCATAAAATTAGCAGTAGACGATAGCTGCTGTAACAGAAACGAAACAGAAATCTGACAACCTAACAACATTGCGTTGAGCACCTACAGCTAATCATAACAACTTCTACGCACTGAAGGAAAAAAACACATGCACGTATATTACATGGGAAAAGCATGTACGTATATGCAGAATCTAATAACCGAGATGGATGTCTCCAGCCGCCGATTAAAGCTTCTGATCGCCGATCAAACAACTGTTCATAAGCTGGAACAATATTATAAGAAAATTGAAAATGCGGTAGGAAATATGAATTTCTTCGTCGAAAAAGAAAAGGTGAAAAATAGAAATGGAGGTTGGTTTTATGCGAAGCAGTAGTGGCGACTGGTGTGAGCCCATATTTTACTTTCTTCTCTTATTTTACTTTCTTCTCTTATTTTTTCTTATTTTAGGTAGCATATTTTTTCTTATGCGAAGCAGTAGTGGCGACTGGTGCGAAGCAGTAGGTAGCATATTTTACTTTCTTCTCTTATTTTTTCTTTTACTTTCTTCTCTTTTTAATAGGATTAATCTTCACTTCTCCATATTTAATGTTTCGTAAATGAGATATATCTGCCATAGTTACGCCCTAATTCATAAACTTTTGACGTATTTCTCTTAAACGAGATAAATTGTAGTATAAATTTTTCCATCGTCTTTAATTTGTAAACGAGATAAATCGTATAAATTTTTTGGCAAGCTAGACAGTGCAATGCACGCACCTAAACAAAAGGATTTTCTTCTATTTCTTTTCTTTTCTGTTTGGGCTTGTGGAAATGCATTTCACAACATCAAATAATTCGACTTTTCTATAACTAGGCAAATAAGAAAAAAGTAATATGCTAACCATGCCTTCTTTTACGTGAAATGAACCACTTCTGATTTAAAAATCCTAAACTCGAATCAACATCACTTTCACTGACAATGTTTAGTTTCGCAAATCATTAAACAAAAGTTGACAGAATAACTAGAGAGCTCAACTTGGTGGTTCTGACAACAGTGTTCGGCTAACTAAAAGGAAAAATATTATGAAACCAAACAAAATGCAAATACAAATCGGGAGGTGAGGGGGGTGCAATGCACATCCCCTCACTATTCATTGCTACAGTAATAATACTATTTTAATGAATAGTGAGGGGGTGTGCATTGCACCCCCACTCACCATGGAACCAACCCCACTTCAAGTGGACACGTTGAAATAATATTACTAGGTCATGCAGCAACGTGGCATTCGCTTATTAGTCATTTACAATGTTTGTCGCGTCGCGGGCCACGTAGAATCAACACACATTATATTCTACAGATTGCCACTCCCCAAATCTCGATTTCACTCGCTCCAAACAATAATCTAACCTCATCTTATTTGATTAAGGGTGACTAACTAGATTCACGTGGAAATAAATTCCCAAAACTTCTTATCCGAACAAATGTTGCACAGATTTTTAATATCAGGCTGATAAAAGCAGGCAAAATGGGGACAAAACATGTGAATATGGGCCACAATTCCATCCATGTTGAATTGGCCACATGACTACTTTAATGGGCTCGAATCTTGGGTTTAGAACCAAAGGAAGGGCCAGCATCACACACACACACACACACACACACACATATATATATATATATATAGAGAGAGAGAGAGAGAGAGGAAGCTCAGGAAGGGAGGAAGATGGAAGACATTAAAGAGATGGAGTGAGTATGCGTTTTGGAATAAATTCCTAACAATGAGCATATGCAGCAGATTAATTTATGACTTGATAGATCATAAACTTGGACGGCTAAAATGGTCTGGCAGCCTCTTCCAGCATCTTCTTTACTCTCATGAGTTTTTCTATTTCCTTAAGAACCTGCTCAAGACAAATGTGTTGGTCAAATTTGGATTGCGATAAACAGGTTTCAAATAAGCATTCTTTTCAAGCTTCAACGAGTGTTCACCTCCATGCACATATCCTCAGCAGTCACGGCGTCAAGTTCATCGTAACCATAACCTAATTGAGAAGCCACTTCTGCAAGAGAGAGAGAGAGAGAGACGGTTAGAATAAACAGAAATGGAGAAATACGAGGATGAAGAACAGAAACATGACATAGCCTCTCACTCTGAAGAGAAATTGTGGCATCAGCTGTAGAACATCCACTTAGCCCACTATTGTATAATGCAGCCAGTTGATCCAGAATCTGTGTGAACTAGTTGTGAGGTTTTCATGAAACAGCTAGAAATTAAAAGTGATGCGTTGATCGTTCAAAGGGACATAGCATGCAACGAACAGCAACTCAAGGCACAAAAGAATGAACCTTTGAAGATGATTTGCATATTGGCATATCAGAAGCAGAAAGTTGGATCCTGTCCTCCTCCAACTCTTTCGCCACCAAGTCCAGCGGCACATCAATCCAAATCGAAACTCCGTGTCTTAGTAGCGCCCTATATGACATTACACAATTGGTTACAACAGACATCATGCAATGCATAATTTAACAAAGCACATCCTCAGATGAAACAACTTACAGATTTGTTGCACTTTTAACAGCTCCATTTCCAGCACAAACCACCAATCGGCCCATTGATGACAATTGTTTCAGTACCTCCGTCTATAATAAATTATAGGATCAAACATAAATTATACTGCATGTAAACATGATACAGTTTAGCTTAAGGGAAAAAAGACCGCCAAAAGTCACCTCTGATGCATGGTATCCGTCTTCATCATTCTCTATGATTGATATGGCATTAAGCTTTCCTCCAGCAGCTTCCTCCACCAGACTATCGCTGCAGAACGAGATCGGTCTTATTGAAGCTAATGCATTACAGCACGGGTCTAACAATCAATTCAGAAATAACGCTTCACAGTTACCTGTCAAAGTAATAGTATCGTAATGCATCAGCAAGAATCTGCCCCAGACCCGATTTATAGGAGCTGTTTATACCTGTAATACGAAATTACAACCTCGAGAAACGAAGTCCATAATATGTATAGATGCACAAGTTCGATATAAATATTCTCACCAACAAGAAATATGGAAGTTCCCTTTATATCAGATGATATCTCCAATGCCTTATTCTGAAATAAACTGAACAGTCGAATCAGTTCCTTAAATTGGCCTCAAACCACATCAGGTAGTTCAAAATTTAAAAAGCGCCCGAAATCTAAGACTCACTTTGATTGCTAAAGACAGATCAAGTTCAACAACCTTTGTAGCCACAGAATCTAAGAAAAAAGAAAGCAAACAATTAGCATAATTTACTAGTAGGTATCTTCTATATTAATCAAATGTCAATTCAGCAAATCCCTGAAGTAAAACTAGCTACATATTCAAGTCGAACAACGCAGCAAGAAAATATCTTAATTGAAATTTACTTAAGATCATATTCAAGTAGAACGCCGTTTTTGTTTGAAGCCCGACTCTGAGGCCATATCGACACAGGCAGAGCTACCAAGTCACCAAAGTTAGATTAAATTTTACCCCAAATTTCACCAAAACCAACATTCATAATGCATAGAAAATCGCCGATTCAGGTTTGAAGCTAACAGCGTAGATTCCACAATATCGATTAGTTTCCACCACAGTACTGATTCAGTGATTCAATTTCCTCAAATTAAAACTTGAATCGCTCCAGAACTAGAAATAAGACAACGTGCAACGGCGTAATCGCTCGTCAGTACATTTCAACACACAATTCTTTACCTGAGGTGCTATTCTCAAGGACAGCGCGGGTAGTAACAGCAGCAACAGCGCGCTGCGAAGTTTTAGGTTTTAGAAACAAAATTGACGCGTCTGGGGGAAATCGAGAATTGAGGTGAATTCCAGCGGAAATGCGGCGGCGGAGCGGCGGCTGAATCAGTGACGGGGAGCTGCGGCTGCAGGTACTACTGGCTTGGATTATCTTCATATCCACCACTAGTCCCTGGCAGTAAAAATTGCTTCTACCATAAATATAACCAAATAGCAATGCACGTTACGTGAAGGAGTGTTATAGTGTATATAATAATCTGTGATTCAGCTATTGGGCTTAAAATATCTATATATATATATTGGGCCTCAACGAACCAAGCCCAATCTACATGGTGACTACGGTTTGAGTTACGACGAGATATTCTCTTTATACACAGAGAACTTCACGATTTTGTTGTTCCGGAAAGAAACACGTGATTTCGACATACTAATGTAAACATCTGATTTGTCTCGTTTAGACTTATGTTTGGGTTAGGCAGCGGATTGATGTCTTACACATTTTTATAATGTTGAATATAATTTTATTATGTTTTACTAGATTTTATTCTACTGAACTTTTGTAATAGATCCACCACCACAAAGAGATTGTGTAAGTGCTTATAATTTCAAAACCACTCCATTTCTTATGTAAAGTGGTTATCCTACGATTAATTGTATGAATATATAAGCTACAATAATATGTAGAATTTAATGTTACATACAGCATAGAAATCTGATGGATGATACCAGTAGACAATTTTTTACTATATTTTTTATATCTATTTTTCGACTCGACCACAATCCAGCTTCATAAAAATGACAGAATAAAACAAACAACTCGACAAAAGAACAATTAAATTTTTATAATCATGGGAAGCTGGCAATACAAGAACTTGTCATACAACTTTAGCATTGCTTGCTCTCTCTTTAAACAGCATTTTCCCTAAAAGGAGTCGCAATGTCGCAAGCAATCTATTGCAGTTTCTTGCTTGGATCGTGCTATCATGTCTTGTAATAAATTCCGAATAATCCAGTAATACAATCCACCATCAAAGTTCATTCTCTAAGAACATCTGCACTTATCAACTCGAACAAGGGACAAAACTCAAATAGACGCACCAAATAAAGAATAACATTGTGACACATCTAGCTCCAAGATATAGTGAGACGAAGTGATTGAGATTAACTAATAAATACAATGAGGTGCAAAAACTTTCACATTTACAAACATTTACCCAGCAAGAAGAAACTCGCAGAACTATATTATTCTCCAAAACTGAAGATGTAGATATTAAGTTGACGAAAGCGAAAGCAGTCAGCTGCCACCTGCATTCACTGAAGTTGGGATATATATTCAGAAAATTATATGATTTTCTCTCCAAAATATGAGTTCAATGACCATCATTATGACATCAAATTTTAGTCATACTTAATTTGTAAATGGAAATGAGCTACCACCAGTTTTGACTTACCTCTTATCTGTCCAGAATTTGGTGATTGCATATGTAAAAGGGAGATCGGTGTGAGCGGGGGAGAAGCAACTCCTGCGCTATCCAGAATTTGAGAAGATCCCAATAGCTTGCCTGAGTGAAAAGCTGTTTCTATCTGAGCACTAGAAGGTATGGAGAAACTTCGAGACACTGTTAGCTGCTGTAGAGGAAGTGGAGACCCTTCTCTCGATTGTCTAAAGGGATTCCTATTCGTTGGAGATACTTCCCGTTTTCTATTGACTAGGGGCGCGGAGTGTCCAAGGGCCCCTATTGATCGCATTGGTTTGGAAGCAAAAGTATCAGGGGGCCTAGGGAGTTCGTGGAGCTCGCTTATTTTTGGTGAAGTTGCAAGGGCAGGTGAGGCATTATGAGACACATTTACGAGTAAGGGAGATTGGGAACCAGATGCACGCGAAAGCAATCCAGAAACTGATATGTCACTGGAGCTAATGGGTACGTGGGGGATGTTTAAAGAAGGTTTGCTTGTTATTGGACCAGAGAAAGCTTGCCTTATATTTTTCTGGGCGTCGAATCCACTCTGAGTATCAACCTGCGGGATAGCAGCTCCCTCAGTCAGAGGCGGCAGCGGAAGAGAGTGCTTATAGGTGCTGCTTTCTTCAACAACTATTTGAGGCTTCGAGATACTGTGTGCAGATAACTGGTCATAAGTGAATTTTTTTGGCTTCTCAATGTCCAAGGGCGATGAGTGCCACAAATTTTTGGAACTCCCAGCAGGTGGTTTGGGACTTGATAGAGGCCCAGAGGTAGTTGTGTTTGAACCTTTGGCATCAGTTGGAGTGGGCAGCACATAAGTAGTAAGCGTCGGGAGAGCATGCCTTATCTCTCTAACTCTCTCAGCAGCATCAAACTTCTCTGGATAGATTGGAGCAGAATGGCTGCCTGCTCGAGGCCGCTGGCTAGGTATTTGATCCCACTGGTTTTTACTGCCACTTCTCTTCAACTCGACATCTTTTACCCAAGATGTTTGTGCACCAGGAGCACCTAACTGATCTAACTGCATATTCCATGAGATAGAAAACATTAAGTTGCAACGGACACTTCATTTAGAAGTACACAGAATCCTAATGGGAGGTCTCAGATGCAAGTATGAAGAAAAGAGAGATAATATACAAAGATAAAGCTAATAATAATTAGAATCCCTATTTAAAGTACAGAAATGTGTGCTGAAGATATAATATAAAAGCCGTAGTTTGAGTCAAACAACAAGCAAACAGAACTTACCTCCATTGAGTTCCTCAAAGTGTAAGCACTACCTAGTTCCTGTTCTTTCTTTCTGTAGTCAAAACCCAATTCTCCATATTCATTACTCTCAAAACTGTTCTCTCCATCATCTTTTCCCCCTCCATTTAATTCAGATAGCTCGTAATCAATATGTTGCTTTTCTGCAACATTTTTAATATATGGTTCGACTGCTTCGAGAGATTGAAGTCCTTTCGGAAAAAATTCATCTGCATTCAGAAAATAAGCACAAAATCAAGAAAACTTAAATAATATTATAACTTACTAACTTGAATACTGGAAACACAAGAAAACCTGTGCAGCATGGTGACGAGCTGCTTGGGTAAATAAGCTCCTGCTTTGCCCTTGCTTCAATGATTCCACACGGAAAGCGCAGAGCCTTGCAGCATCATCATATTCATCGCGAACAACTTTCAATTGTTGCAAGCTAAAAGCCTCCCCTTTTCCATGTCTCGACTTACCCTTTTCCTTGATTTGTCCCACCATGTACTCAAACATCTCCCTGAAAATCAGGAATGCAATCAATAATAGGTAACACAACAAAAAGAATACTCAGTACAAAATATGTGGGGGGAAAGAAAAAGACACCTTTTCTCATCACATTGCAACTTCATCTCCTGCACCAGTGAAAAGTAGATTATCATAACAGTCCACTTCATATAAACCACAAAGTCATCCAAGAATTATACCCAGCAATTCATAAAAATACACCATTGTGATTTACCAGCATTAAAGACGGAAGTATCCAAATGAAAAACAATCCACTAAGAATAAACTGGAGTCTTAGCAATCCACTAAGAATAAACAATTTGAGGTTCAGATATAGATTTCTTTCACATTAACCAATAGGCAATGAATTAATATTCAAACCTCCACTTTCCGGAGCTCGCTAAGGAGACACTCTGATGGGTTTGTAATTGTCATGATAATATGGGACCGCTGAAAAGAAAGAAGAGGGAGTTATGATAAAATTTCTAATATATGTTAAAACTGAATATTAGCAGGATGATATATACTCACATAGCTATCAAACAGTTTCTGAAGTTTAAGCTGTACTTTTCCAAGCATTAACAGTGCTCCTCCTATACAGCCACAGAAGATGTAAAGGATTAACTAAACTTTCCAAACATTTAGCACTGAAAACAAACCATGCTCAATTACATGCACACCAACAAGAGATACGTGCTAAAAATTTGCAAAATATTATCTTTAAAAAATTAAAGTAAAATAAAAAAAGAAGTGTTGGTAACATTGCTGCCAATTACCAAACAAGTACATAAGGCAGGAGAAACTGACTGACTTACTACTTTCTCCATCATCATGCATAGTGGTTTTCTCCAGTAGAGAATTCCCCATCTCCAGCAATGACTCAGAAGACTCTGAAAGAAACAAGAAGTTGTAACAATGAAATTTTAGTATATTGTAAGGAGAAGTATAGCAATCAGAATACAGTCCATCCCTACATGAAAAGTAGAAGAGGGGGCATATAGTAAATATCTATTAGGTCCACTATAAACACTGAACTTAACTTAAGGTACAGTCAAGCTAAAATCTTTGAAAATTACTCAAACTTTGTTGATCATCTACAGTGAATTCTTCTTTGAACTGATTATTGTTAGAATAAGAATCCAATAGATTAAAGCTACCGTGTGTTGATCTTTGGAAGAAATAAAAGTTCCAGAATATTCCAGTTTTGTTTTCACAAAATTAATTAATTTTGAGAACACTTTCTAGCAAGGAAACAAGTATTTAGCTTGGCAAAACAGCTTCAAAATCTTATCCTCTGAAATCATATGTCACTTCTAGAAATGTTAACTTCAGAGCCATTTCATCAAACTAAACAAGTACCATAAGCACTATTTGCAGTAGCTGCAGCGGCAGAAAGTAGACTATCATAGCACGTTCTCATGTCTTTCATATCCTGCAAACAAACGCATCCGGTGACACATATGTTATAATGCAAATAACGAAAAAAGCAAGGGAGTATACGGCCAAATTATTGGAAAATTATAACTAATAAACCAAAAGCAGCAAAGATAACAATTAACACTCGGCACGCCATCTTAACATATAGGAATATACGAGGAGAAGACGAAAAGCATAAGCAAGAAATCACTTGTAGCTAGCAATTAGTATTCAACCACACAAAGTTAGCTCGAATAATCACGTCATATAAATCTACAGCTGGGTGCCAAAATTAGGACTGTGGAAAACCCATTTCACCGGAATTCAAGTTTTCTAACACGATAAGTCGATAATTTCCAAAATAGGTGTCAAAATTCACCTAATAATAACTATTCCGAACAATTCGCACAAAAATACTCTGCTCCCGGAGCTGAGCTTTCAGCATTGGCATACAAAACTCCATCATATTCACAAATTCAAAATTGGGATGTAGTAGTACTAAAACGAGAAACCAAAATAATAATTACAAAAAAAGCAACTTAGTTAACTAAATATGATCCACCTGTGCTGCTTGAGTTAATCCATCAATAGGCAGCGAAAAATTATGATCCCATTTTCCCTTTGGATCGCCCTTATTCGGACCGATAATCCTCATCCTCACCAACGAGGATTTCATCTCTGAGCTATCAACTCAACTCCAAGAAATTGGGGAATTTTTCGAGGAATGCAATTTGACTCGGAAAATCAACAGGCACGAGTCTATTTATTCGCTGAATTGAAGCAAGGATCAAAGAGCAGTTGGAAAAAAAGTGTGGAAAGAAGAATTGAGAGATAGAAAGAAACAGCGGAAGAGAAAATTCTAACGTTGTCCGCCGAAATTGAAACGGCAACTCTGCTGTTATGGCCATGAATGAATATTACATCTTACCTTTCTAGAGAGAAATGTACCGCGTGGTAATTTCGGATCGGTCGGAACTGAAATATCCCCTGCTGTTCTCTCTCCTTCAGTTTCATGCAGTTTGAGCTAGACTCGCTATTATGAGATATTTAATATATTTTCTTCAAGCTATTAACGAATGCGGCTATTATTTATAATTATATTTTTAATAATTCGACTTAAGAAGTATTAGTGACATTTGTACTTATGATATCTCTGTTACAATATTGTTCACTCCAATAGGCATCTTATGCGGTTAGATAATTAATCTTAAGTATAGTTTAATAAAATTTTAATTAACAATTACTTAAAATTTGTTTACGTCCAAATACAAATTTTCTTCTATTTTGAATCTTAATGCAAATTAATTGTTATTTTTAGACTTTTAAGTTCCAACTCACATTGGGTTACATCTTTATTTCACTTCATAATCCTTCCTTTTCTATGTATAGTCTATTTGTTGTTTAAAAGAGTTCATTAACAGAGATGGTGTCTAAACGGTCACGTACTCACGTAATGAAAATCAGTATGTTTTCGTACAATAACTAAAAATTATGTTTAAATAAACTCATGTTACTATGAAAAGCCGTAGGTCTAGAACGAAATTTGTATGGTAAATGTGTGTATATACGTTCGTAATTTATCGTAAGGGTATTAAATAAAATAAAATCAGCTGTATTAATAATTATCAATATGATAAATTCTTTTTCAAAAATAAGTTTGGACAATAGTTTCATTGCTGGGCCTGGGTATATTGTTTTGACCATAAACGTTAATAATTAGGGTATAATTGTTAGAGCTTGCTAATTATTTTTTTCCTTGCGTAGAACGAGAATGACGTGATTAGTGTTGTGAATACATTTTTACCATCCCTCGTCAAATATTCGAAAGATGACCTCGAAGATTATTCTTTTTTTTTTGAAGTTAAGAAATTTCATATTTACTTTCAATCTTCCTTCTTGTGTTATGCTTCGTTTTTATTTTAATTATACTAAATATTTACGAAAGATTATGAAATCCTCTGACGTGAGACACAAGTTTTAGCACGTATCTCGTCCAAGACAAAACCCAATAAATATGCATAGATAATGCATTCAACGATTTAATGTGATAAGTATTTGATGTTCGATCCATTCACCAACTGACGTCAAATAATTTGGTGTTTTTTCTATATTTTGTATATAGTTTATTACATCTTTGACTCAAAAGATCGTTCTTTCATTTTATTAAGTCATATATAAATGGTTTGTTTTATTTATCTAACAATACTAATTCAAGTTTTCAGCATTTGATTACGAAATCTCATATATATCAAGTGTTCTTATATTATCTTGTCAATGAAGTTTGTGACTTGCAATAATAATGTAACTTGGTATGTTAACTTTCAAGACAACCTGCAATAGTTAAATGATGATAAATATTTATGTTATATATTATATATAGTATATTGAACCTTATATTTTACATGAAATGAGTATATATATATATATATACATATAGAGAGTGGATCGAATGAAACAACATCTTTTTGCGACTACTGCGAACATGATGTAAGGCGTTGAAGATGATGTAAAAGCGGTATAAAGTTGTGCATAACGAAAACTTTCTAAAATTATTTTGTTGTTCAACAATTTTAGAAAGTTTTCACTATTCACAACTTTATATTGCTTTATCATCATCTTCAACGTCTTATCGTCAATTCTCAAGCTCTAAAAAAGCAATTCACCTGGATCCAACCCCATTTATATATATATATATATATATGCGCGCGTATATACATCTAAATGTCATTATTAAGAGCTAAGAGCGTAGGAGGAGGGTAATAAAATTATATTTGTAAATCCAATAGTCAAAAGTCAAAGATTGCTGATAGAAACCAATCGCAGTGATCTAGGTTTGAAGTTTGACCAAAAGTCGGTGGGGTCGCTTTCACTTAACATTTTTACCATCATCGGACTCTAATATCTAACAACTTTTTTTTTTAAGGTTATTGATATATAAATATACATATTTTGACGTGATTTTGGTTTTATATATGAGTTTTAAAAAGTATATAAATACACGAATTTTGATTGATTTTAATTTACACATAAATTTAAACGAAGTATATAAATACATGAATTTATTAACTGTAGTAATTTAACCATAATTTATTTTTCTGATCAAATTAAAAAATTGACATGGCATTAGATATAATGAGTTGACAATGATGTGAAAATCTTAAAGTTCGTGTGTGAAGAAGAAGAAGAAGAAGAAGAAGAAGAAGAAGAAGAGATTTGCAATAACCTACTTATTCGTCATTTACTCCATTTACAAATGATGGGTTTAAGATTTGAAGTGCTCTCTTCGTTCTATGTGTATTATATTCATTTTTTTCTATCTTTCTCGTGAAGTATATATATATTTTGTGTATGTTAATGAGTCAATGTGTGTGTTTTGCCAAATATAAATGTTTCTTTTATATTTTAATTATTAATTTATTTCCACATCATTATCAACCCATCATATCTAATGCAATGTCAATTTTAATTTGGTCGAAAAAATAAATCATGGTAAAATTTCTGAAATTAATAAATTTGTGTATTTATATACTTTTCTTAAAGTTTATATGGAAAATCAAAATTATATCAAAGTTCGTGTATTTGTATACCAATAACTCTTTTTACAATATTTTTGGAGTTATTTAGATAATTTTGTTGGAGGAGTTTGATCGAAATTCTAAATTAAGAAATTGACTCCAAATATACCACTATCTTTTGAGTAGAGCTATTTATAATATTTTTATAAACAACGACTGATTATTTCTATCTATATCATCACAATCAGACTTGTTAGATATTTTCTAATCACAAAAACTATTATATATTCGTCCGGACAGTTCAGACAGATAAAAGTATAATTTATTCGTAAAAAATATTTACATTGAAAAAAATATTACTTTTTTTATCTTGTATTTAAAAATATCAATTATAGTAAAAAAAACTATCAATATCCGCACATAAGATCACATTTATTCTAATTTTTATCTTATGAAAGAGCTACTATTTGTCAGTTCAATATTTATAGAGATATTACTTTAGACTATAATGTATATTTTAGTTAACGATATTAAATGATGTTTTAAGTTAGACATACGACTTATTCATTTTCTTTGCCCTGCGCGCACACGATGAATACTATACTTGTTATATGAAAAGTGTACACAAATACATATGTATACGAATCAGAAAAGAAAACGTATTGAGAATACTTCCAACAAATCTAGAAATCACTAAGTTGTTTTTTCGTCTTGTATTATTTGCGTGTCATTACAAAGAAACGTGAGATTTATTCAGTACGAATAAAAGATTTACGGAACTACATAAATTACGGTAGTTTATGACGTACTCAATATATAAGAAATTATTAATGTAATTTTAATTTGGTCAGAATCTCTCATCTATTATATTATTAGACACCTCCATAGGAGCATGGTCCTTCTTATTTATCATCGAGACGTGTTTTCTATTGTCAACGTAATGAAAAATTACAAATAAAACAAAAATATTGGAATCAGATTTCTTCAAATACTTACAAAAATACGCAAACATAATCAAGACTAATTAAACTATCCAAGCATTGAAAATCTAGGGCGATTATAAATTACTAATTGTTTAATGATGCACCTTCTAGTCAAGTAATCACTAAATTATGGAATCTAGACCTAATAAGTTTGAAGTGCAACTTGTAAGCATTTTCACCCTGATTTAGCAATGCGGAGACAAATATAGCGTACATACGAATTATTAAATGAGGTAAGAATTCTACAAAGGCAGCTGAGATGAAAGACTAGATTGCACTTAATGCAATTAGTGGGAATTAAGAAGGTAATTTAATTAGCTCATACGATGTCGTATCATTGGCGTTTTCCTCCGTTCAAATTTGTCGGAATTGAGGAAGACTATTACGCCACACCTAGGGATGTCAATACGGTTGAAACTCACGGTGGCAGAATAACCCGATAAAATTAATGGGTTGGTATAAAATCATAACCCGAATATAAAATCGGGCTATTCGGCCAACCCATTCGGTTGACGGGTTAATCGGGCTGGCCCGTTCGGTCATGGTCACCCATCGGGCGGCATTAAAAAAACTCTTTTTCCCTTTATCTAATAGTTAGAAATTAAATTCTTGATTTCAAAATTTTACTTTTCATGTTTAATTATCTTAACTTTTGTAGTTATTATAGATTGATTGTTTATTTAGTTATTTATAGTGAATTTTTTTTTTTTCAAATTATAAATTTTAATTGGTATTATAGTGAATTAACTTATAAAATATTTATTAAATAGTGAAATAGCTATTATGGAATATGAATATACTGGATATATTAAAAAATAATTTAGTTAAAGCATTATTTTTATTTTTGATATTGTAATAAAATTTAAATAGTATTATATTGAATTAGCTTATTAAAATTTTTCTAGATATAAATTTTAACTCCGCTATAATTGTATTATATTATTTAGAGATCATTTAGTTACATGGAATGCGAATATTAAAGCATATTAGAAAAAAAGAATTTAGTCATGAGCACTATTTTTAATTTTCATTGTTTGCTCTTCAAAGTTAGTATAATAAGATTAAAAAAAAAAGAACTTGTGGAATGTATTATATTTATTTTTCACTTATTTGTTTTTTACTCCAACGCTTAATATAAAATATTTGTTATAAATATTATTATTATCAATAATATATATATATATATATCCTCAAACTTTCTAGCCCGATTGACCCTATGGGTTAGCAAAAACCAAGAGTTTAGGGTTAGGGTTGAACATTCTAACCGAAAAAATATCAACCGAATAATAGATAACCCGAGTGGGTTGGCCAAACCAGCGAGTGGCCGATTGATATCCCTAGCCACACCAATATTTTATTATATCAACCAATAAAAATTTAATGGCGAGTTAGAAGGCTCGTCCCTTTCGGGATCTGGTTTCATAAGTATATTAAACAAGCCTTGATTGACAAAAACTGAAATTCAGCTTGAATTCAAACTCGATAAGTGAAAATGGGGATAAATTGTGCTACTCGAGTGGGGGTGAGTATTCAGATTTCGATTCAGATTTTTGCCTTATTCGAACCGATCCGAAAATTCGAATTTTGAGAAAGAAAAAATCCGATCTGAACCGTATATCCGAAAATCCAAACTTCGAAAATCTAATTTTTTAATAAAAAAAATCCGAACCGAACCGAAAAATCCGAAACCAAATTTTGTTAATTCTTATTTATATTTATATTAAATTTAAAGATATTTAAATAAAATATTATTTAAATATATAAATTATATATAGTTCGGATTTAAAAAATCCAATCCGATCCGAAAAATCCAAAATTTTGAAAATTTTCAATCTGATCCGAAAATCCAAAAATCCGAAACGAATTTCAATTTTCGATTTGGTTCGGATCGGATATTCGGGTTTCGAATTTTTTGCTTACCCCTATACTCGAGTTCCAATATGTATTGTTTCATAAAAATTATTCCAAATTGATTTGGTAGGTAATCAAATAGGCTCAAACGCAATTATAAAGTTCAACAAAAAAGTTTTAAACAGTCAATTCAACTCATATAGGTACATGTAGGCACATAGGATAATATTTAATTCTAGAGAGAATTAAATATTTGATTGTAACTGGTATCAGATACAATTAAACTCCACATTTGGTTTTTACTAATTATATGTTCCCCCACAAAAAGAAAAGAAAAGAAAAAGAAACGAAAGCACATGTTACACTATCTAACGAGCCCAATGAGTTGATCATTAGTATAGCTAGCTAGTCCATTTGGTTATACTTTTTTATTAAATAATTTTGTTTATAACCCCCATTTTACTCGCGCTATTTATTTAAAAATAAATAAATAAGTTTACTCATATGATAAGTCTTCAAGTAATTCGGCAGCATCATTATGAGGGTGTTTAGTTGTAAGTTCTTGAGGAATGTTTGGCAAAATAAGTTTATAAATAACTTATGAGGGTGCTCATAAGGGTGCTCATAAGCTCCTCAAAACAGTTAGGAGTTTGTAAGTTCTTGAGGAATGTTTGGCAAAATAAGTTTATAAATAACTTATAAACGCTTATAAGCAATAAAGGAATTTATCAAAATAATTTTATTATGATTCGTTATTTTCAACATATAGCCTATGAATTGCACCGTTTTTTTTATTTTTCTCTCTCTTACTATGATTTTTTCTCTAATTCATGATTATTTCTAACTTATAAGCAGTAATTATCCAAACACTTCAACAATTTATAAGTTCTTAGCATATTACAGCTTATAAACTCTCTAAAATAAGCGTAAGCAAACACCCTCTATATGCTAGGATGATGATCATCTCCGATTCCCTTGCTTCTTCTCCTCCAGTTATATCTTCGTAATACCCACACGTAGGGATGTCAATGGGTGGTCTTTCCCGGACCGTCAGAAACCGTTTAAAGCCGTTAAATTTTAAAATAATGGTTAGGTTCGGTTGGGTTCGAACTGTTTGGACCGGACCGATCAAGACCCAACCTGTTTTGTCCGGTTCGGTCCGACCCGATCAGTTTTTTTTTTTTTTTTTGCAATAATTTCCAAAAAGAAGTAGCTCTGGAAATATCTGCCACAGTAAATATATTATTATATTATTATTATTTGGATGATACAAAACCAAGCTAGCTGCCATTGCCATACTGCCGAGACCTTGCCATCTCTCTCTCTCATCATTTTTTTAACATTTGGATTTTAATTTTCCCCCAATTTCTCAATCCTGATTTCCAAAAAAGTTCCGTACTATTTCAAACCCTCTACTTGATAACTTCGATCCTCGATTTGTGATTGGATCCTTCGATCTCTGTTTCATTGAGATTTCTGATTCTGCCGCCGTCGATCTGAGAGATTGGATTAGATATAGCTCGAGAAATTTATGGTGGTGATGGACGATCGCCGATGTTCAGAAATTCTGTAAAGGTATTGGGTGTAAGTGTAACCGTGGCCCAGTGGGTAACCGGTTAGAAATGGGTAATACCCGATCCGGATCCATAATTTGATGGCCCGGATCCGGTCCGGGTCTAATATTTATCGGGTCGGTTCTGCAACCGTAACCAATCTT
This sequence comes from Salvia rosmarinus, assembly GCA_036937905.1. Lineage (NCBI taxonomy): Eukaryota > Viridiplantae > Streptophyta > Magnoliopsida > Lamiales > Lamiaceae > Salvia > Salvia rosmarinus. Next base: position 3,731,540 of record CM072813.1, read on the forward strand.
AATTTCTTGGTTACAGTCCCAGGTAAAGACCACCCGTTGACATCCCTACCCACACGGTCACACCGCATGGTTTCTTGAAAAATAACCATAAAATACCAAGTAAAATGAACAGAACTAACTACAGAATTTTCGTAAGGAAATGTCAATGAATCTAGAAATCAAGGAGGCACAAAACAAGGGAAAAGAATATGAGAAATATAATTTGGGGTAAATTAAAATTTATTCTATTTTCTTTAGCAAACATGTATTACTGTTTGATACTTCAGTTTTATAAATCATTAGCTCTTTCCTTAGTCCACACTTGTCCTTTGTTTCAATTTACAACTTAATAAATCCCAAATTAAGAATATTTGAAAACAGATTTTTAGAAAGGAAGAAAAAAACTAGAAGCATGTATATTGTGTATAATATTTCACTCCACCATAAATAATTAAGATAAGTTTACACTTGTTATTGCACTATCATATGCAGAGATGCACGTTCTCACCTACAAAATGTATTACGATATTGTGTAGAGATTTATCATTGTTGTCTCTCTAAAAGGTAGTAGCAGTGAAAAACAAGCACATGGATACTAATAGGGCAAAATGATCTCTCTCTCTCTCTCTCTCTCTCTCTATGGCGCCGTTTGGTAGCTGTCGCCCCGCCACACATCGCTTGAGTCTTTGAAACGTTGTGTTTGAACTAGTATTGAATTGTTTGAATTAGACTTTAATTGTGATGAATTAGGGTTAACTTGTGATGAATTGTATGATTTAGGGTTAGATTTTGATTAATTGTATGATTTAGGGTTAACTTGTTTGAATTAGGTGGTTTAGGGTTGAATTTTGATGAATTGTATGATTTAGGATTGAGTTGTGATGAATTGAGGTTGATTGTGGTTAAATGTATGATTTAGGGTTGAATTCTGATAAATTGGAATTGAATTTTGATGAATTGTATGGCTAATGATTGAATTGTAATGAATTGAGTTTGGTGGAACGTTTCGCTCTAAGAGATAAACCTTTCAACCTTATTTCATGGTGATGTCAGATTCGGTGTGTGCTCCAATCTTGTTATATAAGCAAAGATATTCGCGGCAAAATGAATTATCATATGTCTGAATGATAAAAGGGCTTTGGACCTTTAACGAAATTCACCTCTAACTGGTGGTTGAGCCAAACCCAATAAGAGAATGCATAAAACCATCCACCATCAGTTAATTACATTCTATCTATGGTATGATTTGTACTATAACCTAATCCATTATCAATATATATAAAGTATGATTTTTACGCAGGAACGTGTGATTTATTCAATACGCACCAAAGATACACTACAAAAAAAATGTCTAGTAGTTACATATTTTTAGTGACCCCAAAAGAAGTGTTACAAAATTTATGATATCTTTAGATGTGACAAAATTTAATTACACCAATACATGCATCAATATATTTTGTTACACATAAAATATATGTAAATTTTGTTACACTTAAAATGTAGTAAAATTTGTCACATATATCCATGTAATTAAACCTTACTACATTTAAACATGTTACAATATTTTTTGTTACATATAGGAATATAAATAAATTTTACTATAACTCAAGATTTTCAAATTTTAATATATATATATATATATATATATATATATATATATATATATATTCAATTACTTGTCGATTTTGGTGTTCCAAATTGAGACCTTTTTTAGACTTAATATTTCCAAAATAATGAGATAATTTATTCCAATATAATAGACAATTAATTTGTTAAATATAACAGATATCAAGGCCAAACAAAAAATATTGAAATGTAAAGAAAAAAGAGAGAGAAAAATTTCAAATATGAGAAACTAGGAACTACAAAAAATAGTTACACTTTCACATGTCACAAAAAATAGTTACACGTTCATATGTAACAAAAATAGTTACACTTATGAATTTCACTAAATTTTGTGACATATTTTTTTTTTGACATGCATAATAGTTATTCATCCACAAGATGTTATAAATTTATTTAGTGACATCCATAAGTGTCACAATTCTTCAAAAATCATGTCACTATTGGAACATTTTGTTGTAGTGATAGCAGCTGCAGAGCCCATGAATTCATAAAAAAAAGTATGATATGTTTATACACACATACACATCGTATTTTTATATAAATTACATTGATTATAGTGCAAATCCTCACTGAAATTAATAACTATAAATTAGTACAATAGTCCTTGTGCATCTTATAGGTAGTGCACCAATATTACTATAACATGTCTTTTTATCATTAGTTTTAAAGGCATAATTTTTTGCACCAAAACTTTATGTATAAATCAAATTCAGCAACGAAAAACGAGCAATAGAACACCAATCAAGTGCCGTGACAATGAAATCGACCCAAAAAACAATACCATAATAAGCTATTCGAGTAAGATTGTAAATAAAGGATCAAAATCCTGCAAAATGTACGGATTCAAATGCAACACAAAAATGATTATGGTCGTGGACTAGCAGTTTGAACGCCACCAGTATCACCACCGTCGCCTGGAAGTTTTCACCATCGTCGATTGCCGCCGCACGGACCGCACCCATGCAAAGACTTGAAAAATAAATATTTTCATGGTGGGATTCACCCCTCTAATAACCTCCAACGGGGCTAATTAATATAGATTATAGAAGTATACTTCATTATTTTATTAAGAATTTGATTGGAGCTATACGAATAAAATTTTAAATTGATAAATAATTTCAATATTTTTTTATATAGGGAAGTTATAGTGAGTAAAATGGAGACGGTATTTAGAATTATTTTTTTTCTCTATTTCTAACATTGACTATTTTAGGCCCATATTAATAATTCAATAAACATACTAACAATTGCAGCAGTAAAGACCAAATAATTTTAGAAAGAGGCGATATCATAAATATCAAGATAAAATATAAAGCAACGTAGTGTAAGTCTTCACTGAAAAAAAAAAGAATATAGTTTAAGTCGATCTTTAGTAATTATCAACTGACCCTTTTCTTTTGGGCCTAATTATATTTTAATTACTATTGTATAGTTTTTCTTGATTTTAGACCCAACAAAGGCAGCTTAGTTAGTAGCCCAAAGATTAACTTTCCAAATTGTCTGCCAAATTTGGACTCATTATTATGGATCGGAAAATGCCTATGCTAATATTTGTGGAAACTTTGTCCAAATCATGCCATTTCTATATATGCACATAACTGTGTCAATGTTTCAAGAAAAGAACATTGATGAAAGCAAGCGAACAACTTTATGGCCAGTGTCGGAGCTAGGGGTGAGTATTCGGGTATTTGGTCGGGTATGGTCAAAAAAATATCCGAATTAAAATAACCGAAATTTTAGAAATGATATCCGAACCAAACAAATAATTTCACAAAATAACCGAAAATTATTTCGGATATATCGGATAATTGGATAAAACCGAATTTTGCCTTAATTCAATTTTAAACAAAACATACAAAAATATTCTAATACTCAACAAATAACTAGTTTGCAATATTTATAAATAACATTGTCAAATACTAAACAATTCATTACCAACAATCTTCATAAGTTCAAAGTTCAAAAAAACATTACCAAATACGAACAATTCATAAAAATGCTACAATCTTCTCAAAACACCAAATTTAAAGTTCAATTTAGGGCAACTATTTATTTTAATTATAATATTACTATACTATATATAAATATAAATTTGGTGTCGGATATTCGGGTAAAAACTCATACCGACCGAAAACATACTACTAAAATATATTTCGGTTATAACTGAATTGTCAAATAATCGATTTACCCGAACCAAATTAGATATTTCGGTTTGGTTCGGTTCGTTATTGGTTATTAGACATTTTGTCTTCCCTAGTCCACTAAAAGCATCTCCAATGGTTCACTCTACAATATGATGGACTCGACATTATTGTAGAGTAAAATATAGAGTAATCACAAATTCATCTCCAATAGTCAACTCTACAATGAAATATTTTATTTTTTTATCTCTATTATTGAGCAAAAAAAATTAGAGGGATGAATAGTACCATTTTATATGTAGAATGATACTATTCATTTCCTTTAATGTAGAGTAAAGTGGAGCGTATTATTAGAGATAAAAGATACTCTACAATAGAATGAGACTATTGTAGAGTGATTGTTGAAGTAAGAGTCTATAATGTAGAGGGGATGAGTTTAAGACCCTAGCAAACATTGTTTATTGCTTTTATAATTTTATCAATATTATGTGTAAATCTATGTGTAAAAGTTCTCAATCGCACCAAAACTGATTTCTTGAAATCTCAAAATCAAAATTTAGAAAACAGCCAATATTTTTCTTTACTTCCTACACCCTGGCCTGCATGTGTGGGATTAATGAAAAATGATTTCCAAAGACATGGATGGAGACAAGAATTGGAATCCTTAAACCCCAAAAAATGTAGTTAAAGAGGAAGGGGGAGAACGACGTCGTGGTGTCGGTCGTCCCGACAGCATGTTGGATCACATGCCCACTTGACTTAACCATCATTAATTATGCTTGTTTCACAACTGCAAAACATTGAATGTTTTATTGTGGGTTGCAGCCTAAGTAAGCAATCCCTCTTATTGCTAGACAATCACCTTAACAAACCATAATTTCATCCCACAAAAACACAACATGCATCATCCAAAACATACTCCAACCATTATTCCAGTAATTAATTCGCACAAGTTTACTATTATGAGGTTACGTAGTATTCCTTGTCCATGCATACACATTCAATAAGTCAATCAAGACTTCATTCAATAAGTCAATCAAGACGTCATGTCCCCTAGAGACAGCTCAATGGTTAAGGTGGGTTCATGTGGTCGAGAAGTCACAGGTTTGAACCCCACCAAACACCTATTGGGTTTGAGCCTGTCACATCTGGTTTTCCAAGTGTGGTTTACCTGTCCTCTGTGGTTTGCAGGCTATTGGCTATTGCACAGAAATGTGGGGTTTATCCAATGCGCACTTAAGGTAGCGGCTGCAGTTCCCATAATATTAAAAAAAAAAAAAAAAAACTTCATTTCTGGCTAGATTTGGACACTTGCCACCTTCGACGATATCTCTGTTCTCCGCCCTTTCCTTGGGAACGAGTTTTGTTGTTGTTGTCATTAATTTTACTGCTTCGAAGATGTTTTAGCTGATTTTTGTTTTTTCTGAATCTTTCCTCGTGACTTAGACCAACTCCAATATTTAATTTTATTGTAGAGTTAACTCTATACTACTATAGAGTAAAATATAGAATAATGTAATATTCATCTCCAATAGATAATTCTACATTTCACTATACAATAAAAATTCTATTTTTATGCTTTGTAATATTAAATTATTTTGTCATGTAACTATTATATATCACATATATTTATTGTATTTATACTCAATCATATTTAATTATAATGAACATAATTTAATTTAAATATTTTTAAAATATAATTTAATTATGTTATTGTATGTTTATATTGTAATTTATGCTATAGCATTTTTAAAATTTATATAAATATCTTTTATGTTTTGTATATATTTATACAATTATCAAATACAAATAGTAATATACTATATTAATAAGAGAAACCACATATAAATAAAAAATAAAAAATTTAATACCATCAAGATATTTAGGAATGTACGAAAAGATAAAATCTAAAAATTAAACAAGATAAATAATAATACATATTTGGGAAAAGAAAACATGAAAAACAAAAGGAAAAAAAGAAGCAAAAAAAAAAGGTATCGGATGAACAGGTATTGCTACAAGCGTACAAGAATCGAGATACTCCGGATTTAAGCGTTGCGGTAGCAGTACGACTCACGCTAGAAAAATAGTGACTGTTATTCTAAAATAACATTTGGACTACTTCTCTTCAATGACATGTATTTGTTCCTAATTTTTTGAAATGACCTACATATTAGGGATTTGCATAATTCCCCTATCTTTGGACTGCTTCGATTACAAATAAAATAAAATAATCAAGACTATCAATAAAAATATTACTTTCTCTCGTCCATCAAAAGCTTGTATCGTTTTTATGGCACGAATTTTAATAAATTGTAATCATTTAAAGTGAATGAAGATAATAAATAAATATGTTAATGGGTAGTGAAAGTAAAATGTGGATCGTTTGTGTTTTTTTTGTAAATGAGTGGATAGATTAAGGGTAGTTGATATTTCAAAAATGAAAAAATACAAATTTTTAGCGGACGGACCGGAAAAAAAATTAGCACAAGCTTTTGGTGGACAAAATGTGTAATATGTTCATGCCAAATAATCCAATCCATTATCTATACGTGGTTATGTAAGAAAAATCAAGATTATATTTTTATCAAATTCTGAGATAAAATATAATTGGTAATTAGAAAATATTAACACGTTGTTTAATGGATGCTTTAGTACGCTGGCGGAGCCAGTAAATAGCAGGGGCTTCAAGCGCACCACCTATTTTTTTTTTCTTCTTATAAAAGTGTCAAATTGTCCGTATTTAATTTGTACGAATTGTTGAGCAAAAAAATTCATCATCAAATTGAATCGAAGAAAAAACTGACTTCTCAAAATTCCTAACTCAAAATTTTAGAAATCCATTCACATTGCATACGCTCCTATTCGATCACGTCAAATTAGACGAAACATGGAAAGTAAAAAAATACTGAATCCATCTACCGAAAGTTTGCGTTTAATTTCTTTTTGATCCATCAACAAAAAGCTTTGCATTTTTTTCTCTTTTGGACATATTTGACATTTATAATAGAGAAAAGTTTTTATATAGTCATCCAAGTTAAGGAATGTCAAATTATAGTCACCAACATAAAAATGTCAAATTATAACCAACTTACTGGCCCTATTGGGACTATATTGGTACTATTTGGTGATAATAGTCCAATAGGGGCAGTAAGTTGGTATAATTTGACATTTTATGCCGTGGTATAATTGACATTCCTTAACTGACTATATATATATGAATTTCCACTTTATAATATGTGATCTCTTCTCCACTTATACAATTAATTAAATCTCGTATCAAAAGCGATGCAAGTTTTTATCGAATGGAGGAGTATATTAAAACACACAAAAGAGAGCCGGAGGATGGGGTGCGTAAGAAGTAAGTAATAGACATCCTAGATTTTAGGGAAGTCCATGTTAAGACATCATCATCCACACAAATCAACAATTTTCACACACACATTCATCACCACACAGAGTAAAACAACATTAACCGTAGAGAAGCATTGGTTGCTTTAAGATTGCTGTTTTTGCAACAAAAAATCGCGTTTGTTATCATAGCCTCTCTGATTGTGTGTGTGGATTATTATTGCAAAGTATAAAATTTGAGTGAAATTGATTGTACTGCACTGTAATAATAATAACAGTAATAATAATAAGTGGACCTACTGCTTTGACCGTAATAAAAGGCTAGTGTGTATCAGCAATTTACGCCATAATTTGATCCCACTGTAAACTCTCTGTAACTTTACCGCTGTGGCTACAAAGTATAGGATTTCATTGATGCAGTGCTCCTGCAGTTTTGCTTTTTCGCAGTTTTATTACAGTCTCTTTTATTTGCTGCATACATGTTTGACCACAATATTTTTTCTACTCAGCGTGGTTAATTGGGCTTTAAATGAGTCAAGCTATTCGTGAGTTGTTCGAAGCTCGGTTTGATAAAAGTCCGTCCGAGTTTATTTAGTGAAACTCATTAGCTAAACAAATCAAGCTTGAACATGGTAGTATTCGACTCGTTAGCTTGTGAACAAGTTCGTTAATTGACTTAGCTTGAAAATATAAAAATACTAACTAGATAAAATTATTTTTTGTTTATAATTAGTAATTATTGTGTTAAATCTCTGACTACTTTTATTTTTTGTAAGAAATCTATAAATATATTGTGTTATTATGGATAAAATAATTTATATTTAAAATAAACTAATTAATATTCTAAACATATATTTAAATTTGGAAAGTTTATTTGGGTTCAATTAAGCTAGTGAACTCGAAATATTCGATAAATAAAGCTCGAGACTCTACTCAATATTAAACAATCCAAACTTGAACACGTTAGTGTTCGGCTCGGTTTAGTACGATTATATCCCTGAGCATGATGAACTATAATTGCTACATATTGGAGATATGATCATACATTCTCTTTCAATGCAATAATTTTATACTAAAAATGCAAAATGTATTTGAAAAGTATGTGTGACAGTCTCCATCTATTAGATGTTGGTGGGAGTTAACCAATAGGTCGTCCCCAAGGTCCAAGAGAATCCCGTAATTAATTTATTCAACGCAATGTTGTATGTACTGATTATTATACTGTATCGACGATTTCATAAGTTATACATATTTTGATAAAATAAAATACATAATGTAACACAAAAGTATATTAGAAAAGTTCAACTTTACTTATCCCCTTATAAATAGTTCATTTCAGAATTATGAGTACCTTTTCTCAAGGGATTATAAGTCTAGTAAACATTATAAAAGTTGCATTTATCTGACAATGACCTCTTAACTAGTGCTACTATGCACTATAAGAAAATATTAATTATTCTGTATTTATAGACATTTTTGGGTGAATAAACTAATACGCGATGATTTATTTAATTAACCAATATAACAGATAAATTTTATATAAATATTCCTTTGTTTGATACTTGAAATGTATGTAAAAGGTGAAACACATGAATTCCACTCAGGCTCGATGTAATTGAAATATCATTCGATCAATAATCAACCAACTTCAGACGCAATCAGTTATCTCAATTCACACACATTTATTCCTATCCTAATTTAAGAATACATTTCAGATTTTTAAATTTATAAAACTCTTTACCTCCGCCCTTTTGCGTATTTTTTAATACATTTTCGAATTTTAAATAGTCCTATACGTTGCACCCAGTCACATAATTCTACCTACTGCAGCTTCACGAGGTCACATACTTGTGAAGAGGCTAAGAATATGCAAACAATTATTAAGTCATTATATATATATATAGGAAGTGGATCAAATGAGAACCACATCCTTTTTTACGAACTCTGCGATTCATATATAAGACGTTAGAGACGATGTACAAAACGGTATAAAGTTGTGTATAACGAAAACTTTCTAAAATTATTTTGTTGTCCAACAATTTTAAAATATTTTCCTTATGCACAACTTTATAGATTTTATTCATCAATTTTATACATATGTGCATAGTTCTAAAAAAGATAATTTCACTTGATCCAACCCTATATAGAAATGGAGACTAATACATTTGATTGCGCTGGAAAATTTGATTACAAAACTAGTTTAATACATAATACACCCTGTCAATATTATAATATTTTTTAAATCTGGCTGACACACATGCAAACTTCTAAATGACTATAAATTCTCAATTATGTATTGTCTACTATAATGTTCCGTTATTTCTATAATTTTTTGGCCCGATGTTTGAGTCGTCCCATAAAATATTATATCTCGAAAATTCGAATTTGGACTTTAGCGGCGTAGGACACAAGGCAATACAAATCTATAGTTAATTTCTTGAAAGTTGAAATTAAGTAATGTTATTCTTAATGTTTTTTGTATTTGTACGATTTTCGGGAAAGGTGTAGAAATTGAAGTTCGGTTTCTCACTTTGAGTTTGGGGAAGGGGATAGGTAAATTGCAAATTTATTTTTATAATTATTGATACAAATGATCGATATCATTAAATTTATAAATTAAAGTTCGATTTAGTTTTTTGTCCGTTTATTTGAAATTAAAGAAAAAATTGAGTTCATCGAACTTTGATTTTTATATAACTTATAAATTTGATAATCTCAACATAACTTATTATATACTTAAATAAAAAATAATATTACTTAAAAATTCAAACCAAATATCTGGAATTCACGAGAAGTGCTTATAAAGAATGTATGACAACTCGTCAACGATTATACTCATTTCGTCCCGTTGAGCTTGACTTATTTTTGTTTGATACAATTATTCAAGAGAAGATTATAAAATGGTTAAAAAATGAAAGTATAATCTACACTTTCCTTATTAATTATTTTAAAAAAATCTATGGGATAATTCGAAAATAGAAACGAATCAAATTTGATTGGACGGAATTAACATAAATATATCAAAAGAAAAATGGGATCGATTTTGAAGTGGCGTGGATCAATTGGTTGACACAAAGAATCTTTGACATGTTTTAACATTATCCTAAGTCTTCAAATTTCTCACAGACCAACCTGTCTTGTTCATCGAACCCTACAACATGAAACCCATTTTCGAGAATAATTAAGGAAATAATATTTTAGTTTTATTGTTTGGCGTGACGGGCTTGAGTTCGCTTTGCAACCCAATTAATTTAATTTATATTTGTTGGTTATGATATTTTTCTGGATACGAATAAATAAATTCCAAAGAGATGGGCCTTGAATTTAAGGAAATATAGAAATACAAAAAGTGAGGTATAGCTAAAGTTTGTACGATTCCGTCTAAGGAACAAGTATACATTAGGTGGGGATTAATGCTGATTTAAGTTCTTTCCTTCGCCTGGTTGAAGATGCCAATTGAATAATATGCACTGAATCAACCAACATGTGACAGATGCCATTAACCACCACCATTTTATTTTTTCTATTTTTTTCTTGTCTTATCTTTGTGGAATCACATAATAGGATCTTTATTTATTTTGGAAATTTACCAGAAAATATCGAGTTTGAACCTTTTTAATAATTTTTGTCAATAATAAAGCAATTTTCCAATATCAGAATATCTACATATCGTCTGAAGGTGGTGTGGAGCATATGCCATGGTCACGTCCTGATGAAAAAATGATGGCATTTATGAGGATGTGGTGATGATAGATGTTTCGCATCATTGAGACGATCACGTAGACATCCAATATTCTAAATACAAAATAAAAATAAAAATTATGATATTATATGATATCTTTCTCTTTATCTCTTATTTCTTTCCCGTTCTTTAAACTAGTAATTCAACCGTCGCTAGTTAGCTAGGGCTATGTTTCGTTATTATCTCGTAGATGTTATCTTGTATGAAATATATTTTGGTTTGACACTATGATCTGATTGAGGGAAATCGACATGTCCGGATACAAAATGTGCAGTCTTTAGCCATTTTGTACACTTTAAAACATAATAGTTTATTTAAACCACAAATAACTTGGTTTATTCTATTTTTACACAATCATATCAAATGAAGGAACAAATATTGCACCCATACATTTCACCCAATTTAGATCGGAATACAAACTCATTTCTTTGGATTCCTCTTCTTTTTCTACTTAGTCTCTTTGCTTTTTCCTCCTCAAAAATCAATTTGCCTTTTTAAATGAAATAAGCGTCAGATTCTGGCAATAATAAATGATGCCACTTTTTTGTGTTTAATGATTGTTTTGATCAAAACTTATGGTTGCTTTTGAAAGGGGGGAAAAAGGTCTAAAGAAAAATATTGGCATTTGGAATAGGCCATGTGCGAACTTGATAGATTTACTGATTCAAAATCATAAATATTTGTTAATCGATATATTTATGTGTAACACATCGAATAGTGAGGACGTGTATTTCAAAAATGTCTTCATAAATAATTATTGGCATTTGGAATCGGCATAACATTAAAAAAGTGAAAAACAATCTTTATTCCAATGAAAGGTTACTCTATACTACTCACACCAAATTCCCAAATTTCTAAATGAACAAAATCCCTTTTAATGTTCTATTCCAAATTAGTATTAGTATTCTTTTTTGATAAATTAATACATAAATTTTAAAGGCTGCGTCACGGTGGACTCGAACCCGAGACATTTGACCTCGCATTAAACACTCTACCACTAGGCCAACACACACAATAACAAACACGACACGCACTTAAGAGACAAACCACGATTTTAGCTCAAACTGAGTAAATCAATAGAAGAGAGGTTGCAATCTAAACCCTTTTTCTCATTGCCAAATTGTGAGTAATGCATTACAAAATGAGACTTCATTTCATTAGGCCCTTTTTGATTTCAGGCAAATCTCTCATAAAAAACGGACACTACGACTACTTGCTTCCTGATCTAAATCACTAGAGGAGACGTCAGTGACACCACTCGAACACGACGACGACGGCGAAGACGACGCCGTTTGAGCAAAGGAAATTCCCAACTCATTTTTGAAATCCCAAGATTTCTTGCCATGGTCTTTTCTTGCTCTTTCTTTCCTTTGATGCAAACGGCAAACAACCCAATCTCCCACTTGCATCAGCAGCCTCTGCAAAAACATAAGCCCAATTCATATTTTCATCCAATTGAGGCAAGGACATGATTTCATTTTATTTTATTTTAATGATCAAATGTTTATGATCCATACCTGATTCAAGATTGGTGTTTTGAGAAAGCCCACAAGAGAGAATTCTTGCAATATCCATGGAGTTTTCACCTTTCTATCCTGATAGAAAACGAATGATTTCTTGATTCCAATCACATTATTGCTCTCTGCAGCCACAATTTGCTTGTCTTTGCCGCTTGATTTCCAGTAGCCACAATCAGTGCTGAAACTTCTGCTGCATTTATTCAGCAAATTCCTCTTTCTCTTGCAGAAGAAATATCTCTTCTCCTTCAAGTCACCTTCACCAAATCAAACACCACAAAAATTAGACCTTTTTGTAAACTTTTCAAGAACTAACATATTTTCATCCAAAATCAGCAAATGGGAATCGAGAAATTTGCAGAAAAATAGACCAGCTCTCTCGAGAATATAAATTTCTTACACGCACGATTTTATTTTCAAGATTCTTAAAATACAAAACCTTAAAATCAGCAAAGAGAAACAAGAACTAACCAGGCAAATCCCATGGATTGAACTGGAAAGCTTCCAATTCAGGAATGACAGTGGCGGGCAATGGCAAACACAAAACCTTCCTCTTTAGGTAGTGAAACAATAGTTCTTGATCGGTGGGGTGAAATCTGAACCCAATTGGAAGTTGCACACCTCCATTTTCGCCCTCACTTCTGGCCCTCTCCATTTCAGTCTTAATCTTCTCTTTAATTAAACCCTGCAGCAGAAAATTTTGAGTGCAGGTTTAAGAGATGGAGGAAATTTTGTTGTGGGCTATCTTGAAACAAATGATGCTGCTCTTTATATAAGAGAAAATACAGCGGAATTTCTAATTTTTTTTGTAAAGAAAACTTTTTTCATCCGTATTAAAGTTTGGTTTGTATTTATTTTTCTAATGATATTTAAAATTGAGAAACCCTACTCTACTCGGACTCCGACTCGAACTCGAACTTCTTCATTGACCTTTAATTGGTAAAATTATTTTTTCGGAAAAGGGAAAATACTACACGTCGAAATCCTATTTCTACTCGGACACAAACTTCTTTATTGACATGTGATTGGCTTGGAAACTGTAAATTCGCTTTTACACGTTAAAATATTTACGATATAGTACATTTGTTTTATTAGAAGAAATAATTAATAGACCCCGTGGAAATCCTATTCCTACTCGGACTCGAACGTCTTGATTGACCCTCTATTTGGTTTCAATATTTTGACTTCAAACAGACGTGTTAAAGACACTAACGACGTTGGTTTATTATTGTTTTTTTGAGGGGGACGTTGGTTTATTATTTTTTAATAATGTGATTCTATTATTTTTGGAGTTTTATTTATAAGATGACAATTTTTAAGAGTTGACTTCTTAGTTTTGGAATTAAAGTGTTTGCAAACAAGACTCAACATCGACTAAGAGAGTGTTTGGCTGAGCTTATAAGCTCTTTAAAACAACTTATAAGTTGTTTAGGACCTTATAAGCTGTTGCAAAGTGTTTGGTAAAATAATCTCTTAAACAACTTATAAGCTGTGAAAATAAGCTCCAACAGCTTATAAGCTCCCCTAAAAATAAGTTGGTCAACCCTAACTTATTTTTTTATAAACTTATAGCAATCATGAATTTACTAAATAACCTTATTATAGTTCGTTATTTCCTACACATACACTATCAATTTCACGTCTCGTCAATTTTATATCTCTAATTCACGATTCTTTCTCTAGCTTATAAGATCAATTATCCAAACACTTTAACAACTTATAAGCACTTGAGACATTACCTCTTATAAGCTCTTGAAACATCTTATAAGCTCTTGAAGCTTATAAGCACTATAAAATAAGCTTAGCCAAACACCCCCTAAATTGATACAGAGCCTAATGTTTTGAAAATCGGACCGGATCGGTTGGTTCAACCGGTTTAATCGAGAATCGATTAGTTGAGCGGTTCGAGTTTAATATGAACCGGTAAAAATCGATGAAAAAACCGGTTAAACCCATAATCCGATGAATCATATCAATTTTTTCAAACAAAATAATAATCTGTAAAATGAGAAAAATTGTGTTAACAAGATTCAAACCTATAACTATTGAGTTGGTAGATTGACATATTAACCAACTCACCAATTTGAAGCTTTTGATTTTAATTCTTTAATTAATTAATTTACTTACTAACAATATTGACTTAAATATTAAATAATTATTATTAATTCATATACAATTAATATTTATTAAAATATTGTCATTAAATAATTATTATTAATTCATATACAATTAATATTTATTAAATTATTGTCATTAATTAATATTATTGTTAAATTGAAATTCATGTAAGTGGTTATTATAATGTAAAAGAATCTTTTAAATATATTAATGAGTAAATATTGAAGATTTATTTTATTTACTTTTGATTGATACAATGTGTAAAAATTTTAAATTTTATTTAAATTTATCATATTAATGTTTACTCTATATATTTATATATTTTAAAATAAACACATCATAAATATAAAAAATCAAATACATACGGGTCATCCGATTTTTTTAAACGATTCGATAGGTCGAATCGGTAATCCAATAATCCAATCAATTAACCGATTCAATGTTCGGTCCGATTTTTAAAAATTGCTTATAAGTAGAGAGGTGTATAAAGTCACATGTATCTTTTTAGAAATTCCAATTTTATAAATTGCATGTTAATTAAATCATTTTATATTTAAATAAAAATCATAAATGAATCAAAATGAATATTATTTCATTTTTAGGAAGTCTCATATGAGATCGTCAGATTGATGAGACGAATCAAGATCTGAATCCAAATATCTCCATTTTTCATTATATGGATTGAGATCTGAATCTTGACTTATTTATAGTGAGATGTTTCACTCAAATAAATCTTTTTTTTTCCTTTCTTTTTTCATGATGCATCTCCACTCAAAATGTGTCACTCCATCAATTAAGTCTCTTTAGCAAAAAAAATCTAAAATGAATTAATGATAAAACAAAGTATGCGATTGGTTTTTTTTTACATTTATTCAATTCATTATCATTTTTCTTTTGGAAAATAAAAAGTAGACCAAAACGAACCCATCGAGAATATGAGAAGGCAGGAAAATGATTTTGGGAATGGCCTAAAATAGTTAGATACCTATTCTATTTTGCTAAATGTCTTGGGCCTAAAGGCGAAATATAACAGGCTCGGGATTCATAATTCAAGCCCAAACAACGTATAATAAAGAAATATTTAGAACAGCAAATAAAAACGATGTCATGCATATATTATTACTTTTCTTTTTCGAAAGGGATGCATATTTTAATGAGCGCGAGCGTTATATAGCCATCCAAGTTAAGGAATGTCAAATTATAGTACGAACATAAAAATGTCAAATTATAATTGTTGGTCCTATTGAAACTATTTTGTGATAATAGTCCCAATAGGGCCAACGACTTGGCTATAATTTGATATTTTTATATTTGTGGCTATAATTTGACATTCCTTAACTTGAATGACTATATATATGTATTTTCACTATTTTAATATTACGACTATATCTATTCATATTCAGTGGCGGATGCAGGCCCTGGCATGACTAGGCCATCGTCCGGTAAGATTTTTTTATTTTTTTAATATATTTAATTATTATTTTAATATTTTATAATTTTGTCCTTCAACTTATTTGTATTTTTTACATCTATTTATAAATACAGTCTAGTGATCATTTTTTTATACTTTCCACCAAAACTTAAAATATCTTATTTGATATTCCCTCTCAATAAGTTTATGGAATTTTTACTTCATTGTCTTCTTGTCACTTCGACTCTCAAAACTACTAACTATACTCTGAAAATTTGGAGAAAAAAAACACAACAAATATTTAATATTAAAGAACTCATCACCATCAGTAAGTTTCGCTATCTTCTATAGAAATACTATTGATTTATATAATTTACTATTTATAATTTATATTTTTTATATTTCAATTTGTGTAGTATGTATTTGTATTTTTAAATGCTATTATTCAACAATTTGTTTGTGTTTATGTTAAGAAAAACTCACATTTACTATCCAACTTCAAAGCTTTTGGTTTCTACTGCAATATAGAACATGCATTAATTCTCCACTACGAAAATTGTGAAGTCAAGGTTGCGAAATAAAATGAAAGATTATTTTTTATCTAATTCTCTGATAATATTTATCGAGAAAGAAATTGATCAAAACTTTAAAATTGATTCAATATAAAGGAGTTTGATCTCATAAAAAAAGTAAGTCATAATTCAGTTATAATTGTGAACAAAATAAATATTTCAAAATTCAACTCGGTTCTTTACTTTTATTCTAAAAAATTCTATTAAATTTTTCGATGGGATCTTCCCCGACCAATTTCAAAATTCTGGCTCCGCCCCTGTTCATATTGATAGTTCGATCTCTATAAGTATTATAGATAAATTTCTATAAATACACGATCTATTTTCAGTCCACCTTACACATTATGATTGTTCGAAATAGAACCAAATTGAATCGTTAATATTGAAGTGAATTCGAAATTGAATAAAATATATGAAACCACAACACAACTTAACCACCCAATTACTCTGCAGACTGTGCCTCCAAATCATTAATTTATTTTTTTCTCCTTTTCCCGATCATTTGTATTCTTTGCATAACCTTACAAATAAAAACATATATATATGTTCCAAAAAGACACATGATATATTGTTTTACACCACAACTTTTATCACTTGCTGCGGCAAAAAGAATGTGATCAAGTGACAGCTGCATATTTTATAAATTAGGCTCAAAATCGTTATTATAAAAAAGTTTTCATTCATATTATTTTTGTTGAAAATTTTTGCAATAAATACATAGTCTTCTGTATATAGCCCCGGGTTAAAAATGTCTTAAATAATTTCTTGAACTTATTGTTTGTATTCTGAAAAATAAATGAAAAATATAACGAAGCAAATTGTGAGATTTCATCAGCATATTAGAGTGAAAATGTCATAAAAATTTGCCCCTACATATGTTACATTACACAGAGGGGTTTGACATAAAACCCGATAAAGAAAAGAGAGTAAGACAGGATATACAACTAGAAAATAACCCAAGTAGTGATACAAACAGAGCATCATATTCTGATTGCTAATCATCCTAAGTTAAAAGGAGCAGTAGCCCAGAAAATATAATAAAAGAAGAAAAAAGCACCTAAAACACACCAACTCACACACACAAGCACAACACAAATCAACTAGTATACAATGGTGGTGGTGTGTATCATCATTATTGCTGTATTAACTCAGGAATGAGCTTCAACAAGAATTCCAGCTCCCTTTGTGAGAATTGGGGCCTGCTCCCCTCTACTATAACTTGCTCCTCTCCCTCCATTACAATCTTCTCCTCAAGGTCGCCCCTCGGCCTTATCATCTTCGACACAGCCTCCGTTATCTCCCTCACCAAATCCACGATCACCCCATCCACCCCCATCAAATGTTGAATATACACTGCCTCAGCCACATTACTGCAAATGAAATGATCATAGTCAGTTTTTTTAAGTCCAAACCAAATATAGTAGTATTATGTATGTTTACTCACTTCAATTTGCCGTATGTGAGCAAAGAGAGCTTTAGTTCTTTGATTTTATTGACTGCTCCCGGATGCCTAAAGATGCCCCTCACCTCAGAGACAATCCCTTGCAGACCACCCTCCAAACATAGTTTGATGGCTTCTTCCAAGGAATTTCTTCTTACATCATCGTAGATCTCGTTTCCTCCGTTAGTGAGGAAAAACACCTGCTCACGACAAACCATTAGAAATCCAGTTTGTTCAGTAACATTTTTCAAGAATCGACTTCGTGTTCAGCTAGCTTACAGGGTAGGTGTTCTGGAGTTTCTTGACGACTAGAGCAGCATCGGGCTGGAAGGTGGAAAATATGATTGGGCGTTCGTTGGCATGATTGAAAACGACTTCCAATATAGCTTGCAACACATGGGTTAGATGCTGTTGCTGATAATTAACGTAGTCGTCAAATTTCAATTCAATGTTGAAACCCAAACAAGGGTTAACTTTCTCGAATGCCTCCTGCAGAGTGCACGCAGGTTCATCGCTTTCAACGGCCCAATTTAAATATTTTCCATCTTTTGTTTTCCTCAACAATGGTTTCCCCTCCAAACCAACCTCTCTCTGAGGGCCGTATGTAAGGAACTCGGACAGCGACAATTCTGTGACTCTCTTCTCATAGATTGATCCCTGCAAATTCACAACATATCTCTCTTCAAACTTTGCTACATTAAAATCAAGGCTATGAATAACTTCTAAATTCCCCCTCCATATACAAACTCCTATCCCCAAATCTTGATACGATTGAGAATAAATCTCAGTTTCTTATATGATTAAGCTACGAATGACATCCCAAAAACTATATTGGAAACAAGAAGAAGGTCTTACATTTTCCTCGGAGTAGATGAAGTTGTCATGAAAAACGATGGGGCAGCCATCCTTTGTCACCTACAAAAACCAGAGTCGTATTCTTTACTCCCCTGTCTAATACTCTTGCTGCAAAAGTACCCATCGAGTACTTTCACTATTCAAGAGCAAAGACCATAAACATAGAATTCCATCCACGCATAACGAAGAAAATCAAGAAAAGGCAACAAAATAAACCAATCAGTATCATGACCAAACTAACAAACGAAATTATTAACTTAACCAGACCCTAGTTTTAAATTTTAACGGCCAATGTATCGTATGTTTTCGAAATTAAATTTGAGAATGAAGATCAGGAAGAAGAAAATTTTTATTCTGATCAACCTAGCAGCTGAAAATCATAGGGTGGCTGTTGTATTTATGTTCCAAAATAAAATTTGAGGTTGAACAGGAAGAGGAAGATTAAATTTTTTGAAAGGTAAAACGTGTCGTACGCGGCGGCAAAGAACCGTTTATACAGCAGTCAGAGAAAAGGGGGGAAGACAAATTTTAACAAACACGGTGAAAATTACGTAAACAACGCCAGATAACGGCGAAAAGTATTTCAAGACGAGCAGCTTGGAGAATAACGAATGTAGTCTAAACCAATGCCACGCCGGAAAACGACGACGGCGACATAAATATTAACAGAAAAAAAAATCACAAACGATTCGGAAAAAAAAAAAAAACGAAGAATGTGTACCTGAACATCAAACTCGATAAAATCAACGGCGTGTTTTCCGGCTGTATTGAACGAAAGGATCGTATTCTCTTTTACTGCCTTCATCCTCAAATCCGATGACTGCAACATGTTCATCCCATTCCCCCTATGCCCGATCACCAGGAATTTCGGCACCTTAAACGACGTTGCCCTCTCAATGTCCGCACCTGCAAATCCAAAACCACCGTCTGAGACCAAATTCCACCAGAAATTGACAATTCACGAAGATTCCATTCCAAGACAGCTGATGTATGCACGCACGTACCTTTTGAGAAACGCGAAGGGTAGAGAGAGAAAGATGCATTGTCGGGGACACAATCGAGATTGGGAACGTCGGAGACGTGAACGGCTTTGAGGGCCATTGTGGATGTGGAGAGAGAAACGGAGAGCGAGCGAGGGGAAGAGGATACAATTGGAATTGTCGAGTTTGTTGTTGTGGAAAGAGGTTGGACGAAGGGTATTTAAGGACCCCTGAAGCCCGGAATCGCACCGCTAGAATATTCCTTTTTCCTTACCTAAATCCGTTTTATGCGTTTGGATATTCCATCTTTTACATTTCGCATTTCATTATTCATCACTCAATATCTTCTTATTAATCAATAATCATAAAAAAACTCAACATGTCCGCTTCTCAATGTGAAATCATGCATATGTTACAACTGGAAGATAATGTAAATTAATTGCAAGTTCAACGCCAAATTATTCTACTCCAATTTGTTTTTGATATATGGTCTTAGCTTTTGTCGATACGAGTTTTAATAAATACAATAAATATAAAGTGAGTAGAGAATTAGACTCATATAATAAAATATATTATGTGAGTGAAAAAGTAAGTTATAAGTGATTTTTTTTTGTAAATAAATGGGTTGAATTTTGATA
The DNA here is from genome assembly GCA_036937905.1 of Salvia rosmarinus. Classification (NCBI taxonomy): domain Eukaryota; kingdom Viridiplantae; phylum Streptophyta; class Magnoliopsida; order Lamiales; family Lamiaceae; genus Salvia; species Salvia rosmarinus. Next base: position 3,751,911 of record CM072813.1, read on the forward strand.
AAAATATTGACTTTTGGTAAGGTCCATATTTATATAAGGAAAGTGAACGAATTTTGTAAATGCGATAATAGAATTAAATGAACAAATATGATAAACACAGATAATACATTTTTCTTTCTTTTCTAAATTGAGCTATTCATTGGCCGTTTTTCATAATTTATTCTAAATGATTAATTGTCGAGAATTTTCTCCCTTCATTCTAAAACGAAATAAAACTACATAATTGTGATGTTGACATTATATTCATAATGTTTTCAAAATTGTGTGAAAATTGCAGATACTTGGATAATACTGTGTTATTTACGATAAATTAACCTCATTTCTATTCTTATTATTCATAAAAAATGGTTTGGTTGGAATGAATTACCATCAAAACTTTTATTTATTTAGATAAGAGGTACCGCTATCATTTTCGGATGTTTAAATATTATCACGAATTATTTTATTTGTTTGTAAGGTTATCCATAAAATTTAAAGTATGTCATACGCCAAGTAAATAGAATAATACAGGTGGATGTATATAAATTTGAAAAAATTGTTATGGAAAAACAATGATTCATCAATTTCTTTAAACATGTTCAATCTGAAGAAAATTAATATATGTGTGAAATTCGCTAATAAACAAGAATAAGTCGTTTTGCTCGTGTCAAAGCATAGAATTTTTCAATTTTCCATCTTCTTCTCAAGTCAAATTAAATCATGACACGGTTGACACCCACATTAAACGCGGTCGTTTCTGGTGGATTCTTGAACAAAGGCTTTGTCGTAAATTTGACCAAAGTACATGTGCGTAAAAGTAAAAATACAATTTTTATTTTTTATGATAAATCCGTCGACATGATTCGACATACATACTGTATGATATCTGCAAATTACATATGAAAAAAAATTATTTAAAAAAAAATTAATATGATAAACTCGACCTATATTATTATTGGCGGAATATAGAGAATATTTGGCTGAGCTTATAAGCTCTTCAAAAACAATTCATCATAAATAATTTGATGCAAGTTGATCGACAAAATTGTTTAAGGAGCGGTGATTTAAAAAGAAGCATGCATGATGCATCGAAAGCAAGGTTTATTCTAGAAGTTGTAAGGAATATGCGATAGAATATCTCCAAAGAAAAAGACGGTTTGGTTAGGAAAATCACAATCTTTAAGCTTTGGAGGAGACTCCACCATTCTCTACACTAAATTCGCACAATCATCGTGATAGGATACTACCAACCATCGCGCCCAAGATCGTCTAATACAAGAACCCGACATCGCGCCTACCCGACAAGTTCGTACCATGAAGACTCTAAAATCGGTGAACGCAGAAAGTTTCACCATATCTAAAGAATCATAATTCAAGAGGATAGGATCTCGAATCCCAGTTAGAAGACTTGGATTCAAGATCTGGGTCAATACGTTTGTGTATAAATAGAGGCTAGAGTAGGCGAAATAGATTCATTCACACTCTTTGTAATCGCTTACACATTCAATACACGAATACTCTCTCTCCCCGTGGACGTAGATCTTATTCATAGATCGAACCACGAAATCCTGGTGTTCTTGCGCATTTATTTCCCTTACGAAATTAAGATCGATCATGGCCGTCTGTGGGAAACGAATTTTGTGTTTTCGATCAACCACCGCTTACGGAAATAGTCACGACCGTGTACACCGAAGCCACGCATCCGGGACCGTCGCCGGTAACAACAACGCCGACGGCGAAGGGAACCGAGCTCGAGCTCGGAAGAGCCCAATCGAGAAGAAACCCCGAGGGACATGTCCAAAGTCTCGACGAGCACGGACACCCCGCCCGCAGGAGGCGGTTACCATAGTGAAGGAAATCGCAGCAATAATCCGGGAACATCCGCTCATAAGTAAACCTCGACGACGCCGCTGGGGTTTCTCGAGAAAATAAGGAGCTTCCTCCAGACCTCGGTGAAGCACGTGGTCGCCACGTCCCGAAGAACGGAACGCAAGCCTCATCTAGATACGGGCATCACAACGAGAGGTCGGGCCCAAACCGACCGCGCAAGGAACGAGCAACGCGGAGAGGACGTCGTGACCGCCGCCCGGCCTCGATCGCCGAATGAATCCATCCAATAACTCCGCCCGATCTCCGCGGACGAGCAACGCAGAAAGGCATCGTACGCCGTGAAGTCGGTCCGAGTCACCTAAACGAGTTCGATCGTCGAACTCCGTCCCAATCTCCGAGGACGGCTTCGATGGATACGGAAAATAGTCACCCGCTCTCAAATAGATACTCAACACTTCTCCCTGATAAATACGGTACCAAGCATCGCCCCTATGACGGGCCGAGAGATCCATGTAACTTCCTCTCGCAGCCCAATACAACATGATCAACCAACGCCTCACCGGTTCATATGTGTAAACTCTTCCGGAGTTACTCGTCGACAACGCCCGCAGTGGTTCGACGACCTACCTACGGAAGCATCGGCCCTATCGCGACCGATGGCGCCTTCCATCGAAGGTTCTTCCAAAGGCGAGTCAAAACATCGCCGGCACACCTCCTCACCATAAGGCAAAGCCGTAACGAGTCCATCGGTGACTTCACGACGAGGTTTAACAAGGAGTGTTTGAAGGTCAAGATGTGAACGACCATTAGTCATCTCGGCCTTCCAAACGGCATCTTGCCGGGCCTTATACCGAGAGATCGCTGGCACGAACCCGTCATGCTGACAGTCATGGCGCATAGCCAACCGGTTCGCCAAAGCGGACGAGGCCGACAAGAGAAAGCGCCAAGCGCATGCGCAGACCCTCGGAAAAGGAAGAAGAGATGAAGGAAGGAAGATCGGAACCAAGGCCGCGGCGCCTTGAAAGATTACATCGCCTGATAAGGTCCGTGCTCGGTCCGCGTGGCGCCGGAGCGACCTCAATACACCCCGCTGACGGCCGAGGCGTAAATCTACGCGCCCATATGAACCTGCTCGAGAAGCCTCGACCGATGACAGGGAGGAAAGAGGCGCCGAACCGTGGATAAATCGCTCATTCCACGGAGACTATGGGCACGACATCAAGAGTGCAAAGAACTCATGGGAGAAATAGAGATGTTGGTTCAAGATGGACCTCTGAGAAAGTACCAAGGACAGGGTCGCCAAGCCGACCAGAGTCAAAAGAAGAAAAAGCAAAGGAAAAGGGGAAATTGCGCACCCCACGAAAAAGCGAAGCGCGACACCGACGAAGAAGGAGACGACGAGCCCCAATATGACGGGTGGACTCCACTATTACGGGCTCCCCGTGAGTCACGAAGTCTTCCTCAAGGCCAAGCCCAAGTCCTAGAACCGTGAGCCTAACAACAAGAGGTTCGAAAGGACGAGACGATTACCTTCTCCGAAGACGGCCCCGCACTGATAATACCCCACCAGGATGCGCTGGTGATTCAAGTAGTGGTCGCGAATAAGTTGGTAAAGCGCGTATACATTGATAGCGGCGGCGTCGGTGAGCATCCTTTCAAGGAATGTTTTGACAAGCTAGGGATAAGAAGCGCCGCACAAGCGCCGCCGCCACTCGTAAGCTTCATCCAAGAAGAGACGCCCGGAAGGGATAATTGAGCTACCCGTCACGGTGGGAAGTCACCAACGAGCTCCACCAAGGTGGTGCAATTCTTCGTAGTGAAGGCCCACCGCCATATAACATCATACTAGGGCGAGATTGGCTGAACATCGTAAGGCGGTGTGTTCAACGTACCACCTAACAATGAAGATACCCACCACGGGAACAGCCGTGATCCGAGGTGATCGAAGCAAGCCAAAGAATGTATGCAAGTTGCCTTACGAGGTGCCGGACCTCGGTCCAAAGACCCACAGCATAGCAATTAAAGAAACCCGGGAGTCGGAGTCGAAGACATCGCCACTCCGATAACGGTGGAAGAGGTCGCATTGTACAAAGACGAGCCATTAAAGGTCCTCAAGGTTGGTTTCACCAAGGCACCTAAAGTGAAGGATCGATCATCCAACTCCGAGGGAATTCGGGACGTGTTTGCTTGGTCTCCCCTCGACATGATCGAGTCTCGCCGAGTATCATCACCCACCGCTCAACATCGACCCGAACATAAAGCCGCCTCGGCTGTAAAAGAATTTTTGCAGCGAACGAAACCAAGTCATTCATGACGAGGTGAATCACCGTTAAAAGCACGATATCTTGCTCGAGGTCAAATATCCGACCGGATAGCCAACCCGGTGATGGTAAAGAAAGGAGGAGGGATGGCGAATGTGTATCGACTACACCGACCTCAATAAGCATTGCCCAAAGGATTGCTATCCCTTCCCAACATCGACAAGAAGGTCGACGCTACCGGTCGGATACGAAGTCTTCAATTTCTTGGACTTATACAGGATATCACCAAGTCCCGATGGACGACGAAGACGCGCCAAGACAAACTTTCATTACCGACTTGAGTCTTTGCGTATAAAAGATGTCATTCGCCTTAAAATGCAGGGCTACCTATCAAAGGATGGTGGACAAAATATTTCACCCTACATAGGTCGAATGTGGAGGTATACGAGACGACATCGTCGTCAACAGCAAGGAAGAAGCCGCAGTGTTGCCGACCTCCGGATCGCCCTCGGCCTTCTTCGGAAAATCAACCTAAAGTGAATCCCAGTGCACGTTTGCGATCCGGTCCGAAAGTTCTTGGGTGTTGGGTTTCACAAGAAGGGCTAAAAGCAAACCCGCCCAAGGTCCAAACCATTTTAGAAATGAATATGCCAAAGACCATCCATGACGTACACAAGCTAACAGTCATAGTATAAGACCGAGCCGCTTATCAAAAGCCGCGGATAAGCGCCTACCCTTCTTCAAGATACTCAAAAAGCCCCGAAATTCTCATGGGACGATGTACACAAGTCCGCTTTGAAGATCTCAAGAGCTACCTCGCCAAACTCCCACTGTCTGTCCCGAAGAGGAGGTCCTTTCTCTACCTCGCCGCCTGGACGAATCTATAAGTGCGCCTGCACGAAGAAGGACGTCGACCCGGTGTATTTTATCACCGAGCACTAAAAGGCCTCAAACGAGGTATCACCGAGAAGCTTGCGCTTAGCGTTGGTAACGCCGCGAGGAGACTACGTCCATACTTCAATGCGCATCCCATACAAGTCCTCATCGACTACCCACTTGGCAAGTATTGACGAAACCCAAGCCTCGTGGAGAATCGCGAAATGGGCAATCGAATCGGGCGAACACGATATATCCTTCGCCCGCCAGCCATCAAAGGTCAAGCCTAGCGGATTTCCTTGCCGAGGCTAACTTCCGAGAAACCGCCCACCGAGTCCGTGACGTACAATGCCAAGCCGAACCAATGGATGAAATACCAAAGGAAAGGCTGGCAACTCTACGCTGACGGGCTTGGGAAAACGGTAATGGAGCAGAATCTTACTCCTAGGCCCGGACGGCCAAGAGATCACCTACTCACCGGTTCACATTCAAAATACGAACAACGGTGGAGTATGAAGCATCGATCGCAGGACTTCGCCTCGCTCAAAGTCTCGAGATACGAGCCGCAGAGTTCACAGCGACTCTCAAGTCGTCGTGAGCCAAATGTTGGGAAAATACGAGGCAAAAGCAATGAATGAAGAAGTATCTTGAAAAGCAAAAAGCCCGCAACGGACTTTCTCACACTTCCGGATAGTTCGCATCCCAAGGGAGCAAAATAGCCGAGCCGACATCTTAGTAAATTGGCCTCGCCATCAACGAGCCCGCCAAGAGAGAAAGTCCGGGCGTAAGCATAGACGATGCCGATAACGGAGCCGAGGTCAACGTAGTCTCGGATGAAGAACCCAATTGGATGACTCCCATTCGAGAGTACCGAGAAGGCGCGAGCGCCCCACGACAAGTCGGAAGCTAGGAGGATCCTGAACAAATCTGCGATATACAATTGAGCAGGGGTCCTATATGAAAGTCATATCTCCACCTCTCTTAAGGTGCTGGGGTCCGAACCGAGCTAATTACGTTCTCACGAAATACACGAAGGATCGTGCGGAAGCCACATCGGACCCCGAGCCTTGTCAAAAAAGTCATGCGATGGGGATACTATCACAACAATATTCCAAGACTCAATGGACCTCATAAAAAGTGTCCAAGTGTCAAATCCATGGGACGCATTAAGGCTACCGCAGACCGACCTCACCTCCATACAGAGCCCTTGGCCGCTTATGCAATGGGGATTGATATTGTGGGCCCTTTGTAAAGCACCGTGACGACCCAATTTTAATTGTTGCGATCGACTACTTCACGAAATGGGTGGAAGCGGAGCCCTCGCGAAAATCACAAGCAAGAACGCCTCAACTTCGTCTCGAAAAACATATTGTGTCGCTGGCATCCTCATATCCTCCTTTCGGATAACGGAACACAATTCACGGATAAGACATTCAAAGATTGGTGTCAAGAGCTTGGATCCAACAAAGTTCACCTCGGTGGCCCATCCTCAAGCAAATGGTCGACCGGTTACCAACAGACCATCGTAAAGGTCTAAAACTCGCCTCGACCGAGCTAAGGGCCTCGGGTGGAAAATTTACCACGTGTCTTATGGTCGCATCAACAACACCTCGGACCTCGAACGAGAAACACCCTACAGTTTGGTGTATGGAACCAAGCGGTGATCCTCGCAGAGATCGGAGTACCGAGTCCCCGCACTATCACTTCTCCGAAGCAAATGGGGAAAATCTACGAGCTGATCTAGACCTACTCGAGAAAAGAGACCTCGCCACATCAAGAAGCTCTGGACAAGCAACAAGTAGCTCAGATTACAACCAGTGTTAAAACCCGACAATTCCAAGTGGGCGACCTCGTACTCGAAATAATGAAGTCAAGAAAGCCGCAGCTCGGCAAGTCGAAGCCATACGGGAAGGACCTTCACGGGTCGACGAAGTCCTCAAGAAAGGGCCTATAAGCTCGCTCAATTGTCCGTGAGCAATTACCCAACGATGGCACATCATTCATCCGAGATATTATGCATAAGTGTTAAGGGTCGGGTCTTATTCGGTCGTGTCTTTAAAGTCCTGCTTAGAGTCCGAGTCTTATTTGGTGGTCGCGCCATCTTTTATCCATAAAATATTATTTTTGCAAGTTCTACTCGTCACTAATGCATAATTAATCTTCACATTATTATTTACCCTCTACGGAGGACGAATTCCTCGACGGAGGTCGATTACCTTCGTTTCATACGAAGGTAAATTAAACGCCAGATGCCTACATACGAGATCGATTTCCTTCGCTTATATCGGAGACAAGATTTCTATGTAGATGATAAGGACCACCCTCCCGATGACCTCGGCAAAAAACAGAATCATTCCTACATACGAGATCGACACCTTCGCTTATTTCAAGACGCTTTCTCTATGTAGACGAATAAGGGACCACCCTCCCGATAACCTCGGCAAAAACAGAACCATTCCTACATACGAGATCGATTTCCTTCGCTTATTTCAAGACGGCTCTCTATGTAGACGAATAAGGGACCACCCTCCCGATAACCTCGCAAAAACAGAACCATTCCTACATACGAGATCGATTTCCTTCGCTTATTTCAAGACGGTTCTCTATGTAGACGAATAAGGGACCACCCTCCCGATGACCTCGAAAAATGCGAACCCCTACCTTCAGACAGAACGGATTCCTTTAAAGCGGAACTCTACGAAGACAAACTACCTTCGATATTACTCTTGTTCAATACAAAGTCAATAAGAAATCATTCTTATTAAATAAAAGATGACAGTTACATTTTACGAGGACGAGCGGATCGAAAAGTCGAGCCAATCCCTAGAAAAATCGGGATTCAGCAGCTCATCTATACTAATCCTACCTCTACCTCATCCTCGGTCTACACTACGGGCCCCGCCAACATGACCTCGGTCACTTGAAGACGCCGCTCTGAGCCTCGACTCGGACACCGAGGACGCTGGTTTCGACCCCTTGAGGATCCACGTCGCTCAAGGGCAATAGCACGCCTCTTGAGCGCGCCACCGGATCGTCATAATCGGTTCATTTATTCTAGATCGAGAAGCTCCGCGTAAGAAGAGGCCTCGCATCCCGTCAAGCATTTCGCCGAGCCGTGGTTGTCGAGCGACGATAGCCAGATATGCTCCCAAGCCTTTTAATTCAACAGATCGCCCGTGAATCGCTGTGAGGTCCGACCATATTCGCGCCGCACCTCGCACAACGGCGCAGCAGCCGACAACCTCGCTTCAACTTCCGGATCGCCATCCCACCATTTCGTGGATAACCTCCTCGTACTCGGCATGCTCCTCGCCTATCACCTGGCCTCCTCCTCGCGACCTCGACGCCTCCTCCAATTCCAAAAGGCGAGCCTGGGCTCATCACGCCTCCCGAGCGGCTCATGCTGACATCGACTCACCGATATGACTAAGCTGCCTTTATATGGAGGAGTTCGACCTCTTTCAACTCAAGAGCCTTGACAGTCTTCGATTCGATTCAACCAAGGAGAAGCATCAAACATTTCAGGCGACAACTGAATAAAAAGATAAGTGTTTTCATATAAACTTGTGATTCTATTAATATGCCCTTAGGCAGAAAACAAGTGTACATTTACATTCAAAAAAAAAAAAAAAAAAAGGGGATCAACTGACCCCTCCAGATGCCTCGGGCTTGTCCACCACAGCCACCTCCGGAGCATGGAAAGCCTCGGCCTCCGCCTAACTCGCTAAGCCCGGCCCGCCTCCTCAGAACTGCCGGCCTCGCCGCCTAGAACCCCAAATCGCAGCATCCCCGACCCTTTGTAAGATTGGCCATTAAAGCGTCGGTCGGGGATCTCGGTCCACGTGGCAAGCGAGCAGACTCCGTGGTCGCAGAACCGAGATGAAGTCAAGCCCGCAGACGGAAGCTCCTTCAGCCGCGAACAAGGACATCAAAATAGGCCCGCCTCAGACATCGCCCTCTATCACCTCATACCCATACTGGATTTATCCACCGGTAGTCCTCGACGACTTCTTCGATCAAGGCCCGAGATGGCGCGCTTATTGAGGACCTCGGCCGACGCCCACCATCCCGAGAAGCCACCGAGAGGAATAGCCTCCGCAAACGCCCAAAGCATCTCGCCTCGCGACCTCGCTACATCGGCCTCCCGACGCCGAGACTCTCCAACTCGCCTTCATTAAGGCGACTCGGCCTCCGCGACTTCACCGCCCTAGCCCTTGCCGCCCATCGCCGCCGCCGCCGCCCACCGCCGCCTGGCAACAAACGGCAGATCCGCCGCTTCTATTTGACGAGGTCCGGATCTTTGCCTCGGCTCGCTAATCTCGACGAGGAGAGTCTTCCTCCTCCATTCCCCGAGCATACTGGGCTACCTCAAACCGGCTAACGGCCCTTTCAAGAAGTCCGTTATGAAACCGACATCTGGGCCATCCCGCGGACATCTTAGCCACCTCGGCCGACACGATCTCAACCCCTATACGTAATCCCAACAAATCGAAGAATACATTATTTATATCACTTCACAAGGAAGAAGGATAGGCGCGCTACCTCGGAAAGGAAGGGAGCTCACCGAGAGCCAACGACGATGCATCTGTGGTCGGCAAGAATCATGCGGCCTCGGGATAGCACGCTTAACCTCTTGAAGCGCCTAAGAGGTCAGCGCTCAGAGACTTCAAGCATCCTCGCCACTTGGCGCAATCGACATCTTTCAAAATCGAGGAGGAGAGTTCGACCTCCTTCAAAAGAGAGGAGGAGCTCGACACCGCGCCGAATCCTTCTTCTTCTTCCTCTGTCCCCGATCAAGTTCACCGCAAATAAATACAAGAGGTCGTGCATGTACACGCAAATAATCATGCGACAAAAGATGAAGAGAGAGAGGGCCTCACCTTCACCGACTCCACCACGGCAGGATCATAAGGGCTAAGCCCGCACCGCGAGCTCGGCCTCGGTAAAGGCCTCATCCACGAGACCTACTCTGTCCAGTGCCTCCTCCAGGCCACCGTCAATCTCGTCAACCACCACATCGGCGATCTTCTCCGATCGCCATATAAACTCAAGAGATCCATCGAACTGACAAAAGAAAAACTTCTTCTGCCAGTTCGAGATCTTCGACTTTATCTTGGCTTTGAAGTTACAACGGGTGATAAATAATACCACCCCAACCACCCTTCGCTTGAAAAAACGGAGAACAAGCCCCAAAGTGAAAGGAAAATTATGCCGATAGCATAGACACCTAGCCCACCAAATGCCGAAAAGAATTTGGCGTAAGTTGAAGAAGTGATATGCCGAACATCTCAAGTTCGACATATACACGAGGATATGAATACGAAGACCAGCCCGAGGTCGCCTTCAGAGAAGGACAAACCCTTCCGAGAGAACAAGCCCTATGCTCCGGACGGGGCAACATAAATTATATTAGAAATACAGATTGAGACAATCTCCTTTATATCGAGGTTGTTAAAATGGAAGAAAAGGAAGACACTTTACCAAAATCCCGAAAAGGGGGAGCGCGCAACACCGCCGGCGAATCCGACGGCGGCACGGACACGATACGAAGCTCAGAAGATTTAGAAGAAGAGGAAGCCATAACTTACTTTTGGTTTTTCGAAGATGATGGTGATGAACTCCGAGACAACAATGGCGACGGTTATACGTTTTTCAGAAGTTTTGGAAGTCTGAAATTTTGAAATCGCAAAGTGATATGAGAAATGGCGATCAAGGAAGATATTCCCTATTATACGCTTTATCGGAATCCAACCGTTGCCGCATTAAATGCGTATCCTGCGTCCCCGCCCCGACTCAATGACGGCGGAAAAATCCTGTTCGCCTCGCTAACGCCTCCGACGGTGAAGCTCGTCGAAGACCTCGCTTAACGCCCGTCGGGCCGGTCGAAGACCTCGCCAACGCCTCGTCGGGTGAAGCCGGTCGAGACCTCGCTTAACGCCGCCAAGTGAAGTAAGTCAAGACTTCGCCAACGCCCGTCCGGATGGCTGGCCATGAGACCTGGCTTCGCCCGCCCAGTGAAGTCCGTCAAGACTTCGACTTAACGCCTACAAGACCTCTGCTAAACGCCCGACAGTGAGGCTGCTAGAAGACCTCGCATAACGCCTCGTCGGTGCCGTGACACCTCGCCAGAGATACAAACAACAAACATGACCTCGGTGAGACACCTCTGCGAGCACAAAGATACGATATACGACGCCGTAATTATCGACACACAAAGTCGACGAAGAAAAGAATGTCAAAGATCGTCCAAACCCCGCCGTTATAAACAACCCCATTCCAAAGATGACCTCGTTTACGCCTTTTGGGGGGTTGTGATAGGATACGCCCAACTACTGTGCCCAAGCATCGTGCCCAATACAAGTAACCCCGACATCGCTCGGCTCGACAAGTTCGCCCATGAAGACTCCTAAAATCGGTGGGACGCAGAAGCTCACCATATCTAAAAGAATCCTAATTCAAGAAGGATAGGATCTCGAATCCTAGTTAGAGAAAACTTGATTCAAGATCTAGGTCAATACGCTTGTGTATAAATAGAGGCTAGAGTAGACGAAATAGATTCATTCACACTCTTTGTAATCGCTTCTTACACATTCAATACACGAATACTCTCTCTCTCCCCGTGGACGTAGATCTTATTCATAGATCGAACCACGTAAATCCTTGGTGTTCTTGCGCATTTATTTCCCTTACGAAATTAAGATCGATCACACCGGGAAAACAAATTCTTATTATGCGCTCTATTCTCATGCATATTAACAAGGCCAATTATCAGATTAAATCTTCAATATCTGACTTATCACAAAAATGTCTTAAACTTTCAATAATATTAATAAGAGATCCGAACTATTGACATTGTACCAAAAATGTCTTCCATCATATTTTATTAACATAATGATGGAATTTTCACGTAGCAAAAGTGAGCTAATGCTTTCAGTAGGTTAATGAGTATTATCAAAAGTGAACTTCATGTATAGCATACCGTAATGTTGTTTTATTAGACTTGATAAAAGATTATTGACAAAGAAAGAAGATACATGATTTCTAAGTAATGATGTTCATAAAGACTTTTAAGGAGTGTGACAATAAATTTATAGACACAACAAAATACAATTAATGGGGCTTATATTGTACAATCTTCATTTGAATTTTTTGGTTGTAGAAACAATACTACAATTCTATTTCTAATCTCATCAAAGCCTATATTTTCTTTGATAAAATGAGTCATTAAATACTTTATTTACCAATAGAAATGATGCTATCAAATAACCTTATCGATCTAAAATATTAATCTCATCTTTAGTGAAAATTCAAGAGGTATTATCAATTGCAGACTTATGAGACTATGTAATGACTCTTCACAAAGTTTTGAATAAGTATACAAAAATAATCTAAATAATGGATATAGCTAGAAAATATAAATCTAATATTTAGTCAGACACCAACTTTAACTACGCAAATAAGATATATCATATGCAATCGGATGTTAACCAATAATTGTCAAAAAACATACAAATGTGTTCATGTTTACTTTCTTCCCATTAAATTCGTCATCTGATGGTCATCAAGTAATAACCAAAACAAAAAAAAACACCAAATATGTTTGCATTTACCAAAAATGATGAGTAAATAGAGCCATCATAAACTTTTTAAATTATTTTAATGGAAACAATAGTCATTTTTACCACATGGTCCCATCAACATTATGTCAACTAAAAATGTTAGTACATATTTTTTATACAATGTTAATAGTTTGGGTTTTTATTGATATTATTGAAAGTTCGGAACATTTTTGGGACAAGCCAAATAATTTAGAATTTTAATCCAATAATTACCCTATTAACAAATTTGTACACATATTGTGTGTGGTATAAATTGAGATAAATACAAAACAGGTTATTGATTACATAGATAATCATGCTTATTTTAGGAAAATGGATAATTATACTTTCTTTTAACGACGGTAAAGATATGGATAAGCATTTTTTTTTTTTAATAGCATATTTTTTTGGATATCGAGGGACATCATATAATTTACAAATTATACAAAAACGGTAACTATAGAGATAAATCAAGGTTAACGAATTAGATAAGATTTGTAAATCATATAAGAAAAGTTAAATGTGACATGACTCATAATGGAACTCAAACCTAAAACTTTGGTCTCAAGAATACCATTATATCATTTCCAATAGGATTGGATGTGTTTCTAGAAAATAATATTGATTCGGACGCCTTTTACAATAAAGCACATAAAATCTTTTTCTTTAATATCTAGCTTTCCTTTGGTCTTTTTTTTAAATGTATACGTAGTGATGAATCTCAATTCCTTAGTGAAAAATTGGTTATCTATGAAGTATTAGTTAATAACTGACACGATACGATAATATGATAATTGACCTAATTATTGTCTTCTATGGACAAGCACTAATTTAAATAATTCTATGGTCATGGATAAAGGTAGCAAAAGATCGTCTACGGGCCGGCTCGAATCCACCGGGTCTTTTAGAAATATTGGGTTGGGACAAAAATTCATTAGATCGAAAATATTAAATCAAACCAAACCCGAAACCTATTTTATAGTATAAAATTTTGTGGTATACCAGGTTAGCTCGAGCCTATCGGACTTTGGCTCCTTTAGGAAGACTAACATAACCTTAAGTTCGTGTATTTCTCCGTGATCGTATTTATCTCTCATACCGGTCTAACCGGTCACAAGTAATATTTTGAAAGAAAATACAAAAATATATTTCATATTTCAAGGAGAGACTGTTAATTTTAAGTTCTTGTTTTTTCCCCAAGATGAGTTAGGAAAAATCGCACAAATTTTATGCAACTATTTCTAAAAATATTAATAATTAGATATGTTGTTACTTTATTGTATGAATCCTAATGAGCTGTTACTATTTGAATCAATATATAGCATCATCAAAATGTTTATAGTAGTAAATATTTAGTTATTTCATTATGAATTATAACTACTTATAATTCTTAATCGTATCAAATGTATATATTTACGGAGTGTGGACATCTATTTTATTTTTTAGCAGTACTCAATTGCGGCAAGAATTTACTCGCATCCTATTTTTACGTCTATTAACCTAAATTTGCATAAGAGGCATCCAATCTTGAAAAAAAGAAAGTAGATGTGTACATATTCAATAAATAAGCATAATATTTTTACTTTTTCAGTAAAGAGTTATTATACCTAACCTAACAAAAGACCAATTGTGAGTATCCAAATGTAATTACATTATTGCTTAAATATATAATAACGATATAATAAATTTATTAATTTTATAAAGTCAAACTTTTTATATTAGGTATAAATAATTATTAAAATATAAATATTAATAAAATATAACATATAATACGAAAATATAATAAAAATCCGTAACAAATAAGCCAGGCATATAGCAATAAAGGTGGCAGCATAAACAATTGGAATAGATTCAATTGAATAGTGATAGATAAGAATTGGTTGAGACATGACGTGTAGCCACGACATGAACATTTATTTCAAATTCTTTCAAATTTTAGATCAAATTTGAGTATTGATTGTCCAACAGACGTACACATGTTATCATTCACCACAAAATAATTAGTATATTTGTCTCATTCAAGATGATTTATATTTTTTTATGAACTATCTCATTTAAGATGATATATTTTATTTTTAAAAATAATTATCTCTTCAAAAATTATAGGATATACCTATTTTTTATCATTTTATTTATTTTATATCATTTTCTTAAATAATCGTATCGAAAATAAATGAGTTATTTTGAATGAACGAATGGAGTATTATTTATTTATATATTACCTCCACCATATCTTCCCTTAGCCTATGAATTACATCGGTGGAACTGCGGTGGCACTTGTCACTAGCCACCGCCGCACATCATCTTTTTTAATATCCTTTTCAGATTCGTTCAATCTTATGAACTCACTAATTATAGAGAGGTGTTAGCGATAATTTAGTGTGATAAATAGGGATCGCATGATAATTATAATAAATAAATGACAAAACCCATTAGGTTCATACTATTACATTTTGTTTCATTAGTTCCTTCTACATTTTTTTTATTTCAATAAGTCCTTATATTTTTATTTTTATTTTATCAAATTCTTATTAGAGGATCTTGTATGGTTAACTTTTTTTTGTTATCTACACATTGTTATTTATTATTGGTTTATTGGCGCATAAACACATTAATTTTGGATTCATTTTGATTTTTTCCACAAACTTTAAAAACTATCACAAAATACACAAATTTAATCACTTTAATGATTTTACCACGATTTCAAATTTAAGCCAAATGAATATGAATTGACATTTCGAAAATTTACCGTAGACAAAAATGTCAGTGATATAAACGACATCGTAAAGAGAGGATATCGATTGTTTTAATCCCAACTAGAACCAGATGATGAAACAAACGATAAGACTTGATTTTTGTAACGATGGTTAATGCGATGAATCATAGAAATAAAAAAATCTTATTTATTTTGATGAAACGACGATGTTTTATATTCTCTCCCTACGATATCGTTTATATCACTAACCGTTTTGTCTATAGTAAATTTCTTAGATGTCAATTCAGATCTGACGTGGTAAAATCACTAAAGTGATTAAGTTTATGTTTTCTGTGATAATTTTTAAAATTCATGAAAAAATCAAAATATGTTCAAAGTTGATGTATTTATATACTAATAATCCTTTATCGTTAATATAAATAGATGAGAGGCCTATAATAAAGATAGTTGAGATAAATTACGGAATCTCTTGACGATTGAAAATGGTCTCGAGATTGTTAACAATTTCAACAAAAAGATCGGTGTGATACAGACTGATGGATGGCTTATGATTTCTCTTCAAGATAGAAGAAGGAAAGAAACTGTAGGGTTCATATGTAATCAAGAAAAGATAGACGAAACTTAAAACATGAGACGAAGAACAAAAATGCAGGGTGGAATATATACCATGAAACAAAATGCCATCATTCAATTCGTAAGTATCAACAAATTAATGAGGCGACAAATTATTGCATCGAAGATTGAAGAAATAAGAATTTGAGGGATGAAGGGAAATGGTGATTTTGTGGTGAAAGAGGAAAGTGGGTTATGAGGAGAATGTTCGATTAATTGACACATATTAATGATTTTAATTTATCATATTGAAGTTTTCATTGAAACGGATAACCAATATTGTAACAAGTTATATTTATAAATTTAAAATGATTTTTGGGTAATTATGAATATCATCATAGAGTAAAATTATTTTTTAATCGAATTTGTGATTATCACGAGTATATACATTCTAGACGGGTAGACTTGGCTAAACTCTAGCCTCATCTTTTCGAACCAGCGTCTTGCCCTACTACAAAACTCGACAGGTTAGACATTAATCGTTATCTCATTTAGAAACTTACTTTAAATATAAAAAGGTATACTATATATTTATTATTTTGTTACAAGTGCAAGTAATAAAACACTTTTTAATATGATTTTAGATAGGTACGTTTACAAATCCCAAAGGGTTATGAACATTAGTCGAAAACCTTTGTGGATTTTTTTTTATTTTGAGTCTTTTGTTCTTTAACAATAAAATCTATTATTGTTTACTTTTTAATATTTGAATTTTTATTTATTAGGATTCATATATTATAGTAAGAGCTTATGTTTTATAAATTTGGGGTTCATGTAATTAGCGAGTACTACTATACGAGTTTGTAACGAGAACGGACAAATCACTTTTTAATATGGATTGGAAGGACTACATTTATATACATATACTTCAGGTGATTAAATCCTTATTTATATATTAGATCCATATCCACTATCTGCTTTGTTATAAACATAAACAAGAAAAATGAGTAGTCTTTTTCCAACATATGACTATACACAGTGGCGGAGCCAGGAAATATTTTCTGGGGGGCCCAATTAATAATAATTTTAAAAAATAATAAAATAAAATTTTAAAATAAAATTATAAAATAATAATAATTTAAATAATATAATGAGTTATTATAATCTTTTTAGAAATTTGATTGATAATATTAATTCACATATAAAATTTTATTATTTGCATATATCTTTTATTTTATCAATATAAAATAAATTATAGAAAAAGAAAAAAAATAGCATTTTATCGACATAAAACAAATAATAGAAAAAAGAAAAATGAAAGAAAGATAAAGGAAAATAAGTATAGGAAAAGAAAAAGGAAAATATGTAGCTAATAGGTATCGAACCATGATCTCCTAAATGAGAGGTGAAAATCATAACCTATTAGATTATAATAGATTTAGTTATTAAATGTTAAATATCTATATAGAGAGCACACATGTTTAGTTAAGAGTTAATTCACTTATATAATGTTATTAATTACATACATATTTTTATTTTATTAACATAAAATAAATTATATAAGAAAGAAAAAGGAAAAAAGATCTCAAAATAAAGAGAAGAAATAGAATAGAGAAAAAAAAGCACAAAATAAAAGAAAGAAACATAAGAGAAAAAAAGGAAAGAAAGAAAGAGAGAGAAAAATGAAGAGAGAAGATGGAAAAAAAGCGGGAAAGAAACGCCAAAAGAGAAGAAAGAAGAAGAAAGAAAGAAAAAAAAGAAGGAAAAAGAAGGAAAGAAAAAAAACAGTAGATTGCAAAAGCGGGTTTCGAACCTTGGACCTTCAAACTAAAGAAGGCTCCTATCCACCTCCTATCCATCAGACTATCAGACATCTTTGAAATATATTTACATATCAAATATATAACTATGTTTTGAAAAAAAGTTGGGCCCCCCAGGCCCCAACGTGGCTCCGCCACTGACTATACATATCAAAACCTGTGTTCAATCATGATCAATTGTACGTTAATCTCACGAGTCACTAACAAAAGATGACTCAAAATTTTAATCTGTGACAAGGAAGGTCATATGCATAATACAAAAACTAAAATGATGTACGCTAAAAAATTTGATTGATTGTGAGGTAACTGCAAAGTTAATCTTTCATAGGTTACAATATATTTATTTTAAATTAGTCTTAACTTTCTATATTTAGAGAAGTATTTTACTATTAACTTTTCATACATATGTTTAGTTTAATTTTATTTATTACTTGAAGATAAAGAAGCGGCAAAAACGTACTAGTTTTAGGAGTACTATGTACACAATATAAATTATTATCCTAATTATAACGTACATTTTCCAGAAAAAGTCAACTATGTACACTTTAGAATTTAATTCCCATTACACAAATGTCAATTATTTTCTTCTTCGGTCAGGTGCTTTGGTAGGGGCAGAACAGAACATACTAGACCGTTCTGGTCCATCATTTCAATAAGAAGATTTAATTTGGATTATGAGCTTCAACCGACTTATTTATTTTAAATCTACCCACCCTAAAATAATTTAAATTGTCAATTTGCTTTTAATGACGACAACAATAACTTATTGGCGCTTTTAATAAAAGACTATATAGTCTAATGTATCTCAAATTATTATCATTTTGGTAATTATATTCTAAACTATCGATGTGTGATCAGTTTTATCTTAAATTATGAGAAACTATGTAAATTTATCATCAATTTTTTTTTTTCAATACTTGAAAGCTAAGTAGGATCTTTGTAAATTATATTTTTTGATAGCTATCTCAGTCCTACTTCACTTTCAAATACCATAAAGTTTATTTGATGACAGATTTTTGCATAGTTTTTCGAGTATAATTGAATAAAATCGATAATTCAAAATAAGATTAAATAAATATGATACTTTAAAATATATTTAATCATTTAACCTAATTGAATCTTATTTTCTTACGTATAGAAATCAATCGTAAGAGGCCACAATCGTGAAGCATTTCCAAATCACACACAACACATTTATATATATATATATATATATATATATATATATATATATAAGAGTTAAATATTAATATCTATTTTCCTAGAATATATTTTTGTTTGATGGAACAACCACGAGATTCTTGCTAATTTGTTTAAGGGATGATGTGGATCCACGCTTTTCAGCCGTATTAAAGTGGGAAAATATGCTGGCAAATTTAGCCCCTAGTCAGCCACCAGTCACCACCTACCCAATTTTATCATATTTAACTTACACTTCATCGTTAAATTTAAAAGATGGTCTACTTTTAACTTTAAATTTAATTTTTAAATTCATGAAGAATCATCAGTCGTTATTTTCGGTATGTATTAGGCACACCCCATATTTTTGTACAATAACCTGCAAATCATACAAAACAAATAAACCACATTTAGAAAACTATGTATTATAAATTTAGACCTATAGAAACGTTGATCTTTTAACCACATTAACCTATTTTACTATTGGATCATTCTAACAGAAAATCTTAAATAATAATTAAACGGCTTATAAATCACATAGTTCATTCAATTTTAGCCGTGTCGCCTACGACATTCATCTTCTACAAATTGGTTAAGGGGGTGTTTGGCTAAACTTATAAGCTCTTCGAAATAGCTTATAAGCTCATGCAAAATGTTAGACAAAATTAGCTCATAAACAGTTTATAAGTTGTGAAAATAAGCTCCAAAGCTCACCTAAAAATAAGTAGCTCAACCCCAACTTATTTTTTCATAAGCTTATAAGTAATATGGAATTTAACAAATATAAGTAGCTCTAATTCTGACTATTTCTTTGACTTATAAGCCTAATTATCCAAATATTTTGATAACTTTTAAGCTCTTCAAATATCTTCTAAACTCTTGAATCTTATAAGTTCTTTAAAATAAGCTTAGTCAAACACTCTATCAATATTAAAGACAACAGTTTACACAAGATAATTATTTCTGAAGTTTTTTATGTATAATGTTTTTTAATGTGCATTCACATCTCTCAACAAACTCATAGGATAGACATATTGAGTCAATTCAGCCAAAATCAAATTTTATCATTCGACTAGTTATATTTGTGGTACTGTTGAGTATATTAATAGTACCAATACAAAAACTCATATATATTCGTTCGCACAATGCGGACGGATAAAAGTATCATTTGTTATAAAGAAGAGTATCAAAGAAAACTATCATTTGTTTAAATATCATTTACATTGAAGAAAAGTATCAAATATCATTTACGCTGAAAAAAAATATTAAAGTCTGCATAGCAGACGAATATACATGAGACCACCTCTAGTACCAAATATTTAAAAATAATATACAATAGTAGGATATCTATATTGCAAATTATGTAGAATTACAAAATTAATTAAGTCATGCACTGAAAATTATTTTTTAAAGGAGGTAATATGTATAATATTCTGCTGGATAAACAATTCTCTTTCTTTTTCCTCATATCTCTGAATTTTTTTATATATAATCTTCCTTGACTATAGATTTAAATTTTCATAATCATGTTTCAAAAATTCGAAGTTATAATTGTTTTCGAATTTCTACACAATAAAGCAACAAGTCAGACATACTAGACAATTATAAAAATAAAATAAAAAAAATCAAACGTGATTAATACATGCGAGATTGTTTAATAATTATGGGTCTATAATAAATCTCAAAATACAAGCTCGAGTCTGAGTCTCATACATATAATTCTGGGTCAATAATCAAGGAAAATTGTACGGCAAAATGAATAAGATTTTAGGAATGGTTGCCCCACCCCCTACGGAGTTTAACATTGTAGGGAAATTTGCACGAATTTATTTTTGTAAATAAATAATTTAAATGATTTGAACTTAAAAAAAAATGAATTAATCAAAAAATTGTTTATTCATTAAGTTTTCAAGGGGTCGAATTTTTATGATTGGATGTATTTAATTTTGTCGATTTAAGTCTAATTCAAGTAATTGCAGAGATACGTTTTAAAATAAATGAAGTATGAATGGAATGACGATTATTCGTAAGACTTCACTTTAAGCCACTTGGAACTCTTTTTTCATACATACGTGAAAACAACGTCATATCCATTCATAAAATACGTATATAAATTATGAAACAAACATATTACAAAAAAAAAGTAAATAAAATAAAAGGAAAAAAAAAACAAGATGGGCCATATGTTGTAGCCCACTATAAAAAAATGGGCCTTATACAGCTCCTTGGATTCTGGAAGTGGAGTCATTATATTATAAATTTGTGAGCCCAGCCACTTCACTTTACACGTAGGATTGGTCTTTTACTATGTGCTTTTATCTTCCATATGTTGGGCTCGTCCGATGAATAAGTAGTTTTATTTTTGTCTAAAAATTTAAATTAAGTAATTTATTAAAAATTAGTAAATATTAATCAACAGAAGTGTTATCATTTTAAATTGAACAATTTAGGATATTTGAAGAAAAATAGAATTGAAGAGCTATGTAATATCTTATAATGTTATATATTTTATAAGTATGTTAGTGGCTCATTTAAAATAATTTGTACACTTAAAGTGGATAAATTACTCTAATATTTACAAATTTTTTATTTGTTATATAATTCTTTGTGTTGAGCATACTTCTATATTTTAAGTTTGTAAGTTCAAATTACAAAAAAAAAGAGAGTTAAATGCATTACTTGTGAATTGACAGAATAATGCAATCAAAAGCAAAATATTATATATTTGCAATACTTCTTTGAATTCACATTTGTAGTAAAAGTTTTTTTATAGTCATCATCCTTTTTACATATCAAAATTCTCAAATAGTTACAATTTGTGACACGTGAAATTGCTAGATACAACTAATCATGATTAAAAATTAATTTTTTAAAAATAATCCTACGGAACAATGATTAGCCTTGACTTTTGTTTATTGTCATTGCATAAGATACTATGATAGAAAATTATTTTCTCTAAGGGAGTGTTTACTTTTCATGATTAGCATTTTGAAGGATTGATTATTTGATGGATTAAATGTGTGATAAGATAATTTTTATCTATCAATCCTTTGTTTACTTCAAAGGATTAGTGAAGGATTAAAATTGGGATAAATAATTCTTCCTTTATTTGGAGGATTATTTCAATCCTATCTATATTGATTGGATTAAAATTAATGAAAAATAATTCAAATGATTAAAATAATATCGGGCTTTGGGATATCCTCAAATGTTAATCCTTAAAAGTAAACACTTAATTATGTTGAATTAATTTTATCTATCCAACCTAATCATGCAAAGTAAACACCACCTAATAATTGAACAATAGTCTTGGATCTGATGGTGTCAATGCATTCTTGGAATGAGAACTTTGCTTCTAGCATTTTGACCAATTATAATTTTGGCTTACGTGGCTTCCAAGTCTTGTAATAACCAATGGCATGATCTATATTCCTCATAAACATGATTGGAATTCCAACTTTCAAATATAATTCATGATTAAGGATACCAAAATATTTAAGACTATTTAAGAATTCAAGCGTGTATATGTCATGGAATAAATATAAAGTTGAATTTGTTGTGCATGTATTGATTTATAAACTCAACCATATTAAAGTATGGATGCCAAAGTTGCTCGTTCCTGCAAATAGGTTGGGGTGTCATTGTAATTGCTGAATCATAAATAAATCTCATTAACAATATCGTTGTTACACTACGCATGAACTCGAAATCAAATGCAATAAAATTGCTTTCTCCGAAAAATATATAGGCGATTAAAAGAAGGAACAAAAGAAAAAGTTACGTGTGTGTTGGTCTAGTGATAGAATGGTTAATGCCTCGGTTTCAAGTCCATCGTGACGCGACCTTTAAATTTATGTATTTAATTGATCCAAATAAAAATAAAAATTACAGCCATCGTTATACCGCTTGTCATGCACATCCCCAAATTATGCATGAAATCATAGTGGTACGTGACAACTGACATTAGTAAGAGGGTGTTTGGCTAAATTTATTTTACAAAACTTACAAGTAACAATAGCTTATAAGGTGTTTCAAGTCTTTATAAGCTGTTAAAGTGTTTGGATAAATTAACTTATAAACTAGAGATAATTCAGAGTTAGAGAAAGAAAGAGAAATGAAATTGGAATGATATATATTGGAAATAAATTAGAGTATGATTATTTTTATAAATTCATTATTGTTTATAAATTTATGAAAAAATAAGTTGGATTTGAAGAACTTATTTTTTTGGAGAGCTCATAAATTGTTTGAGCTTATTTTTATATCTTATAAATTGTTAAGATGTTTATTTTACCAAACGCTTAAAGAGTTTATAAGCTCCTAAACAACTTATAAGTTGTTTTGAGAAGCTTATAAGCTCAACTAAACACCCTTTAAAAGAAAAAAAAACATCAATAATAGAGATTTCATCTACGCAATTAATTTTTAGTACTACAAGTTCAAATTTTGAAAATTACATTTCGGGAAATACTATTCGCTTCCAAGATACCAACAATTGGGCGGTATTTAATGAAATATGTGACGTTGGATTAGGGCTGGCAAGCTGCAAAGTATTATACTTGTAGTTTTTGAAAGATGAGAAGTTAATTCAACGTGCCAACTAATATAGCATCATTTATATCGAAAATTCAAGTATCTTATTAGTTTGATTTTTCTTTTTCGAAATAGATTTCTTTGTAATAAAGAGATTGATTGTCCCCCACCCTGCTTTACCTTCATTGTTATTCGAAGCCTTTTTCTTGTGAAATCTTGATCAACCAGACATTTATGTATGGATGTAGGATTATCTATTTAGGAATAAGAAGGCCATTTGAATGCTCTTCATCTGCCTATAATTCTCTCGTGTAAAAACACACAACAATACTCGTGACCTTTGTCCCCAAATATGCATAATATATTATACTAGTTTGTAGCCCGTTGAATTTCAACGAGAATTATTCATAAGTTATATCATACCTAACCCAAATCAAGTTAATTACACGAACTATTTAAATATATAACTATGAATTATTGTAAATATTAGTTATTTATCTCATATAAAGATCGAACACCACAAAGTTATAAACATTAATAAAAAAATGGTATAAATAGCAAAGATTTAAAAAGTAGAAAATTCCTCGTATGCATCTATATTAATGTTTGGACTTTCTTATAATTATTATATTTGTACATCTTCTCAAACACGATTAAAAAGTTATTTTACTTTTATCTTACTCTTCTCAAATCCATATAGTTTTACCCACTAATTATCCGAACCGTTTTAATTTATAAAATATATAAATAATTAAATCTAAATTGTTTCAATAATTGATTCTTTTTTTCAATAAAATTCGAACATTATAGTGTTAATATTGATGGATTATATATAAGGGGAAAAGCAATCAATATGTTACTAATAGATACATACACCAATTATATACGTACTAAGCAATTGATTTCTAATGCATATTTAAGTTTTGATGTCGATAATAAAAAGTATAACATAATTGCAAGGTTTTTAATTTTGAAAAATAAATCAATAACATGAAGTAATATACTTCTAACAGAATATAATTATAAATCTTTTAGTTTTGAAAATTCTCAATTTTGAATGCTAGTAATTTCATTGTTTGATGCATGGAATACTATTTACACATTTTAAATAGAATTCATGAACTTAATTAAAATAGCCGAATATATATATATATATATATATATATATATATATATATATATATAATATTCAATAACACATAAATATTTTCTAATTAAAAACCCTCCAGCGGAAAAGTTTTATACTTACTTTATTAATTGTTGATACATATGATGCTAAATTTACAATGAGGGAAAATTTCGTGCTATATAGATTATGCTAACCTCTTATAATAAATAACGTCATATTAATTGAGAATTATACTAATTAATAATTATCTTAGTATACATTAAAATCTACTTTATATATGTCGTATATAAACTCATTAAATGTTAATGATATTTTTTCTCATTTTAAATAGAATTCATGAACTAAATAAAAAACCTAGAAATGTAAACATAATATTAATTGTTGGTGGATACACGATTATGCTAACTATTTTTAGTAGTAAATAACAATTATATTAATTAAATACATGTTATTATATATTTAATTCTACCTTATATATGTCGTATATGTAATCACAAACTGTTAAGATTTTCGGGAGGTGGTTATTTTTATTTTTTCGTATTTTAAATATAATTCATGAACTAAATAAAAAACCCAGAAATGTAAACATAATATTAATTGTTGGTGGATACGCGATTATGCTAACTATTTTTAGTAGTAAATAACAATTATAGTAATTAAATACATATTAGTATATATTTAATTCTACCTTATATATGTCGTATATGTAATCACAAATTGTTAAGATTTTCGGGAGGTGGTTATTTTTTTTAATGATAATAAAAATACTATTACCTATATTATAAAATTTATATTTTATATTGTATCAAATAAACCATAAAACTAATTAGGCGTGAATGCAACTCAATTTGTGTGATTTAATAACTTCTACATAATAATTAAAATAACTTATGCATAAATTAAGTACAAAAACATCGTTTTTGTATTGTATAAAGTAAATGTATTAAGGTACATTAATAGATAAGTACACACATATAATGCATACTTATACCTATATATTAATAAAATAACTTATACATAAATATCTTGAATAAATGCTCAAATATTGGAAAGAAAATATGGATTAAGAAGGCATAAATTTTGGATTTAATGCATTCGTATAATTAAGGGAAATTATGATTCGTCGCATCCGTATAATTAAGATAATTTATGATTATATAATTAAAGCAATAACATAATTAAAAATAGTGAGAATGTAAATAAATAGAGACATTAGATAAACAGGAAAGAGAAATTTGGTGATGCCACATAGGATACAAAAATCGTATTATAAATAGATATGTAGTTGATGATATATGGGACACAGTCAGGAGCATGATCAGATGCCTATCGTTTTGTTTGAAATCTAGATATTGTAATACCTTAGCTCATGCTATAGCTAAAGGACAAGATATGATATATTTCCATGTAGGGGTGAGCATTCGGATTTTGGTTCGAATTTTTGCCTAATCCGAACCGATCCGAAAATCCAAATTTTAAGAGGAAAACAATCCGATCCGAATCGAATATCCGAAAATCCGAAATCCGAAAATCCGAAAATTTTATAAAAATATCTGAACTGAACCGAAAGATCCGAAATTATGAAAAAATATAAAAATCCGAAACCAATTTTTATTAATTCTTATATATATTTATATTAGATTTAAGAATATTTAAATAAAATATTATTATTTATATATAAATTATATATAATTCGGATTTTCGGATTTTTTCGGATTAAAAAAATCCAATCCGATCCGAAAATCCGAAAATTTGAAAAATGACAATCCAATCCGAACCGAAAATCCGAAAAATCCGAACCGAATTTTACATATCGGTTTGATTCGAATCGGATATTCGGATTTCGGGTATTTTTCACCTCTATTTCCATGAAACACCACCTTATCTTGCATCCTTGATAGGAATGCACGCAATTTTATTTAATTATTTTATTTACTTCTTTTCCAACTAATTCCTTTTTTTATAGGCTTGGTCATTTGTTGTTAGATTTATAAATATTATACTTTCTTTATGTATTATGCAGATGGATTTTGATAAATTAAAAGTTAGGGTTTGATTTCCCTTCTCTTTTGTTCTTTCTTTCGGTATTCATTGACGAATCTCTAAGGTTATTTATTTGTTTTTTTTTTCACGATGTTGCTGTACCAATTGAATTATTATACATTCGCTGCATCAGTTTGTATCTAGAGTCTTGCTACGATCTTCCTCCGCGATGCCTCCCCGTAGACAAGCCACACAGATTACTCACAATGATCTTCAACAACAAGTTGATTTCCTATCTCAACGATTTGTTGTTTCAAAGGCACAACATTAGCAAATCATTGTGTTTTGCCACGATTCCCTAAATGGGATTATTCGGATGAAGACACTATCACGATGGGTTATCCTTTTGCAACTTTGGATAACGATAATGGTCGATTTGATACAACTGAGGACTATATGAGTCCTCCAATTTATTATGATGATCCATCCCCTAAGCTGCAGGAGGATAAAATTGAGGAATATAAGGATCCTCCCATTTATGATGATTACCCATCTCACTGTTAGACTTATAAATAAGAGCTTCGAACCACGTAAATCTTTAGTGTTCTTGCGCATTTATTTCCTTGCGAAATTAAGATCGATCACTGGCGCCGCCTGTGTGAAGCGAAATCACTATGTATTCTACAGTTTGATTTGGATCAATAAAAAATTATGGTTTGATTTTCTTTCTCTCATGTTCTTTCCATATTCATTGATGAATAACATAAGTTCACTCTTAATTGAATTTGCTTCAAATATTCATTGAATCAACGAAAATATTCATTTTTTTTTCACGACGTTGCTGCATCATTTTTCATCCGGTTGAATAGAGTGTAGTTTTTCCCTAAAGAAAAGGCGATCATTGCTCATATTTACTAGCAAATAGAGAGTGATATGAAAAAATAGATATGTCCAGTTTTCTTCTTCGAAGAGTCGGCCCAACCCTATAAGTTCGTAATAGATCTACCACAAAATAAAAGCACATTGCTCATACTTTCCTACACCGAAAATTTTGTAACAATAAAACAAATTTTAATTCTTTGACAATATTAATTAAAAAGGCGACTTTATTCTATGTACATGATTTGGCGGCAAATTACAGAACCATTCCTACATACGAGATCGAGACTACTAGTGATAAAATGATTAACGATGAACGACCTGAAAGCATTGCCCAAAGTTGCTATCCCCTGTCGAAGGTCGTTAAAAATGCGGGGGCTACTTTTGGACAATAAAATCTTTATTTTTACGAGTTCAGCACTGTGGCGACCTCACTAATCGCAAAGTAATTAATCTTTGCACAGGGTGTTGGGTTTGAAAGAGTTACCCTCTAACCATTTTGAAGATCTCGTCCTTCGCTTATTTCGAGCGTTCTCTATGTAGACGAAGGGGACCACCCTCCCGACGACCTCGGCAAAAAATGGAACCATTCCTACATACGAGATCGACTCACCTTCGCTTAGTTCAAGCGTTCTCTTCTAGTCTCGAACTACTTTCGCATATTACTCTTGTTCAAATACAAAGTCAATAAGAAACCATTCTTATTAAATAAAAGATGTACGAGTTACATTTACATTTTACGAGGACGGAGGCGGATGATCTATGCTAATCCTACCTCTACCTCGTCCTCGGTCAATATTACGGCCGGCCGGAGCGACCTCGGTCACTTAGCGAAGCAGCTCTGCGAGCTCGGCCTCGACCACTTTAAATTCGCCCGGTTGTATTAAATTGACCAAAAATGTGACTTTCTTTTCTTTTTCTTTTTCTTTTTGTTAAGCACATCGGCCGCGTCGAGACCATCCCCAGAAGCTCGCCGGCGAGAACAGCCTCTCCGCTGGGCGCGGCGTTCTCCACGAGAGCTCGCCATGTCCGCCTCCGACGGCGAACTGGGTTCAATTTAATCCGGATTTAAACATTTCTTGAGCACCATATTTCAAGTAATCCGATATAAGATCGGATACTCTTGACACCTCGACTGCACTAAGATCGGTTCGACCACGAGATCGGCTCCTTCCTTTTCTTCTTCCTTTCCTTCACGGGTTCACTACAAGGAAATACATGGGTCGGCATCAATACGTAACTCATGAAATAAAGAAAAAAGAGGAGAAGAAGAGGCCTCACCCTTCAGACTCCACCCCTGGAGGTAGGATCATAAGGGCTAAGCCCGCCTGCAAGCTCGGCCTCGGAGAAGACCTCGTCAACAAGGCAATTTTGTCCGCCTCCAAGTCACCAAGCCCTTGTCGACATACATCGGCGATCTTATCGGATCGCCATGGAACTCCATATGTCCTCAAACCGATGGAAGAAGAACTTCTTCGCGCGGTTGAGATCTTTGATTTAATCTTGGCTTTGAAGTTCCTACGGGGATAGATAATACCCCCGAACCGCCTTCAATTGCAAAAAGCGAAGGACGAGCCCCAAGGTAAAGGAAAATTATGCTATAGGCATAGACACCTAGAGCGGTCGTATGCCGGAATGAGTTCGGCGAGAGTCATTAACACTCTATCACTGCGCCAACACACACATACAACAAAAATGTGACTTTCTTGATTTATGAAAGTGTCATAGTCTCTGCAGCGGAGTGAGTTTATGATGGACAAGTAGATATTCTATAAAGCATGTAAATATATTACATCTGCTCTGATATGATAACATTTTATTGATATTAATTAAATTAATAAAATATTATCATGTAAGAGATGGGTGTAGCATTCCTACAAGTTCTATAGAATTTCTGGATGAACAAGTAATTGATTTCAATCTCATCAATAATTTCAAACTCGAGGTCATCAATATACTATATAGTGCATGCTTATCAGGGTTTGGCTTTCCTACGTAATTTGAATATCATTGCATAAAACAATATTTATTTAGGGTACAGCTATAAATAGCAGTGACAGAGTTTTCTTCATTAAAAAACAAGTGGATTTATTTTTGTCGAGTGTATATAAAGAGAAATTGAAATATTATCATTATTTGTTCTGGTCCGTGATTTTAATGGGCCATTAAAGCCCATTTATTGAGAATTTAATTGCTGGACTTTTCTATTCAAAGGCATTTATTTAATCTTGAGGTGACAGAATTTAGTAATGGGGTTGTGAAGTAGTTGAGTTTGGGAAAATTTATACTAATATTATTTAATACGACCATACAAATGTAGGTTAAAAAGTTAAATGAATAATTTTATTAACATATAAGTGATTATTCTGAAAAGAAGAAATTGAGCTAGTTGGAAGGATTGTTTACTATTTAATTGGTAATTCTGATAGTTTAAATTTATGTTTCCTTGTACAAATCAGTTTGGGAAGTGCAATAATTTGATTTATGTTTTTATCTAATATTTTGATTAGTTATCATAATGAGTCAGCTACTCACCAATTAAGTTTTCTCAATTTGAATTCAGTTTGGAATTTATTTATATATTTTCATTCAAATTCAATTAAAAATGATTTTACTATGAATATCTATTTCAAATATGTTTACTTTACCCACCAATTGTTATAATAATTAAGCACTCGGATGAATAAATACCTATTTACAGAAATTTATTTATTAATTAAACAGACATTTGTCCGGATAAAAATTTGAAAATTATAAAATAAATATTAATAATAAATCATAAATCTATTACTTTTCTGAAATAACAATGTATAAAAATTTCAACTTTCATGTATGATAAGCGGTTATTAAATATGGGTACCCATTTACCAAACCTCTTAAATTCTTAATATAAATGGATCTGAGTAACACATATTCATAGATAATTACCATTTACTCCAAACCCATCAAGTATGTTAATTTTACGATCCAAATTCACTTAAGACAAAAACTTGGGTGACCTCCGACTCACCGTAAGCTCACCCATTGTTTTTGTTAAAATAGTTATATATTAATTATGATGAGTAAGAATAATTAGATTTTATTAATTTATAATTAGATTTATTAATTCAAAATTAGAATTTATTAATTCATAATTATAGTTTATTATTCAAAATTAGAGTTTATTAATTCAAAATTATGGTTTATTAATTCTAATTATGGTTTATTAATTTAAAATTGGGGTTTATTAATTCTAATTAGGGTTTATTAATTCCAATTAGGATTTATTAATTCAAAATTAGGATTAATTTCATTATTCAATTTAGGGTTTATTAATATCAATTATTAATTCATGATTAAGATTTATTAATTTAAAATTAAGATTTATTAATTAATGATTATGAATTATTAATTCATAATTATGATTTATTTATTAATTTATTTTATTAAATTAATTAATTTTAATTAGAATTAATTTAAAATTAATTAAGGGTGAGGCGCGTGCGCACACAAGAGACCACCCTTCATTTAATACCTATCTTATTGTTTTGGTAACAATCCATTTTCATCCCTGATTTTGATTCTAATAAAAAGAAAATTTACATTATAATCATCTTCAAATTACAATCTTGATTAGTCTGGATTTTTTTTATTTTTTTTGTATCATGGGAATCCGCAGCCGCTACCTTAGGTGCGCACTAGGTAAACCTCATGTTCCTGTGCAATAGCCTGCAAACCACACATGACAAGTAAACCACACTTGAAAAAACAGGTGTGACAGGCTCAAACCAATAGAGGCGTTACGTTATCTTGTTCCATTGCATAAAATATATCTATGTGTATAGGCGCTTGAACCGTAGCAATAAAACTCACATCATTTAACGCATTAATATCCCAATGAAAATACGAAATAAAATGTTCTTTACATCTTAAATTCTTACTTTTGTCAATACGTGCGTGTATCGATAACAATAATAAAATAACACATGGAGGATCTAATGTAAAAAATTTAAAGAGGCTAGGACTAATAAAATGTTGTATGTATTAATATAAATATCTTTCACTATAGTCTATACACTCAAACCCATTGTTATTTCAGACAATGTTTTACCAATATTTAAGGGTGAATAAAATATTCGATAGCTGAATATCCGATTTGAACAAAATTGAAATTTAAAATTCGGTTTGAATTTTTGGAATTTTCGTTTCGGATTGGATTGGATTTTTTAAATCCCAAAATTCGAATTATATATGATAATAATATTTTATTTAAATAATATATATATATATATATAATTAACAAAAATTGGTTTCAGATTTTTTCAAAATTTCAGATATTTTTGTTCGGTTTGGATTTTTAATTAAAATTTGGAATTTTTGAATTTTCGATTCTAATCGAATCTTTTTTCTTTCAAAATTTGAATTTTCGAATCGATTCGGATTAAAAAAAATTCGAACCGAAATTAGAATACTTGATTATCTTGTGCACCCATCTCAAAGCTCACAATTTTTATCTTAAATAAAAGAATGGAAAATAGCAATCGCCTGTGTGCATCCGCAGCAAACAAAACCTGCACACTAATCATAAAAGTCAGAGAGACATTCAAAGTTTTGTACTATCTATTTTAAATCGCAGTTCCCTCCTTAAACCGCTTAATAAAAACTCCAAACATCTCTCCATCTATCAATGTCTTATGTCTACCACTTTTTCATATCTTCTATGCATACAACTATACCCCATAATAAAATTCTTTAATGACTCTGGAGATGACTCAGAGGGTGTTTGGCTGAGCTTATAAGCTCCCAAAAAGCAGTTTATAAGCTGTTTTTGGGGAGTTTATAAGCTCAGCCAAACACCCTCTCAATCTTTCATACCAATCTTTATTTTCGTCGACGATATAAAGTGTTTCAAAATTTTATGTATTCATCATGTTTTATTATTATTTTAATTATTTTTTAATAAAAAATATATTATAATATTATTAATCATATTTAACTTTTATTCAAAAAATTAAAATTTTGAAAAATTAAATACCATAACTTTAGATTTATCAACACTAAAAATGAATTACTATTAACTAATGAAAGTGAAACTAAATAATAAAAATAATTATATACCTTAATTAAGTGGAATAAACCTTAGTTAATGATTACTCCTTCTGTTCTGCTTTAATTGACTCTTATTCTTTTCTAAACCATCCAATTCTAAGTGGTTGATACAAAAAAGTGAATCAATTTTACATACAAAAGCGTATCAAAATTCGTGAGTTATACTACTTTACATATAAAACACGATCTCTTTAATCTATGTATTAAAAGCCATGAACCGTTTATATCGGGACGAAGGGAGTACAAAATTAAACTACAACATTAAAAATCGAAATTGAAAAAAAGAAGATAAAATATTACCATGAAAATTGAAAATGTAACACAAAATGGTACATATGGAACACTGAATCTCAACACCTTTAAATTATATGTACGTAATTCTGTGCAAATAAACGGTATATACTAAAACGAGAAGTAATGTTGCTATAAACTTATAAACAATTTTTCCAACTTAGTTGGGTAAGAAATATTAGATTTTAAATAATATATATATTTAGAAAAAGGTCAACCCGCTCCCACGGATTTAGCTCAGTTGGTTAAAAGTTAGTAAATTTAAAATAATGATCAATGATCGAATCATAACAGTCGTAGTATGCGTATTTCACTTTCTTTAGAGTTGTTCTTATGGATACTAGACAAAATCCTTATAGTTTTTTAACATCTGAGTTATAGTGATTTACCCTTTCATATTCTCATGAAACTGGAACGTGACGGACTTGGACGAACTTCTCATTTTGAAATAAGGAAAAGGTCAACCCAGTAAAAATCGGGCGT
The DNA here is from genome assembly GCA_036937905.1 of Salvia rosmarinus. Classification (NCBI taxonomy): domain Eukaryota; kingdom Viridiplantae; phylum Streptophyta; class Magnoliopsida; order Lamiales; family Lamiaceae; genus Salvia; species Salvia rosmarinus. The sequence goes on from CM072813.1 coordinate 3,785,108, forward strand.
GCCATGAAATACCTGTAATACCCCCAACCCTCAACGGTTAGTTGTGCATAGGGGGTCTATAACAATTAGGGAGCAAATGGTCAATGTGGTAAAAAGAGAGAGAAAAGTTGCAAGAAATATATATAGTGTATTATGTTTACTTCCCATGACAGCAGTCAATTAGAAGCATTTAAAGAGGAGAGAGATAGAGACAGAGAGCGAGAGGGAGACCTAACTCTAATGTTGCTGCTCGAGAGAGAGAGAGAGAGAGTATTAATTGGTGAAGACAGACGCCATTAATGGTAGTGACGTGCAAAATTAAATGGGGTTGCGTTTATCGCTGCAATTGTCTGAGCTTAGTCGCAGACCCCCCTTCAATTTCTTATCTGCCTTCTCTGCCGCTTCCCACGTCTCATTTATTGCACCATTTAATGCTTCTTCGTCTTTATTTTACCACATTCTTCTCAATCCCTAATTAATTACTACACTAATCAAAACATCGATCATGCATTTTTTACTTTTATTTTTATAAAATACGCATACATCCGTGATTAGTGGCGCAAAAACAGTGATCGGATTAACTAACACGAAAAGGAGGGGTTTAAGGACTAATCACTTCCAACTTACAAGACTTGAAATTCATCAATCATATTTTTCACAACTTTAGCTTGCTCAAAGAGGAAGCTACTACAGACTCTGACGACGGTGGTGGCGTTGGTTGGTCGGAGCTCAGCCTCACCGGTGGAGCCGCGCACACCGGAATCACAGACCTAATTTGAACCGCCGGTGCAAACCTCTGAGGTCCGGAGAATTTGGACATTAAGCCCATTTGGTTCTGACAAATTGAGGGAATCTTCATCAATGGAGGCAAATCAAGAATTTTTGTTCTTGTCCCAATTCCTGCATTTTCTGTGTAGACTCCTTGTTTCCCTCCATAAATCGAGCTCGAGCTGGAACTGCTGATTCCGGTAGGATCCTTCTTGATGGCCTCGCAAATCTTGTTAATCCATTCGTGATCGGACTCTTCTAACGACGGCGGCGGTGGCGATTCTTCAAGTGTGACTTTGGCAGGGGGAGGGCTTGGTTTGGGGCAGTTGGGAGGAAGGATTTTGGAAGAAGTCCGTGGCGGCGGCGGAGGGAGAAGAGAGAGAAAGCTTTTGCTGTTGTGTTTGTGAGTCTCTAAAGCAGGAGGATCCAAGAACGGATCCGGAAACTTCCATGGCCGTTTCTGGCTAAAGCTGCAAGGATTAACGCTGCTGTGGTTGTCTCTTTGAATTGGTCTTTGCATTCTCGCTCTAGGTGGTTGGCGATGATGATCTCTTCTTCGTATCACTCTGCCTGCATTCGAACTGCAACTCCATTTCCCGCCTCCAACATTTTCTTGTTCCGACAAAGGTCCCAAATTCGGCACTTAAAAGAAAAAACATTTCATTTATATAGAAATGCAATGCAATAGGAAAAAACAACAAAAATGTGATAAAAAAAGTTTACTTTGTTTTAATGCGGACCAAGCAGCAATAGCAGCATTCTTCTCGGCTTGCTTCTTGGTCTTGGCGGCCTCGCCGGAGAAGGTCATTCCGGCGAGTTCGACGGTGCTGGTGAAGACGGGAACGTGGCCGGGCCCCGATCTGACCGTGGTGTAAAGGGGCAGTTTTAATCCAGCTCTGTGAGCAGTTTCTTGAAGTAGATTTTTGTACACTCCAGTCTCATCCTACCCAAAACACCAGTAAGACACTAACAAAATAATAATAATAATAATAATATGGTTTCTAGAACTTACGAGAACTCTGGCCGTGAGCGATTTGGAGGGCCCTCTGGCGGAGAGGGAGTTGAGCGCGGCCTCGGCGGCGGAGTGCTCCGCCTGGCGCAAGGTGGTGGAGTAAGTGGGGCTCTCGAAAACCTCGCCGTTGAAATTCACCGAGGCTTTGAATCTGGGGGCGTGATCGGGCCCTTCTCTCACGCACGCGTACGATGGTAGATTGAAACAGCTTCTTTGAGCTAGCTCTTGCAGCTGATTCTTGAACATCTTTTTTTCTTTTCTGCTAACACAATGCTGGAATGAACTATCAGAAGATTTGCATAGTGATGGAATTTAGAGAATAAAGAGAGCAGAATGTGAGAAGACGGTGAAGTTTCACTCACTCACTCACCTATTTCACTCTCTCTCTCTGGGGTAAAGATTTGAGGGGGCTTTTTAACTTCACAGAGAAAGTGAGGCAGAAGAAGCATAGAAGAAAGCAATTGTATGCTGATTTGGAAATGTTCGGTTTGAGAAAACTTCAGTGCCTAAATATTACAGACCACTTTGTTGTAAGGCGCGGTTATTTTCACATTTTTTAAATGGGCTTCTTGGTGAACGAAAAGGTGTTTGCTTTTTACCTTTTTGGAGGATCGATTTTATGTCTTATTAGATCATTTATTATGATTTTGAAAATTCTGTTGTATTTCATTGACCGTAATGATTTTTTATATCTTTTTTATAATACATATATAGTCAATGACAGATGCAGTTATGTATATGCGGATAAAAAGTTAGAAAGTTATTCATCTACCATGCTGCATTCTAATAATGATAGATTTTATTAGGGGCATTTAAATGTCCACTTGATAAAAGATGAATCACAATAAGCTCAGCAAAATTATGAAAAATACACAAAAATGTCAAAATTTTGATATAATTCATTTTTAGAAATTTAGCCCCCATTTTACTTTTTTTTTTGTATTTAGGTTCATTAGTAAAATCCATTGGTGTAATGCTCAATGAATTAGAATTGTGTGATCACATCATTTCCAAGTACCTTGACTTCCTTTGAAACGTTGTCGGAAGGCAACCTTTGTGAAATAACAGCAAAATCTAGAAAAATACAAGATTGCAATTGCTTATATGGTACTGTTGAAAATGAAACAGCTGTTTCAAGATTCAGAACCTTAAACGTCGAAATGATTTTTCATTCCAACCATTGGCGTCACAATACATAATTTTAACGAAATCTTGAAAAGGATTCTGACATCATATCATATACAACAAGAACTAGGACAACTTCTAGCATTGACTGAAACACAACAATTACAGAGAAGGTTAATAATACACGTATAGTCACAGGAGAGGGAGAAGGTGGGGGGAAGATAGAGAGAGAGAGAGAGAGAGAGAGAGACTCGACTATTAGCTATTTCAACAAATAAAATACATGATTAGCAATAACACAGCAGCAACCCTCACAGGCACAGATACGCTTTCCAAGTAAAGCCCGAATAAGACTTCTGCACACCCCCCCAGTCCGATCTAAAGGCTTAACATCATGCATGTTCAATCACCACAACAAATAACAGACATACCATAGATCAATAGATTGTTGATTCCCCTCGGGTAAGGAATTTGGTTCATCTGTCATGACTTCGGTTCTGTTGATCTGATGGCGCTGCTACTTCCACCCATTCGGTTAGGCTCCCCCATTCTGGATGCCAGAGCAAGGACTTCTGGAGACATTTCCCAGCTCCCACTTTTCCTCCCCCAACTCGAGCGCCTTGGATGCATCCCAACACGGTCATTCTCACCTACTGTAGTCCTTATCTCGGGGGACATTCCACCTACTCCACCATCTTTGGCGTTTAGACCGTCATTGTCGCTCAATTGGACTTCGGGATGATCCAACACAGCACCCACGTCTCCCCATACTGCTTTCCTTCCCATCTCTATGTCCTCCACGGCTTTACCCATATTAGGGCTAACAAAACCGCCAGCTACAGATCGAGCTGGTAAAGCAGGTTCTCTGGGTACCTTAGCCCTGAAATTGTTCTTTGATGGAGGTGTAGGCCGGCAAAATATTTCTTTGAAGTTGTTCACTACTCCTTTGTTATAGGGGTTGGCCCGGGTATCATATCTGTATCTAAAATTCTCGTAAGTAGTCTGCACAGACAAACAGAAATGAACTAATTGTTACTGAAAAAGTGACCAGTTTACAGAAGTTGGCAAGGGATGATACTCCGTCCAACAGCAAAATAACAGCATACATATGAGGAATGCAGGCTCATTACCTGATTTGTACTGATAAGATATAAATGGAATGCTGTAAGACCACCAACAAACCAAACTGCTATAAAGGTGTATATGATTAAGACAATGGAAGCAGGGGTCTTGATCATTGCCCTCCATATTGACGTCTTCTCAGTATCCGTTATTCTTTTGATATAAACCCAGCAGAAGCCAAATACATATATACAAAGTAGAGTTGTAGAGAAGACAAACATGAAGAAGAACCGGTAGTTTCTCTGCAGCAATTGTTAAAATACAGAGTATATTACTAATGACATCAACAGACAACAGAAGTTAAGAAATAAGTTCACGTGAACTGTAATAGGAGGGGTGTGGGTAAATAACATTAACGTCAATACAATCAATTATCTGTGGAGCTACCACAAGTATATCTGTATATGGAAAAAATATATATATATATATATATATATATATATATATAAATATTGAATCATATTGATATAGGAAAATATAGAGCATCTAGTGTGCAAGCAAAAACTACTAAACCAGCTTTGATGTTTACTTAGTGAAGATAAATAGGATATTAGCAGAAACTGTTTTGAGAAGCTGTATCTTATTTGATAAACATGTCCAAATTACTCGATAACAGGCTTATCTTACCAGTCCTATGCACTGCCCGACCCAAGGACAGTGATGGTCAAAACGTTCTACACAGTTATTGCAAATGGAACAGTGGGAGCAACGCGGAGGTCGATAAAGCATGCAGGTATCACAATACTTGATCTTCACTGTAGTGCCATTAACCTCAACTTCCTTGATGCGGGGCAAGCGTAATTGTGGTGTTTGAGCTCCTTCTACGCTCCCATCATAGCCTTCCGGTTCAGGTGGATGTGCATTTCGAGGAATAATGCCAGGATCTCTTCCAGATGTTAGCAATAGAAGGATCAAATCCTGCAAGTTTAACAAGGAACTAGATTACAAAATCAACAGAATAGATATGTCAATGCGGCTTCTTCCCTCAAACAGGACTCTCTCGTGTACCTTGTGCTATAAATGTTTTTAGAAAATGTACTTCATGTAAATAACATCAAGGAAAGGAGAAAACTTAAGCATGGAATTATTTGAAAAGGCAATGGTGTTCTTATTTCGAGAATCTCTTGGGCACTCTGCCTTGAAGATAAAGGTCATATGTTCCTTTTCAGCAAGAACAGCCAACCACCAAAGTACAAATCCAACATGATAAAACGCTAAGCAAGTGAACTACCAAAGAGTTTAATTATAGATAGATTTCAATCAAAGTGTTGTTCAGTTTCCAGAAAAATGGTTTGAGCTCTTTTGAATAAACAAGGGGAATATTGAACAAACCAAGCACACCATTCTCTGCACATAGCTGGCCACAGCGAGAGGTGATAGAAATAACGTACATAAAATGTGAAAATGATGGCGATAACCATAATTGATACTCCCCAGTCATCAACGAAATCATCCATCAGCTTTCGAGCGACAAAGACACAGAAAACCGCTACTGGAGCCACAATCAGGAATATAGTTAGCGCCAGAGACCTTACATCTGGTCCAAAAACAAACCTTCCTTGGAGAAAAAATTTCTGCAGAAGAACAGTGATCTAACAGTCACAAAATGAACAAATGACAAGAGTCACGCAATGTACCAAACAACCATATGTGCGATGGTGTTTAGCGCATCATGCTTCTCATTTGTACACCTAAGCCGGCAATAAAAAACCAACAAAAAGTATCTTTTGTAGCCAAAACTCAAGATCCAAATGGCATACCGGGCGTAAAACACAATCCTCACCTCACATATTCAAGATTTAATCATTTTACACAGTGATAGTAATTCTTCCAGATAATAATTTTCTAAGAAATAAAAGAATCAAAACTAGCATTAATGATTTGTTCAGAATAGGTGACATCAGTATATACCAGTTTCATCTATCTAACCAGCCAAGTTACAGAACTAAATTTCAGATTTATCATATCCTCCATCGAAGTTCTCTATTTTAGCATCCTATATTTCTTCAGAACAAATCTTGGTACTTTGACTATAAGCTAGCTTTCTTTATTCATCTCTTTCGCACTAAAAGAAGCAGAACAAAACAAACCTTTAGATTTAACACGAAATTTCTTGTCTATCTCAAAAAAACAAAATCAGCAAAGCTCAAGCACTAATTACTCAAATTGACTGAAATTAATACCAATTTCACCGAAGTCCTGAAGAACGAATGAAGACATTAGCTTAAATAAAAATCACAAACTAAAAATACTTCAAATCAAGCCAAGCAAGAGAGAGACGGAAACCCACATTACTGCCTTTCCAAGTCTGATAAACCATGAGCTCGTCGGAGCCATTAGTGGATCCAGCTAACGGATCGGTCCGATTCGGCGGAGGAACCACGTACATTTTGTTTCCCCAAATTTCCCCCCAACTCCCAAGCTCGACCTTTTTTTTTCCACCACAAACCCTACTCACACACACACGCACGAAATCAGCAGGCGTCGAGAACGCGGGCTAATTTGAACTCCGCAGCAGAACAGCCTATCACCGAGCTAAACATTCCGGCCAACAGGCCATGCGGCGGAGCAGGGGCGTCTTTGGGGAAACAAGGGATCTCTCTCTCTCTCTCTCTGTGCGTGTTGTGTTGTGTTGTGCTTTTGTGTGTGAGGACAGAGATTCGATGGGAGGGTCTCACTTTACAGAAGGGTCAAGCTGACGTGGAAGGCGCTGATTGGGCTAGTGGACTGAGTGGGCCCCAAGAGGAGTGTTTGTGGACCGTTTTGCCACTTCCTCTTTTTTCTTTTTTTTAAAAGACGGGAAATATAAATCGCTTCCATCGCTTGGGATGTTTTTTACTGCACTCTATCACAATCCTATTCCTAGTCTTGGAGTTTGCTTCAATTTTTGAGGTTACTATTTGTTATCAATTATTTGATCTTTGTTTTATTCGGCCTTTTGAGATGGTTTCCAAAACGTTTATTTTTTTGTGTTAATGGAGAGAATTGTACAAATGTTAACATTGCTACTTAAATTAACTTATATATTAAGTTGATATTCTTTTTATCTAATTTAAAGTAAAATTATAAAAATATCATTCACTTGTAAAAAAAACAGACGAAAGAAATGAGGTGACGTTGGCACGGAAACCGAGGGAAGGGAGGGTGGCCGCGCAAAAGGGAGGAGGGGATGTTGGCCACCGGAGAGGAAGGGGATGGTTGGTCACGAGAAAATGGAGAGAGGGGGAGATTGGCCGCCAAGAAAGAGGGTTGGCCGCTGAGAGTTGGTTGGGGAGGTTGGCAGCTGGGAGTTGGATGGGGAGGTTGGCCGTTGTGAGGGTTAAATTGTACAATTGGTTAAAAAGTGTAGCAACTTAATATATGAGATAAAAGAATGTCAAACTTAATATATATGTTATATAAAATTTTCGCCCTATTTTTTATAATTGATAAGATATATGATTGAGTATTTTTTTATTATATGATTTTTTAATGTTATTTTTAAATGAGATATAATCAAATAAAATCTATTTAAATGATATAAATTATCAAGGGTTTTGAATATCCTAAGATTCTAATCCATCAAAATAAATAACGAATTAATTTATATTATTTTTATCTATCTAGACTAATCCTAAAAAATGAATTTCCCTTTAGTTGACAAAACTAACTTAGTTTAAATTTTTGTGACATAATTATCTATAATAACACTATTTTTAAGTATTGTTTGGTATATAATAAAAATTTTATATTTTGGTACAAAAATATAATATTTACAATTTTAATTGTCTATAATATCGGTATATTTTTTATCAAATTACAATTGACGTGTCTGCTATAAAAAATTACATGGAGTAGTATTACACGTGGAAAAGTTACAACGACATCATTAAAATGTGTGGATGGCTAGTCCACGTGTATGTTTATGGCAATCATGTCAATTTTAATTTCATATAATTTCATATAATTTCGATCGACTTTGTAATCCACACAAACCGTGAAAATCATGTTTTATATCAAGATTTAAAAATTATATTGTAAACCAGAAAAAAGAGAGTAAAATAGTATCATAATATGCAACTAGTCTAAATTATATAAGTATTTCCAATGTTCGATACGATTTGTACCTGTTAAATAATAGAGTAAGAAAGGTCTAAAATAAATTATCAACTGAGGAAGATATGAAAAGGGGGGAAGACAGTGATGATTAGATGCATGATCCGATTTAAAGGCCCAGGACCAATAAGCTTTTATATGAATAGTACTAGTAGTATATTATGAAGACAATATACAAAAACGGTTCTATGGTGTAGTGGTTAGCACTCTGGACTTTGAATCCAGCGACCTGGGTTCGACTCCCGGTAGGACCTTTTTTTAATTTACAATTATTTTTGGATGTCAATGAGGCCTGCTTCGTCGAGCTCGGATTATACCAGTTCGAGTCAATCGGGCCAAATTTTTAAGATCGAGATCAAAGGTTTCAGCTCAAGTCTAAACACTAAACTTTTGATTTTTCGGGCTAGCTCGTTTGCCATAATATTTATGAATTCTTTTTAAATATGCATACATTTCTTTTATTGTTTCTTGTAACGAAAAATAGGTCATATTTAAGGAGATCCTTGATAGTTACATTCATAAGTAGAATGGTCTTTTAAAATAAGATATTGAAGTAGTTTGATTTCTTTGTTTTATATTTGACACATTGATATATAACGGGACCCAAATTCTGTTATCAATTTTAGGGATGAGCAAAAAATCCGAAAATCAAATATTCGATCCGAATCAAACCGAAATTTAAAATTCGGTTCGGATTTTTTCTGATTTTCGGATCGGATTTTTTAAATCCCAAAATCCGAAATATATATAATTTATATATATAAATAATATTTTATTTAAATATATTTAAATTTAATATAAATATATATAAAATTAACAAAAATAGATTCGCATTTATGTTTTTCATAATTTGATTTTTCGTTTGGTTAATTTTGTATAAAAATTTGATTTTGATTTCGATTTTCGGTTCGGATCAAATTTTTTCTTTCATAAAATTCGAATTTTCGGATCGATTCGGATTAGACAAAAATCCGAACCGAAATCCGAATGCTCACCCCTAATCAAGTTACTAATTTGACAACACTTCTATAGCGCCATACATTGTATTCCCACCTCAAATATGAGGCGCCACCTGAACTTTTCGATGCCGAAATTTGGATCCGTAATTTATTGAAAAAATGTTGAAAAAACCCATAACATTATTGTTGAAAAGGTCAAATATATATTATAATATTATTTTATAATATGTTCTATCGACTATCGGATGCAACATATATTAATTTAGAAATTTTAATACTTATCGTGCTACAAACAAGAGACTGTTTTCACAGCAAGATACAGATATGCGTTACGTGCTAGAATTGACGTAAATGAATGAATTGATTAAAGCACAACAAAAATCACGATCAAATAAGTAAACAAAAATATGACTGCAGGAAGTTGCCATACCTAAATCAGTCGAGCTACTACAACCGAATTTGTCCGTGACTGACAGAAACTACTAAGGTGGCTGTCATCGGATGTTCCGAAGCCCGATAGCTTCATGCCGTAAGCTTCCATTCTTTGCACGTCACGTGGAATGGGCGACTGCCAAAGCCCGTCCCACCAAGCTGGTGGGAGAAGAGGCGTTAGAGCACATTGGGTACGTTGGCCACGACAGCTTAGGGGGCCTGCAAATCTGTTCCACACGTGTCCCCACCCGATCTGTCTCTTCAAACCCTCCGAAAGTAGGTTACTCTGGAAGCTGCTAAGGAACGTGATGCTCGAGTTTAAAGACAAGTTCTCATCTGTGGATGGAATGATATAGTGAGAAAAATAATATAGGCTAATCTATCACATACTTTTATGGGTCGAACAGTTTTTTACTGTCAAATACTCAATCATATGTGCATTGCCAATCTAATCTATCATTTAAATTGAATCATATATGTATTGTCAATCTATTCTATCATGTAAAGTAAACGCCCCAGAAGAGCCAAAGAGTACTATTTTTGGAGAGACTATTTAGACTTTACCAAGTCTGTATGCAGCTGCAAGTGCTGCTATCAACTGAGCATATGTCGTCCCGACACGTCGGTGAGCTCCGGAAATGACGGCATGTTTGGCACGTGATGCGAGGAAAAAATCGACAAAGGCGACCCATCTAGGAGCAGGACCCCAGTCCTTTGTTCTGAAATTTATGATGCTCAATTTACCGGAAATATTTCCTTGGAATTTCTCATAATCGAAGTGTAAGACCTACAAAATCCGAAACCAAGTAGAGCAATTGGGAATGAGTCTGTCAGAATTGTGGTTACACTACGAGCAACGTCTCATTTATGTCGTAATTATATAACAAATTAAGAAAATAATGATAATAAATCCTCCCGAGAAGCATTGGAAGATTAGATCATGACGATAAAAGTAAGAGAACCCAAGACATTACATTACCTCTGTAAATTCTTCTAAAGTTAGTGCAATGTTATTCACCATAGAAGGGGTATCCGAAACCAAAACAACTTTGGGTTTAGATATCATTGGAAGATTACTGAGAGCTTTCCTTAGGCAATCCACTGCCGCCTGCTTTGCTCTGACAGACCTGCAGGCACCAAATATTTTGAGCATGGTCCGATGATAATCAACTCATTTACACAACTCACAAAATATGTGTTTGGATGTAACAAAAGTGTAAATGAAGTGTCCTTT